>JAWWES010000133.1:14036630-14103246 GCA_035583135.1 Lophotriccus pileatus
AGATAGATAGATAGATAGATAGATAGATAGATATGTATGTATCACAGTTTCAGCTGAGACAGGCAATTCTTGTTGACTGATTGCTGTATTTGTTGTGGTTTGGGATGGCAGATTTAGAATTTTAGCAAAATTCTAACTTATTCTGCCTGAAACTTTGGCAGCCTAGGTTAGCCTAGGATTATGTCAGAGAAGAGAAATGAGGTCTGAAGCTAAATTTTTGAAAATAAGTTTAAAGAAGAAAAAAGTTATCTGGATACAAGTCATGGATCCTAATTATTTTGTGATTTAACAGGCAAAAGTCTGTGTTAATAAACTATTTTCTTGTCTTATATACTCCTTTATTCCAGATTATTTTAGATTACTATTTTGGAAAAAAAAAACCCTCACATTATTTTTGAATATTTCAATTTGTTAAGTTTGAGCAAGATTTGTCAGCTGATGGGGGAGTGTATCGTTTAGAACACGTATGCACTGGTTGTAAGTTCTTCTGTTGCACCACTCCTGACCTCTTTGGCAGGCAAGTTTCCATCAGCCAGGGCAGAGCTGAACAAACACTGACAATTCAAATACATTTTAAAACATTTTTGCCAGTTCATTGACATCAGCAGTGTATAAAACTCAAATTACATTTGTTGCTGTTCCTTTTAGGGGAGTGGATGTTAATGTTTCCTCTGGTCTGCTGGGTGGTGAAGTGAACTCCTATGCCATTGCAGGTGGTGTAGGAGCAAGGTGATGCCTGGGTCTCCCAAAGTTCACCATCACGGGGGGAATGGGGACCAGGCAGCCCTCTGGGGCTGGCAGGGCTCCAGTTCCTACTCCATCTTTCCCAGCTCCTTTACGGCGTCTCCTCCTGACCTCTGTGTGATCAGCGCTTGGTTTTTAGGTCGCATCTCGCTTTCCTCGTGCGTGGCCTCCCCCACACATGCTGTGCTCTCCCGTATTTATCCTCTGGGTTTTGTTTCCCTTTCTTTGCAGGGAGCGGATGCGCCAGTCTGCCATGTTTGAACTGTGCCAGGGGATGCACCAGATCAGTCTGCAGTTTGTCCGCTTGCAGCTTAGCTTTGAGGAGTACACTATAATGAAAGTGTTGCTGCTGTTAAGCACAGGTAAGTTGGATTCATGGTTACGTGGGAGCACTTGAAAATATTCCAGTGCACAGAGAGATGCAGTGATTTTAACTAATGTGACAAAGGAGCCAAACTGTTTCCAGCTGGGCTGCAGGAATAAGCCTGGTTTTATGTCTTGGGGTTTATCGCAGTTAGCACAGGAAGTGTCTTTGCAATTTGAATGTGGCACGCCCCTTGCAGGGACTGGAGTGGCCAGGCACGGGACTTTGGCCCTGTGCTCTGTAGGGGAACCACATGAGTAGACCAGACATGCCGAGAAAGTGCTTCAGCTGTGGGGACTGAGGGAAAATCCCTGCTCAACATTCAAGGCCACCAAAGTTAGCTGACTTTGCATTACCTTCAAGATCAAAAGCTGTGCATTGCCAGTAGTGCAGAGCAGGTGATTTTGTAATGCCAAGTGACTTTAGAATGGTGAGCTCTTCTACAGGCTTCTGAAAGTTTAATAAATGACAGTGCCTGCTTTATTATTTTCTTGAGTGTCCTGCTTGGAGTTTTAAGATACAAAATTACATCTTGGTGTTTGTTACAGCACCGTGTAGTAATGAGCAGGTCTCTTAGTCTTATTTTACTGAAAATATTGAAAAACTCCTGTCTCAGTACAATTGTACAAATATACAAGCAGTTAGTACATTACTTTTCCGTCAGTCTTGATGAAAAAGCCAGTTACTTGTAAACAAACTTTTCTCTGTAGGATCATGTCCCTTTTTGTGGGATCCACTTGGTGACATCATGATGAGCTAACGCATCAGTTTGATGGGCAGGTGTTCGTGATGTCACTTCAGTGAACTCACCAGGGAAGAATTCCCCTGGCAGTAGGAGGCTGGAGGATAGGAGGAGCAGCGGGATATCAAAGGGGCCACTGCGCTTATTCTGGCCTTCACTTACAAGCTGTCACAGGGCCAGAGGCTGCCAAGGTTCATGTTGCACGGAGCATCTCCCTGTTTGATGGCAAGTGGAGCCCTCTGAGATCCCGCTGCCTTCTCCCATCACCTTCTGCCAAAGATGAGGGAAGAAGCAGAAGCTAGTGCCCATCACTGAAACCGCTAGAGGCCAGAGCAAACTGGTACAATGGCATATTTAGGCACCCAGGAGCCTCCCGAGTCCCCATCCATGGCATGGCCATGTTGGCTGCAGGAACAATTTGGTGCCTACGAAGGGATTTGCAGCATCCAGCAAAGCTGAGTGGCCACTCCTTTGAGTGAGGTGCTGGGATGGACACTTTCTCTCTCCCTGCAGTGCCTTTTGCCCATCCCATCCAGCTGGTAGCTCTGTGGTTAAAGTACCTGCCTTTGAGGGAGGTCGTGAAGCTGCATTTCCTGTCCAGGCTGGAGGGGATTTGCATCAGCTAACAGAAACCTCCTGGGGCTGTAAGTCTTCTGGGCCCAGCTGTCTCCCTTCCTCCTTCTGATGGAAACTTTCCAGCTTGCTGGGATGGGGAGAGACACTGCTGGTTGGGGAGAACTTTCTGCCCTGGCCCATGGCATCTGACCCCTGGGTCCCACTCCACCGAGAGGTGGAGGAGATGGTCTGCCAGTGAAATGGAAACAGCAGGGAGTTCATACACTCCAGTGTTGCCCTGAGGGTTAAATGGGCTTTTTTAAAGGTTGCCACTCAGGGTCTTTCCAGAAGCAACTAGCAGTGCTTAACATGGATGTGCTCAGGGGGGTTGGCTTCCAAAATGTTCCTGAGAGAGTGTCTGGATTGGAGATCTGCCTCTGCAACTTTTTAATCAACCATAAATGGGGAGAATCTTTAGAAAAAGAACCTGAAGGCATTCTAAAAATGTAGCAAAGTGTCTTTAAGCTAGGTATTTATTATTCTACCCTCTTGAGATTATAAACTAATGAGTTATTGCAAGAATCTGTTAGGCGAGATCAGCCTGGCCAATTAACATCAGTGAGCTGGGTCCCTTTGAAACACACGCCACGGTCACTAGAAAACCTGCTAAAAATAGTTTGTTTTGAGAGAATCAGGATATTTATGAGAGAGAGAGAGATAGAGAAGAATGAAATGGAAATGAAGGCAGCGACAAAACGCAGAAAGTGTCATGTGAAGGGCAACAAACCTGTTTTTGAATGGCTGCACCTTGGTACAATCTTATGACAGAAAACACCAGGTTTGTTTTCATTTAATTTTTTTTTAATTGAATCATGTGATGAGCAGAGTACAAGTTATTCTGAAACTTTCATGACAACCACATCAAGGAAGTTTCACTCCATTTACATGTGGAAGAAACCACACATTACAACTCAATTGTTTTCTTGCTTTCCACAGACCATAGATTTTGGGAGCTTGCCAACAGCATTGCTGCATTTAATAAGTAAAATCAGAAACACTGGGCAAACCTCCAGAATTTCATGTTTTGCTTGAGTTCTCTTTATTTGTGGTCTTTCTTTCATTCTTAATAATCTGGCTGGGGTGATAGTATAATAATTTTCAGACAGAACAGTAAAATACATACTAGTAGACAAAGAAAGAGTGGCTCTGACAGTCTTTAAGCAGCATGTAGGAGTACAGGCCTGTAAATATTAAAGGAAGTGTAAAGCCCATGTAGATTTGTGTAAGGGCCACAGCATGCCCTGATGGCTTTACTCATCTTGGTGGGTGCCTCTGTATTCAGCCTGAACTGAACTTGTAGATTTGTTCCAGACAGTTTCTTTTATCTGTCAGCAGAGTTTGCAACTATCATTTAAAAATTAAATATTATGTTCATTTAGTATGAATATAGATATTTATATTGTGATTACATAATATAAATATATAATATTTACCAAGAAGTAGTCAGAATGGTGTGTTATCTCCTAGGCTTTTTCTAATGATTCTTCCTTGTGCCCTTCCAGCACTTGGTGGCCTCAAGTCCTTGCTGCTCTTGTGGTGGTACAGCTCCTCCTTGTTTTGCATTGCTAAATTGCTCTGGGAGATATTCATGCTTTTTCTTAAAGCTTAAACTCTGGAGCTATTTGGGTGGTTGTTACATGCTTATAATGTGGTTTCATTGGGATAGAGGGCAGTTCACGGGATCTCAAAGAGACGGGAATGGATGAACAAGACAATTTCTGTCAAGATGTTAAGTCAGGGTAAGCTAAATTGGAAGATCACCTTTTTTACTTTGCTTTTTTTATTAGATAACTTCCCATTTAGCTTACTCTGACTTGAGTTTTCGAGCTTGCTTAGAAAGGAAACTCACTCCTGTTACAGTGTAGTATTTTATTTTCTTTCAGTGGGCTACCATTAGGAGCTACAGAGAAAAAAAACATTCCATGGTCAGGCGGCATTCAACCAATTCAGACACTAAACAACAGAACATTTTGAGTAAAGTTATAAATAATCTCTTTGGGATTTTCATAGGGATCTGATCCTAATAAGCCATTTCTGTTTAGGGCAGAACCTGCCGAAGTGCAACAGTATTTGCAGCCTGGAAAGAAACGGTGTATTTGCTTTTGTAATTTGCCTCACTGATATCAGTCACAGTAAAAAGTATCAGAAAACTCTACTTTTAGCCCATCTGTGAAATGATGATGATTCTGATCCTGATCCCATCTCCCTCTGGCAGATGGAAACTTTAATAGGACACTACAAGTGCTTGCAACTGTATGTCATGGTCAAACACTGGGTCAGGATGCCTGTTTGGAAAACAGTCTTCTGTTCTGTACAGAATAATAACTATGTTTGTTCTAGGTGGTACACAGATGCTTGCTAACATTCAAAGAAATTTTAGATCTTATTTGATGGCTTAAAAATGTGTCACTTGGTCTAGCATTTCTGCAGATAACAGCTGTGGTTCTGTACTTTCTCTTCCTCTGCCAAGTGTGGGGAATCATTCAAGAATGATAAATCACGTCTTCAACTTTAAAAAAAATACCCTTGATCCATCTGCCTTTTTTTATGTGGTTGGATTGTATTAAAAACAGTTCAGACATGAGGTTAGCATGTGTCATATTTCTGAGATGTTATCTTGTCCTCTGCCACAGCTTCTGCAATCACACATCTGGAGAGGATGCCTGAATCGCTTGAAAATCTGTATGATGTTGTTGCTCCCTTACCAGTGTCTGTAAAATTATGGACTTTGCTTAAAGATTTAATTCCTTCAGCCATTAACTGGTGTAACTGTTTAAGTATGCACATCAAAAGAATAAGCAATGCAGTTAATATTAATTTAAGACTGTCTTTTCAATGACAGTTCCCAAGGATGGTCTCAAAAGCCAAGCTGCATTTGAAGAAATGAGGGCAAATTACATTAAAGAACTAAAGAAGATGGTAACTAAATGTCCAAGTAACTCTGGGCAAAGCTGGCAGAGATTCTACCAACTGACTAAACTTCTTGACTCCATGCATGATGTAAGTATAACTCCTCAGGGAGTGCAGAAAAGTTAAGCAAAAAATCTCTCCGTTAAGGTAAACCAGTAGTCTTTAATTGTGTTAACTATAAGGGAGAAAAAAGTTAAATTCTTTTTAAAGAAACATCTGAGAGAAGTTGTTAGATGAATTTAAGGACAAGTGCCAAATAAAATAGGAAAATATAAGTCATTAAGGGCTGGGTCCTGACGCCTTCTCCTAAGTTAAATGGTGATATGTTCCTCCAGTGATTCACATAAGGTCAGAGCTGTCAGTGGGGCCACAGACTCTGCAGCATGAGAGGTGATGTGGGCTGTGATCCTGTTGGACACAGCGCAAATGCGCCACACGGAGTATCCGTGAGTTGCTTCCCAGGGAAAGGTGCCAGGTTAGTGTCATGCATCTAATATGTTTGATACGCTAATAAATGTTGATTTAATTTAGTCATATTTTACAGCTGGGATTGTAATAATGATGACTTGAAAAGGTATATTAAGATCTTGAAGCCATCTTGGGTATTTAAAGCTTTATTTAAGTTTTTCAAGTATAAAGATTCCTTGTTAGGTTATTTCTACTCTGCTCTGCCTCATTCCAGTGTGAGGTGCTTGTTTTACATGTGCCAGGTGTGAGATATGAGGAATGATATGGGAAATGAAAGCACTCTGGCTGTTGATGCCTCTGCCCAGAGTGACTCTGAGAGGCTATGGCAGATGCAGGGAACCAGCTCGCAATTTCAGAAGGGGTATCCATAATGTTGAGCTGTTTAGTAGGGAGCAACCTGTTTCTAGCCAGTATAATGGTAAGGGCAAAGATTTACCTTTCCAGGTGCTTTGAGCAGCAGCAGGGATGTGTGTATCTCTGTGCAGTCCCCACAGAGGACCCAGGTGTTAATGGTCTCCCCAAGCTGAGGGGTTTTCCCAATGCCCCCTGAGAGTGCCCTGGGGACCAGCCCATTGCCTGGGCCAGAAGGGCTAGCATCCATCCTCTCTGAAGCGGTGCTACAGTGCAGCAAGTGACAAGAGACTCCTGGGGTCAGTGAGTGTGACCTTTAGTTGTGTTTGGGTACATGAGAGGAGGGCTCCTGTGAGCGGAGACTGACACCCAGCCGCACACTGATCACCTCCCAGTAAAAACTGGTAAACTGCAGCAAAGGGGAAAACTGTCCTACTCCATCCTGGGTGGGCAGGTAAGGAACTTTGCTGCATGAAAAACCTACTGCATGAATAACCTACTGCTTATAAATGTACTTCTTTGTACTTGACTTAAATTTCATTTTGTGGAGACGGTACAGTACAGTGCACTTCAGGTCAAATCAGTATAAGAGCCTGAGGTCTGTTTACAGAATGTACATACGGAATTATTTTTCAAATATTGTTCTGTTGTTCATTAAAACATTGCAAATCTTAGTGGGAGGCAGGGAGAGTATTATTAGTACTGCAGTAATAGCTCATTCTTCAGAGATCAGGTTTCACTTGCTCGGTGCCAGCAAAGGAAGTTGTAGTGTTTTAGTGGAAAGAAAAGGGGTCAGTGATAAAATCGTTTGCAAGAATTCACATCTGAACCTGGAGGCAGCATAACAAACTCCTGCATTTATGGAGTTTTCTAATCCTCTTCAGGATAGGCAATGTCTGTGATTTGTTATTGCAATGGGTGTGTTTGTGCAGTTAAGGTGACTGGATGACAGGCTCACTCACGCTTACTGAGAACGCTGCCGTGTCCTACAGACATTTTCCAAAACACAGCATTAACCATTGGGAGCTGAACTAACCAGAGGAAGCAGACTGCTCCTGCATTTTATTTAATTTTTAATTAAGCTATTTTTACATTACTTTTGTTTTAATAGAGCACTTTGTTTCAAAGGACTTTTTAAAGAAAGTCCCATTGTCAGCATTCTCCGTTAAAAAGGCTGGTTGTCTGCACAACAGTGCTTCCTTTCAGAGGCGATGCTGGAGACTTGTTCAACAAAGGCACTTGTTTATTTTTTCTCTTTAAAACTGATTTTTTGCTTTTTCGGTTTTGAAATCCATCAGAATAAATTTAGAGTAGCGATAATATTAATGAGAAGTGAGAATTATTATTCTCTCCCCACTGCCTGTTAGTGCAGAATTTCTCCGTTCAGTCGATGTAAATGCAAATTCTGCTCAGTTCCTTAGTACAGGAGGAATGTGTTTTCAGCTGTCACCTATGTATTTTTAACTTACTCCATTATAATTTTAGAGGATCAGTATATATTTGGTGCTGAGCAATCTAGCTGGAGCTGAGGGCCCCATGTTTACATGCTGCTGTGGCCGCAGCACTGGCATTTGCAGGACAAGCCTGAAGGGACTGACTGGTGCAGAAATCATGCACGCTCAACCCTCCCGCTGCATCCAGCTTTTCCGTCGGAGCAGAGCAGCTTCTCATCACTCGTGGAATTCACTTTACCTGAGTGTAGTGGCAAACAACAAAAAAACCTTCTCCTTTGCACCTTCACACTTGCTTTCATCAACCTCAATTTTAAGTAGTCTTTCTGAGGACTATGTGAAACAAAGTGCATGGAAATAACAGTATGCTTGACTTATATAATATGAGGAAGAAAAAGAAACCCAAACAAGATGATATACTAAATCACTCATCCACGCAGTGAACATATGTGCAGGTAGAAAAGTGCCGAGCTGAGGAAAAACAGAGATTTTCAAGAAGGCCAGGTAGGCACTTAAGTATTTTGAAACATCAGCAACTTTATTTAATGATCCATAAAGCCTCAAAGCACCAAAAGTGCAACTGAAAAATAAGAGATGGAAACCCATCCTGAGCAGAAAGGGTGAACAGGGCTTAGCGCATGTCTGTGTGCGCACCTGCACTCGCCCTTAGGAGCTGGCCTGCAGGCTGCCCTGGCATCTGTGTCATTGCTGCCCTGCACCAAAATGCTCTTTATTTGCACGATGCAGTGTGGAAGCAGCGGTTGCTGATACAGCAGGCATGGGCTGACAGTGTCTGGTTGTACAGCGTGCCCTTCCTCTCCCTCGGCATGAGGCGACAGAGAGGAGGAGGGTGTTGCCATTTACTTGCTGTTGTTCTGTGGCTCAGCGTTGATTGTGTGGATGGACCCCAGCATGAGTAGCTTCTGGGAGCACTGAGGGCAGGAAGGCAATCAACATACCATCCCTGGAAGTGTTCAGAAAGCGTGCAGATGTGGCACTGACGGACATGGTTTAGGTGATGGACCTGGCAGTGCTGGGTAACGGTTGGACTTGATGATCTTTGAGGTCTCTTCCAACCTTAATGATTTAGTGATGCCGTGTTTCCTTCTTGTAGGGATTGTACTTCTTACCACTGTGACTGGCTCATGTGCATCATTTCCCAAAGCAGCCTTTTGTGTTAAAGAACTGCAGTGTAGCAAGGACAACCCACCTCTCTACCCAGAACATAAAGGTTTCGGTCTTGTGCCCGTGAATGGCCATGGGCATTTTGGGGAGAGATGCATATGCTGCACTTGGATGTAGGTGAACTGCCTTATGGGATCAGACGAATGGCATGCAGGAACATTAGAAACAGATGTACTGCACATGGTATCAGAAACTTCATTTGGATCCTCCTCAGCATCTCCTGTTGGCTTTGGCAGGGAGGGTTGTATCTTGCATGGCAAGATACATTTCATATAGAGACCACAGTGTATGGTTAGGCAGTTTGCAGAACAAAAGCTGAATTTGGTTTCAATCTGGCTGATACTAAACAGACTTTGAGTGAAGAGGGCTTTTGTTTTGATGCCATGACATTAAACCCTAATGTGAACCTTCCCCTTGTCTTGGCAAGGCAGCACCCGTGCTGTCATTCTCTTGTTGACATTTTCTGCCAAACAAAAATAAATTCTTTAAGGCTCATGCTGCTGAATAATTAATTTTTTATGGTTCCTGAAGGGAATACTTTATAGCTGAGGTAGATCTTTCCATAGGCTGAGAGCGCCAGGATTTCACTCCCTGAAAAAGCTGACAGTGGGAAGAAGGGCATGGATCCTCGAGGGGCAGGTTTGCAAGGCATGCTGTGCTGGATGCAAATGTGCCTCTGCAGGTGCCTAATCCTGCAGATAGGAAGCTGCAGATGAGTCCCTCAGCTGTCACCAACACCTTTGGGTGCACTTACTTCTGCTACTGATTTGCTGAAGTTGTGTCCCACAGATGATGAGCTATTTGGAGCCTTGTTTTAGTCCCAGTGTCTGAATTCTCAGGGTAAGCATTTTCTCTGTTTATTCAGAGGATAGATCCAGTCCCTACTCCCAGTGTGGCTCCTACCAGAGCAGCAGCAATGTAGGAGTGTGCGAGGTATGTGTTGCAGCAGCTAATGTGCATCTGTTAAGGGAGAAGTTGATTCCCAGCTCCCTAATGTAGACAGAAGCTACTCTGAGAGGCTTCTTGCTCTGTTTGTGGTGGTTGGATCCCTTTTCCTTAATGTTAATAGGTGTTTGGTGGAGAAGGGCAGAACCCTGCTACTGTTGATAGAAGAGCAAGGGAAACTTGGCTCAAAATGTGCCTTGGCCAAGGGCTGAGGATGCTTCACTGGTTTATGATGCTCTGGGCTTGCATGCATCCTCCAGGCGTACAAAATGAGTTCAACTCAGGTTCCCTTGTGTCATGTCCAGGTGTCAAGTGCTGTGGTTTCAGTGTGCACATGTTTATGAAGAGAACTCGAAGACATGAGAGCAGTTCCTCAGTCAGAGAAATTCACTTGTCTAGGCAGAACTAGGGTTCACACTTCCTCTAGTCAGATACTGTTAGTCCCTACTCCATATGCATTTTATCTACCTTTTACTCCTTGGTAGCATGAGGTAAATACACTGCATAGATGAGATCAGAGGCTTCATCCCTTGGTCTTACCTTGTGTTCCTTGTGTTTGTGGAAGGTTTTACTCTTCAGTTAAAGATTTCATAGGCACCTGGGAACTGGCCACTGTGGGCAACAAAGGACATAGTTACCTCTGAGAATCAGCCTGGGAGCCATCCCAGGGGGCAATAATTCTCTTCATGATTCTTCAGAGTAATAATTAATTTACATCATGGTAATTTCATAGGACTAGGAGCAAAAAGTAATATAGTGGTAATGAAATAATCAAGACCTGGTTGGCAGTGGTTTTCCTTAACCTCACTGGTTGTTGAAGCAGGAGCTTTGTATCCACCGCACAGAGGGGAAAGAGCAAGAAGTGACAATAGTCCCAAACTCACCAAGGGCTCTTTGTTGGGTGAGCAAAGAGCTGGGCAGGCAGAGACCCATTCCTGAAAGGGGCAGAGAAAGGTTTTGGAGTAGGTTTTTTTAATATATATATAAAGGAGAACACTGAGGTTTCTGACAGTAATAGCTGTAGCTAATAATAGGAAGAAATTACTCAGCATTGTGTTGTTACCCTACCGCTGTCTTAATTGCAGTCTCAGTAGGCTTAATCACAAAGATGCTCCTGATAGAGAATTGACTGTGGGCTTTCATACCTCACTCAGAGATTCTGAGAGAATTTTAAGTCAGAAAACTAAGCACAGAAATGTGCACCCTTGCAAATCCAACAGTTCTAACCATTTCTGGAAATGCAGAGGCATGGTGAGATTTCCCAACTAAAATAACTTCTTTTTGCTGTAAAAATTCTGCAAGTTCTCAAAGGTCACTGTAACTGTATTAACTTTAGGGACTTCATTAAAGGATTCATTTTTTTTAATTATGGAGAACAGTATGGGTGAGAAAGTCCATTTTATGGAAACCCCACCCTAATAACAGAAAATTACGTTTGATTAATACTCCTATTTCTCAGAGGTGCTTAATACAGCATACAAATGCAAAGATTGATTAAGTAAAAATCTCAGAATTACTAAGACTGCTGTAGCCTTGAAAATGTTTAAGTGCAGCACACTCTCTGCAGGGTAGTGATGAGAGAAAGCTTCATAATTAATCACTGAAGTGGTGAGGGGTTATAGCAAGCAGCTGATCTGCTTGCTGGCAGAAGAGCTGTCACGTCTTGCAGCAGTCTGGGTGACATGGATGTGATTAGTCTGACCTGTGTTTCTCCATTCCCACAACCCAGCTCATGCTAATTTATTTAGTGGTATTTTCTCACCCAGAGAGGCTGCAGTCTCCATTCTGGGAGCCCAGCACTGCCCACCAGGGGCAGGCAGTACCTGAGCTCCCCTCCCCGGCACTGCCCTGATTCCCCCGCGTGTAGAGGGAGGCTTGGAGTGCTGTCAGAAGGTACTGACCCATGTTTTATTGCCCTCTCCAAAGAGAGGTGAACACCTCCCTACTAAAGCAGTAACAATAGCATCCTGGTTGAATCCCAGGGAAACAGGAATTGTTTTAGTTGTGGCCTTAAGTGCACTGTCTATACTCTGCTAAGTTATAGCTCTTTAGAAGTGTGCTTCAGCAGCTGAAATAATTGAGATTGTAAAAGCAAATATGTTTCTAGTCACTAGTTTCACTGTCTGTGAAAATAGTGGTGCTTTCACTCTCACTGCTTAATTGGAGTTGTCTTTTGTGCTGTTGGACTGGAGGAGGTGTCAGCATTTTCGGTATAAACTTTCGGAAGTAGACAGTAAAGGAGGTCCGGTTGTTCTTTAAAGGCTTGTAAAAGCCCTGTGCTCTGAGAACTCCTGACTACACTTTACCTGAAGTATAATTGAACTACGAAATTCATAAGCCACATTTACAGGTGCTGGATAGCTTGCATTACCTTGCTTGTAACCTGTGGTGCATCAGTCACTGTCACTGCACTGACAGATCTTGTGTATTCCAAGAGAAAACAAAGGTTTTCATTTCCTTACTGAAGAGGGAACTTCTCTTTTAAAGCAAAAGACTATCTAAATTATTTACCTGTTCAGAGAGATGTTGCTTGGGATGCAGAGGCAGGGACTTAAATTTCAAAATTAGTATGGCCTGTGGAACCTGAATTTTTCCTCCCTTTGGTGCATCATCATACCAAGGCTGCTGGGCTGGCAGGGAGGGAGGGTACATTTGAAAATGTATGAGAGCACGCCTGCAGTAAAGAGCACTGCTTATGGCACAGTTCTCAGCCTCAGAGCTTTCTCTGTCTGACCTCATCTTAGTGTTTATGTTTTAGTATTTCTGAGTTAGCCTTTAATTCTCCCACATCATTCCTCTTTATTTTAAAATAACACTTACAAAGTCCTAAAAGCCATGCAGCTTGTAAGGCTGAAGTTAAAAAGATCCTGACTGCAGCCCCATGTTCCTGGTGACACACATGGTCACATGTGTGACACACATGCTTCCTAGTATTCCCGTTTTCTTTAAGTGGATGATTATTGTCAAGTATGTTAAAGCTGCTAATTCAGGTAGGAAAGAAAAGATCAAATGTTTTAGCAGACTAAATAGGTATAGAAAATATGTTGTTATCTTTGAGGCTTCAAACACAAGTGTTACATGATAGGAGGGGGTTTGGTGTTTTCTTTAAAATTGTTGTGTAAACTTAACCTTTTTCCTGTGTGGTGAGACTCATAATGTGCTATGCTGTGATCGTATCCATGATTGCATCCTGGTTTTCACCCACTGGACTGCTCACTCATTTATTTATTAAATAGATTATGCTTCCTTCATTAATGTTATTATTCCTCATTTCCCCTTGTCTGCGTATTCACCAGACATGCATACCTACTGGATACTACTAAAAGCTTGCAAAGAAGTCAGAATTAGTAACTTCTACTTAGGATTTCCTGTAATACCTATCTACTTGCATTCAGAGGCTTCACACGAGTGTGATGAGGCAGGGATTAGCTTGTACTGCACAGAAGGCGAGCCATCAGCACAGTGAGGATGGCTGGCAGTGGGACAGAGATGACCCCAACAAGTTTAGGAAAAGCAGCACATTCACCAGGTCGTTGTCAAGGCTGTGTTGGGGTGCAAAGCTTACTTTGCTTAGGTGCTGATATTTGATGCCTGAGCGGTGATTACACCAAAAGAGTTTCCTTTCATTTGGTTTTGTGTTGTTTGGAATATTTTTGGCACGCAGTTACTGAATACAGTAACAACTTCCTCCTGATGGGTAAAGTAAACCTTTGAACATCAGCATTTTTTTCCATGAAAACCAGATTATGTCTGTGCTACTTATTTAGGCATGCATCTGTTTAATTAATTAGCATTGCTTCATGACATGCCAGATCATCGGGAATGAACTCAGCCACAGCAGACAGACTCACATAGTGCTCAATAGCAGAAAGTCATGTGTTTGAGTGATCTCAGCACTTCTCTGTGATGTTCATAAATTGCTTACATGTTTGTGAGAACAGCTGTGAAAGTCCTGAAAATAAGCAATAAGGTTTGAAGCTACAGGATGGCAGTGTTGCTGTCCATATTTTTTATTTCTTTTTTTTTTTTCGGCCTTTCAGAAGGCCACTTGTATTTGTTCTGTCTTTAACAGGGGCTTTACAGCAGAGTGCAAATCCACATGTTAAGAATTGAAATTACAAACTTGTGTTTGATAAACTACACAAGCAGAAGTGGTTTAAGCCCTTTGCAAGGGCATAAGGCACGAAAATTAAGCTGTGCTTAACTTTTGAATTTTTAAACAGCAGAGACTTTAGCATTTATTTAATCACACAACACAGTGGTTTACTGAACTGCAGTGGAAGTTCATACGCTGGAATCTGGACGCACTTCTTTCACGGGTGCCTCAAAAGCTGATGTGCCTCTGCCTCCTGACTGACTTGTGTTATGTTTTTCTTAAGGATTGCATAGAGCCCAAAGTACTGGAAGGCTCTAGGAGGTGCATTTAGATCACAGCCATGAAAAAAACATGTGCACTGTGATGCTGTAAAACCTGAAATGCCACCATGTGACACAGCGCTCGTGCTGTTGAGCTGAAAACATCAGCCGCTCTGGCAGTTGTGGGTTGCAGGCCCTGGAGAAGGCACTGAAGTTAAGCAAATAATTTGATTTAATGAATGTGTGACCCCCCTGAAATCTAGAGATACAATAGTTTATGGCTGATCTTTTCCCTCTGGGTGGAAGGCTTTATTTTCATAGACAGTGAGTACCTGTAGTTTTCATGGTGGCCAGTTGCTACCAGTGAAATGAAAAGTGCAGTTAGGCTGAAAAATCAAATCTGTGGTATCTTGGTTTTCCCTAGTTCACTGATTTTTAATGAGTTAGGTAGCCCTTTGGCATTGGAGTTCTTTTGTTTGCTTTATAACCCTACAAGTGGACTGCCAAGTCAAAGTAAGATGCCATTCCTTGGTAATAATCAATTATCAATAAGCTGTTGTCTGCATGCAAAAGTCTGTGTGGTTTTCCTAAAAAGTGTTTCTTTCTCTATTTCAGCTTGTTAGTGACTTATTGGAATTCTGCTTCTACACCTTCCGAGAGTCTCAGGCACTGAAAGTAGAGTTTCCAGCCATGCTGGTGGAAATCATCAGTGACCAGCTACCAAAGGTGGAATCTGGGAATGCCAAGCCCCTGTACTTTCACAGGAAGTGATAGAAAATGTCTTAAATGGAAGAACTTTGCCTTAAGTTTCCCTGTGTTATTCCACACCCATGAAGGACCCAAGAAACCATATTTTAAACATGCTATTTACACTTGTTCAGCAGTCTCTGAATAGTCTAAAATCATACGAAGGGTTTGGGGAATGGAAAGCAGTTGACTCGGATTTGGCAAGACCTAGATGTTTGGAAATTACCCCATAACCCTAAAACACTTAGAAAATGTTCCTGTTCCTCTGGATGAAAAGCCATATCTAGTCAATAACTCTTTGATTTTGATATTTTAACAGATGGAGTTTTAAATATGCCATGTAGTTTCTGGTATTGTTTGCTTGTTTTAAAAGGGTTCGAGAACTAATGAGAACTTTTTAAAGCTTACCCTTGGTTTGCACATAAAACGTAAAGTCAATATGGGGCATTAATATTCTTTTCTTGTAAAAAAAACAAACAAAAACTATATATATACACATATATACACACACACAAACCCTAACGTGTAAAGTAATAACAGAACATTTGGTGTGGAATACTCTGTTATCCCCACCTGTGGCATTTGTTATCCCATGTTATCCCATCATAGATGATATACACTGTGTTAAGTGTCCATTTACTATTTAATTGAAAAAAGGATAAGATGTGAAAAACAAATGCCCTGGTATCAATTTATAGTATCTATTGTGCTGGCTTTACAAATAATTTTTTGCAGTCTTTTGCTGTACTGTACATTGCTGTATGTATAAATTGTGAAGGACCTGAAATAAGGTGTAAGGAACTTTTGTAAATGAGACAAAAAATCTTTAATGGTTAATAGGATGAACGGGAAAGTATTTTTGAAAGAACTCTATTTTGCTGGAGACTATTTAAGTACTATCTTTGTCTAAACAAACAAGGTAATTTTTTTGTAAAGTGAAATGTTCTGCATGCATAATGAACCGTTTACAGTGTATTTAAGAAAGGGAAAGCTGTGCCTTTTTTAGCATCATATCTAATTTGCCATCCTACAGTATCTGTTGTAAATAACCACGCTTAACCTTTTCAGTTGTGTTTTAAGCCTTTCTATTTTCCTCTATATTTTCCTCCCTTTTTGTCTCTCTTGCAAGCATATGTGACTTGAGCACATCTTAGAGATCCTGCTTCATAAATCCATAGGAAAAATACACTCTGTTGTGTTTGCCACTTAACGAAGGTTTCATTTAACAAGACAAATTACGGTCTCTTTCCAAAGCTTTTGCCAGCTTAATGATCTAGTGAGTTCTTGCCCTCTCTTCCCTTTCTCTCACAGGGGAATGGGGGTGAGCAACATCTTGAATGATTTTTCTTTTTTTTTTTTACTAAGGTTTCCCAGATTGTTTGGGTTTGTTTGTTTTGTTTTGTTTTTTTTTTTCCTTTGAATACTGGATATATGAAACATCTTAAAAGGTCAGATTATTATTTCAGAGAGGGGAGGGCGATTTCTGATTATGATGAAGGGAACATGCAGATCATTACAGTAATTATATCGAAGACATTTGTACTGGTGAGAGGGATGGTAAGGTACTGATATGGGCAGATTAGCTGAGTAGAATTTTTAGTGATAAACTAAAAAGCATGTACTTTTCTAAGCACTTTTGTAATAATCAGAATACATCTGAGAAGACAAATGTTCACACTACAAGTTCAACTCAGTTGGTCTGATTTTGTCTCAAAAATGTTTTCTCTAGAATAAGACTGCAAAGAAAAGAATTTTTGAGGTGATTTTCACTATGTCACAATTTATAAGCGAATACAAAATTTTGGAGTAGAATAGAGGACAGGTGAACTTTTCTGAGGCACAACTGTTGCTACCATATGCTCATGTTTAAATAGAATAGTTTTTCAGAGTCCTAATCTGTAGTGTTCTCTCTGGGTGCCACTGGTATTTTTGAGCCCTAGTGTGTCCCTTGGCCGGTCAGAATGTAGCATTTCTTGTAAGTGGTGGTCGAGTTAAGAATTCTACACCCTTTCTGAACCCAAATTTTGAGGTGCACTTTGGTGCACTGAAGACAGTCAGCGCTACTTGTCTTTTTAAATGACACCTGCCTTATGCAATGGGTAATCTGTAAAGACTGTATTCAGAGAGGTTTTTTATATATAAATATATACATACATATATTATTTGCATTTTGGAAGTCTAATTCATAGGCAGATCTTTAAATACTGACCTGCACAGCAATATGAAAGCCAAACTTCCAACGTGAGATATACAGCATGCAGACTGGTTGTTTACAGTAAAGACACAGTCATACATCCATCTTTTGATTTACTTTTTTTTAAAAAGTCTAAAATAGAAAATTTCAAAGCCAGGTTCTGGGTGAATACAGTCTGCAGCAGCTTTTTATATTAACAAAGTTACTGCCTCCTTTTCTGTCTCAGAGTAACTTTGCTTGACTAAAATAGCAAAGCCATATTCTACACTTCACTGTTAAATGCCTGTCCCAGTCCAAATTGTTGTCTGTTTTCTCCTATTTTTGTACCTTATTACTTTTAATCTTGGTTTGGTACAATTCATAATTCACAGAAACTTCATATAATTAAACACACTAAATTAGTTTTAAAAAGCAATTTATATCTTTATGCAAAAACGTATGTCTGTCTTTGCAAACAACTGTAAGCAGATTATAATAAATCCTTTACTTTAATCACCTGTTGTTTATGAAACCATTCATTGATTATTATTTTTTGCTAGAGATCATTGAAGTAATAGATACAATTGGATATAGATGTTGTAAGAGGCAGTATTCTCTTATCAAGGACACTTAAGCAGAATAGCCATCACTTTTTTTATCTAAACCTGTGTACAGGGAAAAAAAACAAAAACAAAAACCAACCCTAGTTTTTAGCTACCAGGACGTTAGTTATGTTCTTTTGCATTTGTTTAGAATGAAATAGGCATTTGTCTCCTGCAAAATACAAGACAAACTATAACAGCTTTTAGAGGTGGGCTTTTGTTCATTGAGCTAAATTATTTTGTCGTAAGAAGGAACAGGGATATGCAGCAAGAGCATTGTATACACAGTTAAAATGTAAAATAGTGTTAATGTACTGCAGTGGGTATTTCAGGAATACTACACATCGTGCAACTTGAGCAGTTGCGCAGAATAAAATAGAAAAGACTAAAGTTTGCAATATCAAAATCTTATTAAAAAGATACTTTACAATCAGTAATGCAAAAAGCTAATTCACAGGGTGGTGTTTTTCACTGACTTGTTTAAACATTTATGAAATTAAACAATTCTACAGTTAATGCACTTTTAATTGTTTATTAAAGATTTGACTTTTTTTAGAGCAATGTTTTCAGCTGGAGGTCAATGACTTGATAAGACAGACAGCAGTTCTGAGGCCAGGAAGCTCAGAGGAATGTTTAAGAATTCTTGGAGTTTAAATAGATTCCTGGATGAAAAATAAAAGCAGCCAGCAGTATGGTGTAAACAGTAAAATCTATGCATAATGATGCATTTATAATTAGGGGTTTGCTTCTGTATGTTTAAAGCTTTTTAAATAAATAGAAAATATTGTTTGGTCTTTATGTTAATGTCTGCAAGTACCTATTTTTTTTTTTATACAAATTGTACAAATATACATGAATTAAACTGGTTTGATTGCAAGTATTTCTTGCATTTTAATCTCAGATAGGTGCTGGTGCATTGCTATCCTTAGAGACAAGCTTCTGCTCATCTAGAAACAATACAGAACCATAGAATGGTTTGGGTTGGAAGGGACCTTAAAAAACCATCTAGTTCCAGCCCTGCCAGCCATGGGCAGGGACACCTTCCACTGGACCAGGCTGCTCAGAGCCCCATCCAACCCAGCCTTGACCACTTCAACATAAGGCAACCTAAAATGCAACATAACATCTGTCTTCATCCATGTAGAGACTTAGTTTCCTCAGGCTCTGTTACTTTGGATGATGCAGCACATCCGATGGCTTCAGCCAGGGAGCAGCCACTCAGACTGTGGAATAAGGAATGCCCAAGGGTGAGGAATGTGGTTCACTTAACCTGGGTAACTGTGCTTGACAAATGACAAGCTGGCAGTGTTATGGGCACAAGCTACATTCCACTAAAACCAACCCAGCAACCTTCAGCAGCCAGACCAGTCTGGCTTGCAGTTCCCGTTATCCTATGGGCAGCTGTACCCCTTGCCCAAAGTTAGAATTTCTCTTGTGGAAAGAAGTATTCACTATTTTATATATGCAAGGTCTCCCCTGTGGCTAATCAAACTGCCTCCTGAGAGTCAGGCTTTTTCTAGTTATAATTACAGGAAGACAGTTAGTTAGAAGGGGAAATAAAACTCCTGCTATCCTGGCTTGTTCTGTGCACTATCTCAAAAATTCACCACCAAGTTCTGCACAAAGCCAGGCCTGCACTGTAAGACCACCATTTAATTGCATTTTGTTCTTTTAATAACAAGTTACATAAACTTTTTATTGCCAAAAAATCCTTGCACCTGCTTTCTGTTTGCTGAATTGTCAGAAGGAAAGAATAGTAGAGGATCAGCAGAGTTAAGAAAAATTTCCCATATGTTTACAAGCAGATGTATCTGTCATATGCTGTTCTAGAAATAAGACCACGCTATCGCTACTTAAAAACATAACCAAACTTGTAATCTGACCTCACACTGGGACACTGCTTGCTTTCAGGTGTCTGCAGAGACTGGGATTTTTATCATGAGCACAATATTACTAAGGTAGAAAGGAGTGGAAAAAATGCCCTTTCATGTCATAGATTTTGCTAGGTAAAATGTGCCATGTCATAAGGCTTTTAAAGTGCTCTTACTTTAATTGTAGATGTTGATAGGATGAAGTTTCTGGAGCTTACCTGTGGCTACTGCAAGGACAGATGAGGGCACAGTTGGACTCTGATGTAGAAAACAATGTCCAATGCACATTCAGCTTAAAAGGTGAAACTCCAGTGAAGACTTTCAGTGCAACCCAGTTTACTGGTGCACTTCTGGCCTACATAAGCCCTCTGTCAGCAACTTCTCTCTTAAAATTGCAAACCAGGTAAGAATGTTGAAATGGGTTAAGAGAACAAGGAACGGAGCATTGAGGAAGGCAGGTTTCTGCCCAAGTCTCTTCTGTGACACAATTACAGAGGCTCAGCTAGCAAAAGCTGCAAGCAGCATAGCTGGAACACTTATTTTCATTACAGGGCAGATAAATCAGCTAATGAGATTTTTCTTTCATTTCTGATGAAAGACGGCATCAGAAGGAAACCTGCCACGAAGATCAGCTGGGACAGCGCTTAACAACATTCAGCAGCCTGAAAACCCCGGGGCTTTTCACCCAGCAGAGTGAAAATGCTGCCTGGCCAAGGCGCAGGGCTGAGCACTGTCCAGTGACTAACACAGACTATAAATTTCTGCTGATCCCAGCTAGTCAGGAGTCTCAGCTTTTCCATTAATTATTCAGCAAACACATTCATTCGACCTTAATTCCCCAGGCTGGGGGTATTCAGTCTCAGGCCCCACAGCGATGGCAAGGCCAGCGTCATTTTGCATAAAAAGCACGTTTGTTTTCTTGGGTTTGGGTGGTTTGGTTTTTTTCCTAATTCACACTCTCTAATTTCCAGCCCGTGTCACGTGTTCACTACCAGCGGTCTTGGCTTTTGCAAGCTGACAAGTCCATGCCCCTGCGCACAGTAACCAGCACATAGGAAGGGAGGGGGATCCCAACCCGAGGATTAAGCTGAACCTGTGCCCACAGCTGTGACAAGAGAGCTGTGAGAGGATGGAATTAGGCCAGACCCACAGAGAACGACCACTCCTGCTGCCAGGCCAAAAGAGAAGAAATCTTCAACCACCTTCCTCCACAGTGGACTCCCTGTGCTTCCTGCCTCAAGCGGGTTACTCTGCTCCTCCCAAGTCTACCAAGTCACGGAAAAGACAGACAAGAGGCATGTCCTAAGGCCAGCTTCAGGAAAGCAAGCAATCTCAAAGGATGGGAAAGGGGCCTGACTTCCTTAATGTGGTTTTTAATTTTTAGCATCTCTGAATCTCTACTTCCAAGCAGTCAGTACGAGGCATCGTTGGCAGCGCAGTTCAGCCGTGAGGATGAAGAATGGGCTGCTCAGCTGTACAAGTCTGTACTCAGCCTTGGTATAGCTGGGCTGATGTGGAAACCCATATGGTGGGTAGCAGTTCCCACAACTATATTCCTAACAGGCAGTGTGGTTAGCCTGAAAGCCAGATCTGATCTGGCTCAGCTCACACCACTGCCTTCAGACAACGGCTAGGACGTGAGAAAGTTTGGGTTAGTATTACCTCTGCTCAGCCGCATCATTTCTCAGTAGAAAAGTTTTCTCCTTGTTTGGGCTCTGCATGGCCCCAGGAGCAACAGGAGTCTCAAAACATCTCCCCTAAAGGCAAAATAGGGTCACGGGACTGAATGGAATAGGCACTAAGTCTTTTATTCCTTGTCTATATATCTGCCTTTTTAAACCACCTCAGTTAAAAATTAAAAAAAACCCAAACAAACAAACAACCCAAACACAGAGCTAGAGCTGAGAAATATTGAGAACTTTGGAAGACTGAAGCCAAAACAAGATCAAACATGCACTGCAGGTTTAAAACAACAACAAAACTAATGGAAGCACCTTCCAAAGCTTGTCAGCTTCAAGTTATCAGAGCTTCACTATCTGACAAGCCAGCATACCTCGCTGCCACGCCTGCGAGGCCAAAACCAAAGGTTTACATTCCCCCTCTTCTTCCAGCACTTTCCACCAACTGGTAGCCATGAAAACTGAGTTTGGCACACAAACACCATCCTGCTTCCCGAGTGACTCTAAGACCACAAATGAGCTGATAAAGCTGCGGGCCATGATACCCAGCCAGAACGGTGCTTTGCCACATGAACAAATACAAGCAGTGAAACCTTCAATTTGTTACTCAAAGTATTGGTGCAACTATTTCCTTAATACTGAGTAACAGAGCAAATTAAGGAACTTTATCTCCTTCACAAAAGTCTGAAAGTCATCTTCAGTGCCTGGGTCCCTTAGCCACTATGCCAAGACAAGAACTGCCTAAAAGCTGTATAGCAGGGAGTCACCACTCCAATACTAGGAGAATACACCAAATGAAACTCCTCCAGGCAATGAGGGTTAGTGCTGGAGAGCTGTACTGACTTGGCCTACCATTGCTCCATCTGGAGATGATTTGTGTACACTCCAATGGTCTGTGCAGTCTGGGCAAAGGAACAAACTAATGGTGTGGAGTTAAATCTTTGGGGGGGGAAGGGGAAGCCATTCCAACTTTAAAGCAGCATTAACCATTAACTGGTTTACTAGTCACATTTGTTAGAAAAAGTTGCAAGCTAAGGATATCTGCAGTACATGACTCAAAATTCACAGAGTCCAATTTAACAAATAAGTAAGCCTGTATTATATGTCATCCTGTCATATTTTCCTGCATGCTCCCCACTGCCTCCCAGAAGGTCTTACTTAAAAGAGAGAAAAATACAAAGATTAGTGATAAATTGCATGTAACTTTTTTTTTTTTTAAACACAAGGTACAATTTATAGAGCACTCTCACTACTCAAATAATTCTACAAATTCTGAGGCAGCTATTGAGGATTCCGATACCTTGGAGCATGCATAAGACCTTACAGTTGACAATCACAGGGAAGGAAGAAAGGCAAGGTCAGTGACCAGCTAGACAGACAGATAACAGATAAAATGCAAGATGCCTCCAGGATGCAAAAGCTAGAGATTCTCTTTTCCTTTTGGCTTGAGAGTTGCAGACTTGCCTATTTTAAGTGAGGAAAGGTCCCCATTCATTTTGGAGCCTGCTTGAGGCTGACTGCAAACAGCTGCCAATAATTATTGCATGTCACAACTTTCAGAAGCAGAGCAAAATATTCTGCAACATAGGAATGACAAGTCAAATAGCAAATAACGTTTTATTTCATTTACAGTGATATTTTTGAGTAGCAAAGAAACCATGACATATAGGAGCCTGTAATAAAAGTTCATGTGTCTTATCTTTATAAAATAAATGAAATCATACACACAACATAAACCAATGTGCTCTTTGAAGACATTTGAAAAATGTCATGTCTTAGTAACTATTATTTTACTTACAGATGCCTGTTCTGTACTGGCTATTCCACTTTGAAATATAATTTAATTGTCAGCGTGGTAGCCTTTTTTATCCAACAGTATCTTCCAAACCCAAATAGTCATAGAATCATAGAATGGATTGGGTTGGAAGGGACCTTAGAGATCATCTAATTCCAACCCTCCTGCCATGGGCAGAGGCACTTTCCCCTAGACCAGGTTGCTGAGAGCCCCTTCCACCCAGGTCTTGAACACTATCAGGGATGGGGCATCCACAGCTTCTCTGGGCAACCTGTGCCAATGCCTCACCATCCTCACATACTGTTAAAAAGGCTCGTTATTGAGGCATAATCTCCAGGAGACTAAGTTGAGTCACAGATCAACCAAATACTTGACTTAAAATGCTAATTATTTTGCAAACAAATATAACACTACTGCTCTTTGCAATTGAAAAAAAGCACCTTATTAAAAAAATTAACCTATTCTTCCATTCCCCCTTACTTGTCCCCCCCACTCATTCCAACCCTCAAAGAATCTTTTTTTTGTTTTGTTTTGTTTTGTGATTCATATTTGGCAACACAATGTCTTTATACAGATTAGGATCTTCAATCCATAGTCCAGCTCTTCATTGATTAAAAGGAGTCACAAAAGTAGAGACAAGTGACTAGAACAAAAATCCATGGATACCATGTACACCTTCTTGGCGTTCAATGCACAAAGCTATAAAAACTGAACATAATTTTGTGGAATAAGTCCCCTCTTGCCATTTAACGTGCCTTCTAGCCATCCTGGTTCTCTGGAAAATTGCACTGCAAAAGAAAAGGAAAAACATCACTGCATCTTTTTATATTGGATTTAGCACTTTTTAGCTTTAGCTTCGTGACACCAGGCAAAGTATCCATAAAAACATCCCATCATCTGCAATGACCAGTTTAAGAATCTGGCAAGGAAAGATAAAGATGATTATTGACTTAAATACTTTATAATATTCTGCAAAGTGTACATGGTGAAATAGCTTTTAGGTGCAGGGGACTTCATTAAGGAAACAGTTAATGAAGCTTAGGACAGATTCATGAAATAGAAAATCTATGCCTTCAGGGAAAAGTCAGAATTCATATCAAAATGTAGAAAACAACTTCAGTGGGTGGGACAAAGCAAGACCAAAACCTGTCTTGAGCAGCAGGGGTGAATCTGGAGTCTCAGAGCCAGAGAAAAATGGCATGAAAAGTAAGCATGGAAAGGATTATAGAGGAAATAGAAATGAGCCAGATGTCACTCCAAGTATTATCTCTTCAGAATAGAGCTGCTATTGGAAGTGACCAATGGACAAAATCTGAATCATTCTTCTGATTAAATCCTCTCTCTGAAATTCAAATAAGTAGTGCAATCAATCAATCAATCAATCAAACAAACGAAAAAAAACCACAGAGAAAAGGCTTGAACGGTTCCTTGTTACTTGTCCTATCGTAAGTACTTACGGCTGCTGATCCCAAATTTTTTGCAAGAGTATCCACGAATTTAAAATAAGAAATATTTCAGCTTGGACTCTCAACGCCCCACAAGTCACTCTGTGAGCAGAGGTAATGAAATCTGACTTCCTATATATATTTTGACCATATTTGACAGGAAGTTGAAGCATAAGCCTCATTTCTTTGGAAAACAGACTAAGAAGTCCTCAAATTCCCTTATCAGATGTCTTATAAGGATACAGGTATCTACTTACCTATGTAACTGCAAAATCCCACACTTTTTAGCAACCTACGATACTCTCTAATGTATTAATTTATCCTCACAGTGCTTCTGAGACAGACAGTATTTAGGGAAGAGATCAGACAAATGCTGAAACATGCTGCCAGCCATGTCAGTACTTTATTTAAAACACATTAACACATTGGGGAATGTGATATTTGTAGCCTTCTACATATCAGGGAAATAACAGCTAAGAGAGAGCAACATGTTAAGTCTCACTTTCAAAAGCATTGTAAGGCTCCCCTAAATGTGAGCACCTAGAAAACATACTTTCCCCTACTTTTTTCCTTGTGTCCTATTATTGTCAGACAGCAAAGCTAGAAGCTGTGCTCAGAAAGCATACTTTAAACAACAGCTATACCTCCAAACAACCCAGAAAATAAAACTGCTTTCAGGTGATACTGATAGTTTAGATTCAGAACAAGTCTGGGCTTACACTTGTAATGAAAGCATTCAAGAGGAAGATTCAAAAGGAAAAATACACATAGAAAATTACCTTTTAGGATCTCTGCACACACAGTAACTTACATTACTATTAGTAATTAGCAGGCCCTCCTCTCTCTTTGTCATTTTTATCCCACAATTACAGAGTACACAGGCATTTGAAGCCTCATTGCTGACACCACCACAAGCCTCCCTCCTGCAGTGGAGCTGTAATTGTACTCTTTCCAGCAAATGTGCCAGCAGCCAGCCAAACCTCTCCCTGACATCTCCCATACCTACTGAGCACGTCTGTATTACAGGAAACAAACTCCAAAAAATGACAGATCAGGAAGAAAAATAACTAGAAAACCTGGAAGTAGGAAATTTCTACTTGTCCTCTGGAGCTCAACCTCACTTTACATTAGAGAGAGAATAAATATCACTGGCATGTCAGTGGCTATAAATCAAAGAAAGGCCTGTTCAAAATGAAGGAAGCCCTAATCTGAGGGGCTCACACTGAAATTTAAATTTACCTAAAACGTACCCGGGGAGGAAATGCTCAAACTATGCTGAATCACTTGACTCTACACAACAGCAAATTTCAGAAAGAAGTATTTTCTAAACAAGTTTGATAATAGTAAACTCTGAGACAAATGCCATTTTCAGCACAGAAGATCAGACATAAATGGTACAACTGCGCTCCCAGCTTGGGAAATTGTGTGCACGTCACACAGCTCAAGGCCTCATTTGTTGGCCTAAGTTTCTTTTAGACTCAATGAAGATTGAAGAGATAATTATCACTCTGATTGCACCCAAGGTCACCATTTTTTAGAGATCAGTCTTTATTTTAAAAAACACACTGAAAAGTAATTCTTAATATTGAGCGGCTGTGGTGACACGTCAGATAAGATTTCTGCCCCCACTCAAATCCCCATATGCAAGAAGGGTTAAGGATACCTACGTACATCCCTGACTTCTTCTCTAGGTACATACCACCAACCAGGATGCCATCCAAAGGTCAAGCTGCTTTAAGCTCCAGTGATCCTGTTTTCTTTGCTAATCCATTTCCGAAGTATTGGGTACAACAGCACGCGTTCATTTAAAATCAAAACCACTTAACCACACACACAAAGAAAGCGCCATTTTTCTATCGTGCACAGCTCTTCTTAAAACCAGGACACAGGCTATTTCTGAAAAAAATACCCTGCTCAAGAGAAGATGTTCCATAGTGTCCCCTTTCTGTCATTTCTTCTCAGTCAACAACGATTACAGTTCTTAGCACTTTCTCAGGCCTGCCTCATTTAAAAATACCCTGATGCAGAAACTACACATTTGGCCTTAAAACTACAACTCGTTACTAGACCAGTCATCCCATGGGAATAAATCTTATGTCAGCTACGGACAGGAGGGGAAGATACTTGTAGTATAAAAGGTATAGAGCAGAGAACTATAAATTAAGTATTCTCAGCAAGGTTTAACGAGTGTATAGCAAGACTGAACAACAAGACCAACTCTAGAACCAGCACTAAAAGCTGTCACCTCCTAGGGCAGTGGAAATAGCAGCAAAGTTGAAAACTTAAGAGTGGGACAGTGGCTTCCACAATACCTGCTGCAAGGCCATTTAAGCAGTCTCACTGTAGTGGAAGCAAAGTGTAGAGAAGGAAGTTGTCTGACCATCAGTATTACAGCAAATGCTCTGGAACAGTCACCCAACTCAAATGGGAAAACAAAGTCTACAGACTTGCAACTTGTAATGAGATCTTTCAGTAAAAGCTTTTCTGATTTCACCTAATCAAGAAACGCAAGAAAATCAACTTGGCATTTGCAGCACTTCTTATTTTTCTGTATGCTCCATAGGAAATAGCCTTGATATTGCCGATGTTACAATTATCTAACTGCAAATACATAAAATTTGCAAATAGCAGTTCACAAAGACCCAGTGCTACAAGCAGACCTTGCTCTGCTTTGGCAGCTCAAATGTTTCATAGCTCTCAATCACACACCAGAGCAAGACTCATTTCCACAGCAGTATTAGTTCATTGCCTAGGTGCCACTAACTTCAGTAAGACCAATTCAGACACTGATTCACATTTGATTTCCCCATCTTTGTGGAAACTAGCTGTTTTGGGAGGTAATCTAACATGCAGGGTGCCTGGCACAAGAAGACCTCCCTTTCTGATGGACTATTTTGTCAATCAGAGCAATAACCCCAAAAAACTACCTAAATGAGGACTTGCATTCCAAGAACAACAGAAATCTCACTGCTAAAACCAATATAGCACCAGAATTCACTTCCACAGAACTCAATCACAATGGCCAATTTTTCATTAGGAAATTAATTTAAAAAAACAAAATGTGTTTGCAAGCCTTCTGCGTTTAGAAATCCCTCTGGGTTTTTCAAACAATGTCTATGGATAAAGCTGATCAGAGAAATACAGAAATATTGAGCATGCTTAAGGTTAGCATAGAATTCCAAAAAGAACTTGCTGTTTCCCTTAATTACGCTGTGAGAAGTAGAGTTATCCTGTGGACAGAACACAGGGCTGGCAGTCAGGGGGTCTTCTTCCTGACCCTGCTGAAAATTTACTGTGTGCCCACAAATAAAAGAGTCTGCCCATAAGGGCTCAGACTTGTGAACAAAAACAAACACACTGATACACCATGACAAACTAGTGAAGGTGGAATTTAGCTTGCAGTCTGAGACTTCCCAAGTGTCTATGGAGCTCCAGTCAGTACAGTGAATACAGAGAGTGTCCAAAGAATAACTTGGCTCACTCTAAAGTAGAGGCAACTGGTTGGTCAAGCTGAGTTGCTGCCGAGTTCGCTGCAAAACAAGTTAGAGACCTGTGTCACCAACATTAAACCTCACCAATCTGTCAGACTTGGGGTCTTTCTCCTGAAATGACTCCCATCCCACCTGACAGCTGAACATCTAGGACTGTCTTGCACACACACCAACTACAAAGTAAAATGCATCAGTTTAAACACCTTCCGCTTTAACATTTCTCTCCCGGAGATCACTGCTTCCACAACTATTATTGCAGGAGCAAAGCCAGGCTAGTTAAGGTCAAATTACCTTCAGTGACTTGCAAAAACTTCTAGCAATGTCAGTAAGAATTTGGTATTGCTCATCTGGTACTTGTTATTGGTGAAGGGATTGTAACTTTCAGCAGCAGTTTGAGGTAACTACCTTCAAACAGCGTGGAGGTATCTGAAAAGGAGAACATCTGTCCATGGCTTGTACACTCACAGCTTCTCCAGATGTAAAATGAAGATAATTAATTCACATGAATGTTTCCAAGTGCTTTGAAATCCACAGACAAAAGGTACACAAAGAAGTGGGTCTATCCTCATTTTTACCTCAGGAAAAGAACAATTTGCACATACAGGGGAATACAGTATTTTGGGAGCACCACTTCTCTTTGATGTAAATCCTTCATTTGTCGGTGCCATGAAGACAGTCCAGAAGCCACAGCATGAATTAGAGCACAAAGAGTGCCTTGGAGTCAAAACCAGGGACATTAACTAAGGCTGGCACTTTGTTACACTAGGAGAGGTAGAGGGGGATGACAACAGCCGTGTGAACATGGCTTTTTTGTGTTCCTTTTATCCTTGGTAGGAATGATGGGTGCCCCACTTTTCCTGAGGAACAAAACACGTTCTCAGTTTTCCTTGTATTTTCTCTCCCCCAAAACCTGATTTTAAAAATTGTAAAAAGCCTTGATAAGAGCTATCTTGACAAGTTTTCAGGAAGCCTTCCTGCTAGGAATACTGCCAAGGAATTTTTGTTGTGTAAACACCATTTACCCTATCTAAAACACTTCTCCCGAGTGAAATTCCCATTTACTGAATTTTAAGCAGTCTCTTTCAAGAACCAGAAATTTAATGACACTTGGCTCCAAGGCTGGCAAAATTTCAATGCCAGGCAGTCTGATTATTCTTTCCATGATTATTGGGAATATCTGCCTCAACAACAACAGAAATATACAGCCAGCATATGTCTCTCTCAATCTCAGATCATACTCTGCTTCTTCCCATATGTGTCCTTATCCAGCTGCAAACTCTTGAAGCTTTGCCTCTAACCACTTGAATTACATTGTTATGTGCTGTCAATAATATAGCCTGTAACAACTGGGAAAGAAAAATATTGGCATAGCCTAAGGCAAATTGAATTGAAGATTTAAAAAAAAAAAATACAGTGGATATTGTTCAGATTACATTATTCATTTTCTTACACAATTCAATTAAATAAAAAACTTTGCCTTTTCTTTTTAACTTACCAGATGGTGCCTTAGCATTTTTATTCTATGTCACTTCAATGGAAAGACTGTGGAATTCAGGGTAGCACAATGTACATGTACTACTGAAAACTCGGGAACGTGAAAATCCTAAGATTCTATACAGATTCCTATCAGGTGACGCAAATCTGAATTTATAATATTAGCAAATCTAACCTTGGATGACTGAGACAAACGGATTTTTTCCCCGTTTAGAAACAGGAAATGGAGACAGGAGTAAAGGTTAAACCCTTACCTTCTTGCACCAACATTACATTTAGCAGCTATGACAGATGCAAGGCTGTACTTTACTAAATGCCATTATCCTGTCGGAGGCTAGAGCAGCCAGAAAGACTCATCCAGAGTAAAGACAGGTAAGATAGAACCACTGCAATCAACATCCATGGGCCAAGAGAGACAGACCACGAAGAACAGGGAAGGGAAACGAAACAAAGCAGAAAAGAGAGGAAAGAAAAAGGAAAAAAATTCAATAACCAAATAGTGAGAGGTGAAAGAGACAGGATTAGAAAAGTGAGACAGGCAGGGTGGAGAGAGGAGAGATGGATAAAACCTTCACTAATGGAAGCAGCACTTTTTAGTAGACATTAATTTAACAGTTACTTTAATGGTTGATACTAGCTGTATGTCAACTTGATTGATGCGTTGTCACTTTGATAGTTAAGGTTATTGGTAGAGCTGCAGAATTGATGTATTATTACTTTAATTCTTCATTTGGGAGCTTTATTAGGGCATATGGGAATTTAAATTGAGTAACTAAAGAACCTGAATTGATTCACTGGAATCTGATTCCAGCACAGACACAAGGGTGCCTAGTACAAAAGGAAAAGCCCCAGGTCGAGGCATTTCAGAGGTTTCCAATGTGGAGACTAGTCTGCACTTTGCACGAGAATAACTTTTCATGTTGACAAAGCCATCCATGACATTGTCTATTGGGAACCATGTGAAATGACCATTAAGTTATGACATACACCCAGTTGTTGCCTTACTACTTGCATGCTCTCCCTCTTTATTCTGCCAATCCATGGCCTACCTTAGGGTGAGAGCCCTGCAGGGCAAGGACAACGCCTATAAAATAACCAGGATACAGTGGAACAAATCAAAACAAATGTATTTAAGGAAATGTGATCTTTGCCATTGGAAATCTCTAATTAGGTTTTCAAAATGCAATCCATGCGACCTTCTCCCAAGCTTCCAACCTTATTTGTATGATGAGCTGGAAAAAGAGTCAAATTCCATACTCGTTCTTAGACAATCCAACTCTCTGGTTGAAGAACTCAACTGAGGCTGTAATGCAACAAATCACAGTATTTTTGCCACCACTTCTAGAGATCTCATTACACAAGAAGAGAATCCTGACATTCCTTTCACACAAAACAACTGTTTCTTGAAAGAATTTCTTATGCCATGCCAACACAACACTTGTTCTGCATCAGAAATGCCTCTCCTAGATGCCTAGACATCAAATCTTTTCCACCATGCACTTGATTTTTCTTTCCTGTACACAGTTTTATGTCTGCTGAAGATCCCTATCAGTCATGTTTTTAAAAACTTAAATTAAAATAGCTGGTGTTAAGAACTTTTAAAAGAGCAGTCATTTAGCTAATTCATCTTTAAAAAGTTTCCCACCTAGCTTGATTCAGACATGATTTGCCTGCAAGGCAGCTCTAATAGGAAACATCAAGAATGATTTTGTAAAGTGTGTGCTAGTAGGGAAGAATCTAGTGGGGACCCCAGACCACTTTGTGCTGCAAAAAAATCAGAACTGGAGTCTGGACCGGCCTTGCTATTTACTTGTTTGGGAGGAGGCAGAGGACAGGATTGTCCTGTATTTTGCCTGCTTTAAAAGAAGCATCACAAAGAAGGGGAAGCAGATATCTATGCCTTTGCAATGTTTCCGTTGTTGTTACACATACTAAAAAAAATACAATTTTTCTGAGCTTCCCATTTGCTTCATCTTGTTAAACAAATAGGAACGTCCTACCAGGGTTGAAAAGATGTTCACTTCTGAGAAAAACTTCCCCCTCACTTTTGATCCAGTGCTAAGAGTTAACAAGGTGTGTTTTGGGAAATATAAGAAATACTTAGTTAGCTTTCTAATGCCTGCGGGTTGATGCTTTCCATCTGGTTTAAACTGTGTACATTTTTTCCCTGCTGGATGTACACTGGAAATTTGGAATACTCCTTCACTGGGCATGCAAAGAAAGATTCTTAAATGACTGGGCAGTACATCCCCTAAGTGTGTCTGATTAAATACCACTTTCCCTCTGGAAAGCACATATCAGATTTCTGACCTGGTAGCAAGCTAAAGGCTGACAATGGATGAGAAAAAAAGAGTCATCACTGCAGAATTTCCAGATATTTTAAAGATCAAATGCCTCTTACTGGCCCCCCTGCCTCTAGACTGAAAGACTGAAATACTGAACTCAGAAGGTCCTTAGGGATGCAATTCTCAGATCACTTTGAATTCCCCAGTCTGCACCAAACTTGGATGAGTATTTGGCTAAATTAAGAGTCTTCTGGTTTTCAGTATGAATGTAATGAATTGGAAGAACCAAGTTCTTCCAATAAACAACTGTTGCTATGAACTAATTTCTGCTTAGAATTATTATTAAATTGCATTAAAGCAACAAGAATTTCTGAATTTGTCCAGGCCATGTTGAGCCTGGACATACTAGATATTCCATACTATTTCTTTCTTATACCAGGAATTTCCTCATGAGAAGAAGAAACTATACTGTCACATTGCCTTCTGCATCTTCAGAGTTTGTATTACAGTAGGCATAAGGTTTAAAATCTAAAATATTTCCTACGAGTTTGAAGTCCCTGTGCACTTGCTGAAGGATAGATACAAGGAAACTCACTGAGCAACACTGTCTTGAGCAGAGGAACCACCTTCTGGGTGCTCACATGTAATGCTATATTTGGGCCTGTAGAAATCTTTAAACAGAGGCCTCCATTCTGCACCTCAGTGAATATTCCTTTTTCTACAAGGATATACACACACTAACACACACCTTGACCCAAACAGCAAGCACTTCTCTTCAGTATTCACCTGATTTACCTGGCACTCTGATTGAAAATCCTTAAACAGATTTTTTTTTTCCTTTAAATGAAAGCCCGTGTGTTATTTTACAACAATACTTCACATTTTAAAAAACATATTTTCATAGGCCAAAATGTTCTCTTCTATTACTGAATAACCTTTTTGTGGTACAACACATTTAAATGATGCTGAAAAATTCAACCCATTGAAAGTTCACCCAAAATCAAAAGCATTGCCTCACAGTGCTAAGGATATGTTAAGTAGCTTCCTCACACCAGAAAACATCTCCATCACCAACTGTGTGCCATCAGCAACATTGGCAGAATAGCACTCAGGCTTGTATTTTTATCCAAAGCCATTTTAGCAGTTTTGTCAATTTGTTTTTCATTGCTTTGTATTTACTCAAGCAGTACTTACCATCCTCAAATATTGCTCCTATCTGGAATGACAATTCAGAGCTATGTTCTGCTTCACATGGATAAACTGCTCTTGCTTTCCGGTGGGCAGCACTGAAAAATGAAATTATGAATTATGGCAAGTTTTTGCTATTATGAAGACACTCTCTCAACCATTCTCTCTCCATTCACATTTGAAGATGACAAAGTTTAAACACAATTTCACATGCATCCTTACAGGCTTGTAATTCATACACACAGCCAAAGCCAAAGCTTCACACCTTACTGTTGGCATTTCTGAATATCATACTCTCAACTTCACACACACTTATTTTTATGACAAACTCGACTTTCAACTACAGTTAAAATTTTTTCAAGTGTTAATCAGCAAGGAAATCAATAGTAGGCAAAGCACACCATACTTAATTTACCGACTAATCATCGTTATGTCTTCTGAAACATTTCTTCATGAATCTTGCACTTTAGCTTTTCACTATCACTGTTCAGAATTCACATCTTATGTTTGTTTACAGTACAACATTACTAGTCTACTGAAGATGCTGTTTTTTCTTAAATGCCTCAAGGTTTCTAACATCTCGTGCGGTCTTGTAGAGGTGTTATCAGGATGCTCAGTAATAAGACATCAATATGAATTTCTCCACACTACTCATTTTCTCCAAGTACCATAAGCAGAGATCTTGGAACATATAAATATTATTGGCATGGCTTAATCATGCCCTTGCAAACTCACAAGTTTGCTGCGGCCCAATAATGCTTTGTTTAGACACAGCACCCACACTATTAAATCATCTTTTGTTGAGCCCAGGCAACAACAACTACACATATAATAACAGTGGGAAAGATTCTTCCTGCCCCAAGGAACTTGCAATCAAACAGACAATGCAGTTGTGGTGCAAAATGCAACCAATACAAAGAAATGGGATTTTTGCTACCAAGCGTCGGGAATAAATTGTGAATATATCCAACTACTTGAATTAGAAAAAATATTATAAACAAATAAAAATATTTTCCTTCAAATATTATGAAGGAAAAAGCTGAGATAGTAAAGACCTTCAAAGGAAAAACTGAGAATACTTCAAAAGATGGACAACAACGTGGAAGGAAGCAGAAACAGGATGGAAGGAAAGCAGGACAAAAGTGTGAAAGAAAAGAATGAAACAACAGAGAAAGGTAAAAACATAGGAAAGTCTTTCAGAGGCAAGTAGGTTAGGAAGAGAAACTTCCATCTGACAAACATGGCTACAGAAAAGAAAGAACCTGTATTTTAAAGGACCCTAAGAGAAACACTGTAGGAGACGCTATGAATTGCCCACCCAAAACAAAACCTGCTTATATTAACCAACAAGCCACCGGCTCAACCTCTGTGCCTTCTACCAAGGAAGGTGTTCAAAGGAAAAGTAGGACAGACAGTGATTTTATTCTGTCAAAATTGCTAACATTGCATTTCCTGATTGGAGATAATCATTCACGTAACACAGGAGACGTGAATTAGCTATTTTTAAAAACATATAGAAAAATGAGGCAAATAAATAGCCAGCAAAAGTCGAAGTATACATCGTACCTTTCCACTGCTCTGTCACTCTCAGTGGCAGGGTTGGGGAAGAAGAAAGTGGACAATGCAGTATTTGTGGCAGCTGGGTTAGTGGACGGAATATTCATCCACGAGACCATCGATGGGCGGCTTTGACCAGGGCTAAGAGGAAATATATTCAAGGCAGAATTAATAATGTGAATAAAACTTGTTATCTTACCAGAATGTTTTTATCTTTATAACTGGACAACTCATTAAACCTTCAAATTCAAACCCAAAAATACTGCCAAGCTGATTTTGCAGAAATGGTCACCATATGAATCTGCATTTCCTCCTTGAAGGCCTTTCTCCTACATGCCCAGCATCCTAAGCTAAGACAAACTACCTGAGATGTATGACATAAGCAATAAAAAGGCAAAATTCCCCATTCCTTATCTAATAAAGACAGATACAGTGAAACTGCATGTAGCAGGCTATTATTTGAGCTGCCACTTTGCCTTCACAAGTTTTGATGAATCTATTTAAAAACCTTCTCGGTGCTATACTAAGACATGTACGGCTGGGAAGATTTCTAACGAGGCTGCAGCTATTACAACACTGGGATCACTGTGCTGGCTCTGGATTGAGATCTCATTCTCATGGCTGGGTAAATACTGCTTCAGTGGCTGCCCTCACCAACACGCTGCTCAAATCGGCATTAACTTAGTGGCTGAGCACACAGTTGCCACAGGAGGAGAAGAAACAGCAGCCAAAATTAAAACTTTTATTAGCTGTTGAAAAACATACAAAGTCATCCCTGACATAAAGGAGGTTGCTAATTTCCCACCTTAAAGAGCTAAAACGTTTCAGCACTGGAAGGCTTTCTTTTGGTGCACGGGCAAAACAACAGATAGTCCAAACACTTAATGCCAGCGTATCTTTGGAACAAAGAGCTGGACTTCAAGCAGTTTCTAAGCAGAAATAGGATTAAAATCATTCACACACAGCATTCAGGTAGGAATCATCACTCAGAAGTACAGACTTCACAATACAGCGTTTATGAGTCCGTCCTATTCCAATATTAACCTTTTAGATAGCATAAATCTGCAAAAATACCACCAAAATCTAATAATTCAGGCAAGAAGATTCTCGTGGGAGCCTAAATTCACACCTGATCAAGGTGGATTGCCCGAAAGCACAACAGGGATCAACAACCACCCCAGTTATAATTGTCACTGAATAAAAGAAAGCAGGAAACCTAATTTAGATATCTGGTTTTAATCTTATTGTGCACTGGGATATTTAATTTCTCGGAGGAAAGACCACTATTTGTTGGTTTACATAATGTGGTTTACAATCAAATTCAACTTTCACAAACTGGTTCTCTTAGCCAATATATCTTGTAGTCATTCCAGCAATTGCATATTTAAGCAGACATTAATTTTGATCATTAATTTTTAAATTTAGTACATTGTAAAGTGGTGAATGGCACGTTCCTTATTTAACAAGACAATAGATTTTCCTCTGGATCTGTGTCAGGCAGCATTTGGATGAAAACTGTAATTCACAGTGTATGGAAAAGCATAAAGTTAATCCCACTAATAAAAATGAAACTTTAGCGTGCTGGGATCATAACCAGAAGGTTTATCAAAACATGCTCTGCTTTTAAAAATGTATTAAGCTGAATGATGAGCTGGATTATGCTGACTATAACCATATTTCATGTTTAACTTTGGGAAGAGGATGTAAAGTCTTCTTAATGCATGTGAATCTTGCACTACACTGTGTTTTATATTTTCCAATAATGATATACATTTGTAGAACAGCACCTACATAATTGGGGGGGTTACTTTTACTTGAACTTGTTCTCTTCCTCTCATTTTTATAATAATTGAAAAATTTTCCTCAGATAAAATTCTTCTGCTAAAAGTGACCTCATTCAGAAACAAAAACAAAAAAATGAAACACCAGCATTTGTAAAATTTTCTCTAAATAATGAGGACAAAAAAAAATTCTCAGTGGTAAAGTTTATAAAGTTTGCCAGAAAGCAAATTATTTCTTCACCATTCTCCACACATAATTTTATATATGCAGAATTAATTTTAGCTCAGTAGGTGAACCTAAGACAAAAGTTTTTCAAAAGTGAATTTTAAAAAAAAAGTATCCTACTTGCATAGGCTAAACTATTCTACTTAAAACAATTCTGAGACTTAAAGAAAAAATATTTTACTTGTGCTCCTATTTATTAAATTCAAATTAATTAAATTCAAATAGAAAGGGGTTTGGAATGAGATGGATTTTAAGTTCCCTTCCAAGCCATTCAATGATTCTGTGATTAAGATTGGTGTCAGACTCATTTCTGAAACCTGTAAAACTACAGAAAATAGGAAAATAATATTCCAAGTATACTGCCACGAGAGTATTAAAATATCTCTAATGCAAACTAATCAACATTCAAGAATATTCCACCAAGTGGCCTTCTCTCATGCATACCTCAGATGTCTGCTGTTTGATTTTCAGCAAGTGAATATTAACTCTTCCATTTAATAAATATTTCATTGCTACATGCATCATTTTAATCTATGCAATTTACTTGATCATCTCTAGAACAACACACACCACCTGCACCTAAGATACAGAATTAATAACTTCAAAGATACTCAGAATAGAGAGAACACAAAGGAACCCTCCAACCCAAGAAAGCAGTGGTCATTCATAAGAATACTTGTAATAAATAATAGATGGTTTGTTCCTGAGACTTGGGAAGAAAAAAAAAAAAAAGACAAAAGAAAAGGTGTGCAAGGAAAGGAACAGAAGATGAAATAAAATCTTCAGATCCATGTCATGGCATGTTTATTTCTCAGGTTACAGAGTCTCAACAAGAAGTGTAATCTATCAACAAGTAAGACTACACTGTCCTTTACCAGACAGCATTATACAAAAGCATGTTAAAACTGGCAGGTTTTCTACAAATTCTAAGGCACTCCAACAGTTCAAATGGAAAAACACTCCAGAAGTGCAGGTATGTGGAGTGCCAGGCTGTTCCCTTCCCCACTTTTTGATGAATTCCCTTAATACATTTCAGCTGTAGGGAAAGCACTGCAGCACGGCTCCTGAATTCTCCTGTCACTTCAGGCTCCTGGCTACCCAGCAAGAGATCATACCCTAGGATCCAGCAGGGAAACAAAAAAAAAACCCATTTTTCAACAGCAATAGATTCACCATATTAAGAAGTTATAGCTTTAACTACTAAGCACATTCTGGAATTTATGGGGGCTCTTGTTTGTTTGTTTTTATTTACTGTACCTGACTATCTCAGGAACCACTTAATTTTGTTATTAAAACAGAAGGTTTTTACTCAGTAAGAAAAAATAATTTCCAATGTTGTGGTGTGTGTTGTGGCTAGACTCTACTGTTTTTTCCTCAAAAATATTCTTGTGATAGCAAAGCTATCTTGCTATAAAGCTCTGCACATCTTGTTTATCAAGATGAGGACATATTAGAAAGTACTGCACATCTTATCATAGAGCATCTCAACTTTAAGAAGGTATGTTGAAGAAATCCTTTCTCCTAAAGGCTAAAATGAAGGAAATGCATTTCCTGAGGGTAGGAGAAAAAAAAAAAAAAAAGCCTCACATAACCATCTCTATCTGAGGAAAAAATGCTATTGTCTAGCATAGTGAGCATTGGGAAGAGGGAGGAGGGGGGGAATGGCTTTACTGAAAATGAGCTAGAGATTTTGTACTGATACTCAGAAACAAACTCCTGAAAACAAGATTTTATTGGATGTTTATCTTCTGGTTCCTAAGGTAACACAGCTAAAGAGCAGCCTCTTATCTTGAGAGCAAGGCAGAGACTCTGAAAAGAATCTACATGGCAACTCCTGAGGGAAAAAAAAAAAGTTGTTTCCTAGACAAGTTTGGCAGCCCCATGGCTGTCGTATCACAGCGTCTGGCTGACACACTCAGGGAAGGTGTTCTTGAAAGGTTTCATTATAAGACAACAGTGTATATCAAAAGGTTCAGCTATTCCTGATTCAATATGCAATCCAACACTGTCCACCAGCAGATCTTCCTGAAAGTTAAGAGCCCCTAAGCCTTGGTGAGTGCGGAGGGGAAAAACACACGGGCAAAATTCGAGAAATTGTCCCAGTTGCAGAAAAGCTGGAGACAAAATAGAAAGACGGAATTTCTTCATCGTTGTTCTCCACGAAAAGAAACTCTATCCTTAAAATTTCAAGTATGTGACATGCACGCAACATTCCTGAACCCTCATTTTCACAGAACACATCAGTCAGCACTGAAATAGAGGTTTTGTTAAACTTGGATTGTGAAGTCTCAGTGAAGCAGCTAACACATTAGTGAAATGATCTTTCACGCCAGTCTGGTAAATCCAAAGCTAATGTCTACAGCAGCTGTGCTAAGTTAAAGCAGTTTTAAATGATAATGCAGACAAAGCAAAAGTGAAGTATGTACATCTATACGCTTATAGCACACTGCTTTTCCCTTTAAGGAGGAAAAAAAGAAAAAAAAAAAAAAGAAAGAAGGGTCTGTTTTCCCTGGAATCATGCAAAGAAAATAAAAGAAAAAGAGAGAAATAATAAAAAAAAAGAAACTGTATCTCATTACAGTGGTTGCATCCTCATCTTTCCCTGCCCTGAGCACACACACGACTTACCCTGTGCTCACACAGCAGTGCTGCTGTCAAGCCCACTGGAAGACAAGGAGATGGCAAGGACTATTTTGTATGAACCACATGACTAAGTTACATTATGCCTGTTTCAAAGGAGCTGCAAAATGAGGGCTCTTGCTCTGCTTGCATAACAAAAGGGTACAAAAAGAAGTGCCTGCTCCGCTAAACCCAGCTCTCAAACTGCTGAGTCACTGAAGAGGTGGCAGCTGAAACAAAAACAAACTGCAAAATAAGCACAATGACCGAACAGCTGTTAAAGCACCTTCTCTTAATAAAAGAGGATGATGACACCAGATACTATAAAAAGTTTTCAAGACACCAAAACTGAAGTCACTCATCATTTATGTAAAGTTGCAAATTCACACCACTGCCAGAAAGTCCAAAAGAAACTACTACAATTTGAAGGAGACTATACATGCAGTCTACCCATGTAGATATAATAAGGCTGATGGGAGTTCATTCAGCAGTCAAACAAAATTAATAACTATGTCCAAGGGTTCTGTTATGTTCAGAGCATCACTGTCTCTGCCCTCCCTTGCCATCTGATGACTTTTAACATCAGTGTGTTCACCAGGAATTTGAACAGCTTGAGATTTCATGAAGAATGAGTAGCTTCTTCCCAGCCTGATCACAAAGGCCCTGAAAGCTCTCAGGATGCTGCATAGCACAGCTCTCATCACCATTTTGAGAGCCTCTGTGGATATTAAAAACCCAAAAACAATGCTCACAGTGTAGCACTTATATACCACTGAGCTGGGTTACAGAATATTTTAGTATCAGGAGAACCAATAAAGAAAAACGTATAAGAAATTAAAGAAAGACTGGATCATTTCATCTGCCACTGGTCCCTTGCATGTTCCTGAAAAGCTATTTACATTGGTGCTCCTATTTTTCCTTTGGCTTTAGAGCACCTTCAGCATTTGGGCTGTCAGGACTGTATCTTGCATGCTCCAATAGCAGCATCCAAGGTGGGATTCAGTTTGGAAACTATGAATCTTACTATTCTTAGCCCAGAAATGTAATTGCTTTAACAAGCCGTGCACCCACCCACACACACTCATACACACACTCAGTGAAAAGGTTTGAGGGACAGGAATGCTTTCCAACCCCTCCAATTGCAAAATCCCAAAGGTTTAGAGAGGGAAAGAAGAACAGGCAAGGTAAACAGATACTCAGTATCATCTTGAGGAAGGCTCCTCCACATCCTGCATCATACCTCCATCAGAACAACCATCAGAAGTCACCCTGTTCTACCTCTCCAGGAAACCCAGAGACCCTGCAGTCTCAGACCCCAAAAATGAACTCTCCAGCTGAGGAACAAGACATTAGTTTTCATGATCTGAACGAAGAAGTGATCATGCAGATAATGTAGGGGACTTACAAACAAAAAAGAAAACTCTGGCCCAGTTCTGAAAACCCAGCACTGTGAGGTCTGTAGATAAGCCCTGGCATAGCACACTGTACTGTAAAAGCACAAAGAGATCTCGTGACAACAAGGGGCCAAGTTACAGTAACAAATCTTTCCTTATCAGAAAGAGGTCCACAGAAAGATTGATTACAGCACATACCGAGTCCAGGGAATACCAAGTGTTCAGGTTTTTTTGGTTCATTCTGAGGTCGAGTGAAAACAGACCTAAGGCACCCCATAGTATTTTAGGATGTGACTTGTAATCTGCCTTTTGATGAATCAGTCATTGCAATAAGGGAAACCTGCCCCATTCCTCTGGAGGTGAGCTGCCATTATAGTCAGTACCCTGGGAAAGACTAAATAAGAAAGACCTCATGTCAGTAAATGGCTCTGTAAGTAAATTCTATAATCAAACCACAAGGGCTGCTAAAACGCTTTCCTTGCCCTTTTTTAATTTTGTTATGTGACTTCATATGTGATGCTCCATCGCTTGCATTACCACCTACTTCACTACAAGAGGACTTTAATGAAAAAAAAATTGTCTTTTACAGACTTTAACTTACACTGTATCTTTGCTTGCTTAGATATATTTATTAGACACTGATGTTTATACCTAGTTTAGCTATCACTGTTACCTTTTGCATGCAAAAAGCCTTAATATAATAGGGTAAAAGTCAAACCATGTATCACTGAGTTTCAACTGCATGTAAAGGGGAAGGCTGACTATTGCTCCACAGTTCAAATGCAATTTAAGAGCTATCCCTAACCTCTTCTAATACATATCTCCAAATCCAACACCATCTCCATTATCAAAGCAGTCTGGGGACTAGCTTAGAAAGACTATTCAGCTTCTTAGTATTTGAAATCCTGAACTCCTCTTTGGAAACTACATATTTTGAATTATTAAAAAGTTGAGGTTTGTACACCATAGGAATAAAAATCTAAGTGACTAAGGCGCATGTTTTTCAGTGCCAATCGAGAAGGCAGAAAGCAATGTCAGGGTCACATCCTCCAGCAAAAAGCTATCAAGCCTCTTGAAAAAAACATGTGGCAGATTTATTTACTTTTTGGGCAAATGCAATAGAAAAACCAGAAGCTGAGTATGACAGAGTCTGTATGGGCACTTACATCAGAGAGGAAAAAGAAAGAATGCAAATGCTTTGGTTAACATTGAGATTGTCATTGCTGCTCTGCCTTAAAGGGAGAAAGTGCCATCACTAGTGGAGAGCCCGACAAGGGCGCAATACTCTATGCAGCTCACAACCATAATTATCAGTTTATGTCTGAGATCAGCTTGTGCTAAGCATCCTTGGATAGAAGGGCTTTTCAAACAGTCTATGTTTGTGACACAGTGCTTCATCAAGTAGAAATGGTAATTTGTCCATCCTAAGCTATTTGGGTTTGAATCTTGCACCTTCAGAAACTACTCTGTAACTTAGTGATTGACAGAGGGAAAAAAAGCTCTCTATCTTCTACCATAGAGTGTATGCAAAAATAAAGCATATTTATTTTTAGTGTTTGGCTCTACATGGAAGCGTGAGGTTAAAAATAACTTCAGGAAAAAGGTTAAAAAAAGTTTAGGGTGCAAAACACTCTTAAAGCAGCAAACTCAGGTCTCCACTGAGAACCACCCCTGCCCTGGGCAATGAGAGCCAACCAACGCCCAACTCTCTACTCACCCCTGCAGCAGCACATGACAACATAGGACATATGTCTGATCCACACAGATCTTTCAAAGAAAATCTAGCATCAGGCAGACACACACTTAGAGACATGAAAACCAACAGCTTAACGGGGCTTCAAAATGACACATATGTGAAACATCACCTTCGAGTTACACCGTATGCACAGCACATCTTTAAATACTGATATGACAATTGAGCAGTCAGGGCTTTGTGAGATATTTCAGATTGGTGGTGTAGCCCTTTGTCCTCTTAGTTTTCTTTTACCACTCTGGCCATGTGGTCCCCTCCGAGTGCCAGTCAGGAGGTGAGGGTGTATTTGCCTTCATTTTATGCTCATCTCACCACCCTGGAAGCTGTAGCTCCTTTTGTTTTTAAAGGTGGGACAAGGAAAGGGCACGCATCACAAAAAACTCTGCCAGGAAACATCATGGTGACAACAGCTATCATTCCGGAAAAGGCAAGCTTTTCCTTTCTTGGAAACAAATACCACAAAAAGTGTTCTTGCTATCCATCACGTACTCTTGCTCAAAGCAAACTACTGGCATAAACGAGCCTTGGAATATCTGACACATCTTGACCCACAATGCAACATCCCTCCCCCAGGAAACAATGCAAGAAACTCTTTTACCACGAAGAAGTCACCATCACCTTGTTGACTGCATACCTCCATAGTGATCGATCTCTGACAAGAGTAACACCCATGTGTTATAAACATCAGCAGAAACTTGAGAAACCGGATCCTCCTGTATATTTCCATTTCCCCTACACTCAGTATGGCATTTGCTATATATCTCAGTGAAGACCTGCAATACCATTTTAGAGAGGATACTGAGACTTTAGGAATTGATTTTTTTCCAATTTGGCACAAAACACAAAACATTTCGAAATCCTGCACAAAACAAAGGATTGTTCTCCACCTAACTCTGGAATTGTCCAATTTGTGAGAATAGTCTATGACCAAAGCAGAGTTCAACAGCCAATGCTACATTTCCTGGAGCTCTGAGAGCTACCAGAGCTACACGACATCCACTCAACTGCAGCCTTTCCTTGCCCACAGGACCCCCTGATGCACAACGATTGCTCAAGTACCGCAGGCACATTCTCCATTCCTCTGCCATCAATACACTGGGGCTGTTCCGGGTTGTGGTTTGGGTTTGGCTTTTATTTGTTAAGGCAAGGCCCTCTCAGTCATGAGAACTAGAAGGGAAGAGAAGCCAATTTGGGGTGAGAAAGTAGAGGAAAGAAAGAATTAACATTCACAGACTATTCTCTGTCACTGTCTAGGCTTGTTACAGAGGTAATTCCTAAGCAAACTTCACAGACAAGCAAATGGAAGAAAGAAACTACTTTTGACAAATAATCTAAATGCACATACCATGCACCTTTTTATTCCTTCCAAACAGAACTCTAAGTACTGTTTCCAACTAAGCAGAAAACCTCAAGTCACCAAGAAAAATTTCCAAAACAGAAGTATAGTATAATTTTTTATGAAAATCAACAAATGCAAAATAATGCAATGTTTCTTCAAATACTTGGAGTTCCCAAACTCTCTGGATAAAATCAAAACTTCTTCTTTTATTCTCTAAAGTGACATTATCGATGTTCTTCTAACCCTGTGTTCCTTAATTAGCTATGCTTGCTTTTACCAACAGTCCAATTTTATGCCAGCTACAGAATCTTTTCCACATATGCACCTCTCTTTGTCAAATAAAACTTATTGCTGATTCCACCCAATTCTAGAGCATAGTACAGGAGGATAATGAAAGAGTAACTTCAGACCTCTACTGAAGAAACAACATTTATGAACAATACCTATAAATTTGGAATTATTTCAATACATCCAAGAAAAAAAATTTTCTAGATAATAAGTACTCTAATCAGTAGTTAATTGTGTGTGCATTTAGAAATATAAACCCATTATATGACTATCTATATATTCTCATGTGTTACATACATCTACAAATATATTTTACACACTTGCTTCATAAGCGGAGCAGGATACTCAAAATGTCATTACGGAAAATATTTGTAACAGATCTTTTCTCCAGACCTGCTCCTTCCACTCTTCTTGGCACTGAAGGCTGGAAAACTTTGTCTTGATATGGGTTAAGGTTTGTATGAATAGCAAACCAGAGAATTCAATTCAAGTTCAACTCTGATTTAAAAACATGTTATGGTCAGTTTTTTGTGTATCAAACCTGAATTCGTATTACAGAGAAAGGACTAATATTTCCATGTCAATTTTTACTAAATTGAAGTCATGCTCAAAAACTGAACAACCACAGAATGATCCACAGAATCTACTGAAAGTGACAGAATGCACTGTCATTGGAGAACAGGCCTTTAATTTGTTAAGAAGGGATTAACAAAGATAATGTTCTTAGACAACAGCATCTGAGCACACACTTATTACAGTGTTTGTCCAAACTCAAAATTTGGCCCATTACCTTAATGGCATGGCATCTAAGTGTAGCTTAACACTGTCTTGAAATAAAACTAGGGTAATACATCATATAGAGAATAAATATTATAAATAAATTTTCTTTGCTTAAATAAATAACATTTAAAATTTTATGACAGGCTACAGGAAAATGAACTATGTTTCAGTAGAAAAATAGAATTCCTTTTCCACAAGCATTCAAGTAGCCTCTAAGCTCCACCTCAACGTATAAACATGTCTCTTTTTGCAGCAGAAGAAAACAAACACAATTATATGCAATTTCTAATATTCCCTCATCACCAAACTGAAAAGGAAAAGGTGTTTCACGTGCACGATCATACTAGTGGAAAAACTGTTACTTAATATTCAAGTTACTTACAGATTTGTTGTCCAGCCTGCAAGATCTCCACTGTCCATGATAAGGTGATTTCCATCCAAGAGCCCAGAGGGGCTACTAGAGAGGGCAGGTGTTGGAGACTGGGAAGAAAGAGAATCTATGCTCCCAGTTGGGGTGTCTTCTCTGGGAGAGCTGTGACTGTCAGCTAAAAGAGAGAGCACAAGTCAGAAGGATACTCAAAGAATCTTCTCACGAGCCAAAGCATCTGCTTCAGTGATAATGTCCTGAAATATGTATGAGAGGAAACCTTACTGTCCCATCTTCACTGGATATTTTGGAGGACAAGCAATCTCCCAGGATTTTCCCAAAAAAGGTATCACTGCACAATTGCCCCCATTTTTATCACCAGGCTATCTTCACAACACAATGTATTTCCAGTGCTCTCTGCAGCATGTGTTTTCTGTGAATGAAATGCTAAATTTTGGAGGGATATTTTTAGACAAAGGCATCACTTCAGATAAGAAAATAGTTTAGGCTATACACATTTGCTTGTCTCTCCAAAAACACAGTCTCTAAAGATAACATAATACCCATTTGAGGATTGTTCTCAAGTACTACAAGCACAATCTTACCAAACATGAAAAATTGACATTTAGAAAGGTCAGAATAAGCAGGAGATTTCTAACAAACACACAATATCCAAGAGTGTTACACCTTTTTAATGGTGTTACTTTTCAGGGAAGTCATCGTATTTTGATCTACTATTCATTTTCACAGGCTACTCTTAGAATATCACCATTCAGACATGATTGATTGAGAAAACATTAAAGGAACACCATTCCTACCCCAAGGACAGTAAGATAAAGTTACCAGTGTGTCACAGCACTCACTGCAAACCATGCTGACACATCTAGCCAAACAGTACGTTCTCCACTGAAAGACTAACCTTCACCCTCATAGCTTTTCTCTTCCAAACTTTCATTTAAGCATCTTACAAATTATAAAAGAGGTGTACAAAATGAGGGTGTTCGCAAACAATAAAGTATCCAGGACAGAGAAGCCAGCAGTCTCAAATGGGGCCTGTGGTTGTTTTCAAAATACTAATATTTAACTGTTATAAGGGTCTTTTCCAGACACCCTTTACAAGGTTCCCTGCATCCTTTCCTCTGGCCATCCTACTCCCACTAGCACTCACGACCATGGCCCACAGGCCTGCGAAATCACAAAAGTCTAGAGTGGATTAGATAACATTGAAGCCACAGTCTTTGTAAAAGACTTTCTCTCTTAGGGACAAAAGCTTTGGGGGAAAAAATGAACAACCAAGTCCTAATGCATCACAATAATATGATCAGAAACTATTGAAGTATTGTGCTTGCTTGACAACCTGTACCTCCTATGTTCAGTAATATACAAGATGAAGTCCTGTGCAATGTTACTTTCCAATTCTAAATGAATTGGGATCTGCTCAATGAAAAATTGAGCTTAATTCTACTCCATCAAGATAAGCAGTATTGTTGGATTGATTTCTTCTTTTTTTTTTTTAATTAATTAAAAGTGCAACAACAAAAAGACATGCACAATGAAAAGCCACCCTCTCTGGATAAAAATCCTTCTCACAACTTTCTTACTGCCTCAACCAGCTCGATTCCTTCTGCTTGAAATGCAGAAAATTAGTAAAGCACTCGCCTGCTTCCCCAGCCATCTCGAACTCACCCCCTCCCAGCAGCTCTCAGAGAACAAGTTCCCTGGAGAGTAAAATGACATACAACTAAAAACAGTGAAATGATAAAAGTCATCATCTGGAAATTTCTCCCTAAGCAGCTGCTAATTTAAGGATCTAAATTAGCCCATAGTAACAAAGTGTGATCAGCTCTGAGGAGGAGAAAGTTAACCTGGGAAAGTGAGTCACTCTCATCGTGGTCCAATCCTGCTCAACTCACACCTCCCCACAGCACCCAGGACACGACGCTGCCGCTCACATTTACATGACATGACATGAGAATTGTTGGAATGTCAGGTAAAAACTAATTAATTACATCTCATTTGCAGATGTATGTGTCACAATGATAAACATGTGAGAGATTAGACAGTGATACTGCAACCTTACCTCACAAATTCCTTAAAACTAGGCTTTAGTCCTTTAATTCATCATAGTTTCTTTTCCAAGTAGTAGTATTAACACAACCTAGACTATCAAACTACATACACTGTACCAGAAGGCCACATTTACCAAAACCATTCACTTAGCGTCACTGAAACACAGTAGAAAGGGGTATTAATGTGTTCATTGATATTATGAACGTGACCAACTCACCGCACCTCTCTACAGAAAGCACAGGATTTTCTGTTGAATTGTTTCTCAGAACACACAGAAAAAGTAAAAAAAAATACTAAACACTTCAGTCACGCACAGCAGAGTCAACATTGGAGACTGTAGTACACAGGCAATTACATCTGACATTATCATAAATTAAACTGTGTGTTAAATCTTTCCTCAAATTTTACTTCTTCCTTCCTGAACCAGTGTTTTCTCACAGTCTGTGCTGCTTTGCACTCTCAAGACTAAGACTGGGTTTAGAGCACTAAAAACAAATCAGCTATTTAAACAGGAAAATGCCTGCTAAATTCAGAACACCCTCTAAAAACATGTACAAAGACACTTCACATTTCTGATTTCTTCAATTATCTCCTTTTGTAAATGAAAACAATATTTTTATTGAGGAAGAGGCAATTGGGTATAACTGAAAAACAGATGACTAATGACCATCTAGCACATTTTCATGATTAAAAACAATATATGCTCAAAACCTAAGTCTTGGAAATACAGGGTCACTGCTATGATTTCTACAGTGCAAAGATTTTATCCTTTATGTTGGTGCCAAAAGTTCTGATAACTTCAGAAATTATAGTAACACCTGTATATGGCAGAGGCCATAGAACTGTGCCTCATTATCTCTTTATTAAGCTTAATAACCCGCTTTTGATTAATGTTCATCTCACGTTGGGCCAAACTGCATCTTCCAAAGAGTCGTTGTCTTCAGACTTCAGATGATAAAAGGAATGGAGAATCAATTGGCTGCTAATTAATATACTTGCCAATAATTACCTTCACTTTGTTAGGCTTTATTTTCAGCCATGACCCATGTAATATGCATTGCTAATTACTATTTTATCTCTCATATCCAGTTTTTGTGTTCTGTGAAGGTATTTAAACAAAGTCCTTTTTAAGTTTAACAATGAATCTCTTACTGCGAGGGATTTTGCAGCTTTGGAATCATGCACCTGTTCTATAAACCCGTTACAATTTCCCAGTATTTTTTCTGAAGAGCATACATCAGATGTGATTCTACGCTTTTGTTTTTGTGGTCCCAAGAGAACCACATTAACTGTTAAGTTTCACCACTTACTCCTATTCATCAATCCACTGTTTGTACTTCCAAGGCTGGCACTTTTTTTTGCCACTGCTTTAAATGAATAATATGATAAGCTGATTGCTCACCATGACCAACAGACTTAGAGTCACCATTTCTTAGGATGTAGTGCTCCATTCTGTAGCTATGGGCTACATCTTCCCTCTAAAATCTGTAAATTTATTTCTCAATCCAACCACATTTATTTTATTTGAATGGGTGCATCTTGGCACGTGAACACAACTCCTCCTTGACTGCCTTGGTCGTTATCTGCAATTCTTCCTAACTTTGTTCCATGTGTAAATATATCATCAAGGATTTGTATTTACCTTTCTAAATACTGCTACTGCATTAGCATTCCTCCAGTTCCTTTCCACTTCTTCAGCACACTACAAGATGTTTTCAAAATTAACCGTGCCAAGCTATACAACCCCTTGACCAGAGAGCTTTTTTAGGGCAAGTTAGGTGGCTTTGCATTATTCAAAGTATTCATCTAACAAAAGGCCTACCTGTGAACATTTCTGTTTGATCCTGTTGATCCTAAATCCCACATCGATTATCAGGACTAAGCTCCTTCAAACGCTTCTTCAAAACTTGTAAGACACAGTGACTGCTAGCTATTTCTTCTTTTCATCCCCCTGCCCTCTTCCTGTATTTTGCTTTGTAGAGTCAGTAAAGGTCCTAAACTGCTGGAGATTAAAAAGCTTTTTAAGTTTTTACATGCTTTGTTTGGTAAAGTGTGTGTTAAGGACATTGCTGGAATTGAACCAGCTTTATGGGTTTCATCTTACCTCAGAATTCAGGCACTCCTAATATTGATAGTCTAATATTTTTTTACTGTTTCTCTCCTCTGACTCCTCTTTACCTCCAACATTGTTCTCCAGTGAGCAACGTTGTCAGGTTTCCCACTGCTATGAAAAGGCTGAATGCCACATTGGACTGACAGGTCCTTTCGAAGAGGAGCTCCAGAAACTTCCTATTCTTTTCCAACCATTTGAATTCTAATGAGCTCTTACATTATAAAACAGGCAAGATGTGATTTCCTTTAAAGCTCATTTATATTATTTTTTGAGCATAGTTTGGTGCTCTTGTTGCCTTCATCTTCTCCTTCTAAAAATGTCAATCCTTTTTCTCTCCTGTTACACTCATCTTTGGGTGCCAAGGAGTGCCAGAACAGATGAAGGACATGAGGGTTCTCAGTGTAAAAGCAGTAAGTCTGTATGACATCTCACAAGTCTTCGTCAACACTCCAGCCATCAGCTCTTCACCTTTTCTTCTTCATATTTGTAGAAAGGCTCTGAGTGCCTTCAGCTTGGCCATCTTTCTAGAGCTGCCATCAAGCTGCTTCTACGATTCATCTCCCCATCCTACGCAAATAGGTGTAAGATCCAATTTTACTCTCAAGAGAGTTAAAACTTGTTTCACATTCTCACCACCTTTTGCATACTATTTAAATTTTTTGACTGCTCTGATCCTTTTAAACTGTCATGTAAATTATCTTCTTGTTTCACTGATCTAATCACAACACTCATCCAAAGCCTTTGAGCTTTCACTGCGCCTCTGCAACAGATACCTGTGCTTTGCCTTTATGGCTGTTCATGGTTCAGACCAGCCCTATCTAGAAAATTAGATAGCTTAGGCCGATCCTAACAATTTACTGCTGTGTCTAGCTGGTGCTACTTAACATTCAGTTTCTAACCCAAGTCTCTTTCCTCCCTCCCCACCTCCCTGCCTCTTGACACCCTTTCTCATAACGACAAATACCCCACAAAGTAAGTGAGTAGCTGTATAGACTAAGACCTACCTCATCCAGCTTTTCTCTGGCAAATACGTAACCCTCAATTCCTTCTCCCTTTTGTCTGGATGAGCCACAGACAGTAAAGGCTCTCAGATCCTCCATACCAGAAATCTGAACTCAGCTTTTACCTAACTGAACATGACATGCCTCCCCATTGCCTTTTTTTCTCCTTTTCCATCTGGCTAGTCTAAGAATATTTTTTGTTGGCATGCAAAGTTGAAAAAAGAAAAAAAAAAACCTCTGAAATACTTTGGCAGTGTCAATAATCAGATCCTTACTTTACTCCGAGAATCCTAAATAAGAAAAAACATTTGTAATAAGAACTACGAAAAGCAGAGAGCTAACACTTTTAGTTACTTGCTTAGGTGACAGAGTTGTCTTCCAACTTCAGCTTAAGTAAACTAATGAATTACATGTTTTAATGTTAAAAGCAAGACTAATCTTTAACATCAACATTACATCTAACACCTATAGTTTAAGGGTAGTCAGAGAATGAAAACAGTTTATGAAAATGACTGTTTCTGGAGTAAACGAGGAATATATGACTGTTTATGTTGATATACACAGAACAGGCAGAACAGAACTGTCATACAGGTTTTAACTGGTCATCACACACACAAACTGTGGTAAAATATGAGGATAGAACCCCATGCCTAATTCCACTTTGACACAGTCAAACAAGGGATGATGGAGAAAGTTACTGAGGAGAGTAGATTAAAGATGCTGCAAAATCCCCATTACCACCTTCAAGCTTGACATTTCTGCATCACAAGACGGGGAAGCAGCAGCTGCACTGCTGTGCAGCCACCCATCCTCCCCCATCAGCATCACAGCTGCATCCAGCTCTGAGATAACAAATATTCGTTCACCACAAATAGCTAAATTCCCACAATAATACAGGAGTTTAACCAAGTAGAAAGTAGCTTTGCTTTTATGTTAATTTGTGGGTATGTACTATGTTTTGTTTTTAATAGGAATCTCATATATAAATACCATCTATCAAGTAAGAACTTAGTTCCATGTGCTAGAGTTTCAGCATTCAGCCACGAAAAACATAACCAAGGTTAAGTTTCCTCACATAGTTAATAAATCTTGAAGTGATCCCATGAAACAATGTACCAATGACTCTGGAAAGGATTCAGCCTGGAAAGCTAGAAGTAATTCCATTAGAGAAAGCTTTCTGTGACAGTCAGTGTGATTAGAGGACCCTGCAATCAAGAATAGCCTTTTCTAGATGCAGGGCTTTGTTCACTATTTACAGCGCAATTCATCCTGTGGTAATCACACCAAACACCGGGTAAACTCAGACATTCTACTCCTTCAAATTTTTTAAGTTTTCTGAATTAATGAAGCCAAGTTATCTGTTTCTGAGTAAATTAATAAACTGCGTACTTATAGTTTAACACACCACTGAAACTGGTCAATTGTTTATTACTCACCCTCAGGCCACATAAATTGTTGTATTCAAACACATTTCCAAATCAAGGTGAAAGCCTGATTGAAAGCTAATAGTGACCTATTATTCAGTTAAAAAATAATCATAGATAATTCTAAAACTAAACAAGAGAGTTATTTCACTGCTCCTGAATAATGGGTATTTTGAAGGTCAGATTCTTGTAAACACTCAGAAAAACAGACTTGTATCGCCGCATTTCACTATCAAAAAGTACCCACTACTACTCTCAATGTGTAGCAAATCCTTTGCACTGCACACTGCCTTAGTAAGCAGTCAGTTCTTACATAAATCTAGACATCCTAGCCTCATACAGCCTGGAGCCAGTGCAGCTTTCATGGAGCAAATGGACAGCAGACAACCCACATACCCATCAGTTTCGCGCTGCCTGGAAGAGTACACACAGTAAGAATCAGATCTCTAGGCCAGCTATTTTTTTTTTCTCTCAGACAAAATAATTGCCACAATTATTAGAGTTGACTATAGTTTTTCCTAGATAAAGACCAACTTTGATATATTTCTCAGATTTGCGCATGTACCAGCATGTGTGTCTTGGGTACAAAGGAGCTTTCCTGTAGAAAGATTGTTTTTCCCAACTCCACAATGATTCAAATACGTCAGAAAAAGGAGGAAGCTGCACTAGACAGAATTTGCCTCAAGACTTGCTGACGCAACTCAAGAATTGTATCCAGAAAGGTGGGTGTTTGAGTTGGGGCTTGGAAAGGGAAAAAAAATGTGCTCATCTGCAAGTTACTAAGGGGCAAGCGGGGTTTGGGGACCAGGCCCCTGCCCTGCCCTTCTTCTTTTGAATAATTTATTATTTCTAAAATGCAAAGTTCAATTTTAAATAAGCATCTTTCTAGATATACACTTACCCTGTATTATTAAGCAATTATTTCAAAAATATCTCCCTTACTGCAGGTCATCCCTCAAAATTCAGGAGAAATACTGCTTGAAACATTTTACATCAATAGAATCCCAAAGATACATAGCCTTTTGCTGAGCAAGCTAAAACTAAAATGGGTAAAAACTCCCAATTTATTCCTCAAGCTGTGGAAAAATCACTTCAAGACAGAACCACTGATACGATGTTGAGGTGCTAATTTATATCACATAATTAAATCTTGAAACACAACAGAAATCAGATACAAGCATGCAGAGGGGTTCCTCTTTTAATTTGTGTTACACCATGATAGCAAGAGCAGTATCCAAACTCGAAGATTACTGATTTTTTTACCAGAGCTTGCTTGGCAGGAAACCACACATGACCTCCAGCCTTACCAGGCTGGCCAGATGCCACAAAATGATGAATGCTGAAAAATGCAATGATGAACTGAAGCCACTTCCTGAAAACTCTGACATACAGCAAGATAAACAGACTGTCCCACCACTTTCGTAGTTTTTTTTGGTAGTATTTTGGGTTTCCACCAGTCCAGACAACATTAACCTATGGTCCAGCTCTGTATTGAAACACACCAACAGAACAGCTCTAGTCTAATCAATGAGAATAAGAACTGTGAAAAACCAGAGCAGATCAAAAACAGGTAAAATCACCAGGGCTAAAAGTTCCTTAATTCAGCAGCACCTCTTAAATGACATGAAAAACTCCCAAGTCCATGAAAATGTTCTTCCATGTTTCCCTGTCTGTTTTGCTGGCAATTCAGCCACAATCACCTGCAAAGTGTGTCTGTAAGGGTCTTTCCCCCCCTCAAAGGGTGTTCAAAAACTCTTTCCCTGAGCTGTTAAACCGAGGTAATGTCAAGCTGTTTTCTCCTCTTCTCTTGTATTTAGGTTGCTTCACTGGCAATTACTTCCTATGATTTATTAAAAGACGACATTTCTTACCAATAATTTCACAACCCATGGAGGTACTTGGATAATGACACAGACTAACTGCTACCACATTGTTTCTGTGATGGGTCTCTAATAAGAAAGCCACTCTGAAACATTTCCAATATGTTGCTGACACCTGGCTGTGCCTCCTTACTCATTTTGTTCACCTCTCTCCTTTTGCCATAGCAGAGGAACGAATGAAGTGGGATGCCTATGGCTTACTAAAAAAAAACAACTGACAAAAAGCAAAGAAGCCCTTAAGGAAATTTTGTCAGCTCTTTCAACTGAACATCCAGGTGACATGTTTGTTGAGGAACCTCCTAATTTCCCCGCTGGTCATTTAAAAGGCAGCAATTAGGAAGACAGATTTTGCTACTTCAACGTAGTTAAGTCAGTATTATCTTCCATGCCTGGATCCTTCTACTCCTATCCATGAGGTCTCTGAGGCTAATTTGTTTGGCCCCAATCATGTAGTCTTTGATGAGACTGCAATCCTAGGCAAGCCAGTCCCACTAGTGTTACTTCTCTGTGATATCCCCTAAGTATACCTTCAATCTCCCTGTTGGTTCAGCAACTGGCAAGAGCAGTGGGAAGGAAAGAAGCAGTAATACTATGATTCACCTTGCACTGAGTGCAACTTTCAAAAGAAGAAAACAGATTATAAGAGAGAAAAAGAAGAGCAAATAAGGCAGAAACTTTCATAAGCAAATGGGACAACATGAATGCATTTTTTTCTGACCAAATGAAAAACACTGATGGAGGGGAACAAAACAGGAAGAGGAATATTTTCTAACTTGTATAACAGCCTTACAGGAAGTTCATCAGCTCTCTCCTGCAAGATCTTCTCTACTGTTCTTGTCACCAGTGAAGGGGAGCAAGAGAACCCCACATGAGGAAACACCTCATGAAGAAACAGTGAAATGCACACTCTCATCCATAGGAAAGTGACTTCAGAGCTGAACAGCTACAAGTCTTTGTTTTACTTATATTCTTGCATGCTGGGTGAGAGAATATTCTTTAACCAACAGAGGCTGGCCAGGGCACAGCTGGCACACAGCAAAGATACATCAATGACTTCCATGTCTGGGATTAATGGCTTTTAGCATGCCAATTTGGCTTTCTTACAGTATTATGTGCCCCTGCATGTCTGTGTGCAGAAGGTAGAGAATTAAAGAGATGAAGGATTATTACAGGAGATCAGAGGTTTTTAATAATGTCTGGCCTCAAGGAAAGACTGACCCTTTCTCCTGAACTCCTCACTCTTCCTTTTAATTCAGATTTTAGTTTTAAGTCTATTTAAGTTCCCTTTCCTTGCCCCTCTGACTCCTGTTCTATGCATGTGTGTGAACATGTGGATGTGTTTACTCTGAACATTTCTACAGCCTCTAGATTTCATACACTGAAAGCAGACAAGCACTGGCAATGACACTAAGGCAATTCTGACACACCTCATTCTAAAAGATGTAAAATTCAGATGTTTACTACATCATGACACTTAAATTTGATTTTTGATTACTGTGCAGCAAATAGGCAGCAGCAAGTAGATTATTCACAGGTATAACAATGGCCAGACAATGTATATATATATCAAGGGTTGGACTTGATGATCTAGGAGGTCTCTTCCAACCCAGTTAATTCTATGATTCTATGATTCTATATTGTGTATACAAAGTATGGGCCCAGATTATTTCAAACCTCCAAGAAAATAAGTACTTTCCATGTACCCAAAACTTTCCAAGCAGGAGTCGATTATCTGATAGGAAAGTAGGCCTCTATACATACCCGCTATTACATAAGAAAAAGCTTCACCTTTACTGACAGTAGCTCAAAAGCGCTTTTAAATCTGTATAGCACTCATCCTACTCGGAGCCATCAGGTGGAAAAAGCTGTGATAGATCACATAGAATCATGGGAACTATTCTTGCGGCAAGATGAAATACAAACTGTCTTAAATTCTACATGGCAAACAGCAGTCATCCTGATCTCCTCCTCATGACTAACATTGGCGCACTTATTTTGTGACAGCGTAGCTGTGTTCTGCTCAGCTGTTAACAATAGCTTTGTAAGCAAGTGTTGCAAGCCCTTATGGCTTTTTGATATGCCTATGTAGCTGCTTTTCTTTCCATTTCCCCTGCTATGTGCCAGGTTACAGAAACACTTCCAAGCAGCAGATTCAGAAATAGAAAGAGTTCAAGGCCAGGTTTCACACCTGCAACCTTGCAGCTCTGGGCTGTTCCGGCCCTGAGGACCAGTCTCATTATAAATCCAAGGATTTCTCTACCATTCCAGGTTTATGTTCAGTAATTCCAAATGAAGTTTATGATTTTTCACTTATGTGTTTGGGGCAGGAAGCAATGGGAGGAGGAGGGAGAGGGACTATTGCATGGAAGCTCTGTAGCCATTACATGTATCATGTTTTACTTTGATGAAGTAATTCAATTGAGCTCATGCAAACTAATTTATCCCCCAAATTAAGACTCTGCCTCGCTCCAGTTCCCCCACAAAAAATCAAACCCAGCTACTCCTATTCAACACTAATATTCCATTCACACTTATGCAACCCTAAATACTTCAAGGGTAATATAAGTTAGAACAAAGTTTTAAAGGGTTAAGTAGCAGTTCTAATTCTTATTTATTTTAGAATTCTCAACAAATATCTGCTTTCTAAATCACTATAAATACAGTATTTAGTTTACAGCAGCAACAGAAAGCTATCACAAACACCCCATACAACTTCCAGAGTGGGGGGGATTGGACATAAATGCCTTAAAAACAGAACAATGCAGCCCCCCATATGATGCTATTGTATGTGTCCATGTATGTGCCAAGGAGAAACTCTGCCTCCTAAAGGGTATTCAAATAGACTAAGGCATCAGCAAGCACTGTGGCTTAAAAAGTATATTTTGGTTTGTTTAGGAAACAAGTTGTTCTCTGGTTGGACAAATTGCTACACAAGACCCATTTTTTGACTCCAGGTGTGATTTATGCAACCTGTGCTGATTCTCTGTTCATCTTGGATGGACTGCATTATTCTGCCTCCCTTACACATGACTTTTCTCCCCATGTTGTTCTAGTAGCCCTGCAAAATAGTTTAATAATCTCTAAGTCTCTGGCACTGAAAAAAATTGCATGAAACAAACAAAGAAACCAAAAAACCCAAAACAAAACAACCCCCCCAAAAAAACCCCAAACCTGTTTATTTTGCTACAAGATGAGAAAGGTATATAAATTTTAAATAAAATTGTAAGGGACCAAAACTTTTAACTCTGCATTGCCCTCTAGAAAAAATATAAACAGAGCTCTCTTCTGATATATATTGACTGTCCAAATGGAAAATAAAGACCCAAAGACATTTTTAGAAGAACAGGATAAACATCTCCCTGTTCAAGCTAACAGTCTTGACCTCTCTGAAAGAGAGACAGAGAGAGACTGAAAAGTCATTTGTATATAGCTGAGCCTGAAAGCCACAGGAGTTTCTGCATTGCTACTTAATTCACTCTGAAATTCATTCAGATAATGAGGGGGGGAGAAAAAAAGCAATTTTCAGAAATAGAAGGGAAAAAAAAAAAGAAAAACCAAACCAAAAAACAGACAAACAAACAAACAAACAAACAACCACAACCAAATCCCATGTCTCCATTTTAGAAGGCTAGAAACTCTGGAAATTACCCTAATTTGAATCTCAGACAAATCTGCAATTTTCTGAAACAAGAACTTTGTATTTAAGCCACATATGAAAGTAGCTCAGAGTTCCCCATTAGGTTTAGTTCTACTTGAGACACTGGGATGTCGAAAAACTTCAGAGTGAAAATTTAGTAACTGGCTTACCACAGAGGAAAGAAGCTGAAAGAAAAACAGGCACTATCATCTGTGACTTGGTCTTTCAGGAAATGAGGATCCTTGTGGTAGTAAATATAATACTTGAATTGTTTGCAAATAGGTTTAATCACCTCATTTCCATGTACAAGGAAGGAAAATCTATGTTATCAGAATTCAGTACAGCTAATTACTAGAAGGCAAAATAAAGATTTTTATCAAACATAGTGTGCGTTCTTCAGCTATTATATCTATCAATATTTATGTCACTTACAGCTCTTTCTGGGTGGTTGCTGCATACATTTTGTGTGCAGTCAAGAAGCTTCTCGACTGCAAACGTGCTTTTAAAAAGAAACCTGGCCTGAACCCTGCATTTCCAATTCAAGCAGTGGATTCTGAAGCCTGTTAACTCCCTGGAGCAGCTGATAGCTAAAGACTTGTTTCCGCTTTTCTAACAATTTCCTGGTTTGCATAACAATCCTAAAAGAAACACACTCAAGAAGTTTTCCAGCACAGAGAGATTTTTGTCTCCAACATGCTTCTAGTTTAAAGGCATAGAGAATATTTATATATAATTACAATAACTTAAGAGATACAATTGTCTACAAATATATTTATGCATAAATATGTATCAGCTGCTTGTTTAAAACAAGATTATGATAATTTTGCCATATCCAGGAAATACAAAACACTGGCTTGTGCCTGGTGCTTAACTCATGCCATTGTGAATAAAAGAGGGGGGGGAGGGAAGGGGTTTAATGTTTAATTTCCTGTTAAAAACACACACAGGATAAAATCTTCCAAAGAGCAGTTATAAAACATGCATTTGTTAGCCAAGAAACTAGGTAAATATGGAATGAAGCCCAGGCTCTCTTTTATTCCTTCCCCCCCTCTCCAAAGAACAAAGTAACTGAAGGCCACGGAGCGTATTTGGAGGCTACGAGCTCTACTCAGTGACTAGATAATTCATGAGCCTGGATGATTTACAAACCCTGTATCTACTGGGGTAGTTCTTCAGACCATGCAGTGACACAGCTGGCCTCAGGGTACTGCACACTGTGTGTATATGGCACACTTGCCAAACAGCCTCTGTCCTAACTACTTCCCACCTCACTGACACAACTAAACACAAACAAAATGAGCATTAACCTGCAGTCAGGACCTACCAACAGTCAGTTTCTAGCAACAACAGACTGAGAACACTGGTACCTTCAGCAGCAGCTTCAGAGATTACAGAGGACAATTTTTTTTTGCAGCTACAAGGGGTAATATTATCATCAGATCCCACTGAAATTTCACCTGTAGCAATTCAACCTTCATCACAGTTTTACCATGTAAAATGACATATTACTATTGCTGTCTTTAACAATCCCAATTCTTCTCTTCATCAAGATGCCCAAATTGATTAAGAATATGGACTGAATTTAAGAGAAATTGAACTTTTATAACAGTTTTCAACAGTAACACTGTACTTTTGGCTCTTAAATTAATCCATCAAATAGTTTCTGCCCACTGTGTTTGGGTCACAGCTGTGTTAGGAGGTCACAGATCCTCAGTGCACACCTTGCAGCATGGAATTGGAGAAGTTGTGGTACTTCTTGGGACCTGCTGGGATTCACATTCAAAATTAGATGTGAACAGCTCTGTGAGTGGCTTCAATTTTGTTTTGTTTTTCAAATGAGGATAAATCTATTATTGCAGATGTAGCTCAAGAGCTTTCTTAGCTTTTGGCAGCATATTATTCAAATTAACACAGCTTAAGCTTTTTAAGTAGATACACCTTAAACGTCTTTGAGTCAAGGCATTTAGTTTCATATTTCATGCAAGAAAGGCACAGAGATTATGTGTCTCTCTGGTGAATTAAATCCAATGGCAGGAATGCTGAATTTCTTGCTGACTCTTTGTAAAACTGGCTTTGAGACTATAAACAGTCCTGAGTTTATTTCTAAAACCTGCACTTAACATCTGTTGTAGGTATTTGTGCTCTTTCCTCACGAAATCCAACACTGTTGACCACCAATTTAATGACAGTCCACCAGCGAATCTCATGAGTTCAAAATCTTCCTGTTTGTTTCCACTTGCTGTCACAGGACTTTGTGCCCTGATCCCATGGTTCTTCATGTAAGAAGCAATTCACTAAAAACATTAGGAAAGAGAAAGGGAATAAGGTGGAGAAAATCTGTAACACCAAATGAGCCCTGACTTGCCTCCTCAGTACTGTACGTACCCCCAAGCAATGAAATTTCAGGAAAATGATTATGTTTATGGCCAACAGTCAGAATATATAAGATGTTATACATCCTTTGCCTCACTGTATTTGCTGCTGCAGACTCCATGAAAAAGCAAGACTGTGTGGGTTTTTTCTTTTCCCCATTGCTTCTCAACAGTAAGGCAAGCTGACAAGTATTTACTGCTAGTTACAGCAAGGTATTAAAGATTCAAGTGAAGTAGTGGTACTCTCCAGTGCAGTGGTGACCTGAGCCTTTAATCCAGATGAATTTAACTGTAAAGTGCATTAGCTCTTCTCATAAAAGATTTGCTTTAATTTTAGTTCTCTCTCCATTTATCTTATGGCTGCGTAATCTTCAGTAGAGGTCAAAGAGATTTCCCCAAAGAAACAAGAGCTGCTTCCTTTTTAGAGGAGAAAAGCATATTTAAGACAGTTCGTCCTACTTTTAAACATATGTCACAGGACAGTACTCTCTGCTCTCCTTTCTCTGTAGCTCTCCTTGCTTCTTGAGATGTTCCAAAGCAATTAAACAAGTATGCACGTGCATGCACACATGTATACAAATTGAAACACGAAATGAGAACACCTTCTGTAGATAGGATATGCAGCCCATCTGATGCAAGGACTGAAATTATTACTAACATCTTACCATCATCCAACTCAAGACAGAGATTGTAAACAGCCAGAGGCCTCTTAATACGTTGTCCTTGTCTTCTTGACTGCCTTGGTGGGGCATTTGGAGGAGACACTGACATAGAGATTGGCTCAGGGAAAGTGGCATCAGGCAGGGTTTTGAAAATCTGCAATCAAGAACACAAAGGGTGTTAATTATTTATCATGAAGAGCAACCTGTGTAATGCAACTGTAAACCATTATCAAACAACATTTGTTTTGGATTTCATTCAAAGCAGAGAGGAGCCAAAAAATCCATTCCTTCAAGTTTGGGAGTATGCCGTGGGTTTTTAATGAGTGCTTTTAAAATAAATAAATAAGTAGATAAATAAAATAACCAAGAGCACTGTCTACACATTAACTAAGCTGCCAGTCAGTTAATTCAAAGACAAAATATTTGCAGCCACAATTACTAGCCAGGATGCAGGGGAAGGAGAAAAAGAAGGATACTAACTTTAGGAACCAGTAACCAAAAAGCTTCATAGCTTTAGCTAGAACTTACAATTTTGTCAGAATATACATTTTAATTTTCAAAACTTGTGATATCATTTTATCAGCCATTTTAATTCAGGAAAACACCATACTCTCTAAGAGAGCAAGTGGAAAATTTTGTGGGCAGGGGTTTGTACTGAGAAATACCACAGTAACAAAACATGTGAGAATTTATTCCATTAACTATTGCATATTGAGACAAATTTATATTAAATGCTGACATCCACAGAGATGCATATAAAAAGGATTGCATTTCTTGTCATCATTTTATCTTTTGAGCCATGACCCTTACCACATCACCACGCCACACAAAATACCATGTCATTTCTCTCTGAATGAATTAACCAGCAACACAGACTTGCTGTACCTGACAGCACCTTTACTTTAACTGACACATACAGTCTAATGATGCTGATTTACTTGTAGAAAACTATCAGTATGCCGATGTAAAATGTAACAGCAGCCTTTTAAAAGTGATCATGGCAGACTCACACGAACAAACTAACTTAATATGTATTTCATCAAAGGCAAAGCAGCAGATAAAGAGAAACACAAACAGAAGCTGTACTAGAAAAGCCCTGTGTCTGTATGGCAACTCACAACATGGTAATATAGTAAGATAAAATGAAATCTTATATGATGTTCTTGTAATCTGCAACTTTACGTTATAATATTTACTATAAGGGTACGTAATAAAGAGGAGAGTTGTAATGAATCTTTGAGGGAGCAGCTTTTTATGAAGTAGAAATTCATGTGGAAGGTATAAAGAGACAACACAGATAACACATTTTTGGATTATCACAGCACATGTCAGGTGCAGTATGAAGCTAAAAGCCAGCCAGGCTCTGTACAGGTGAGAAAAAAAGTGCCATAAGCATCCTGTACTAAGGCACTCAAGACATCATGTTAAAAGTACTAGAAACTCTAAATGCCATCATATCCTGGCCTGTTAACCCTGAATATCTACGTGATGGAATAAGATGACCCAAGAACCCACAGATATGCTGACTTACAGCTCCTTAATCATCATTCTTGTACTGGCAGGTATAAAGTAATCAAGAAATCCTACTTTCCATGAAAACTGCAGAAAAGTTAGCATATTCCCAAACCTGGGCAGCAGTGGGCCAGAAGGCTCTATACAGTGTGCAAAGGAAACCACCACTGGAAATATTACCTCCCTTCCCAATAAGTGAATGTTGCTGTGGGGGAGGTAAAATGATGTCACTTGAAGTTCCCCATACCAGCGTTGGGAAAGCTGTCTCCCCTTCCTTCACATGCCTATGAACGAGGGACTACAAGAGTGCACCAAAATAGCACAAGGAACTCTCCAAAAACAAAATGTTTACAAAGAAGAAAGGAAACAGTCCAACCTGGTTCTCCCCAGGACAGACACAGCAGCACCCTCAGGCAGTGACAAAGCTCTAATTGTGCTCGGAGTTCTAAAGCCATTTCTTAAAACATGATGCAATATATAATAATGAAATCTAACGTGCACCTACATGGCACTTGGCTAACAGTACCACACTGCCCCCTTATGTGTAAATACAGGGCTAGACTGAGCAGTTTTAGGGATAAATATTTGCTTCTGAAAAATTCAAGAGTACCAAAACTTTAAATGCCATCTTTTCCACAGACTAAGTGTTGCATTTGGGCTCTCTGGCAAAAAACTCTCTGCCAAGAGGTTTCAGCATGTTGTTTACTATGTCACATTCCACAGCTGTGTTTATTTGTACAGCCTTATCCACAGATCTCTGCTGAAATTAATGATGGTGAGAAGAACAAGTATTCCCCAGGAGTACCTTATAAGAGATGAGCTTTCTTGTATGAATTTAAGTGACTTGCACAGGTTGCAGTGAAGTTCTTCAGTGCTTCTTACTTGTCTCTCACAAATAATGCAATATACTCTTCTAAAAGTATTAGCATAAGAAACTAAGAGCTGAAAAAGCAGAAGACAAAAAGACCTTTTGCTCTTTCAAGCAGTTCATAGTTGTGTTCATCCATACTTTGGTATTTTCGTTTTGTCTTTTTTAGTAGGAAAATAAAATCCAGTCCAGCTCAGCCCAGCCATAACTGGACCTGTTTTTTTTTTTCAGTAGCAGAAATCTCTTTCTGTTGCAGGCCAAAGCCTCATCAGATACTAGTTTTGCAAAGGTGAGCATCTGAAAAGCAAGCAGAACGTCAGCCTCTGCCTTAAGAAGCGCACATACAGCATTCAGCTTCTCTTTCTTGCTTCATTTTCACTTAAACAGGCAAGCACTTCTCATCATTCCTTGGATATTTGTTTGCTGCATTAACAGACTCACTGTAAGGTCTGCCTGAGAATGGGGTGATGGAGACCTGCTTTATTTCAGCATTGAGGAGAAAAGTTTTTTGGTTTTATTAAAATTTGCTTCTAGTCTTATTAATTATTTAAATGTCACTGAAATATAAATGTTTCACAGCTAATAAAAGATGCCTCCTGTGAGTGACCTGTGGTCAGAAGCCCACTGTGCATGCACAGAAGACTAAATTCAAAATCATAAAAACACAGTATGAGTACCTGAAATGGTACCAACATTGCTGTGTGTTGACTGACTTGTACAAAAGTATGGGACCACAGATAACCAACTTTAAGAGAACCTGCCTGCATTGAAGATGCACGGTGAGGCAATCACACACATCCAACTTGAGGGAAACCCTCCCATGCAAGAACAGGATTGCAATGTGTTATTTAACAGATCTTTTTGCTACTCAAAAAAAAAACCCTCCCTTAAAGTCAGGTCCACCACCATCACTCATCTGGACTGCAGAAATTACCAAAGCTTAGATTAATGCCTGTTATAAAGACAAAAACAAAGTCCCCTTATTGAATTACATCACTCAAGAAACAATACAAATATACTAAACCAACCTCAAAGTTTAAAGATTTCACAGTCACATCCAGCGTTACAGTTTTTGAGACTGTGGCCAAACTGCATTAGGTTTATAGACCACCAGTTCTCTACAATTTTGTTCTTAAAAGCATTGGCAACCTGCTATTGACCAAACTGGGGGCAAATTCAGACAATAAGTGTAACAATTTAAATTGGGGAGAAGACTAAGTCATGTAGCACTCAAAAGTTTAATCAAGCAACAAATCCAACAGTTAGTTGGATTAGTTAGTCAGCCCCAGTTATTCCACTATTATAAATTGTTCCTTAGGTCTAATCTTACATGAAAGCAGAATCCCAAAATGTACACTGACTAAAGTGGTGCATTAATGTCCAAACCTGCAGTGTAAAAGTTACAACCAAAAAGATTAAGCTTTTGTGGAGCAATTTAAAACACGGGTAAGTTTGACCTATTTCTATTCAGTAGTATAAAATAGATACTGGGACTAAACAAACCACAAACCATCTTGGATATACAGTGTTAATAACAGCCCTGTCTAGAGCAGTGAGCCCAAGATCATTCCTACATATAACCATTCCAACTCCTAAATGTGTCCCACAAAGTCTATGGCAGCATTTCTTGAGAGTAATGAGCCAAATTCAACATATTATCATACTGTATTCTACCAGCAGATCCACATGGCTGCAGCCCAAGGAATTTTGCCAGATTCCCCTTAATCTGCAACAACAGTGTTGGACTCTAGATCCTGAGCTCTTACTAGAGCTGATTTTAGATATTCAAAAAACCCATGGCTGGGAGGATTTAACTTGGCCTATTCCACAAGTTTATGACTAGATGTATAGTTGTACATGGAAATGTAGATTAGATTCTGCTGCTACAAGAGAATACTGATCTGTCCTTTTTGGTCTCAAGCAGAACTAATTAATGAATTTCAGTATGTTTGCCAGGAATCACTTTAGGAAAAGACCCAGACATCAGGTCATCTCTGTCTGCTTTGTTTCACTGGGGTAATTAAAATTTCCTCTAAAAATCAGTAGAAGGCAAACAGCAAGGACAGAGTGCAATGAAAAAGAGGGGAGAAAAAACCTGGAGGTTTAGTAATAGAGCTAATGATGATAAACTTATAAAAAATCACTAACAGATTAAAGCTGTACCATGATTTTGTTGACAAAACCCCTATCACTGCCATACAGAACATGAACCTATTTCCTTTGAAGATACAAACACAAATCAGAGTACCAGAAGTCACTGTCTAACACAAAGGAGGCAAGAATGTGCAAGGTCATTCCAAATTCTTTGAAATTTGGCTAGTGGTTTAGCCTCCACTACCACATTCACATATTGTAAAGGACTGTATTTCTCAAGGCAAGAAGAACATCCATACAGGCTTTTATTTGGGTAATTCCCCTTCAATACAGACTTCATTTGCCATTGGTAAAGAAAAGAAACACACAGACAGTTCAATTAATGTTTATTGAGCATTATAAGACACCTTTCACCTAGGCCACATATATTGCTCTGCCCTTACACATTTTATGGCTATGGTACTCCTTGCATTTCTATGACAACTGGCTATAATATATGCTGGCCAAAGAATATTTTATAAGTTAACTGATAGGTTAGGGCAAGAGAAACTTATCACCATGGTCTTTCCTTGACTTAGCTTCTTTTCAACATAATGCAAACCCAGTTCAGGTTAAACACAGCAATCTGTACAAAACCAAAACCCATATATTTATTTATAGTAGAGACAAAAATGCTCAGAAAAAGAGGTCAACTGTTATTGTGGTTCACAGTGTGCTCTTACTCTGATAAATTTTCTAAGCTTTTTTCCCCCGTAAGATAATGAAGACAGTGGTTGTATCAGTCTTTTTTCCACTTTCTGCAAACAGAAAGCAACAATGTATTTTATGTAAAATTATAATTTTACTGTTCATATAGGCATTTCAGGAATTTCAAGGTGAAAACAAGCATTGTAAAATACACTGCTGTAGCTCAGCCACTAATTATTACCACTGACCACTAATTATACACTAATTGTAATCCATTTTTTAACAATAAAACCCACATTCAATAAGAGAACAGTTCTAGGGCTTTTATTCCCTATTTGAACGGATTACAGAAGTTAATTTGAGCTACTAAAAGTCTAGTAATATTAGAAATTAGAAAATATCAACTTCTAGAGAGCTAGGACAAAAGTCTTGTTTCAAAACTGATTTCTGCACCAATTCTAACAATTTTATAAAACTTCCAGAGTACTGAAATCTCTAAAAAACCAATCCTTTGCAACTGTAGTTTCTTACTGGTTTACATTTTTACTTTACTATACTATATTAGATCAACCTGTTGCATTTCTGGTTTTAGTCGACGTGATCTATTTTTTTTCTGGTTCTCAAACACATGATTCAATAAATAAAAAAAGCATCTAAATAGAATCTGTGTTTGGTGTGAAAAATATGACGAAGTTGATTATTTATAAAAATTATATTTGATATTTTTAAAATATTTACAAACTCTTCAATTAAAATTATCAAAAATTTAATTGGAATTCTTAAACAACTTACCTTCCCCCAAGGTGTGTCCAGTCTAATACAGGTGTGCCTGCCCCAAAGCAGTTATCCTGACTATTGCACTTCAGCACCTATACAGTGTAAAACATGAGTTGCTGTGCACTGGCTTATATGAGATTGCAGAGGATGCAGATTTTCTGAGGCTTTGAATTTTGAGGCTTGAATTCCACTACAAACCACAAAAAACCTTTGTACAAAACTCACAGTCACTGTATTTGGGGGGGTGGGGAGGAGTACAGAATCAGAGTCAGAGCTGAAAGCTCCCCGAAGCCAAGTCTCTAGAGGGCCACCAACAAGAAAGCATCAATAATGCTCTTGATGTTGCCTGGCACACACTGTTGGATTACAGTGCAACAGGGGAGGCAGCCTGGAAAGTAACCAGGTATAAGTCAAAACTAGAAACAGGAAACATCCTTGGCTGTGAGCCAGACCACAGAGCTCAACAAATAAATAAATAAATAAATAAATAAATAAATAAATAAATAAATAAATA
>JAWWES010000133.1:14103346-14133443 GCA_035583135.1 Lophotriccus pileatus
GGCTGTGAGCCAGACCACAGAGCTCAACAAATAAATAAATAAATAAATAAATAAATAAATAAATAAATAAATAAATAAATAAATAAATAAATAAATAGAACTTAAGTCCATTCAAGACAACCTTTTCTTCATTACAAAGATATCATTTGCTGAGACCATCTGCCTAACAGCCTGACTACCCCTAACATGAGGTGAAATAAATGAAATATTTTTTATAGGGATTTGTGGACACTGGGAGGCTTTATCTCCTACTAAGACTGGAGTATTTGCTATATGCTCTTCTTATACCAAAACTACAGATCTGGACAATCTGCAAACTACAAGAGTGACAAAAGAACTGAGGAAATTTTCAGACAAGCCTAATGGATCCATGGGCTCTAATAGCCACTCATTTTCCCTGGCTACCTTGAGCCGTGTAGTTCACGTTTGAGATTTAATGAAGAAAGTAAACAGCCTACAAAACATGACATTACAGTCTGGAGGACAGCTGCGAAAGGCTGGAAGGAAAAAACATACCAAGGTTAAAAATGTGTGTCCTTTGATCGCTTGCGAATTATGAGTTTGTTGACTCAGCCTTTCTAAAAGTAGCACTCCTGATACAAAGACTGCAGCTCCCCCTGGATCATGTCTCCCTCCACCTTTTAAGAATTCATGAGGAGAACCCTCCTGATGGCAGCCCATTCACTGCTGTCAACCAAATCATTTTATTCAGTGAGGGAAATGAGAGAGTTAACCATATTACCAGGCTTGGAATACTTACACATTTGTCCACTGCACCAGCAGAAACACCAGATTCACCTTCTCCTCTATGCTCACCTGATCTAACTCATACCAGGGAGAGCATTCTAAAGAGGTTGTCTTTCCCTATTACACATAATAGCTAAAATAACAGGAAAATGCCTTAAAATTAAAAGATTGAATACTCAATCTCATTACCCAGCTTTCTAAAACATAACATACCCCAAAATGGAAAAAAATGCAGAAGGAGAATCTTTGCAGTATTTTCTCTTACAAAGAGTGAGAAGTCCTAAGATAAAAGATGGCACTTGGAAACCCAAGTCAGGACCCAGCAAAAGCAGCAAACATGGCCAAACACAGCACAGGTAAATGTGATCTCCCCTTCATTTGTAAGAAAAATAAATATATGAACATACATATAGTGTGTATGCACACACACACAAACACAACTAGATATGTATATGCCACACCTAGTTCTCTACAAATTTTATAAACAGAAATAAAAATAATGATATATTGAGAATAAAAAACCTACATCTGATCCCTTGTCATTGAGCAAAGCATCAGAATGAACTGACAAGATCTTCAAGATCTTTGCAAATGACACTGTTCCAACTGTAGCCAACCACACAGCCTCACTAGCACTTCCTTTTTTTCACATATTTCCTTGCTGCCATTACATGGATTTGCCCATTATTGCTTTGTAGATTATTTTCTGCTCTTTGTTGTTTGTTAAAATACAGTTTTCTTACCTTACATTATGACTATAGGGTCTTTGGAGGCAAAGAACATACTTGTTCTATTGTATGTCTAAATGAAGTACTGATGCTTTATTAGTCTAAGTGGCATGCACACAAAAATATTGGAAATCAAGTATTATCAGCTGACTGCCACATATTTTTTATACAAAAATCTGCTTAATGGTTTGAAATATACTAACCTTTCCAGTAAGGCAACAGCTTACTAGAATTCTAAAGAGTACATGCAAACACATAAGCACATACTATACTATTATCCATTAACAATGGTCATACATGGTGACATTTGGGTCAGTTTGGCCAATATAAATGAAAATAAGTTTGTAAATTCAAAACTTCACTTGCCATTGAAAACTGTGATATGGTGTAGTTCTTATGTCACAGTTTCTGCAAAAGAATTTACTTTTTAAACTCTTCAGAAGCACAACAACTTTTCCCTCTCCATGCCCCCCGCAACATTTTATGGAATATTTTCTTTGACTAACAAAATTTTATTTAGAAACACCCACTTTAGCAGTCTCCATAAGGACTTCTCCCTTGCCGCCACCTCCTCCATGCATGCAAGCATGACACCCTAACCATCGAGACTGAAGCAAATATTAGTCAACTAATATTGAATTCCACTCCCTTATCATCCTCCCTGTTTACTTACTTAGGAACACTGCTTGTGGGCAGTGGAAGATGAGATCTGTATCACTTGGAAATTTCATACGAAGTTGAGGGAAGCTTCCCCAAATTAACCAGAAATAAGGGAAATAAAGAAATCAGAAATCTGTGTATTATTTGTGTGTGCCATGTATTTGTAGTACAGCACCTCAGCAGACCTATTCTATCCCTGAGAACATGGCTTTTTTTTTTTTTTATTTTCTTTATTAATCTAATGTGGTTTCTCACAGTACATGTTCTGTTTCTGTTGGACCAGTCTAACAGCATACCAATCCAGGTATTGATCCAGACTCCTTATAATGCCATCAACTGAAGTCACAAGTGTGAGTAGAGATTTGATATACAGTCTCCTTACTATGCATAAACTGTGTTAAGCTTTGGAAAACTGTAGTCTTTTAAACAAAACAAAACAAAAAAATGCAGTAAGTTTACTGGACCACGTGTGTGTGTGTCTCACATGGAGGGGCTTTCTCAATCCATGGGGCAGAGAAGGGGTTTAAAGAGTTTGCACACACTATAGTGGAATGAAAGAGCTGCTCTGACTCCTACCAGAAAATTTCTTTCTTTTGCCTGTTGCCCTTTCTGCTTCAGACTCAGCCAATCATTAAGGCATGTAATTAGAATTAAGTTCAGGCATAGTTCCAATGACACTTCTGATTAGTTACATGCTTCAAGTTTAGCACATGCTTAATACCTTCCTGAACTGAAGCTCACGTGCCTTTTCACAAACTCTGCCCTAATGGAAATACTTTAATGTAACTTTTCCCCCCTCCAAGTCAAACAGTTGTCGACCTGAGAAACACTGAGCTTGGGGAGGTTTCAAATTGCTGTACCACAGCAAACCACCACAATTACACTGCATTGCTTCTGGGTCCTCCTTTGTAGTCAAAAGCAAAGCAACAGGAAAGCTGAAACAAGCCCTCTTTGGTATTTCTCATGTGTGCCTTTAGTGTGCCTTCAAAAGATGTGCTGTGTTGCCAAAAAACAGCCTTAAGTTTACATGATGACAGTGCCACTCTACCTGCAACAGAATGGCTTGTGGAGACACCTGACTATGATGCTTCATATTCTAAAACAAGCAACTTCATCTGCTTCCATTTCATCTCTCTCATGAATTCTGCATGTATTATGCACCGTAATACATTTTAAGACTAAAGATTTTTCAGGGATTACCACATGAGGTTGATGTTGGCTTAAGCGCTCAGTAGTATTAAATTCTTCTCTTCCCTTTAGTTTAAAAAAAAAAAAAATCATAGAAGTGCCCAAAGTATGAAAAATTAACACATTTATGTTTTCTTTAAAAAATTCAACAGAAAACTGTTTTGAGCAAGTCAAAGCTAAAAGAAAGGCATATTTTGTCTAAAGTACATAAAATATTTCCCCTTTATAACAGAGAAAAGTGTATCAGCCTTATATATAGGAATTACTGAGTTTTTCATAATGAATGTCTTTGAGACAATTTTGCCCATTCTAGAAAAAGGTATCTTTTACCAAACCTATTCCCTTTCAGCAGATTCTGGCCTCTCAGTCTGCAGAAGGAATCTCTGTCTAGCCCCTCATTTTTTTCTTCTGATTTTCTTTCACTGTAATTTTCATTTTCTTGTTGTTTTTGTAATCTTGTTATTTGTACTCACCATTCTTTCCTCCCCCATACATTGGTTTAAATATTCCAGTCCCACTGAGATTTTTATTCCAACCTCCTCCCTCATCTTCTTTCATTTCTTAGACTTTTTTTATCCTGGTGCGGTTTTTTTCCTTCTTAAAATAACATTCAGGGAATTGAGAAACCAAAATGGCTCACATTACCACTGAGGCATCTCTAAATGACAAATAAATAAGCCCTTTGAATAGTGACATTCATTCTAACAGGGTGTCAAAACATTATAACAAACAGCAGGATGAACATGTGCGTGCTCTTCATGCTGCTATGGAGTGGACTACCCTTCTTCCTCACTGTGAGTCAGAGAAAAGACCAGGAGAGCAGAGATGTCCAAGATTTCCAAACTATGAAACAGTTGGGAAGAAAAATTAATTTAAACCCTTGAAATTCAAGTTGGGGAGGCAGAGAAAAATCAGAACCTTTTTAAGAGGGCCAAATTGACGAACAATTTTCATTTGAGAATTACCTACAGGCCAAGATTGTCCCAGGCATAGTACAAGCACAGCTGAGCCTGTTACCTCAAAGCAAAAGGAACACAATGATAAGACACAAACAGAAATTTCTTGATGCTTTTTTAGTGAAGGGAAAGATATGGGACATAAAAATTAAGGGAGATCAGACAGACATGGCCAGGGAGCAGGAGACAAGACAGCCCAGTAAGAAATGACACTGACCTTAAAGACCCGCAAAGCAAAGGCAAACAGTGCTGGTGCACACAGCCCAGCCAGCATAAAACATGAAAACTCCAGGCAAAACTATAGAATAATCAAACCTGAACGTGCCCCTGTTTTGCATGGCATATCTGGTTGGCCTTCCCCTATAGCTATATGACAGCAGCAGGTAATTCACAGGTCTAGTTTTCATCCAGACTGGCCTCGCTTCCACAGGTGGTTCCGAGGGTCTTGGGTAGCATACTGTCTCAACTTGGGTCTAGTTTTTGTTCCTTCTTTCAAAACAGACATCTGTCTCTACAGCTCCCCTTCTGACTGGATGCTGAGAAATACTCTGCCTGGAGGAGACCTTTCCATAACTGACAAGAAAAAAAGCTAAACAATTATTTCCTTGATGCTCTTCTATCCCCCTCCTAGTCTTAATCATTGTGCAATTCTAATGCCATTTAATCAACACATCAGGCTGCATGATCTAGTTTCAGTATTCCAGTCTTGGCATTGGTCTGATTTTGCAAAACATCCCCTCCTCAACTTCTATAATTGGTTCACAGGCATGGTTTGGGAGTATGTATGCAGCCTGTAAACAAGGTGAGAGTTGTACTGACTGGTTTCTAGCCAGCAGGAAATAAATGTACATACCAACAATGCTTGAAAAAACCCAAAAACAAACACCGACCCCAGCTTATTCACTACACATTATATTATTATCTCAGGGCAAGTCCTCATATTCAGGTTTCCACACAGAAACTGCATAAAAATTCTCTAATTATAACCCAGCAGAGTGATGATAGTGGAATGACTGCACCAGGATTTCAAAGCTAGTAACCCAATTATGTCTCCTCCTAAAATTGAAAAGAGAATCTTGTTCAATAAAGCTATCCACATGAGACATAATGAACATTAATGGAATTTAAAAATATTTGAGGAATCATAATTTTTTACAATTTCGCCTACCAAGTTACTGTATTTAAACCAGAAATGCTGATGGCTATTGCTTGGTTAGTCATTTCATTTGCTACAGGGCAAAAGAAATGCCTCCCTGCAGAGTACCAGAGCTATGTTTATATATGCACGAAGTGCGAAGCGTTGCTTCAAGTCTGTTTGTGACAGTGTACCTCCACCTTGACTCCCTCACTCTCCTACAATTCCAAACTTTGCTTCTACTAGCAGCAGCTGCTAAAAATTAGCAGAGGCAGAGCAGTGGCTGAATAAAATATTTTAAAATATTTTAACCTACAGCTGGTGACTTTTCCTAGGACTTCACCAGGGCTATAAATAAAATATCTAATGCAAGTCTCTTAGAAAGTCTGAAACACATATTCAAAAGAGCAATATAAAATGAACGTTAGACTGACAATTACCCTGCTTGCCTTTAAAAAGTAAGTCCTTGGGCTGACCCAAATCAAGAAGGCTCACTGTAAAAGTAACATGTTCAGTTCTACTATAAAATTTTTGTAATGCCTTAACACACTATTGCCTTTGTCATAAATACAGAGGTCACACTTGGGGCTGCCTTCCATCTTGGAAGGAGCGCTAGTGAGGGAGAGGTTGCTGCAGGCAGACCACTGATGGCAAGTTCACTGTTAGAAATGGCAGTGAAATGAAAGAAATCCCTTAAAAATTATACCCTTCTAGTTCTAAAAAAGGCATAAAACCAAGGAATTATGGAAAATGATGCAGTATTACACTGATGTACTTTCCATTCCCTGCTTCTCTACATTTTCAGAGGAGCAAGAAAGGCCACTAAACTAATGTTTCAAACATAAAATTGATGTCCAGTTATTAAAGACATGTGACTGAGCTGGCATTAGAAAAGGGTGGTGATAATCTGTGGTGATCTAGTGATTTGAATAAGCGTAAGTCAACCTCCATATGTTATTAAAACAGCCTGGCACTGATCACTCTCTCTCTCTCCCTCTCGACATTCTTAAGTTTGTGTAGTCACTGCAATAGCTCTAAAATCATGAGCTTACTGCAAGGTTTACTTTCACTTATAAGGTCCAAAATTAATAGCATGGCTTACAGCTCTTGGAATATTTATTGCTTAGAAATTGAGCCACATCTGCAGCCCGGTATTTTTCCAACAGAACAATACCATATCTGCTCAGTGTGCGTGTGAGGACAGCATTACACCCTGAGTCAACTCAGCCAACAAAACCCACCATGTGGACACAGCTATGCCAACAGAAGCTTTGTCCAGCCTGTATCAATCAGGGAGGAAATGTAATTACATTGTCAGGAAAACCTGAGACATATATTATTTTGAGTAGATAACACTTGACTTAGATAGCCAATTTCAACACTGTTAACCTTTAAAGGAAATAACTATTTCAATGCTTGGAGTGCTTAAGAAAGACATGAGGGAAAAGCACATCTTGGGATTTTTCCAAAGCACTCTTTTTGACAGTAAGATAAGGGAGATGCTATCCATCTCCCAGTAAAAAGTACCTCAAACATCAAGTTAGAGAAGTCAGCTTAGACACAAGGGACTCCCAGAGGAGTGCCCAAATAAAGAGACCAATAAAGGACTTTTTTATTATTAGTTTTAATTTTAGTTCCCAGATTACATGCAGTGATACTCTGGACAGTTTTTGTTTTGGTTTTTGGTTTTTGGGTTTTTTTTTTTACACATGCAAGGCTCTTTAGCAACTGGCAACTCCTACAGCAGCAACAACAACAACTTCTATTTTCAGCATAACCTCAAATACGAAGGCTTAAAATAACACACATTAAGCTGAAAACAAAGGAAATGTTAATACCTGGCTCTCTGATAATGCTTTTTACACATAAAATTCACAGTATAGTAAAGTCTTCTTTTTTACTCTGTGAACTCTGAGAAAAAATGAAGACATAAAACAATGAATTCAAACCCTGGTCATGGTACTTAATGGAAGAGCTAAAAACCGAGCCCAGGTTTTCTCTTTTCCAGTTTTGTATCACTTTTGCTTATCAAAAAACACATGCAAACATCATAATGCAAATCTATTTGGTGTACTATACACACAGAAGCACTTACACTGCCAGAAAACATGCATTATGAAATGTCAATTCACCTATGAACTATCTAGGAATAACTGTCAAGCATAAATAACCAAAAGCATACAGTGTATAGAGGACATTCTTTAGAATTAAGCTATTTGTAACATCACCCTTAACTCCACACTACACATTTAGGCTAACAGATTGGTTTAGACAATTCTCAGAGATGCAAAGATGTAGCAAAACTTACCTTCTCGTGATTTTCTATCAGGATTTCAACCACGATATTCTGAAACTTCAGGTCCATGATGGCTGCTACAGTTTCTTCCTGCGGCCTCATTAAGGTTGGTCCAAACACTACCCCTAGGTTTGCCACAGTCATTAGATTCTTCTTGGCATGCTTTGAAACGCTTTTTGAAAAGAATTGAAGGAAAAAACAGGAAATGGGTTATGAAAAATTTCCATTACTGTTGGAAACTGCAGTCTACAAATGAAAACATTACGTTTCCTTAATCTATGTTTTAGAAGTTTGTTTCTTTGCGGAGTTTCTTCAAATAAAGTATTACTAAATTTTGGAAAACCGAAAAGCCATTCTTCCACTGGCAATTTGAAAGCCAAACCAGTCTCTTACTGAGCTTAAATATATAAAACACACTTAGCCTTGGACCAGGGCAAGTGTGAAACCAACTTAAATTTGCTAACAGGTCTCCACTATTCCCTTTGCCAGAATCTGCAAAAAGAAAGTATAATGTTCCCTTTCTCACTTCAATCAAACCCTCAACCGCTGGCAGGACTGCTAAAGTAAATACTTATATGGCTTCATTAAGGTATTAGATTTCTGCCTTTCCCGCCAAAACACACACGGCATGAGTCAAACGTCTTGTCTGCTTTTGCACGTTTGGTTCTTGGTATTGTGTGTGACAGCATCGAATTGGGCTCTGGCTCCAGCCTCTCCTAACTAAGGCCCTTTGTAGTTAAACTAAGGCAAAGACAAGAATTCTGACGAGGTAGGAAAGCAGGTCATAACACTTACTTTGCTAAATGTTTCACCAAGATTTCCAGCATCTCTTTGTTCTTCTCTGGCAGTTTATGGACCAAGAAGTGAACAGCATTGACTCGAGATTCAGGACTCCCACTTTCTACAAGACATAGAAATATGTAACTATCTCAAAAAATAAAAATAAAATCCACAGAAACACAAGCCTTCTCCCACCCCTGCATGAAAACATACTGCACACACTTTTCTTCACCACTTATGTATCTCCAAACATAGCAATACTGAACATATGTGCTTTGTTTTCACAAGTAATATTGTTCTAGAATTCTCAGCTTATTTGCTTATTTTGAGAACTCATCTTTCAATCCACCTGCAAAAGGATGCCTTTGTTCATCTATTTTTAAAAACTGACAGATGCGGTTATTATTTTGCTGCATTGGACTCATCTGCTTACAAATCCACTGCAAGGTGAGGAGCAATGTTACTGGGTGCCATAGAGAGGAACTGCACTACATTACATTTTAGCATCATTAACTGATTGTCCTCATGATTAGAATTCACTTTTGTTGGTACTGTGCAGCTAATGATATTGCATTTATGCTGCTTGCATTGGAAACTGCATAAGTTAATGCATACAGAAGATTTATATGCTTAGAAAATCTAATGACCTCTGAAGACATGGAGGAATAAACATGGAAAAACCCCTATTGAAATTACTATGACAAAGGCTCTGAATAACACTGAAATCCAGCTCTAGTACAGTACAAAAATAAAAATAAGCAAAGAGCTTTTTATTTTTGTCTGTTGCAACTTGAATAATTTTGGCCTCTACAGGTTTCAGTGTACATGGATGAAAACAAGAATCTGTAAAAGATGAAAATAAACCACCTTCCTATTTATCAAAGTTGCACTAAATCACAAAATCACATCTTAGTAGTGGTTATAATGAGAGGAATGGAAACATTTCTATTATCTACAATAATAGTTACTAGAAGGTACGGAAAGAGAAGAATTTAGAACCTATTCTGAATGCAAGAAATTTTGACACCAGGACCACTGACCAGATCCCATTTTACTCTAAAGCAACTGTGATTGCTAAGTGTATTTCATATAAAATACCACCACATTTCTTCAGTGCATATTGCTTCAGATTTTTTTTTTCCTTTGCATATTGCTCCAAATGTTCGGGCTGTGTTTTATTCTTTTGCAGTGAACACCCCTGCACAGATTGCAAGAGAAAAGGCTCCCAAATCCAAAACATTTAACTTCTACTGAGCTAATAAAAATTCTGACTGCCAGAAAAACGTAGGCCTTCTTTAAAGAGAGACTATTTCACATATATGTGAAATCAAAAACTCTAACAGCTAAGCCACTGAATCACAAGGTACAGTCAAAGCTCAAATAGTTTCAATCTGGACCGATATGTATAAAGAAAACAAAATCGAAAGAACGTTTTAATTTTGGCTCCTCCCCCAGTAGCTTCAGAGAAAAGGATATTCCTTCCTATTTCCAGTGTTGCTGGTTTTTTATAGCCAACATAGGAAACAACACTGACTACCTATTTTTAAGTATACCGTAACTCAGATCTGCAATGTTGATTCAATTTCCCTCCCCAGAATCAACTCCCCTACGGAACTGTTTACTACTTATGAACACAGCACTCTTAAAAAAATGTAACTTCAACTGAATTCCCTTATTGAAAGAGACTATAAAATAGAGAAAGAAAAATAAACTGAGAAGCTGCTGGTAAAACTTCGTAAGCCAAGAAATTATTTTAACACTTTCCAACACAAATGGGAAGACTCACCATCTAGGTAAGGATGGTGAATTTTATTTAAGCACTTGGCCTCTCGCATGTGCTTTGGCAATAAATTTCCTGAGCTAATTCTCATTTTGAATCTAGGACCACAAGCAAACACATTCTGCAGTCCTGGAAAGTCATTACAGCAATCTGAAGATGATAAAGCAATTGTCTCAAAGTTTATTTTAATTTTGCTTCCCACAGTTTGCCAGAAGTGCTGCAGGCTGGAAAGAAAATCAGCTAAATATCTGTTTGATACTTAGCCAAAAATTTTCTTCCACAGTTTCCCTCTATCCTCTTCCAAAAAAATTCCGTGTACTCTAGATACCATGTACAGCTACAAATGCTGTTGTGTCTTCTCCAAGTCTGTATTTGAACTACCACAGTGTAATCTGGTCTGTTCTTTTCTTTTTTTTACTAATACACGAGGAACATTCAAGCCAGCCTGAATACAGAGCTAACAAGGCACTGAAAACAAGGGTCAGGCAGCTGTGCTCTAAGGACCCAAATGAGCTCAAATTAGTGTATTTTCTTTTACTTCATACTCTTTATAAATGGAAGGCAAAGAAAAAAAAATCACAGATTAAGTAGATGTTTATCATTATACAATTAAGACAATAAGAATGAATGTTTACAATGTCTTTCCAAAAGTTTTTCCATAAAATCTAAAACTGCTCTACGCAGTCACATGTCACATACTAGAACTGAAAACTGGTTAAAACCTATATATTTTTGAATAATTTATTATTTCTTGTTCCTGTATTTTTACTGTGTTGAAGTACTTTTCTGAAATTGCATTTGCAGAGAGCTCCTAAGGTCACAACAGTATGACAGCAAAAGATTTTTATTTGAACTACAGTCATTTATTTACTGGCAGGAACGATGAATTCTCCATGCAACTCGTATGTCATCAGTGGCTCTGGAAGGCTTCTGTAAAACAAGGACGACATAATAAATTTAAATATATTCTCTTCTATCTCTATTTACTGTAAGCAGGAAACCTTTTTAACATTCAGTAGTATAATCCTTGTACTGGAAGTAACCATTTTTACAGGGGCTGCTGAATTCAATGATTTCCAACAGAAATGGAAAACTTGGTATTATCAGGAAAATAAGACTAAATGCATCCTTTCACCTTCCATGAGATCACTTCCAAGTGATGCCTCCAGTCTATCATAAGGTACCTTTCCCAATTAACAACACCAAGATTGTTTCTCAAATGAAATTCTTCAAATGAAGATTGTACACATATAGTGTGTAATTAATTCTTCATTACTGTTTCTAAAATACTAAGATTCACAACTCAGTGCCTTACTGGAAAGATACTAAGGTCCTACAACAGTTAAGTTGACTTAACAGCAGCCATCCACAAATCAAAATTCTGAAGTATTTCAAATGGAATAACTGAAATTGGAACCTCAGTCCTCAGTGAAAAATGTACCAAATAATGCAAATCAGAGTTAAAACCTGAGAGTTAAAACTTTTAACACAATAACAACCACCATCACTACCAGACTTAAAACCATTTATTAAATTGACTTTACTGATGCTTATGAAATACTGAAGTAAACACTCACATGGAAAATACTGTAGGAAAGAAGAAATAACTTCACCATGTGCACTTTTTTCCTTTTTTTTTTTTTAAAAATCTTTTCTATACTCTGTAAGACTTATATCTTTATAACAGTTCTGCAGCATTTTTTCATATTAGTTGTAGTAATATTTTCTTTAAATAAAAATAGCAGATTAAAAATTCTGTATTTGTGTTACACTACAAGAGACACACAAAAGTTCTATGTTTTATGTTCCCAGGCAATTTAGGAAAATAACTGGATGAGGAATTGGCAAAACTATTTGAATAGAGAACACATTTAAAATTCTTATTTAAAATATTTAATGCTCAAAATATTATCGCTATTGCAGAACATCAGAGCAAGGGTCAGAAGGGAGAAGAAATTATTAAAAATTTCACAACCTTTTCATTCTATCACACTGAAATACAAAAAGGCAAAAAATCTTAACAATCTCAGCTAACTTTCAGTAGCAACTCTTAGCAAGTTGACTAACAATTCATGTTTCTGAACCATCAGTGAAATGCTTATGTGTCTAACACAAATATGTTTTGGGACCTGTCTCCTGTGAACATGAGTACAAGTGTTTCTACACTATTTGGCTTCCCTCAAGACAAACAAAAAACTGGTATTTGCACAAAATGAACTTTTATTCTGAAATATAAGAAATATAAGTAACACAGTATAACACAATGCATAGGAGAATTAGAATAAGAATTCCTGTTCTAAAAAATGAATCGACGAGAGAGAGCCTTACCGCAGATATTGCTTCATAGCACTAGTAATTGTCTTCACTTCCCAATCTACAGAGTTTTCCAGGTCAACTTCGTTGCAGGTTTTTGCATCTAGAAAATAATCAGAGAGAAAAGAGGGATGTGAATAAAGGGAATTCTAAATCAACGACCACACAAAAGAACACGACCACATTGAATTTGATCATGTATTTGCTCACATGAACATAGAAGCAGTACGTCCTTTTTATTATTAATACCAAGATGACTTAATATCCAAACCCCTTTATAAATTCTATTTCCATATTTTGTTCTTAGAACTATTTACTGCTAACTTTGTTCTTTAATGAAGGATTAAAAATCGCTTTCATGTAAGAAGATCTCTATAGCAATTGAAATTTTCACACCTTTAATTAAACAGACTCATGTACACAAACACAGAAAGATGTACAAAAATGGTTTAGGGAAAAAAAAAAGACCCTCTAAGCACAACTTATCCTTTATTCCTTTCTTTCATTACTTAAAGTGCAAGTACACTAATAAACATTTTCAAATTTTTTCCATAGTTTTGCTTGTAAACTGTTAATGAAAACAGTTTACTGCTGAAGTGCAGTATGACCCTCTATATTGTGTGAAAACCTTCAAGGGTTGCTTCAAAAGCAAATAAAAAGGACTCTTCGCTGTCAGTAACTTTTGTCTACAAGATGGCCTGAATGTTTCAGTCATAGGACAAAAAATACTTGTAGGCTTGACCATTTGTCAGGTTCACAGAACTCCCACCTTTTACCAGCTTAGTTGGTAGAGTCCTGTAACGAGACCCATCAAACTGAATAGTTTGTCTGATTGACCTATCAGGTTAAAGAGTTTTTGACAGAAGACAGAAAACAACACAGCACACTAGAATGTTGTTGTGCAATCAACAAAAAAACCCTTTTGACCTCAAAACCAGAATCAAGAGCTGGCTGACATAAGGGATCACATGTATATGGTCCGACTAGCCCAGTGTATTTACTAAGTTAAAGTGCTTGAGCTTCTGTTATTATTACTGCTCCATATTTCTGTCAGTCATTACAGTGAACTGCAGCAGTAGCTGACACAGATTACGTGTTGACCGGTTCATACAATTCAGAATTCATTTGTTACTTGGCTTGTCAGACAAATGACAGACCCATCTAAAAAATCAAATTAGGATCCCTGATTAAAGGTGCACTCCTTTTACTGGGACTAAATAATTTTGTTCTAAAAGCTGTGCCAAGCAATTATTTCTGTAACTGAATATTCTCCCTCATTATATCAATTATTTAAATCTCATTTTAAAATACAAGTCAGATAACATTTTCTAGCAAACGGTTACTAGACAACCACCACCCAAACTACTCAAGACTGTCTCAGGAATAAGCTTCTTTTTCCCCTCCTTTTTAGCATGCTGGCTGTTTCCATGTTCAAATTCTCTTTTTTAAGGAGAAAACCTGTCTACTGAATTAATTAAATAAAAACTGCCATCACATCAGAAACTGGCAAAATCTATGGGGATTTTGTCACTAAACCACTATGTAATATCCATTTTTTAAATAGCTGCTTCATAATGATCAACCTCCTTTACATTCAAAGTATGCACTCTGTTCATTGAAATTTGTTGATGAATTTTGGGAGGAAAATAACAAGTGTCTGAATTCCAAAGCAAGCCTCTTAAAATAAAAAATAGAAGGCATTGTTGAAACATTTCATTATCTCTTGGAGAACAAAACAAACCAAAAAAAAAAAAAAAAAAAAAAACAGGCCCTGCTACCAACCCCCAGGATCCCCAACTTGACTGTAGAAGCCATCAAGGCTTAAAGAATTTTTTTCACTTTTGGTTTGACAGTTGCTCTGTGCCCCACCATCCAATGAATTTCACTGTGCCTGCTCCACTTTTGCCCCCTACTTCAAACATCCCAAACCATTGCAAGAACTGGATCTTCAGCCAGAATTTTAAAAAAGTGACTCTACTAGTTTTGATGTTACTTGTTCAAATAGCAGCCACTGTGCACTGAATGGCAACTTTACGCATATAAAAATAACTGCGCACATTTATGAAACAGCTTCTGACAGATCAGCTCTAAATTTTATGCAAATCTTTCTGACAATAAGGGAGCCAGAGTTTATAAAAACAGTCCAGTTCACTAAACTAGGTTAGGAGGAGACTCTCTCTGCTTTCATATGCAATATGCCCACTGTGGGTCTGTATGCACTATCATCTACTCTATATAAAACAATAAGGAATTTGATGTAATTGTTTTGGAATCTGCTAGTTTTGAAAAGGTAGAAGCACCTGAAAGTTTTCTCCTACAACATGAAAAGTCAGGCATTTTTCATGCCAGAGGGTATCAGAAATCTAAACCTTAACTCATCAGTAGAAAGTGCTAGTCTTCAGCAGTCACTTCTCCACAAGCGATGGTCTGTATGAAAACCGACCTATGGAGTGGTTTGTATGAAATCTGCGTAGTCAGTGTATCAAATGAACCACATCAGATCTATAATCTGATCATGGATCTAATGTGTAGATCACAGATGAAGCAGGAATCCATCCCTGACGCATTTCCAAAACTGAGAATCCTGATGGCTGACAACACACTCTGCATTGCTTATAACAGATTCTGGAAGTTCTAACTGGAAGTTCTAACTCTGTGTCTTTGTTTACAATGAGATATTTTGTTATTTTAACATTTTCCCTTAAAAGGTAATGACTGTTTTCCTTAGCAAATGCCTCTCTTAAATTTGAACAAGATCATTGCCACAAAATAGATCACCATTGCACAATGCCAGTTACAAATAAAGTCAAAAATTAAGTTAATTGCAAAATTAACTTTTTTTTTAAAAAAAGAAATAATTCTATATTTAATTGTTGAGCCTTTTTTTACAGAAGACTAAGTTTCACTAGATTTTTGCATTACAGATGAAAATCTATGCAGTCACAGTACTAGAAAAAGCATACATTGGTCTGTTCATACTCTCTCGACTCTTCATGTACTTTCCAAAATTCTATAAAAACTATTCTGAAAAAGAGACAAAACTAAATGCTATTATGTCCCTGGTTACCTTTAGGAAGACTTTTTTTGCACACTGGGCCTTTCCAACTGTGAACCTCATGGTCAATGACAGGAGGCTTAAAATACTTTGAAATCTTATCAAACATTTTAAAATACAGAAAGTTAATATGAGGTTTTTATGATTCTGAAAAAATCTTTCATATAAAAAGGTATCTAAGAGTATGCCCAGAGACAAAGGATTAAAGATTAATCAGTCATTTTAAATTCTCTGTACCACTGTATATCAAAAAGAAACCCTCTTTATTCTTCTCTGAGGACAGACAGATGAAGAGCACAGATAGGATCACTTTCAACGAATCATCAGAAAAGAGCACCTGCTTGCACCCTAACTTTTTCCTGTTCAGTATTTTGCCTTGTCTTGATACCACAGTACTCTTCCTATGTCAAGTAAATATATGAATCCTAGGAACAACAAAAAAAATGTTTTTCATTTTAAAAATTAACTAAAAGCAGATGCTGGATTCCCCAGTAAATGCTTCCAGCTGCTACTGAACCACTGGCAACCTGAGTCTATTTAATTTGGACACCAATAATGGCAACAAGGAAAATCCTTCCGCCAGACCTGCACGCCCAAGCTAAGCCAGTAAGTACAAAACTGAGAAGCACCTTATTATACCAAATGCATTTAATCAAGACTCCCTTAGTGACACCCATTCTTCCCATGGTCAGTGGCTGAAGGTGGTTACTGTTTACTGAGGCTAACTCCAACACAGGGCCAGGAGCTGGACTTGATGAACCTGACAGGCCCCTTCCAACTCAGCATATTCTATGAACTATGAGAATCTGTTATAGATCAGTCATTTTTATTAATCCCAGTTCGTATTTCCAAAAAGAGCCTTTTTTCTACAATATTTTAAAGATATAGGCAGGTTTACGTGCACTAATGGAGTACTTCAGGGTGCTGTTAATATTGATTACAGTAAGACATCATAAATTAATATTTAGCAAGGTCATTATGACAGATTGATATGACATGCAGGTCCTCAAGCCTCAAGATGTCTTATCATTTCTGAAGAGACAGCCTGTTTGAAAAAATAAAGGCAGGAAAAGAAAAAGTCTTACAGGTGGCACTGAACTGACAGCAGCATATAATATAAAAGCGCTTTGTCATTCACATAATGTCTGGGGTAATGAAATGAATTCACTTTCTGGCTTCCTCCAGTTTGCAGTGCCAAAGAACACTGTGTTATCAGCACAGATGGAGCATGCATGGTTCTGGAGAAGAGCCTGGTGCAAACTGCAAACAAGCTTCTTTGCATACCAATGAATCCCTGAGAATCAGACCTTTGCTGTCAAGTGACAGGTTTGGAAGCTCTATAAAAATGAACTAATCCCAGTGGTCTTGTCTGACTGCATGTACTGTCACTGCTCAGGACAAGAAATGGGGAAACAAGGCACATTTTGCAGTCATGGCTACTACTTTGGTGAGAGATATCAGGCAGATGAGGGATTTCATCCAGGTGCCAATCCTCCCCCCTCCCCAGGGACAGCAGAGTGGCAAGAGAACTACAGTCACTGGGATTAAAGATGCAGCAAAATTTCCAGAAAGAAAAGGGAGAAAAAAGTTGCTGAGAATTATTTTAGCTAACTAGGTACATTAAAGAGCCTAAGATATTAACCACACATAAGAGCTATATTACTAAGTTTATAAAAACAAATCCTTTCTCCATCTGTCTCCTGCCTTGACACATAGTTATTATTAATACATATATCATATTCCTCCTCTTAAACCAAAGAGCTCTTTGCCAGGAGGCTTAAACTAAATGTCTGATTTTGCACAGTGATTAACTAAAGACACGCACGGGCGTGTGCACCTGTACATCCTAGACAAGGGAGAAGGAAGCTTCAAACAATGAAGCAACAAGGTTCAAACTTACTTGAATGTGGTATTTTGAATTTTCTGTTCAGAGTCTTCAACTCAGGCGGATTTAATCCCGCTTCCATCAACCTTGCTAAAAGCCTATGGTTTGTTGCTGCAAGTTCTCTGAGTGTATTGCTACCAACTAATCTAGGTCTTTCTAAACTAGAGGAACTTACAATGATATGGTGATTATTTGCATGGACTAAAGCAAACTAGACTTGGCACTTATAAAGAACAAGTACTGGTAGATGCTTTAAAAACTAAACATTGACAGTAAAACAGCACGAAATAAAATATTGAAAAAATATTTGTAAAATAGAGGCATACCCATCAACAAACTCAGAAGTCTCTGGACCTTTGAACTCACCCCGACAACTCTGTACAATCCTTGGTCATTTATCCCTATTATGCAAAGGAAGAAGAAAAAAAAAAAAAAGGCATGAGATCAACCACAGTCAAATTTAGCATTAAAATTTTTCCCCAGGCAATGAATTCTCCTCAAAGACAGACAGACTAAGCAGTATTAACAGTCCTGAGTACAATGTTATAAATAAAATATTACAAAAAATCATTTAGTTGCTCTGTGTTTTTAAGATAAGTTCATGTTATGTTTTGATAAGGGTTTCATGTACCTCCATGCCACTTCAGAAACCGAGAGTAGAAGAAAACAGGGATGAATCTTTGCTTGAAAAAAATACATAAATAAATCACTGTCTATTCTCAATTTCTTTAAATTACATTTTGGATACATCAGCATCCACATTCTGACAATGCAAGAACTGAACCAACAAATGTTAAATTAAGATTTCCTTAATAAATTTAATTTTACTTCTTTTTTTCCCTATATGTGGCGACAAAAAGAGTTTGGATGAAGAAAAACTTGAGCTTGTTCCCAGTCCTCAAAACCAATGCTTTTTCAAAGTTGTAAATGCTTTCCATTTACGATACAAGGCCTCATTCCAACCCACTGTGGTCTACACAGTAGTTACATCCAGAGGCACCACCACAGGTTACTGAAAGAAATACTTCTGGTTTTGCTTGGGATGAATAGAGTAGCCATAACCAACACGGTATTTTCAGTCCTCTACTCCCATTCTTCATGGGCACTGGACCACCTTCCTGTTGTTCCTCTGTGCCCTTCTGTCCCCTTGCACACACTCACTTCTCTACACCTTTTCTTCCCCTGCTTTTGTTTTCCTTTATGATACCCAGTTTTACCCCAGGGAAGTAAAACTTGGAATATAAATTGAAGGAAAATGAGAGAGAGAAAAGAGGCAGGGAAGAAAAAGGGCAAAATAAGGTATGTGTTTTGTCTGCTGCATTTTTTCAGAGCCCATATAGTGGGAGGTAAAATGTTGCAGTCCTGAAGTTGACACAGATGTTTGAGAGGCCACATAATAAGCAGCCAATCTACAAACACAACCATACTCTACCTTCATAATCACATTGGCCTGGAAGAGTAGAGATGACACAAAATACCTGCGTTTCCACTCCAAGGAAATCTTTTCAAATAACAGATTATGTGGTATTCTTATTCAAAATATCCTTCAACAAAGGAAGACTTGTGGAGAATTCCCAGCTTCAATACCAAGCTGTTCCAACCCAGAGAAGGAAAATTAAAACCAGTCATATGAGAAAAAGTTTCTTCCCAAATAAATATTAGATGAAGTATGTAAAAATCATTAGCCTTTTAATGAATTACTGTCAGACACAGCCATAATACACAGCAATAATTCTCAATATGGTAGAGAGAACTTGGCATTTTTTACCTCCTCCTCCTGCCTAGCCTTGATACATCTTTTCCTGCTCTCACCCCCTTCTCTCCCTCACGCAGTCTGCAGCCTCCTCAGCCATCCCAGAACTTTGAGCCTGCTGAACTAGTCCTCCCTGTTAGCACTGCTCCTTCTCTTCTGTCCCAGCAGGGAGCTGACAGGCCAAGGCTGCAGAGTGGTTGCTCCACCTGGGCAAAACCAGCCCTTTTCTCTCCCCAGGATGCAGGCACCACTGCAATGGTGCTGAGTCCTAAGCTAGATGTGATGTTGAAAGCTGGCTTTATTTTACCCATGGTCATCAAAAAACACAACTCTAAACTGTGCTCATAGTTTAGCTGTGCACAAAAGAAAGAACTGAAAAAAAACCCAGCTCTGAGGCCACAATATTCCTCTCAAAATACAGTTATCAACCCAACCAAGTAAGTTTTCTGCTGGTCCCTAGAACAACTGTGATAGCATGCTATACACCACTTGAAGACACAAAAAAAAAAAAAAAAACAAAACCAAAAAAACCCAAAAAACCCCAAAAAAACCCAACAACATAGTCCTTAATACACTCCAAACAAGGATGCACTAGAAATCTGACCTAAGAGCAGCAATTATTTTTTATTTCAAACTTCTCAGAGGTGTCCAGGAAAATTCTGGTACCAGAGTAACATCAAGCTTTTAAATGCTTTGCCAAAAGTGCATCACACTTTTTTTTACACAATGACACCACAGAATAAGCCTTCTGCATCATATGCAAGATGATAAAAAGCTGAATAAATACTGTCACACTCAGCTGTAGCTTATCTAGGAAGTTGATTCGTGACTTCCTGTGCTTCTAACAATAAAACCAACTGTGCTGACCCCAAACACACATTTACAGGCTTAAAAATAATTAGGTCAAACCACAAAAACTAGTGCTTGGTATTAAAACAGACATGACATGCAAAAGTTTCTGAAATAATGGCAGTATTGAAACCAAGACAATCCTCCAGCAATAATCTGTGATAGCGATTATCAGATAATTGATCAGTTTCAAATTCATCAACCTGAAAAAAGCACAGCTAATTGCTCACAGACATCAAGGAGTGCAAAGAGGCATTAATATTTCAACGCAGCTTTAGATGATACCTTTAAACGTACTTTCGAATGATGTTTTATTTAAAATATACAAACCTGGTTTGAAACGGTACTATTTCTGATTTAATCTGCACGTTTCAGATCTTCAGCACATCCAACACTGATAATGCTTGGCATTTACAGAACACAATTGACAAGATGACTCATTGCAAGGAATAGCTCACCACTGACTGAAACGCTGAAGGGTTCAGACGCTGTGTCTGCCGGCTCAACCACTATTGGCAACTCTGAGTGGTAAAGCCCCGCAGCACAGTTTCCTTCATATTTACATTATCTCAAGATGCTTGGCTGTCTGATACCGGAATTTGGCACAGGTACACAGTTTGGGAAACATGCTTAGAAATTATAAGGTATTGTAAGCAAAATAGCAACCCATACTATTGTAAGCAAGGTACGTAGGCAAGTTTACTTTGTGACTGTCATTGTACATGAGGTTGACACAGACTTGTAACAAAACTGCAAATACAACTTTTTATATCAAACTCCATAGCACGGAAACAGCAATACAAGTGGCACTCTAAATTCAAGGTAATGCCAGATTTTTTTTTGTTGTTGTTATGTGAAAAGGTTTTCTACTTCCTCCTCACCGTCTATTCTCTGTCTCAGGAGCAGACAGCCTGGAGACTCAGCTCAATGCTGCCATCTCTCTCTGCAGCTCAGCTTAGCAGGTAGTTCTAAACTCAAGACAAACACTGCTCTGGCAAACACTTTACCTACCACATCCCCACAGAAGGTACAATCAACTACCTGCACACAAAAACACGCACAGAGTCTTTAACACCGACGCAGAAAGCTCTTTGATGTTTCTTGAAACATTTACCCCGTTGTATTATTCTCAGTAGATAATTCTAAATTAAATACTCCAAAGAGAATCCCAAAATGCTCTCTCCAAGACAAAAACATAGGTGTGCATCCAACCAGCATCGTGTTCCATATAGGAGAGACAGGATGCATATCCTGGTGCCTCAGCATCTCCTAACAGGTAAAGCACAGCCAATGCCTTATAAAGCAATGCTGAACCAGGAGCTCACGTGTGTTTTAACCAAGGCACTGCTTTCAATGCTTCTAATTCATTCAGAGCAAATAATTTCCTTCTTGGCTTTATTAAAGGGAACATAACTCAGAAAAAATTATCCAGCCATTGACAAGTTTATGCTCAATATCTCTGTTATGCTCTTCTTTCTCTGAATACCAGACTACTTCTGCTATGACATGACAAGACTATTCTCAGTTTCCACCCACACTAGACTGTCCTCTCTTTCCACCCACGCCAACCTCACACCCATTATGATTAAAAGAGATAAAAACATGGCACACAAGCACCATCTCTGAAGAAGCATCTGTCCTGTTTTCTTCTGCTGAACATAACTTGCTTTTGATATATTATCATTAAAATACCCAAGTAAAAATTGTTTTTAAGAACAAGTACAGGTATAAAATCCTGCAACCTGAAAGATGGATTTTCTTCATCAGACAATTATTTGGCCAAACTCTTCTGAGGCAAACAACTGAATGCTCTCCTGGCCCTCCATTTGCTTAGCTCAGCAGACAGCAGCAGAAGGTCCTCCAGGGGATTTTTTGTTTTTGTTTTGGGGTTTGTTTGTTTTGTTTTGTTTTTTAAATGCAGTTGACATTAAGTTCAGAATCAGTAAACAGAAAATCATCAACAACTGCTTGGAATGTAATGGACAAATCAAGCTCACTGAAACAGAGCTAAGTGGATACTGACTTCCTGGAAGATAATGCCTCACCTAAATCTGTTCTTAAAACCCTGAGAAAAGAAATATTAATCAAACATGGATTTATGTTTATTTCTTGAGTACTCTCCAATACAAAGTTAATAGATAGAAGTCTTTTCCACTGGAAGAAACTACCACACTTTTGAAGAAAACTATTTGAACACACTTATAAATAATAAACCAAAATATAGTGTACCATAGACCAAAACTAGCCTTTCATTACATGACCACACCAACTCTTGACATGAAATCTGCCTCACCCACTGCAAAAAGAAGATCTAGTCTATATTGAAGCAGGGTTTCGCAGGGAAGGCAACTTATCTGTAGGACACCAGCTTTATCTGCAATGTTTCCCAGCTGAAATATTCAGATTGTAAATGCCAGTAACTGAAATTTAAAGCGATGAGACAGGCAAACCTTATCTGAAAAATATTCAAAAGAACAGAATGAACAAAAATAACACCAGACAGAATATGGTCTAATCTGGAATAACATCTTTAATGCATCAGACAGGGCTGATACAAAAAAAGTCCAAGAGAAAAAGGATTTTCAGATATTTCTTGCTGTTTAAATGCAAAATTCTCAATATCACAAAGGCTGCTTGGGCTTACTAATAATATTGTATAGTAAGTGTATGCATAGAAAACAGTTTTTTAGTAATGCCCTGCACTGACAGCAAGTATGAACAGCCCATTCTTCTGTTCAGCTATCTTATTTAAGCTGGACTATGATACAAAGAAAGATATAAGTATTCTGCCTTGTACAATGCCAAATCTCTAGGGAAAATAAGATACAATTCCTGAAAAACCCTCAGTCTCCCCTTTGGGAGTGGGAAGCAACATCAACAATTTCAGAGAAAAACAAAATGCACACAGAAATTTCAACATCTCTTTTAACAAACCAAGAAATATACAACAACCAATTACCTAATTTCATCTCTTCACCTCTTATTTTTAAAAAAACACAACAAAAGAAGGAGGTTCTCCACACAATACCATCTACAATGCAGTGAGCCTTAAGGCTGATCACCTCATGTTTCAACATGTCCATACAAGGACTCTTTTCTCCTCACGTGGCAGTGATATCAAAAGCCAACGCCACCCAGTGCCCAAGTTACACAGGGTCTGTGACAAAAAGCCTCTCCACAATCCATCTAAACTACCTCCTGAATAATATCTGCATAGTAATCTCTCTCTTCCATCTCCAATTCTGGAGATACAACCATGAGTATATGCAAGAGGAATCCTGACAGCATGTTTGTCCCTGGTGTGATACTAACTCTACCAAAAGGAGTTTGATACTTTTTGTAAGTCACTTGCCTGCTCAGCTCCTGTTCCTCTACCTTAAAGTAACTAAACAGAAATGGAATTCTAAAATAACTTAGTCTGTTCCAACAGCCCAGCAAAGGTACAGGAACTGCCTACAAGACACATGTTTCTCTTAGCTGTTGCACACAAACATTGGCTGCCTTTGTCAAGAGAGGTGCTATTTCTCCCTTGTGAGCACTTCTTGAAAACACACCTCTTGAGGGAGAGCCATACAAAAAAGGCTGGGACTGGACTCCTCCCCTGGTCAGTGTAATCAGTGAAATGTCTACTATGTAAAAGTCTTTTCCAAAGATCTACAGGAGCCTTTATCACACGGGCCTTCTTCGAAGAGCAGACCCTTCAAAGAGCTTCACCCTTTTCACTAACAGGTTGGGTTGATCATTACCTCGTGTTTCAACAGCACTGATGCACTTTTTGATGACGGTGAACCCTATTTTATCCAACTGTGCACCTACAAGACAAAAAAAAAAAGAAAAAGGTTTGAACGGTTTTAAAGCATCATTGCAATTATGTCTTTTCAATGCAAATAATGCTGGACTTAATCATACAGCTAGTACTTCTAAAGCAAAACTGTAAATATTCTGGAACGGAAATACTCAATCACTTTTTCTAGAGAAATTCTGCTTTTCTCCTTCACAACCCTGCCTAGCCCAGCTAAAGGCTCATTCTTATGGTAGTGGCTTCACTGAATCTGTTCACAGCAGCATCCTTTGAAGAATGGGATCTCTGATTAGTTACATATGTTGGCAGATGCAAAATGGAATTTAACAGTACTTACTGCAACATCGACAACATCTGAGAGAGTTCACCAAATGGGACAAGGAAGTACTTATGATGAAAAAACATAATCATCAACAGAAGGGCTTTTACTGAGTCCTACCCTAAGCCAAAGAAATTCCCACACTAAAGATACAGGACACATGTATATCATTTCACAGCAGTTAATGATCTGACTACATGGAAGCAGATGCATTAACAGGACAACAGCTGAGCTCCAGCATTCCTTTGTTGTTCCTATCTTACACTTCTTCTTTACATCAAAACTTCATTTAAATGCTTATATAGCAAAACTGCCCTTCCTCCAAACATCTGGCCTTCTTGCTCCTGGGGACCTGGTCTTGCACGATGAAAAGAAAAATCTGTGGAAAAATTCTATTAATAACACCATGATCCTGCTTTAACCAGCAATTTAATTATTATTTTTTTTAAAAGAACAAGCATAAATTGCCTGATAATAAAAGAAGGATACCTGTTTTCATTCATTTACTTAGCTAACAGAAGAAAGCCAATATTGTCTAAAGAAAGCCTTTTCTTCTACTTCCATTTTGGTTTATATTTTAAATGCATGCATCCAGCTTTTTTGCTGACCTTTATGTTCAGCTGCAATTGCTTTTAAAAGCATACTTACACATTCTAACAGATGTGTGCACACAGTTTTGATTAAGAAATTGTGATTCATTTACATACAAATTCAGCCAGTTTTGAGTCAATTTCAAGCATAAAGTAAATTGGCAAAAACAATCAGACTGCTTCTCTAGCTTATGTCCAGTCTTACACGCACTAAACTGAGTTACTGTGAAAGCCCTTTAATTACAAAATCCCCAAATATATTCAGAACTCCAGATTTAAAAGTAAAATAATTAAGTTAAATGCACAGGAAAAAAAAACCCACAACATACCTTTGCCTTTCTCAACTGTAAAATGTTAACAGAAATCAGCTTTAACACTAATTTAAATACTTACTTCCCTCTCGTTTTGCATTTGGTTTATTCAAATTGATGAACAGCTAAGACAAAAAAAGTAAAAAGACATAAGTTATTTTAAAACTTTCATGAAATCAGTTAAAAGGCACCCCTGATCCTAATCCTCAGTAGGCACAAAAGCAGCTGTTTACAGCTAAAATATATTGCCTTCAACTTCAACAGCTCTAACAGCAGGACCATAGGTCCATGCCCTCTCAGATAGTAGATAACTGCACTTTTTAGGGAGTGAAAGTTACTAAAAATTCTCAACAAATACAGTTCCTTGGGGAACAGAACAATGTTAGCTATAGCCACTGAAATTAACTGTGATTTACATGCTCCATGTTCCTATGTTTTCTGGCATTTGTTTTTTTGATTTCCCACAGTTGCAAGCTCATTCACATTGCCATGAACTGCCTTCATGAATCCTGGGACTTAGGTCACAGCTCAGCATTCCCAGAAATTGTAAACTTACTGGGGAGTCCAGCTCAGACAACGTGTCATGGTAATAAACACCTCTGCAAATGAAACCAGATTTGTGTAACAATGATGTCAATAAAACATACTGCCAAAATTCCCATTAGCCAACTCCTGGGGACAGGCATGTGACTGTCATTGTTTAGAAAGCCCCACTATTTCTGGCCCACAGGACCAATATGATTGCAAGAATAACCTACAGCGTGTTTCCATTCTACAGTTCAGATCCATTCCCTTATGTGAGCCAGAAATAAGGCAAATTCAAGTACAACCTCAGCCCCATTGAGAAGAATCGTTCTGATCTAGTTTAAAAAAAAATAATACCATGTAACTCACACAAATTTTGCCACTGGAATGAATTATGTCAGCATAAGACTAAGTGAACATGCTTATCCTAGACATTTTCTAGAACACCAATATTATCATTGTGATGGGAAACCTTTTATAGAAATCGATGCTGTCATTACAATGAAAAATATCTCATATCAGCATTAGCAGCTATCTACACTGAGCTTTACCAAGTTACTCATCTCTCTTGAGTTTTATTTCACTTTTATTCTTTATTCATTGAATCTATCATTTTGCAAACTACATAATCCCAGTTTACTGAAGTATAAATGGCATCAGAAAGCAGAGGGTGAGAGAATTCTCCATTATACTCTTAAAGAATATTTTAAAAATGACAGTTACAGCTTCTTTTCCATCCAATGCTTCCATCCACAGCTTCCTGTCTTCCTCAGAAAACGCCTGCATGGTCACAGGAACTCCAGGCCTGCAAATGTACCAACAACATAGAGTAACTGCACCCACCAGCAACCAAAAAATGTTTGTCAAATTCTACTTCCAACTACAAGCATAAACCTGTTGTATTAAAAGTCAAGGAGTTTGTTCATTTTTTGCTTAATAACTGAGCACTGTTCACCTTGAAAATAAAAGGTATAAGAAGGGATAAACACTGTAGGAAACAGGGGGGACAGGGAAGAAAAAGGAAAGCAAATGTTATCTGCCAACTATTTCAAATAGCTCACTGTTGGTCACTTGCTGATTCCAACACTTGCTAGGAATTACTGAGTTTTCTGAACTGTAAATAAACTTAGTCTTGCATTGCCACTAGATAAAAAATTTGTTAACTTACCCAATAAATAATCTTTTGCTTTAAAGCAGCAACAATGTATTATTGTATTTTGCAAGTAAATATCTTATAAAAATATGTCTTAATAAAAACAAGTCTTAATGCAGTATCTCATTACAAAACTCCACTATTACAACTTTCCTAAAAAGGCAAGGATGGGCAACTGTGGGATGTAGAGATTAGGGGAACAGACATCAACAGAAATGTACTTTTGGGTTTATATCATAGAAGAGTAAACAGGTAATTGTGTGGTTCAGCATAGCATAAAAAGGAAGGAGAGTTAAAAGCAGAACGGAATTATTTGGGTAATTATTTTTCTACCAATTAAAAAAAATCATTTTATTCAGCCTGCCAATATTTCTGGCAAATTTGTACATCTTATTATATAGAGATAATAAAGAACTAAATCATAACATTATCTGTCTTTTTTATGATATCTAACTTCAAGTAGCAAAATAGCCATAGGGGAAAATGTTGTATGAAAATAACAGCACAGAGAAAACCAGCACAAATCCCACTTTTAGGTAAAACTGTAACAGTCTACACACCACGTTCACATTTTTACAGCTATAGAAACTTCTAGTTCATTTGCACCTTGCCAGAAGTTTTATCAAACCACACAATTTACTCACAGCATAGAACTCCACAAGTACAAATACTTCCTGCTCAAAATCTCTTTTCAAACAACACATGATGACATTAATTTCTGCAATTAATAACCTCTGTGACTGAAACAATGTAATACTGGTATTAGCAATGACAGTAAGCAATTCAGCTTACTAACTAAAAACCCCACATGCTCATTTGTTTCTTTCTTGTCTACTTTCTTTTACTAGTTTTAACCACAACTGAGTTCCCTTACACAGGGAAAACTTTCCTTCTGTTCACTAAATTACAACAGGCAAAGTATCCAAGAATATCACCTACAGGGGATATCACCTCAAACTCAGTATATGCTGCATGAAATATTATTTACTTGCCCAGAAATCAAAGTCAAAAGAGACAAAGCCTTCCCTCCTCCTTGTCCTGCATTGGAAAAATTAAAATCTAACTAGTCTTTCAGAAGGATAATGCTCTTTATCAATAGAATATCTTTTTCTTACCCCAGAAGACCTCTGCTGTTTCCTTAAGATTTAAATTTCTCTACATTTACCACTAGTCACCTTCAACTAAACACGATGGGAGTACTAGAAACAGAACAAAAACATCACTTCCCAGAGATTTAGCAGGAACCTAGACCCTCAGAGCTTATAGTCATAAGTATCAGATTTAAAACAAAACAAAACACAAACAAACAAAAAATCTCAGCTTTCCTTTTAAAAGAAAAATATGTAAATTATTAGCTAGTTCTAAGTTATGCTCAAGTCTCACACAAGGCTGAATGTTTGCCACTGAAAAGTCTTTCCTAAAATTTTATGACCTTGCCTCCTTCCAAAGCACAGTAACAAAGAAAACCCCATGCCCAGCCATCAATCTGTATGTTATTTTTTAACTTGGACAAGCTGAGGAATAAGTGTGCCCTGAACTGATACCAAGGAAACAAGCTAATGGCCTGCAGCACAGAACTAATCTCCATGGGAACATCTCAGTACTACACACATATATTATTAAAAGAAAAATGTCTGATATCAAGGTCACAGTGGACCAGTTGTGTCTATTATATCTAGACAGAAAGATGAATTAGACTTTTCCCACTTTTACCAGAGAAAAGAATGAGAAAATGTTTTGGAGGATCAAGGAAGCACTGCTCTCCATCCATCTCTGTTTAAACTTGAGATAACCCACTGAGCTAATGACACACAGAGGGGGACAGACTGACATTTCTCATGCTACTTTTTAACAACTTTAGCAGAGTCAGTTTGAAATCTGTTATCCAAACTGACCAATACACTGACCCAAGAGGGGCTGCTTCCAAGAGTATAAATCTTTACTCTTTTACTCTCAGAACACTGTGTTAGAATAGTTAAGTCACATCCTTCTCAAGTTAAAAATGCAAGTTCCAACCATGCTGTAGACTGGTGAAAAATGCCACCTGAGCTGTAAATTAGTATCTTGCCATCTGCCACGTGAGCTAGAAGTTTTCTGAAGCAGTGGTAGTTTCACATCCCTTGACCCGTTGCTTGTTATAGCAATGGACATGCCTCAGGCAGGCCAGTCTAGCTAGGCATAGCCTTGGATAAAGTTTGTGCTCATGCATATCACCATTATCACAGACATATTCACAGGAGTATAGATTAAAAACAGCTCAGGGCGAGGTTGGGGGGGTGTGGAAATGCAAAAACTCAGCAACAGTCCACTAATTTATATCTAGCATTTAATTCTGGATATGATCCATTTCTGCACAAATACAATCTGCATCAAGAAAATGTAGCATTACCACAGCTGTAATTATTTGCAGTGCCCTAGTAAGTTGGATTCTCTCTCATCTTCATAAATGAATGAGACTACAACGCCATCGAAACCAAATATTCATCATATTTTGAGAACCTCTAGTGAAAAAAGTGAGCAACTATTTTCTTTCGAAACAGAGCAGTAAAACGGCGGTGCTTCAGAAAGGCACTGGCAACGACATTCAAGACGCAGTGCGTGATTACACCAGCCACAAAAAGCCTCAAAATCTTACTTTCAATCTGAAAATCCAGCATTTATCTTTAGCAACACATCATTTTAGAAAGCAGTATTGTGGTTACAAAATGGTCATGACTGTATGAATTATTACTGTGACCACAGACTTTCCCCATAGCCATAGGTACTTCAATTTAAGCCATATTTCTTCACTACCATAACAACAACTCTTAATAGTTTCTCTAGGTTTTTTTCTGTGTTTTTTTTTCATGTGAGCTCAGACAATATCTACATGTCAGTTTAATTCCTCTCTGCCTCATCTACGCACAACTGAGGTAAAACCCAGTGAGCCAGGGCAGCGCTTGCCTGCCCCTCCAGTGACCATTTCCCACCGGCAGTCTGAACGAGCACTGAGGAAATCAGAAGCAAACACAACAGTAATTTTACTGCAGTAGTTTCAGCTACTTATTAGTGTGTTTCACAAGCTTACCTGTCTGAAGTTTCTAAGTCAAAACAGAATCGTCTGTCTATTGTATCTATATTTCTTTTGGTACAATAGGAAAGGACGAACAGTTCCTCATCACCCTGTGAAAAGAACATTTTTATGTGCTTGACCTGGTAATTGAAAGCTCCAATAAGCCAGCTGTACAAAACAAGTAAGGCAAATTCATACTAAAATAATGACAAAAGCTATG
>JAWWES010000133.1:14134168-14146382 GCA_035583135.1 Lophotriccus pileatus
GTAATTGAAAGCTCCAATAAGCCAGCTGTACAAAACAAGTAAGGCAAATTCATACTAAAATAATGACAAAAGCTATGCTGAAAACTGACACTTGCAAAAGAATTTGTTTTAACTTCTCTGCACGATAACATATAAATTTTACGGCCATTTATGAGCCATAAATGCGAAAATATTGAGTCCATCTCAGCTGGAGCTTTACACCATGACTCAGCACCATAGTAAGTTGAACTCAGAAAAGGTATTTTGCAATAAAGATTTTGCACTTGTTACAATATAAACACACAATGAATGTAAGAGACTTCTCCCATTTTTTTGTCAGACACAGTGATCAGTGATTTCTGTAGTAAAGGTTATTTCTACACGAACTAGAGCAGTGCTCTTAACTATAACCTGCCTTACAGAAGCATTTTTATTTCAAGACCAATCAGCACTAGGATCGTTTTTTTACCCAAAAATCACATAAACTGATCTGTGGATGCTGCATGAGTTGTACCAGATTTAATCAGGATTAAATGTAAATTTTAATTATTTATTGTCTTTTTCAGCATCTCTGACACAGAAGATTGCTACTGAAGGAGTAATTGCATTGTCGGTTTCCAAACAGAAGGTCTTTTAATACAGCAAAAAAAAGTGGTTTAGAATGCTGAATGCTTAGACACATTCTATATATTATATTAACTAAAATGGCTTATTACAATTAGAGTAAATCAGGATAAAAAATTCACAGAAGTACTGAAGCGATTAAGGAAGCCAAATACCCCTAATTTTCAGTACATCAGGTTTTCCAGAGCTTTTGAAAGGTTCTTCCAAGTTCAATACATGTGTAAATATACACAGTCCTAGTCCTCAAAATGATGAAAGCCATCTCCCCTTTGCTCAAACTAATAGGATATAATAACTGGATAAAATTACAGCAACATGATTTTCTGTCCAAATCTGAAGACAGGACAGGGGCTGCATTTACAGGCATATTGACTGAAGCATTACTTTCCAGCTTCAGATATCCTTTTTCCTTGCAACAAAATGCATTTCATCCATATTAATGCATTCATTCAATGTGTCATCTCTGAAGGTGCTGAGTGCCATCAATTCCCAACTATTTCAGAAGGAATTAAAGCCATTTAAAGATCAACAAAGTCTCGGGTCTTGAATATTTCAGATACTATCAAAGATACCTGAAATTACATTCAGTTATCAGTACGAATTATATCCCTATGAAAATCCATTTTTCTAATCCCACTTCTAGTTCTTACATCTCCAAAAAAAATAAAAATCTAACTGGAGCATGTAAGAAAGAAATTTTTAAGTCTATTTTATTTTCCTGCTTTATACTTCAATAAGTTAAATGCCTCATGAATAAACTGGATTCTAAATAGTGAAACACTGAGTGTTATTGATACCATGTCCTCTGGTCTTCTAAAAGGAAGCAACTGGAAAGTCTACAGAATTCTTATCTATTAATCCATCCATAACTTAAATGGCAGAATGAATTGCATGAGGAAAGAGTAAAAAAAAGGGGCATGAAGGGTAGAGAGGGAGAGTTCTTGACACATCTTATCTGGCACATCCTCTGATCTTGATACAGGGCAAGTATAAGAGTGGAATATAAAAATATACTCACAACTTTTCCTCCTGATCTGTGTTCAAATGGGATCATGGTGAACTTCTTTGTCTCTTTCCTATACATGCAGTAGTGCTTCACCCAACTGGAACCAAAGGGAGCAGGTCCTACACAACATGAAAGCATTAAATACTACTCTAAAACCTGATAAATGTAGTATTTTACATTTACGCTTAATGACAAATGTAAAGAGTTATTACATATCTTTGTTTCACTACTATAGACAAAATAATATATCCCTATAAAATAAATACCCTTTGGAAACTTTATTTAGCAGAACACAGAAAGCTAGATTTACACTTGGTAACTTGAAGCTAAATAACCACAGATTGCAACCTGTGTTGCAAGTTCTACACTAGCTACTGCTTAAGGTCTGATTACAACTTCTGACACCTAAAAGTCACTTCTAACTACTCAGCAGAGCACACCCTACATAGAATATACTTAAGAGCCCCAGCTTACTGCATAGAGTATTATTGAAATTTGCATCATAATGTTAACTGTTCATACTTGGATTTTGACCCTATCTATCTGCTCACTTCTATCACTTCACTTTTCTAAGGTCTGCAAAGGAATCTTCTTGTTCTATAAGGGCAGACATCTTAAAAATATGATTTAGGCAAAATGTTTAAAAAAAGATTACTTTGTTGTCATTCCTTGAGCAGCAAGTGCTCTGCATTTGGCTTTTTCACTAGTGTGAGAAAGATTTGTAATTGTTTCAAATATTGCCAGGATATTATTTGTGTGACATACACCTTCATAGCAAGATTTTTAACAGCAGCTACCTAACATATAGCCCTGCTTTATTTGACCTTATGATCACGATTAGGTACTGAAAGCATATCACTGAATCAAGGAAATGACCCTCAATTTCAGCACACTAAAGAAGCCCAATTTTCAGAGCCTAATTTGACAACTCATGTTGTCTGACAAAATATGTTTGACAGTTGTAGGGGAGGCCATTAGTAGGGGATTAAAAATAACATGAAATCCATTCTTTGGCCAACTAAAACTTTCCCAAATTCAGCCATTTTCACTAAGAACTGCCGCACTTTCAGCTCCATGTCCTTTTTATGAGCCACATAACACTTCCATTAGAGGCTTTGAACATTTACTTGGGTGACTGTTAAACAAACTGTAAATACTTTGCTTCTTTATGTTACCTGTAGAAATAAGACTTGCCTATATGCACAATATGGGCACTATGGAATGCAAAATACAGCTTACTTTTTTCCTGTACGTAGAGGTAGCCTTCCATCGTGAAGTGATTTGCTCTTTTATGCTCCTGAGGATTCCTTCTGATCTTGTTCATGAGCTCCTCTACCTCTGACCTTGTTCCTTCAAAACGATTTCGTGTCTAAAAGAAGACAGCAAAAGCTCTTTAGTAATGAGAGTGGAAGAAAGACTTACTCTTCCTGGCAGATAGGAGTCATAATCATGAACTGGGTTTGCATAGCAAGGTTTTAGTGTCCAGGGATGCCACAGAAGGGGCCTTTGTGAGAAGCTGTCCGCCCTGCACCACTGAGGGGGAGAAGGCAGAGAAAATCAGCAGCAGAGTTGAGCTCAGAGGAAGGGAAGGGTGTTGGAAAGGTATATTTAAGATTTGGGGTTTGTTTCTTGTTACTTTGCCCTAATACGGTAATAAATTAAACTGACTTTCCTCTGTCAAGTCTGTTTTGCCTGTGACGGTAATTGGTGAGTGATCTCTCCCTGTCCTGATCTCAACCCACAAAACACTCCAGCTGAGGAGAGGAGTGACAGAGCAACTTCGGTGGTCACCTACCATCCAGCCAGGGTCAACTCACCAAAAACAACTGTAAAATGAGAGAATGACTCAGGCTATTTTAGGACAGTCACTGCACAATTTCCATATATATTTACTCTCCAGGTTTTCTGATATTCTTCAAAATTAATGTATGGTTTAGATATTGGCTGCTGTGACTGTGGAAAGCACACAAAGTGTGCCAGAGTGGATTTCTATAACAATGTGCTGACCTGTTCAGAAAAGTGAAATACCGAGTGCAAAATTAATTTGAATTACAGCAATATTACTACAGATACTGGCTTAATTCGTGATATTCTTACTAGTTTTCAGGAAATACAGGATTTTCTGTGGTTACTGAGGAAACATAAAAAGACAGAAAGGTCATCAACAAATACATGCCAAATGTTTTGAGCACACACAAGCAGAAGCAAAAACAAACCCAAAACAACCCCTGAAAGTCCAGTTGATTATTTTTCCTGAATGTCGCTCCCAAAGTCGGCAAGCAGCCAACAAGAGATTTATTAGAATATTAGTAAAAACAAACAGAAAGTAACCAAACAATCCACAAATTACACAATGGGACTACACAAAATAACAGAGCAGCGCACACCTGACACAAGAAACCCTTCAGTTTGGTCTGAAAAACACTGATAACTGGCCAATGAGCAAATAAAAACAAAACAATCATGATAATACCTGTTTTTTCCACCACATATGCACCTGTCCAAACAGCAAACACTGAAAATATACATTTAAATTCCATCAAGTACTTTCCCCAGCTGGTACATGCGTTTTGAGGAAAGCACAGACTTCCAGATGCATGCTTATGTGTCTTGTTGCTCTCTGAAAGCACCTTTATTTCTATACGAATGGATGACCTTCTGAAAACATTGCCTCACCTATTTTATTTTTTCCCCAGGATAAGCATACACTGACCCAAGTATGAACAAGTGCCAGTGTTTGTCCATAGGCAGTTCCAACACATTACTCCTGACCGGCCATCTGTACACGCAAATTTCAGATTTATGCATAGAAGTTCATTCATGGGCACAAACACAGCCTATGCAAGCAGATCTGAGCAGCCACTCATATCCATATGTTTTGCAGAGGAAAGCTGAAGATATTTGTTAGGTGATGACTAAGAAAAATGGCCTATCTTACCCCTCCAGGCAAAGCAACTGCTCTGAATCCTCTCCATATCCATCATGCCAATTTCAGATCAAATCTGCTTGCAAATTTTGGAGTTAGACCCTGCACTTAACTAATTTCCAAGGTTACCAACAATTTTATAAGCTTCTTTTCATAATTTCCTAGAAGAGCTGCCTTAAAACACATATTCTGTCCACAGGACAAGGGCAAAAAAATTGATAGTGACAGACTGTTCATACCTACACCTTCCTGTCTGAGCACTGATCACTCTGAGTTTAGATGCTTTAAATGATCTTGCCAAGGTCTTTGTCTAAGCTGTGCAGTGATCACAAATTCAAGTGTGTAAAATACATACTGGGAATGGTGGGATGAAGCACCATAGGCTCCAGGAACCTGAAGGCAATTTCTGTCTTCCTCTTGTGCTATGACAAAGCTGAGCTTAACCAGAAGCCAACCACAGCTGCTGCACCTGCATGGCTATGCCCCCTCTTCCCGGGGAAGGCCAGGTTTCCTAGCAAGGCAGGAGACCATGGTCAAGGCTGCAAGGATCCTTGTATGGAGTTGGGCACAGAACTGAGATAAGAGAAGACGACTGTTGGAAGAATCGGCTTTCTAGTGGCTTGGGTTGCAAGGCTGGGGTGGGTCTTTTTTGATTCTTTCATTTGAGGAGGGGGTAAAGGGGCAGTGAGGGCAAAGCAGGGTATGGGGCAGGGGAGGCAGAGGAAATCTACAGCATAATTCACAAAGTAAAGACAACCTGAAAGGAAGGGAAGGCAATTACTAGAGCTACACTGGCAACTCTCAAATCATTCTCCATATCCAGCTAGGCTCTCCATACTGAACCTTGTACCCTTCAATTGCTAACACATCAAGCCAGTGTTCTGCCAGCAGCTCAGCTGTACCACAGCCAAGCCCCAGTTCATTTTTCCCTTGGGAAGTTTTGTTCAACACAGTGGAGAATGTGCCATGCTCTCTCATGACCTTTTCAGATGCTTCCTTCTGTTCTCCTCTTACCTTAAATAGTTGTTAATCCTTGTCCTCCTTTCTTTCTACAGTTTCTTTCTATCTATTCATAAAATTTGAGCTGTAATGCTCAACCTCTTCAGAATTTGCTGGGGCACACTAAAATACCATTCAGTCAACTGAAGCTGCAGCTGTTGAGATTAGCTTACTTAATGCTCATCACTTCTTCAGATCACTTCACTGGCTCTTTTCCATCTTTAATCTGAAATCTAGCTCCTCAAAACCGTATCACAGCTTCCCTCTCATGTTTCATTTCTTGCCCATCTTGCCTCACTCCCTTCTATCCACTGCTGCTCCTCCCTCTGCTAAGCTAAGCACACAAAAGAACCAAGTCTGTCCTAAACTTTCCTCCAGAAGCACTGACTTCTGCCACAAAAATCTGCTTATGAAGTTACCACTAATCAGTTCCCCTTCCCAAACCAAACAACAGCTCAAAAGGAAACTTGAGACTTAAACATATGGGAAGAAAATTAAAGGAATGGTACCATGACACGAGTCACGTCACTATGTGTTACAACACCTGTAATCCTCTCTTCCACTTTTCCGCCTCCCTGCTAGTTAAGCCATTTCTAAAAACAGACTGCCATCTCCAAGAAGTAGTTGCTGTGTCCAGATGCCCTCAGAGGTCAACAAAACAGATGCACCGTCATGAACTGACTGTTTGCAGTAAGGTACATGGTTTGCTTCTTACCAACAGGCACATGCAAGGACCTCCGAGCAAGTCTTATTCTTCAACAAATCCCAAGGAAGCAAACAGACCACCTGACTACTGACTTTGTCAGTCCCATTGTTTCAGTCTGTCACCTTGCTTCCTTCTCTCCCAGTCCTGACCAGATCACACTGGGCAATATGGTAGGGGGGTACACTAAACTAGCAGTGGCCCCCTTTAGCCTGCCCTTGAAGGAACAAATCGTTTTGTCAAAGACATCACGAGTGCTAACACCAAGGTGTTCCTTGCCTGAAAGGGCTCCTGCAAGACAAACAGAAACTCCAAGTCACACACTAGCAGAGATGCCAAAAAAGAAAAAAAAAATAGAATTCCCAGCTATTTTTCTTCCCTTTTCTCAGCTATGGATAACATAGCCCTATCAATGATCCTCAGACATCAGCACCACACACTTGATTTCAAAACACACCTAAAACACTGAAAACCTTGGCATTTCATTACCCATCCTCTCAATTCTCCAGTACTGCATGCATTTTTACAGACTTTTTTCAGTTTTCAACTCTTTCATGATAATCTTTGTGCTATTTCTCTATTAAAAATATAAAAAGGAGTGGGGGCCTTTTACTTGGTGCTTATTTATTTACAGTATTATTAGAAATGACAAAGAACTCGCTGGAATTAGCAATGTTTTGCTCAGTGATGTGGCTGATTGTCCAGGAGATGGCACCATATCCCCAAAGTTCCCAAGCAATGCACCAACACAGAGGTAAGTCTTGGTGGTGCAGATACTGCACATGCAGCAACCTTAGTGGGTGATTTTATTCACGGAAGTGGTAGACTCAACTTACATTCTGTATATTTATCTGCAGGGCCATTTTGTAATGATTGAAGTCTTTAGCAAGTTCATATCCCTGATGATAGAAAGTGAACAAACCCTGAAAAAATGATAGCACCTGAAATAGAAATAAGATTTGTTAGAACAGAAAACTCCATTTATTTGTATACAATTACTGCACATGGGCACTTTTGGGCCATCCTGCCTCTGGAATTTCACAGCTGATCTCTACTTTTCTTTTGACCAGAGGGAATGTATATTCCCTATCTCCCAAACTTTCCTATGTAACGTTTTCCTACAGATGGTCTGATACCAATGACGTTTGGAATAAATATTTGTGCACATCATCCCTGTATTTTAGTCACCATTTGCCTAGTCATTCCCCTCTCTGCTAATGACCATGTGGAGATGACTTTCTTATCAGAGTCATCTGACTTGTTCAAAGAAGGAAGCTTTCCATTCAGTGACTTCACCCATCACTGCTTTTTGTGCGCACATCTGACCTTCTGTCAGCCCCAGCAAATGATCCACTTTGCAGTTTCTGACTTCAGCACTTACAATTTAGAAGAAGGAATGAATTACACTATGCTATTACAACGTGCAGTCCTGTCTAACCCTCCCATTTGTTTCAGGTTGTTGGAAAGAAGCAAGTGACACATGAAAGAACAACTCTCTAAAGAAAACAAACCAAAAAACCTATTTAATAAACTCTGAAGTCATATGCAAACAAACCGTTTTCAAAAATGCAAAAAACACATGAAGTATTATTAAGGGAAAAGGGAATAAGAATTTGGCACTAAATTTCAGCTTATTACTCTAGTGTAAATTGCAAATCCAAATTAAGCAACATGAAGTTCAGCCCCATCCAGAGGAAGTTTTCAGAAATGAGAAGTGGACATGTTTCAAACACATAATTTGAAGATTTACTACTCTAGTCTTCCTCTGAGGAAACTTCAAGTGGTTTTAAACACAATAACCAAATGCAAAAGTATTTAGAATTAAAAAAAAATGTTAAAAAAATCAACAAATAAAAATTCCATACAACTTTTTAATGCTTTTTTAAATGCTTTTTTCCACAGCATTTTCCCGTTCCTTGAATAGTGTTAATATAAATACAGCAATTTATTCCCCCTTAAGGATTTTAGCTATTTCTTCATACAGGGATAAACTATATTAAAATAGACAGTTCTTATGAGCTCCATAAAGACCAACTACTCTGACTGGAGTCACTTGGAACTTTTTTCATTATTATACTAAAGTAATCAGAATAAAAGGACAGACTTGGCAAAAAAACCTCAGACTTCAGTGCATGAGCAAATTAAACTTTTCTACAATCCAACATCCCTTTTTCTCATTATTGCACCTACTGTTCTTCTAGTATATGATAAATTTTATTTATACTACACAGCTAATGCACATTTCAGAAAACTTTAGAATAAACTCTTCTCAGGAATTTAAGTAAGTCTGGTCAGTAAGTCTGCACATATGATTTTAACCTAAATTCAGTGAAATCCCTTGATTTCTGCACAGATTCAATTGCAAGTGAAATTAAACATATCAGGCTACCCAATAATGGGCTTTCTATCCAGCAGCACCTTCTTAATTTATATCTGCAATTCTTCCCTAGCAGGACTCTAAGTCCAACATTCATGCTGAAAATTAGATTCCTTACATTAGTCAGCAAATATTATTTCATTGGTAAAAAAGCCCCAATGCAAGAAGCCTGACACCAACATAATCATCTTGAATCCTCTGTTCTATCACACATGGTAAATTGAGGGGTTTGCAGTACAGCAAAAGGTTTCACACATTTTCTGACAATCAGCATCAGTGGCTCCAAACCCGCTGTAATTACTGAGGTGAGCTTTGAGGTGCCTGGTTATGTGTATCTGTACCAGGAATTTATACAGATGTAACAAGTTCCTTTAAATTCTGTTAAGTCACACAACTGTATATGTTTTCCAGAAAACAGAGCTTGGCTTTTATCCAGTTGCATTCCTTTTCTGAATGCAGACACAGCCTAGGCTGAATTCACTGGTACTTACAGGTTCCACACACTCAAATTTCTTCCGCTCCTGTATCTCTTGCAACTTGCACACGTACTCGAGGGACAGCTCGTAGAAGTGTTTTCTATTCTGCTCCACTAGGTTATCTGCCTGCACACAGAACACATCCAATGAAGTTTCAAAAGCATTTGCAGACAGTTTCAAGATGATACATAGAACATACAAGTGGCAAGCAAATAAGATAATTTTCTCCAAACTGGTATTTGTTCCTTTACAACACAGATCATTCATTTACTTTTAAACTGCAGCAGCAATTCCCTTTTACTAGGTAACAAGTTGTTTTGACTCATGAGGCTAATATTTTTAGAAAAGTCCCAATAACACCTCTTCAAGCTTCTTTTCTATGGAATCCAAGCCAAATATACCAGAGCAGGTACTTGTGCACTACTTGAATAGCATGGTAAAGGTCCCTACCCAAACAGAGAAAGGGAGCTGGGAGCATCCTTCATTAGAAAAGGGGGAAATCATCTCTCCAGTCAAATTAAGGAAGAAAATGTTGGTTTTGAGAACTACATTGCTGGTACCGTAAGTTTTACTCTATAACCCAAATAACTGCTGTAGGTAGCCATTATGTTACTATATCCCACACTTATGCTCACTCTGACTGGCAAGAAATGCAACAAAAAAAAAGTTCGCTTTTTGGTACAACACTTCACAAGTTTCCACAGAGCATCAAACATTTAAAAATGCAGCTTTTACTAGCTGCAGCTGACATTTAGCACAGCTTGGCTGGAATAACAACATCATACTGATGGTGAACAGTTATTTTTTATGCTGCCATCCATCTGTACATAAATATTTAACCTTCTACCATCTATGTATTATTTTATTAAGTTATTATTTAAGGTAGACGTGGCCATTCTTAAACTTAAACTGGGTAACAGAAACTTTTATTAAAACACTTTAAAGAAAGGTTACAATGGGTTACTCAAAGGAACTGACACTTAGTCTTTGCCAACGTAACAATACCAAACGTTTCTACATTAAATTACAAAAAGAAATGGAGAAAGGGTTAGGTGAAAGGACCACACTTACTGCCATGGACTCTCTCTTAAATACTGAGACTATATCCTTCAGGCAGAACAGTGACTGCTATGCTTTAAGAGGATAAGTCAAATCAGCTTTAAGACAGTTTTGCCTTAAGACGTGCTTGGCTTCACTGCTCTGTGCTAGAAATCTGTCAGCAGTTAAAGGGGCATAACCACAAATGCCATTAAAAAAATAAAGCTCTGATATGTATATCAGTAAGCAACTGTGTTTCAACAAGCCAAGCCACTTTGATGCATTCTATGAACCGTGCACCACAGGAATTGTTTGAGTTGTCAGCAAAGCTTCATGATATATATGATATATCATGATATACATGATATACATATATATATGGCCATGACACCATAAAAAAAAACTATGAAGTGGGTCTACAAGGACAAACTCACTGACTGCAAGACTGCCCTATGCACACCAAAACCCCACAAAAGCCCGTTCCTGTCTCCCTTCTTTGTTTTTCAGCTGTGTGTTTTGCTTGCCTCCCCATGCAACCCAGAACACAGTATTCAACACAGTCATTTTATTGATTCATCTCAATTGCCCTGTAAATAAATTATCACACCACTCCTCAGTTTTTTGAGGCACGAGCCTCCGCATGCACCCAGCAAGTTCACTCACTGTTGCACTGTACTTTGTGTACTGCTGAAGAAACACAAATAAGACACAATAAGACAAAAATAAGACTGTGCCTCAGTGAAATTAGAGGAATATCCCTCCACCAACAGAGTTAAAGACTATGTTAATCTAAGACACATTCCAAATCATGGCATGTTATTCAACAAATTTTTGTCAAATTTATCTCTGCATCCTTTATTTCCTCCAGTCAGGAACTGACACAACCAGCCATGTATAATACTAAATTAGGAAGCTCCAGTGCAATTATATACACCTATTCTTTAAGCTTATGCAAGAGAGTGCTTCCTATTTAGCACTCTGACAACATGCTGAAAGGGTCTCTTTTTTTTTTTTTTTCCTCCAAATTGCCTGTACATTTATGCTCCAAAATTAAATGCACAAATGAAAGAGCCTGACTAGAAGAATTTCAGAATTTTTGTTCATGAAACTTTGAAGGACATTTGAAACAAATCTATTTGCTTATTCTAGACTTAACACATACTTTAAAGCTTCAGACCATATTTGATACAGCTTCAAAATACCTCTTGCAGGTATTTTGTATTTTTCCATTGAGGTCAGGTCTCATTTTAGATTTGATATTGAGAACCATATTTCATCAAGATGTCATGCTTAATCCTTTATCTATTTTTTTTCTGCATCAAGTTCTTTGGCAGATGATCAATTTGATAAAAGTACAGGTCCTGATGCATGAGCAATGCCCCGTAACTTCAGCAAGACAACTCCAACCCCAAAAGACGCTTGTTTACACAGCTGAGGGTCTATGTTGCAAATGCAGGATATGGCAAAGTAACATCATAGTGAAACAAACTTGAGAGTAATCAGATTTATTAAGTTCCTAGATAACTTTGTCAGTTACATTAACTGTTTTTATGAAAAATGGCATAGACCATTTGGGATGGGGTAGAGGGCAGGGCAAAGTGTTATCTCTGAGGAAAACATTGGTTTTTTTATGGTCTAAGCATTAATAATTCTGACATAATTACATTTATCTGGGGGGAAAAAGTCCTTCTGGCTACAGCAAGTCTCTGCAAGATTTCTCTGCAGTCTTCTCACACACTATTTGCTGTTGCTTCAGCAATAAAAACTACTACAAGTAAGTTTGATAATAAAAAACCCAAAGGGACAGAGGGAATGCCAGGCAAAACAGATCTGGTTTTAAGTTATAAATTGTCAGCAAATTTTTTGTAGCATTTCTCAAAAATTCCCCAAAGAAATCTTCAAAACGTGAGAAAAAGAACAAACCCACTTTTCCTCAGGAATAGAGGTCTTGCTGTACTTTGCATAAAGTATTATCACAGGACACTTAGTCAATACTTAAACTGCAATGCAAATTACATCCATAGTAAAGCCTTATAAGAAATGCAGAGTTTTTCACAATCTGGTTGCATTTTGCTATTCCCTTATA
>JAWWES010000133.1:14147282-14166281 GCA_035583135.1 Lophotriccus pileatus
AGTGCCATGGTCTAGTAACTGTGGTGGTAGTGGATCAAGGGTTGGACTTGATGATCTCAGAGATCCTTTCCAACCCACCTAATTCTATGATTTTATGATTCTAAATATGGTATTCCTTGGGAAAAAAAGAAAAAAAAACCTTTCTAAAATTGACAGGGGAAAAGTTCCAACAGTTCAAAATCCAAAGCAAATACGCCTCCATGTTCCATAGGATTTCTTGACTTTAAACACATACAATGACCTCTCTGCTGAATTCTTGTTCCTACCAGTTTTACTGTGCATGACAAAAAAAAAGAGGACCTTTTAAAATGAAGAAAAATATCCATAAAACATAAAATCATACTAGGAAAAGAAAAATTCTCACAGACACATATGAGTATCATTTGCACATGCAAATCCACTTCTCTGACCACCAAAAGCAATATATTGGAAGAAGGATGGTCATTAAATATTTCTAGGAAATCTGAATTCCTGGATCTAATCTAGTAGAAGACATTGAAAAACAAATTGTTTCCTCGGCTCTAATTTCCTAAGAGTGTGTAAAGGCAAAAATCAGTATTGATGAATTCAACCACCAGTTTTGAAGCTATTTTCCGTATATCTAATTGCCATAAAAAATAACCTCAAATAAATAAAATCAAGTATTACATATTCAAGAACTAGCAGATTTACTCTTTAGAAAGGTACCAGTTCAATTATAGTATTTTTCTGTCAACTGTTGCTTTGGAATTTAATTTAAGTGTATTCTACCCAAAATCCTGGTTAAACTCTACAGACACACTTGCTCTTCTTTTTTCTGTCTCTTAACCTTTCACTTTTAATAATACTATATATATACTAAAAGCAGTACACATTTTTGTTCTCTGAACCATCAGGTGCTGAAGATGGCATTATATTTAAGAGGGATGCAAGCTGTTTAGGATTGCTTCTCAGCAAAAGCTTTTACAAAAAAAATACCTTTTTTTTTTTTTTCTCCATTATGAGTCTAAGAACTTCCTTTAAAAAAGGAGCCACAGTACTAGTTATCAACAGAGAAACATTAAGATATGTATGTGGTATCAGTGTGATCACAGATAAATTATCAGCATTTGGGGAATTAGGAAGAAAGAGTGTGTATCTCTGTGCTTTTATCAGCAAAGTTTCCACTGACATGGTGAATATTTGAGTGCTGCCAGGAAAAAAAAAAAAAAGAGTTCGCTTAACTTCTTAACAGGCAAAGCAAGAAACCTTACACATGTACTTGGGATTAGAGCAGCAACACCTTTTACTGAGGGTTATTATTTATATTCTTTTTCTTCTTAAGCCTAACTCAGAGCATTTCATCAGCAGGGGGGTGTAAGATACAGCAAAATCTGAAGCAGCACATTCAACTTTTATTTTGTAATAGTAGCGTATAAATCTTTCCTAAAGCAAATACCACACAATATTCCAGATACATTTCACCACTAGGTGCCATAACTTGGTTTTCAGAGCTAAGCAGTATTATATTTCCAGTGTTGGTGCTTTGATTATATTGAATAAATATTCAGTTAAGAATATTCCAAGAGCTAAATATTTTTAGAGGATTTTTATTTAAATATTATACGATAAGATAAGACTGTTCTATTTAAAGGTCATTGAGAATTCTGGCAAACTAAAAAAAAGGTTAGATCACTAATAAGAGCAGCAGCTTTACAGAAGCAGTATGCAGGGACACAAGGAATGAAACATCCATCCAAACAAAAGGAGCGATGTAGACAATGTGAATGTAACTTGCGTTAGAAGCATCAGGAACAAAATTCTGACGAGAAATGAGTGAAGATATGAGATAATTTAAAGCATTAAGATTTCTCACCCCTAGAACAGCAACGTTCTTTAACAGCAAAAATACTTGAAATAATCCATTCATTACACAGCTGCTTCTGTGACAATGGATTACATTTAGAATGAATTTTTTCTTCCCTTGATCCCTCACAGACCACGTCTTCATTGTATGTTGGTTGGGTCATCTAATGCACTTCTCTCAAGTTCATAAAATTACACAAAGCTCATTGTACTATTAAAGTGAAAGGATTTATGCTGAACAGAGCATTTTCAATTCATGAACACTGAAATCATATGCAGAACATGCTAATCATTCCTGCTAAAGTCAAAATGTATAGTGCTCTTGTAATTGCAACATTGTCTTGCTCTTAAATATCACTGGTAATTACGTCATTATTATAAAATAAAACATATGCCGGTAGTTTGAAAATGTATTAATTGAATTCTGCAACAGAAAACTGTAATAAATAGCTGGGGGTTTTTTTCTTTCCTTTTTTTTTTTTTTAATAAGCATTTAAATTCCTCACTGCAAGAAGTAAGATAGGTAAAAAGAGGTCAAATTTGTCCTTGTTACTTTTATGCAAAGCCAGTCTGTATTTAACACATGAAGTTTACTTTGCCTTTTTTTTTAAATATACACAACTTTGTGGCAATCTTAAAAAAAATTATCAAACACTTTTACCAAAAAGAGGTACTTTGAATGAGATCTCGTCTTTAGCCTCTCCATCCCTATTTTTTCCACTCATACAGAGACAATGAGTTATCTATGCAAAAAAAAAAAGGTAAATAAAATAAAGGGAGTTTTCACTTTGCAGGTAACAAAAACGCAGTCAAAGGCACAAGATGAGCAGCTCCTTTAGGTAGTTAATATTTTTCAGCCTTCGTTGTGCAACTACAAGCAAATACAAGGCAGAACAGGATTACCCATTAGGAAGGGGGGCAGGCTGTTAGCAGGATTGTTCCTATTCCAGACATAAGAGATAAGGGAGGTGACCAGAAAGAATGGAGAAGACCCATTCTTCTCTTCTTGAAACATTTCATTTGTTTCTGAAGCAAGTTCTCCGAGTAGAAACAATAAAGTGTGAATACATGAAATCTAAACAACAGGATGACTCTGCCAATTACATGTCATTACTGCAATGCAATCCAAGTAGTGAAATTAAACAAACTTATAAAGGCAACAAGGGACAAACCTTTACAGCTCCTAGCTGTTCTTTCCTAAATCTTTCCAAAGGTTTGATCAGAGTTTCAGTAACACTGAGTGCCTAAAATAAAAAAAGCATGGGTTAGGTTTCCATAGCCAGACTGACAAGTCACTTTAGCATCAGCAATAAAAAGAAAAAAGCAAGCAAGCTCTGGGGTAAAACAGAGAAGCATGCAAGTTAGGAGTCCTAATTTAGAAAAAATCACATCTCTGGGTTCATTCAAGCTTTCAAAATTTCAACCCCTGATTTCAATCCACTATCAGGAAAATTAAATCTAAAACAAATGCAGAAATTCCAGAAATTTCCAGGCTGCAGCCAAACTGTAACTGCTTTATTTGTGCCGCTCTTGCAGATCAGGTTGACAGTCTCAGTGACTGAAGACCCGAATGAGATGGAGGACAAATAACTTTCATTTGGTTTCTGCGACAAGAAGCACTGCAAACATGCTAAATTGAATACTGAATAGCAAATAATAATCTTTTAAGACACAGTTAAAGTCATCAGGCATTGATATATATTTCCAAATATTTACAGTTAAGTACATTAAGAAGACCTTAAGTTAATCTAAGTTATAAAATCAAGAGGTTGAAAGTCAATAAACAAGAAGTTTATTTGACAGGGTGAGCATTCACCAGTGCACTTATGGTATATACAGGCTCGTAGCCATACTAAAGAGAAAGAAAAAGGATACAATATTCCATCACACCAGTGATGCCCAAGACTGGGCTTAGCACAACCACTGGGCTAAAATGCCAGGAGTTCAGGCAGAGCTCCCTGGAAGCTGCCCTGAGATACAACAGAAGGCTTTCTCTTTTTTTTATCCCGTTTCTCCCCACCCCCTTCAGAGGTGAAAAGCTTCAGATAAAACATCACAGCCTTAAACCAGCCTTCTGGAACACTTCTGAAAAATTGTTATCATAAAACACATGCGGGATGTACTGGAGATCTGGCACAACACAAATCTGCACACCACTGTCTGCTCCCACCCGCCCCTGGAGCCATGCAGGGATTACTGCGGGAGTCATCCTGCCAATTCACAGTAACCAGAGCAACCCACATTTTTAAACAGCCAGGGCAGCACACTAACCTGTAGCTAACTGCAAACCCAAATATCTGGCAAGTCTGGGCCAAACTGGGTGTTGCACAGTCATCCCTGTAACAGCTATGTCCTAACTTCAGAGCACTTCTTCTCATGGCCCAAACCTTTTCTTTCTGCATTCATTTCCTAATTTTGCCAAAAACACTCAAAGCACCCCTCAGTGCCCCCTTGGTGGGAGCAAAAGGAAAAGGAATCCTGACAATTTTGTCTTTCAAGTGTATACAGCAGCACCAGGCTAACCACAACAGAGGAGACCCTTGCAGTAAGCTGGAGGGTGGGGAAGGATAACAAGCAACTTTTACCAAGTCTCCAGCCCAGACAAGAGATATCCAGAAGAGTCCATCCCAAGGCTTTGTGAATACTTTTGGCAGCTGAAGAACCATTAATTCCCTAAACTACCTAAACAATCTCACCAAAAGAAGACAGCCAAATGCCCCAAGCAGGAGCTGAACTGTGGTTCTAGGAAGGATTTAGCTCACCCAGCAGCCTGTGCAATATGTATCCTAAATACTCAAGCAGTTACCTAGAGTCTCCAGGGCAGTTTTTAGAATACTCAGATTTTTCAAAGTTTTTCAGGCTACCAGAACTTTCCTGAAAATTCCTAGGGGCTGAAAGGAAACAGCAATTTGGATTTATAATTGGATCAAGCACTAGAAACGGGTTCCTGGGACTCAGCATCCGAGGACTGAAAGATCCCTTCTTGCTGACTGCTGCAAGAATTCTCAAGCCAGAGTGGAAAACTGCTTGTGGAAATTACAGAATAGTGCTTCTATATTGGAAAACTTTAAGAAGTTTAAATTGTTTCTGCCAGTTTCCCTCATACTAACAAAGCAAGAGAGAAAGCTATGAGGCCTCCTCAGAGAAGAGGGCACAAGCTGCCAGGAGGGAGAGCACCACAGGTACTAGAATGCACTTAAATGGTCTAAAGGTTAAAAATAAATAACAAATGACAAGTTGCTTATTAGCTGTTTGAACTTTTACTCAAAAGAGTGACATGTAAGATTAACGGGCATTGAACATGTGCTGAACACAAAGTTCAAGTCAAAGAAAACCACAGTACCTTGATGTAACAAAGAAAAAAGAACAGGAAAACATTCACAGAAAAGGCTGTGCTTTATAAACTAGCAGGGCTGTCTGTAAATCTGTAGCTCTGCTACTCCTGTGCAGTGCTAACCATGGGAACCACTACAGGAATTTGTTTGAAGCAGAAAATAATCTTTAAATCAAAATGGGATGTTCTCTTCAGCGACTGCCAAGAAACAGATTCCACTGCTGCCAGTGGTATGATATGCCAGCAATTCTTTCATTAAAAGAAAAACAAGTCTCCCCTCCTTCCAGAAAAGACATTTCTCATTTTGTGCAACTTAAACTTTTGTTAATAGATGCATCCCCAAATGCCTTCCTTACAGGTATTTATGATTTGTTACCCCCTTTCTTTCTGTGCCTGGGTTAAACAACGGGACTCTATTTCTGGGTAGAATGGGATTCTGCAGATCTTTAGTCAAAGTCTCATGAAGCTTCATACCATGCTCATATATAAAAATACAAGACTGCTAAGTTCAACAGTGAATTACAGAGATGTTCCTCCAACTGGGACTAATAAAAACAAAGTTCATAATTAAAATATGTCGAATACAAGACTAAATAGAGAGGCATTCCCACTGTTTTCCAGTACTTAGAATCCAATGTTTGTCATGAAAAGTTACAAAAATATGTATATTTATTTATAGAACAAAAACATTACTTGCGCTGCTATTCATTCTTTGCTTATTTATGACTTGGCAACTCAAAATAACATTTTTTTCCTTTTTTTTTTTTTTATTTAAACCACAGATAATAGATTATAAAATAGGAAATAAGCTAAGGATGGCTTGAATACATTTGCAATTATCACTTGTATCCTCCTTAAGAACTAGGATAATGTTGAAATGTAAAATTTCTAGGAAAAGTTCTATTAGGCACTTAAGTTAAATATTCATTAATACAAAATTATATGTTCCTTCATTTTTCAACTTCTGTCTCGACCCTTAAATCAGTTTTCACCATTCTACTTCCCTAATCAGATTATTATAGGAATGTACCATTTAAAGGCAAAAAAAAAATCCCTTTCTTTTCTTTACAGCTGTGATCTACCAAAACTTCCTGAAAGAGTTATATATATTCAATTATAAGAACTGGCAGGCAAACTATGGCATGTAGGTCATAAGTGAATCAATATAAAGAGGTCATGTCTCAGGTAACAGTATCTTAACCAGCTTTACGAATGTCAAAGTCTCAGGAATGCTTTAAGAAATGTTTAACCTGATGTGCACATGTGTCTCAGGCAGACAGTCTGGAACTGCCTACACTATTGCTATTCTATCTGCAGCAGGTCAAACTATTAACTTAACTTGAACATAAACCTGGCAATAGCAGCAATAAAATCATCATTGCCATCATCACCTCAGAAGATCGCTGTATCCAACATTTCCAACAACACCCTTAAGCAGGCTTTCAGCTTTGTGTATACCTCCTTATTTCAGATGCCTTCACAAAACTCCACCTGCTCAGACAGAGAAGTCATACAAAATGGTGCTAATCTTGACTTTTCCAGCTTCATTTCTTCCAAAGAAGTAAGTAACAGGCGTAAGATTAAGGGGCCCAAACCAACATCTGCTAGTGCAGACTAGGAAAGGCATAGACTAAATCCGTGAGCACACTCATTCACAGCTGTTGGACGCTTCCAGTCGAGTCAACAAGATCCAACAGGTCACTTACCAGTCAGCGCCAATCCACAAAAGATGACTCTATTTAGACTGTCACTTCTTCCTTTCTCAGAGAAGGTGGGAGTACAGGTGTTCAGGGAGAAACTGCTTCCCCAAACTCCTCCTGTGCACTGCAACCTGACAGACAAGACCATGCTCCAGCATTCAATGCTCCTCTTGCCATCTCACTCTCCTGCAGCAGGCAGAAGCGGGTTCTCTAAGTTGCTGCTCCCCTTGTAGGCACAACCAGGCTTGTCTTGCAGAGGGGCAAGGCTCCTTGCACAGCCTCTAGAGGAGCAGCCACCCACAACAGCTCTCACAGTTCGGTCCAGTCTCTGTGGCTAAACAGGCTCAACCAACTCAATAAAAATTTGCTTTTCTTACTAGACAAATGCAGCACTGGCCTCACAGCCTTCACCCTAAAAATGTCCTCAGACCTCACTGGAAATTACACACTGCTCATCAACAGCTCCAGTGGTGAGGTAAATATGCATCCTGACTCTGTTCCATTCTGAACCTAAGCATTCTCCCATGAAAGACAGGTTTGCTGAGAAACAAAAAAGCCAAAGCCATAAACATACACCTTCCTGCAGACTGCACAGCAGCACAGTTCCCAATTCACATCCCAGGAACAGGAATGCAGATTAGATGCCATACGTAAAAGAGGGGGGTTAGTTTCCCGTAATACCGAGTGGAAAGGTTTATTTGTAGTCAGGGGCAGGACTGTTTCTCCCCTCAACAAAGCAGAGAGGGAGGCTGCCAGTCAGTAGGGCAAACCTCATCAAACTGAGCAAGTGTCAGTGAAACTAGATCTGGGACGGAAGTGTTGCCTTACTGAGAGCAACAGAGAATGCAGAAAGGAAGACGTACCTACCAGTGATTCAATAACACAGTAGTTAACAATGCTGCTAAATAAAGAAGTTTACTTTCTAATAAAGAAATTTAGCACTCACAGCTGTACTTCTACTTACAGAGGACATAGTTCTTCTGTGTTATTGTCTAAGAAACTGCAACATTCAGCTTAATAAAAAAGCCAATTCTGATACCTCCAATGCTGGGGGAGAGAGAAACTTACAAAGAACGTTATGTCCTCGAAATACCTTTAGTACTTTGCATAGTGATTTGCTACTGAAATTTCTCAAAGAATTAAAACCTATGCCTGAAACCCTGCACTATTAAACTTTGCAGATCCAATTCCACTACAGAGGGCATCAGGTGTTACTTGTGAAGCTTTAACCTCTGTTCTTTCTTTTCCCAAGAGAATATGGTTTGTACTTACAGTTACACAAACATGCTCCCAGTTGGCTGCGCGGCCACTCCTGCTGCCAGCACACCCTGCAGACAGAGGGGTGCATCTCTAACCACTTCTCAGCACTGCTTTTGTATTTAAGTGCAGCCCTGTCAACTGCAGGCACTGCAACCCACACCCAAGGGTCATTTGTTTGTTTTCAAATCAAACTTTCTTCCAGTAAGAGTCTGGATTCTCTCCCTGTGCTAGAGCTTTCCCTGTAGCTTTAAAATCCTAAATAACCAAGGGCCTCAGCCACACGTTGGGCATACAGACATGGGTGTTTGAAGTTTTTTGGGTTTAGGACTGGAGCCTATAGACTAAAGGATTTTTAAGAGGGTCTCATAGCACATTAATACTTGTGTATCTTTGCAGAGGTTATAAAATAGAAGTGATGTGCATTGCTCTGGATTCATTTGCTGTGGAAGAAGCCACCTGGTAACAGAAAAGCCAGGTGGACAGGTGACATCTGTCTTAGACAACTTATTTTATGCATTTCTGAGGTACCACAAGGCATCTGTAACAAAAATCACCTTCCTCTTAAGTGTTCCAGAAAACTACCCCCAGAGTTTGGTAAGATGACAAGAAGTTTCCCAAATCGTTCCATGGGGCATTTCCCAGACCATCGATCCCCGGCACCACAAGCTGCAATACTGGGAGAAGCCTTGCTAGCTCTTTCAAAAGCAACAGCCTTGGCTTACAGAGAATACAATAGCAGGACTCCCGAGTTCCCTCTTTTAATCCAAGGTTATTTCCTGTTCAGTGGAAGTTCATGACTGATCTAAAGGACAGAGAGACAGCTATTTCCCATGAAGTACATTCCACTATAAATAGAAAAATACTACAAAGCCATAAGCATAACAAAGTAAAGAGAAAGAGACTCTCACAAGCAGCAACAAATCAGCTTTTCCCCATCTGCAGTGGAGGAAAGCCAGGGACAACTCCTCCAAGGAAGTCCTTCCCTTAGCAAACCCAAAACACAAAAGCTGAACAGTGTAACACACCAGAACACTGCTCTGGTTCTCATACCAGCAGAGAACCATTTCCAGTCCACACTTTGAAATCAGTGGTCGTATAATGATCCTGACAAAGCAAAAAGGCTCCTCGGAAAAGAAACCAGCATAATGCCCATTTTCTTCCTGCATGGCAAAGCTCACCACCGAGCAAAATGATGCCACTGAAAGGCGAGGAATCCACCAGCAAACAACAGCTTCAGTGTTCAGTCAAGAGTGAACTGCTCACTTGTCAGTGCCTTCCTCCACAAGGAACAGTGGTGTTATTAACAACCAGCAAAATCCAAACTGCTGATGGTTTGACAATGGAAATTCCAAACATTTCCCATTGATGAACTAACAGAACGAAAATTCTCTAGCAAGTTGTGTTGATGCACGCGAGACCACAGAGTTATGTGGAAGTGGAAGCTCAAGTGGTAACAGAACTTGTCAGCCACATTCACTCACAGGTGGGAGGAACACACCCAGAATTGGCTTTGCACTTTTTTTTTTCAATTTTATAGACAAGTCATCTTTATTTTAGAGACTAATGCAAACAAGTTCATACGTAACTCACAAAACTATTCCAGAAAGACTGTATACGACATTCAAAAATAAACAAATAAATCAAACATCTGATGTTCGGAATCACCAAAACAGACCAAGATGTGCCTGAAATAGTCATAGTTCTACATTCATGTTCCATATTCCAATAATTAAATGATTGTCATCTGGTTTCACGACACGCAAAAGAAAAGTGAAGGCTGAGCAATGAGATACAGCAGTAATTGTTCTGCTTATTTCTAAAACTGGAAAATGTTTTATTAAAATGGATAATTTACACAAGAAAAGGATCTAGATCCCGCAATTAAGGAAGCCAAATGCTGTTCCTTAGATATTCTATCTGAGCCTCTATCTTTGCATCTGAGATGTTCAATATGCTGTTGGCAGCCTAATTTGTCAAAAGTGGCCACCAATTACATCTTTTCTACTGTCCTGGCAGATATATTTAGTAGCCTGTGCTGTCAGCAGACTTAAAAGGATCTGAACATATGGAGTACTACATAATGCCTTGAACTCCTATTGAACAGATCTTGAATGCACCACACATCCAAGGCTATCGGGTACTTTTTTACCCTACACCAGCGACTAAACTGATTGCTCCTTCACACAGATTTCTTCAGATTACTGTCAAGATAGATTAAGACATACAAACCCTTAAACACACATGTGCAGAGTGCCAAAGGAAAGCCTAGAAAAATTAATACCACCATCTTCACAGCAGACTCAGCTGGTGTAAACTAGATACAAAGAGGCACTGAGCAAAAGGTAATAGAGTAAGCTATTCAGGAGCACTGTGTGTTAAGTGAGCACTTAACCTGTGAAATAAATACTCATGCAGTTAAATACTTCATTTGTAAGAGGTAAGTACAAGTAAGTATAAAAAAGTGTATGTACATATTTGTACAGATTATTTAGATTTTATCTAACCTTTTGAAAGCATGCATTTGAACCTTAACAACTTCTCAACTTCTTTTAACTGGGGAAACCACAACTGGAAACCCTCTCCTCCATCTTTTTTTTTTTTTTTTTTTTTTTTTTTTAAGAGGAAGAAAAGGAAAGACTAAAATAGTGACTTCACTGAGATATTTCTTTAAAAATCTACAGAGAAACTGTTTCTTGTGTTCCTGATATATGCCAGGAATAACTCTGCTTTTCGGAAACATGCTAATCTGGATTCAATGCTGCCAACCTGGTAAAGCTAACAAGGAATGCAAAAGCATTTTTGAGAGGCCAAAACCACAAAGATACCTTTGGCCCAAGAAACAGCCTTTCTCTTTTTTTTTTTTTTTAAAAAAAGGAGAAAAAATACTTTAAAAAATAACTACGTAGCACCTCTCGTCTTAAAATATCTGAAGGAATAGAAGTGTGCAAAAACTAAAGCAGGAAACAGAAGAGAACATACCAAAGTAAACCAGCTAGTTTATATTGCCTTGGGGAATGACAGGAAATATAGTAAGGTGAATATAATTGTGTCAGAAATCTTATACAAAGAGAAACATGATGGAGTAAAAAGGAAACAAGTACTTAAGGGTAAAGTTAGAAAGATGAAGGTAAAAACACATTTTATTTGGCAAGGGGCAAAGAAAACCCTAAAGAAAAGAGGTTCTTCATAAACAGAGAGGAAGGAGGCTATAAAACCATTATTTAACTGGAAAGAGAGTTAAAGTAACAATGAAGTGTAAGGCAACAGCAGGTTTTAATAATCTTTGCAAGGGAAAAAAAACCTCAGATAATTATAGCAAATTATCTGACAAAGTGGGAAAAAATGGATGTTAATGGAAGCAAGGATTCCTTAAGAGCAATTAGATGTATTCCTACATTATGCAACTAAAGAATTAATTGCATTCAAGTCAGAAGAGTAGTTTAGGAACTCAGCAAAGCAAACTAAAGAGAGAGCAAGCAAGGTGCCAGAGGATGACAGAAGAGCAAACACAGCAGCAACTTAAAAGCGAGAAGAGAAGGAGAAAGCAAGAACTGAGTAAGTTAGAGAACACACACAGCAACTCTGATACTCACAGGTCCTAGAAGTATAGAATCTTAAAGGCTACTCTGCATTTGTTAAGAACAACACCCAGCTTCCTTTCTGAGATCAGCACAGTAGCTGACCTCCTCAACAAAGTCTTCGATGCTGACCCACACAACATTCTCAAAAGCAAAGGTGGTGACCTGGTCTTAAATAAATTGTAGGAAGAATGAGAAAACAACATCCTGGTTGCAAAACTACCCTGAAGAATACCTGTTCAGCTAGAAGGGCATGTCAAGTACCATACAGGAAGCAACAGCCAAGTTTCCCGCATGATCCAGTTTTCAGTAGGAATTTATGGAGTGACTTACAAGTAACTCCATCACACTAACACACGTGTGGAGCAATACAAATCCAAGCCAAAATGTCAGTGCTTCCAGGAAACAGGATTAAAAGTAATTTTGACATAACAAGAGAGAAGGTCTAAACTCAGTTTAATTAAATTGAACAGGGAAAAATACAGATGTTAAATACTACTATGAAGGAAAAAATAACAGTTTTTCCCCATGGCTCCTTCAGACAAATTCTTAAAGATTTCCCACCTTAACTTACAAGTAAGAGACTCAATACGGATATCAGGTAAAAAAAACCCTGAAGAATAAACATTGGAGTAAAGAGAAATCTATGTTGATGGAACTTTCTAAGAATAGGTTAGACCAGCACTTGAAAAGGACCATCGAGGTATCTGTGACCCTGCTGCAACTCACACCACTGGCAGAGCTGCAGGTAAACGCAGCCAACTCAGTCCTGGCATGGGAGCAAACAAACCAAATAGGACATGAGACTACTAAACAGGACCTGAGAGATTGCTGGACAGTGCCCATAACTGTGAGAGACACTGACAAGAGTTACAGTCAGTGCCTGGACTTCCAGAGCGGTTAAGGAAGAGTTACATGAGAAACAGGTGAACTCTAGAAACAGGACAGAGGAGCTCCAGGGAGTGGAAGGACACACAGCCAGCAATCAAGGTGACCACCAAGCACTGCTGAGACTATTGAGGGAACAACACGTGGGCTCTCAAATGTGGTTATGATTTAGCAAGGATGGAATCAACAACTAGAGGCAGGCTGGTAATTTAGGAGAAGACTGAGATGGAGAAAGGGAGGTATGAAGTATAAGGGAAGGTGAAGGAGGAAAGGGGTAACAATCACAGCCAGAAGAGCAGAATCAAAGGCCCATGACTCCCCTCACCCTTAACATGTAAAAATAATTTCCAGAATATTCTCAGGGACAAAATGATGTATTTCGTGTTTGCCCTGGGGAATGTCACCAAGCTACCATGCTAAGGAAAAACGTAATTTATTTTTGTATTGGTCACTCTGTAATAATTTAGGGGACAGAAGTGCATTAATGCCAACTTCCCTTTTCACAAGCAACTAAATCTCTTGACATTTGGGATATGATTTCAGCAGCCTTTGAAGGAGATGGTGTAAAACCATGAAGTACAAGACTGCAACATCTGAATGAAGTTATTAAATATCCACCAAATAAATACCAGATGAATGACAACCAAAAAAGTACACTCATTGTAAACAATGACAGAAAGCTTTATAGAATCTGGATTCACCACAAACAATACTTTCAGAAAACCATAAGAAGTGTGATGAGTATTTAATTTACGTTTAGAATTTATTTTAAGTACAAATTTATTTAATTTATAATATGGTTCTGAAAAAAAATAATCCTTTTCTCAAATATGCAAAAAACTAAAATGCATGGCAACATCTGAAACACCCTCAGTTCTGTAATTCTTCATTGATTTCTTTAATTTTAGTTCATGTGACTGAAATTTTTCTTCAATCATGCACTGAAACTCAAGCGGGCAGTTAGAAATCTTCTGGTCATCTTCAAAATAGTGAGCGGAAAAATGCTCAATAGCAAGCATTCTTAACAAAGACTGAACGCTTTTGAAAAAAAATCCTGCTGTATACTTTGCACGTTAATGGAAAGTCTTTGGATCCCTGACCTGATTCCAAACATCTGTGAATGCAACATGCCCTAATATTCTCCATGGGAGTATCCCTAGAGCTCATGCCACTGTTAAAACATCCACTGAGCAGTCTTAAAAAAAAAAAAAAAAAAAGGCAGAGCACCAGATGTTGAAAATTATCTTTTCCAGTCACCACACAATCATTTTCTCAGAGGTTTATGGCCACTGTTATATTGACTCACTCCAGAAATGATACATAACATTTGCTGGACTGCAGATGCAATAAAAATGCCATGTATTTGGTAACTCAGAGAATATATTCTGTTTCTATTTGGTATTAAATATTTGCCCCATAACATTTTATAATCCCTGATTTTTCATCAAACTGTCACTGTTCTAACAAATACTGCATTTTATTCTTCTTCTACCAAGAAATTGACATTAATGAGCTTTCAGTGTGATAACACCTTCTGTGTAAGCATGGACATCACACAAAAAAAAAATAGGTAATACTGTTTCATGGCATTCAGGTTGAACAACTGAAGTGTTTTACTATGCAGACAGACAGCACTGTGTTGGTAATCTATCCCTGCTGCAGATCTCTTGTTACAGCCACTGAAATGTGCCACATAATTCTGAAGTCCTGAAGCTGACATCCCTAAAAAGCCTGATACTAAAATAATGTGACAGTCCATAAAGTATTTTTCATTGTAAGACTTCCCGAAGACTTTCACTACTTAGATTTATGCAAATTCATTAAATAAAATACAGCTATGGATGGCAAGAAAAAGCAGAGTAAAAACTATATTGCAGAATTATGAAAAACAAAAGAAGCATTGAAACATACTTGAGCAAATCCCTATAATTTGGCGAAACAACTCAAGACATTGTAAAATTGTCTCCACTGTGTAAAGACAGTACTCTTCAGGAACGTGTGAGGCACCACACTGACCCTAATTCAGATCAAAGTGTGGTTCCAGATCAGAACAACATACCACAAGAAACCATGACTATTAGTTGGTTCAAGGCCTGCTGGAGAGAGAAACATTAAAAAAAAATAATTGTTCATAAGTTCTTTTCTCACTTATCTACATATTCCTACACTGCAGGCACAGCTCCTGGCACAGAGAAGCACAGAAGACAGATTAGTCTCAGCTTCCTGTCAGCAGTGCCAAATGGTCACTGATTTCCAGGAAGACAAAGATATAATCACATGACTAATACTGAGAAAGTCAACTGCTATCAAGGCAGATCTGAGCACATTTCCTAGATGCAGCGTCTGACAACACTCAGATGGAAACTGGGTACACAGCACCTGCTCTATGAATTCCTGCTCTGAAACAAAAGCTGGGCATGCAGCTGCTGAGGAGAGCCATGGTACCACCCAGAAAGAAACCCCTGCTGTTCTGGAAAATTCAGGAAATCCGGATAGCAAGGTGCACTGCAGAGTTCTCAGCCCAGTCTAAGTACAGGCAACATGAGCTGTGTTACACTACACAAGCAATCACAGCCACCTGAATGAAGACACTCACTCCTTCTACACAACAGAGCAACTAAATGTTTGCAGCTCCAACCCTCCACCAGAAAATTCACCCACAAAGTAAAGATTTCTAAGTCTGCTACTACATACAGACAACAGATTGCATCCCAGATCCACAGAGGCACTGAAGCTGGAGATACAGAGATTCTGCATCCAAACTTGGCCAACTGCCAAACCTTGGGTGTGCTGATGCAGCATTAACTCTTTCAGCTTCCTTTTTACTGTAGATGGTAAACAACCTCATGGTGGTTTTCACCCCAGCCATAATTTTATCAGGGCACTACCACTTTAAACCACATAGTACTTATCCATCCCTGCAATACAGATTTCTTCTTTAATGAGAACTAGTTGCTATCTGTAACTCCAGACTACAGAACCAGAGGCTGCACAATGAGAGCTCCCACTGTTTAGTTAGTGATATAAACATCTTGGTGGTTAACAAAGCAGTGGGCAACTTCAACTAAACTGGATTTTATTCTTTGCTAAATGCACCGATTTTTAAACCTTTTATTGCAACTCACCAAAATTTCTCTTTGTTCTTCAAGATTTTTTAAAAAGTTTGAAAACTCATGAAGAGATGCATCTGTAATACAAAACCAGAAAAAAAAAGGTTTAATCATGTTGCAGGATGGCATGGCAAAACGTGGACACTCATAACCATTTCTTACCTACCTATGTATCTTTCATCATCTGTCTCTGCATCACCAATGAATTCAAATTTAAAGTCTCTCAGAGAATGGGCAAATTTTCTCTGGGCTGCTGAAAGGTCTGTAATGAGAGAAAGGACAAGTTGAAGGTTATGCTATCATTTTAAGTAGGCTAGAAGGTCCTCTATGCCTAGAATAATCAACTTTTACAACAAACTCTTAACACAGGTCTGTCTACTTACACTAAAAGATATCAAATGTTGTCTAACCCTCAGTTGATCACAGCTGGGAATTTGTCTTTATGCAAGGCTATATAGCAGAAAGCACATGTGTACACTATTAGACCTAACCTTACACTTCCCTTAGGGCACAGGCCATACAAACAGACCTGTAACTACAGAAGTTGTAGGCACAACACTCAGTGTAAGTTGTGCCAGTTTTCTTACTCTGCTAATCTAAATTCACTAGTACATTCATCAGCACAAATACACCCTTAGAATTTTCTATATACTAAACATAATTAGCCCTGCTAGTGAAACACTTATACATAAACCAAATATAAAAAATATAAAAGAATTGTTGCACTGGAACTAGAAAGTCCACAGAATGAACCTATGCCAGAAGGTAACTAAGGCAAATGCACAGCATTAAAATTAATGTTATATAATAACTGTTTTTAATAGCTCTAAAACATTTTCAGCAATCCAACTTTTTACCTATTAAGGTTTGATAATTTGGAGTTGGAGACTGCATTCTTACATCCCTCAGGAAGTTATCAGACTCCATATCCAGCCATAATATCATTATAAACTTGTACTAAAATTCATAAAGCTGTAAATAAACAGTGTACACACACTTTTCTGTTGAGCTGGCATGTGCAGGTTGGCAATGCCACAAGTTCTGGAAGGATGGAATTGCTCAGTGGAAAAAAAGAAAAAAAAAAAGATGCATATCCTGGTACACCTCTACCCGGTAGTAAAGGTTTTACTCACATTTTTGTTGTCAGCCAAAGTTAAGGATGATTTAAAATATTTAGTTAATCTATAATCTTTTTCTTACCACATGGAGTTCTGAAGGGCTAAGAACTACTCTTTTAACAGACCAGCTCTTTAATATTAACAGGCACTAAAAGATTACCTACTTGAGCTTTTTTTGTTGTGCTAGTTTTTGAGGAGAGGGTTGTTGTTGTTTTGGGGTTTTTTTGAACCAATAGCAAACAAAAGACTCTCTATTACAGGTCCTGCATCCAACACATTATGTATTTTACTATGTGTCATAGATGAGTACAACTTCGACATACTGAAAGTTCGGTTCAATCACTTAAAGAGTTAAGTCACAAATACTGTACAAACAGCAAAACACTGTCTAAAATGAAAAAAAAAAAAACAAACATGCTTTCTGTTCCTTATCACTTCTTTCTTTTCACCCTTTTCCTACCAGTCCTTTCCTCAAGCTGTTGTGTAACAGCGCTGTTCCCTGTGATGCCGTGCTGCCAGGTACTTGCTTCCCTTTTGCAACTGCTCCTAAAGCCTGCACGTGTACCCTTCACCACATGATGCAGCAGGATGCTGCACAGGGTGGAAATAATAAGAATAAAAAAACTGAAGGGAAAAGTAATTTAATTCCCGTGTGAAAGGAAACATGCGTGTTTTAATGCAAATGTCTTGTGGGCTAAATGGCTGCTCATAAAGCAGGCAGCAAAAGAAACGGGTTCTGTTGGCTGTGAAAGGCTTAAATATGGAAAATAACATAAGGTTCTTACCCATCTAATGTTACACTTATTTGTGAGCCAGGTCACAGCACAAGGCTGAAGAGAGTTTATTTATGGGAGAATGGCTCCAACAACACACACACTCCCAAATTTATTTAATTTTCTTGAATACAATAATCCCCTACCAAAGCCTTGTCACATGAGAGCCAGCCCCATGCTGGAGGAAGGAATTGTTTGTTATGTTTTCTCCCACTTGTGGAGATGAAGTATTCAAATAATGTTAAGCAAGGTACGTGTTAAGAGCCCCATGCAGCACCACACACACACACACACTATCTCCTGTCCCCTTCACAGATTGAAAGGGTAGTATACAAGTGAACTTATGAGCCTTTATAGAGTGCTGTGAAACCACCTCCTGCATGGCTCCATATCCCTCCTCTTTACCAAAAAATACGTTTCTGGTCGCAGTGACAGCAAACAGAACCTATGCCCACAACCAGACTCTTTCAGTGCAAAGACATCTTCTGTAAATTTGAGAAGGGGCTGAACAGAAACACTGAGTTTCTCACAGCATCAGAAACCCACATTACGATGAAATACACCACCTGACTGGGGGAAGAACAGTTCAGTCATTTGATCTAAAACACTGCTGCAATGACCAGAGTCCTAACTGTTGACAGAACAAGAGATTTTAAACCCTGCTTAGTCAGCAGGTCTTAACTACAAGATTGACTTTCCAACATTTATGTATCATCCATCACTCTTGTATTATTTTAGCAAAACTTACATTTAAGAACACATCCTGTTTTCATTCCCTATACCAAAAGAGCACTAGTCTAAATAAAACTAGCACCTTGCTAGGCAGAACTACTGGTGCCCAGCTAGTCACAGGAATGAAAGTCTGAACTGGCTTTTGCTAAACTAAAAGAACAAAACTGAGTAGCAATTAGAGATGGAGGAAAACTTTCTCAGAAGGTCAGAGCAAGATTTTTTTCTGCTACGGCACAGGAAAAATTACAAGGATTGTGGCTGGACACAAAAAAGACAACATAGCCCTGTGCTGGATTTTCTTGCCACCTGACAAACCATAGCCAGAGTGAGACCACCCACAGTCAAACCTCCCACTGTGAGACAAACAGCATGAAAGTGCTCCAGCTTTTACCCTGATAAATTCCACATATCCTACAGTACATATACAGAAGTTCACACAATTATAAGCATTTAAAAAAGTCTATAAAAACAAACTAGGTGCTGATATCATCATAAGTACTATAGTATCTCACTACTGTGTTACAATGTAAATGCTGAGCTTTCTTGCTTAAGTTGGAAATTTCATAAAGGTAACTCGGCTTTCTTCCGTGCTTGTGTCAGAAGATCTTTACTACAGTAAAATTCTTTGGCTGGCGCTGACAGATACATCCCAGTATTGTTCCACATCAGCATTAGAGTTTGC
>JAWWES010000133.1:14177918-14194045 GCA_035583135.1 Lophotriccus pileatus
TCTGTGGCTGAAGAAACAGCAACCAACCCTAACACCAGGCATAAAAGTGTCCCCTCAGGTTTTGGTCTCTGGTCTCACCACAACTATGCTCAGTCTTGCTCAGAAGACAAGAGTTACCGAGGTGGCCACCTCAGAAGCAGAACACAAACTAGGGATTTAATTCCACCCTGCCTTTCCAAGTGTCACTGTAATCTGAACACCTTCGTTTTAAATGCACACACAAGAGACACACACTGTATGTAAGGCTACACAGTTACTCTGGTTGGACATTCTGCCATCTTTCCGTGTTAAAAAAAAAACCAACAACAAACCAAAAAACAAATGAATCAACAAAGAAAACAAATCCACCAGCAGACAAGGCAAACATTTCGCAGTTGGGCTCCTTAACGAAAGATAACCATCTATTAGCATACTTGTAGAGTCTGTTCTTTCCCCAGAAGAACCACCATGAATGGTCACAGTATTCTTGGATCCAGCTACAACTCATGGCAGCCTCTGCTCTCCAACAGGCAAAGCCTGTTACTGAAATTCTGCAACTACTTTTCACAGTAGTGTCAACTGGATAACCAGAAGAGCCCATGGAGGATATTTTTTTACCTCTGGAATCAGTTTACTTTGTGTGTCATCTGGAGCACTACCTTTATGAGAAGACTTCCAAGCACCTGGAACAACAGCTATACGTTGCTGATGCAGAGCAGTAACACAGATGGTCTGGCACGTCAAGTTCATTCCTGCAAAAACAGCACGCTCAAGAGCTACTCAACACACATGTATTTAAAAAGCAAACATAATTAGTAGAATATTGGGAAGCAGTTATGCCCTGGCAAGCTTTTGAAAAGCTGGCAGTGGTTTTCTGATGAAAGAGAAGAGTCTGTCATGCACAAATCAAATATACTTTCATTTGCACAAACCTTGTTTTGGATAATTCACAGCTCGTTCACCATACAGACCAGATAGGAGTTGGGTATCCCAGTCTTGGGAGATGCAGCACATCTCACTTGTTCTGCACTGCTGCTTTGTAAATGTAGGACTACACTTATAATGAAATGTCAACAAAAAAACCCCAAACAAACATAAAAGTCAACAAAAAGTCTGTACAACAAAGGAGCTGGCCTCTACATATGGAAATAAGGCAGCAAAATACCAAAAACCCTCAAGTGTTCAGTGAATTCATTTGCCAATGACAGCTGGAAAAGGAATTTGCTGATTTCTGAAGGAAGCAGGAGCTTCCAAACTAGTCCAAATGACTTAGAGCACTTTGACAAAAGCTGTCCACAGTTGGTCCTCAGAACCATGGTGAACAGCCTGATGTACTGTACTGCAACTATACTACTAGGTCACATCATTAACTATATTTTAATGGTAGGATAAGAGAATGAGAGATGCATGCTTAGCTCCCCTAAAGAAATAAAAGTTGAAATAAGCATTGAAGACAAAGTGTCAGTTCATATTTTCTTGCCTTTTTTTCCTGCTCCTCACAAACAAAAGCGCTTTATGAACACTGCAAAAAGCTGCAATATATGTGAAAGACCCCATGGTCAACTAATGCATTTGCTTTAAACTTCTTTGTTCATCCCATTTTCTAGTCCCAGGTAGCACCAGAAAATAATTCGTACAGTAAAAGTTCCTCAATGCATTTCTTCCTTCATTTACTAATGTTTCTTCTCATGTCCAGGTTTTGTAATAAAATTGTTGCTGAAGCAGGGGAAAAGAAGCCACATTTTAACACGTCAGCTGCAGTATTCCAAAATAAATTGGTTTCCTAAGCAGGATTAGGCTCAAAACCAGACTACCATTTTGTACCCTGGTACTTCGTCATGACTTACAGGAACAAGATGCAATACATTTACAAACCCAACTCAGTGAAAAGCAGTCCTTCAAGGTCTAGGCCGTTCCAGCCTGTTCCATGGCTGTTCTGATTATGCCCAGGACAAAAGAGCAACAAGAGCCACAGACCACATTAGCAGACAATTAGCACCTTCTAGACTGTCGGAAAGGGAGAAGAGAGGCAGATGGAGCAGCTCAGTGGGGCTCAGTAGCACAGGTCGGGCCACTAATAAAGCCATAGTAGGTTTGTACGTGCTCTAATTAGTATCATGATGATTTAGGAGTACCTAAATCACACCACAAAAACATCACAATATGACAGCAGCACTGTTTCTTACTGTCCTGCACAGACAAAGACCAGGCTGGCACGAAAATCTCAGACAGGATCAGTCAGAAGCTACCTAACAAAGAACATTAAGCCTTTAAAGATGATTAGCCTCAGCAACTAAGGCTGCTTTACTTTTGAAATGGCACTTTCAGTCACAATTCACCCTGTTAAAGCCTTAGAGCTGTCTCCCTAGCCCATGCTTGTGATTCTCCAACTGCAGTCCCCTGGACCTCTAGCAACCTGCAAAGCCTGTTAGGTGTGGTTCAATGAGACTTCATACAATTATAACCTCCCCTACCTTTCCATCCAAAAGACCAAAGTTCATGAGACATTTTGAGGGTTGACACCAGTCAAAACAAATGTGGGGAGTTTTTAGAGTGGCTGCATATGCTACAAACTCCACAGGAGGGAAAAAAAAAAAAACCAAAACAGCATGTGCAGACCTGTAAGTGCCACTTCATCTTATGACAGAGGTGTTTTGCAATGCTAATTCAACAGCAGCAGTGTCCAACTAAGAGAAATGCAAAAGACTCCCTGACTTTTATTTACCTTTCTTCTTACTTTTCTTGATGGAGCGAAAGACAAGAAAATCCAGAAAATCCACATGACTGCGGGAGAACAGATATCAAGGATGTTTGCTGGTCAATAACAGAACTTTCCATAACAGCATTACATCTCCAGCTCTTCAGAGGCAACAGATCTACAGAGAAAACTGACTGTAAATTGTTGTATTGTTTCGGTTTTTTAACAAATTCATTCTATCAAGTCAGGATATTTACAGCTATTCCAGAAATCAGTAAGATACATAGCTAAGACACAGATATTTTGTTTGAATCTCCTAGCTTACATGTCTACAAGCATTTCCTAGTTATCAGCAAAGGTGGAATCAGGACAAGAGTCTTTCATTGAACAGGAAAGTAGTCCTGTCTGTTTGGACTACCTGAAGAAATTTCAAATGTAATACATGGGGAATAGGGGAGAAAAAAAAAATGAAGGCAGGACATAGGTGCAAATTTGGAGAGTATTGGCCTGCCTCAACATGTAGATGGCTAGTTTTAATGATACATAAAAATATACTGCTGGATACACAGTGTATATAAACATGCTCAAAGCAGACCTTTATGACTCACTTTTTCCAATTCTGTAATCTCTTTGTATCATTATGCACTCTAGAGTATCGTGATAAATTATGCTTTATATCACTACCACAGCATTATACTTCATAGAATCATAGAATGGCCTGGGTTGGAAGACACCTAGATCATCATCTAGTTCCAAACCCTTGCAATAGGCAGGAACACCTTTTATTAAACCAGGTTGCTTAGAACCCCACACAACCTGGCCCTAATCACTTCCATGGATGGGGCATCCACAACTTCCATGGGCAACCTGTGCCAGTGCCTCACCATCCCCACAGTAAAGGATTTTCTTCTAACATCTCATACAAACCTGCCCTCCTTCAGCTTGAAGTCATTCCCCCCCCGTCCTGTCACTACATGCCCTTATAAATAGCCCATCTCCACCTTCCTTGTAAGCTTCCTTCAGGTACTGGAAGGCTGCAATTACGTCACCCCAAAACCTTCTCTTTTCTAGGCTGAACAATCCCAATTTCCTAAGCCTTTCCTCATAGGAGAGATGTTCCATCCCTCTAAACAACTTGGTGGCCCTTCTCTGGACTCAATCCAACAGATTCATGTCCCTCCTGTGCTGGGAACCCCAGAGCTGGATTCAGTACCCCAGGTGGGGTCTTACCAGAGCAGAGGGGCAGAATCCCCTCCCTCAACCTGCTGCTTTTGATGCAGCCCAGGATACTCCAGTCATAAGCATGCAGTCCTACAAAGTGCCTGTGACCTAAAGAAATGAAACTTAATTTTTTCATCTTATTTTCATGGCACTGGAAGGTGACACTTTAAACATGAGAACCATTTAGATAGGGCATCTGGAGGTACACAGCACAGTGTTGCACTACTCAGCATCTTGACATACACTTGCACCACAAAACATCAAAGATCATGTAGCTCCTCCCCACCTTCCTCCACCAGTTCATTCGGGTGAAAGCAGGCCTGCAGCTCTGAAGAGCAGAACACAAAAGTCCAGCCAGCTCCCTTGCTTCCCCATTATGAAGTAACAGGAAATACAACTCCCCTCGCACAGCCAGTTCCCACTTCAAAACCAAACACTGATGACCTAGACTTTCATTAACTGCTGTCATGTTGATCCTGGAGCACTTAACACATTCAAAAGACAGAGCAAAGTTCAAACCATGATGATAACCCCTACACATGTGACTGCTGAGTATTTGAGCTGGAAAAAGGCCAACACATGGAAAGAGAACTTCTCTGCCCCCGTTCTCCAACTATTTCCCAAATTATACTGGGGGAAAATGATAGTGCATTTTGTGCAAACAAAAAGAGCAGTTGAAAATGCAGAATTCCCTTCTCAGAGGGTAGAAATATAATTGCTGAATGTAACAAAAGTCTCTCAGCACACTCCCAGCTGCAAAGGACCTGCCTAGCTGTGGTTAGGCAGGAATTTTGAAGGAGCAGGGAGCAATGATTTCAGGCTAGTGAAACACCCTGAGAAATTAAATAAATAAATAAAAGTAGAGTATGTCTACCAGTACTCAAGTATCTTGGCATAAATTGTGTTCGAAAGTAGAAATAAATACACTGAACTAGGCAAACTGGCTTTATGCACAAAGCAATAGAACAGGGCTTCAGAGACTTTGCTTCATGTTCCAGCCCTTGAACAGACTTTGACAAAGTCACTGACTCACACTGTGCCCCAGCTATTACACAGGAAGGTACCTCAGCCTCTTATCAGCAGGATAAAATCTATCACTGAATAACATACTTAGCTATTCAGCTATACATCTTACTTTCACCACTTCTGCTGGTAATGAAACAGGGTACAACTATTTCACTAGAGTATCCCCATGAATCTTAAATACCTGGGTTTTAAAACAGTGGGTAGAATGTACTCTGTTTATACGGCAAAGAGAATATAAGTCATTCTTCAGTCAAAAAAGATAACAAACTCAGAATTAAAACCTTTCAAAAGAAACCTGTAGAATGAAAACATCGAACTTTGAGGATTGAGGGATCTACCTTTTCAGGCAAATCAGACTACAGGCACTGGAGTAATCCCAATGCAACCTGGAGGCAGAATTATAACAAATATTTAATCAGATCTTCCGTTTTAAGAAATAGACACCCACTATAAATCTTCCCTGACAAGTTTGCTTAATGCTTGATTAAAAAAAAAGTCTAACAACATCACAGAGATTGGAAAGAAACAAAAAGACAACAAAGGAAAAAACAAGAGAGTGAGCAATACACTAGGGAAAAAAATAACATCACAATACCAATTCCTGTGACACAACTTAAATAATATGCTGTGAAACGGCCAAACAGGCCAAATAAGAATAATATACAAACATTTATTCAGGTTTATCTTCTATTTTTATTTGAAACAGCAATGGGGTTGATGACTCAATAAACCAGAATTAACACTTCCTCAGTGAAGCTCAACTACAACCTCATATCAGCTGGACTAAAGGAATCTTTGGCTGCTTGTAGCACAGCGCTGCACCAAAGCAACCCAGCAGCCAGACTTGTATAATAAGGAACAGGGCGTGACAAAGCCAGGCTATCAGCTGGAAGCTGCTTTAGACAGCTGCAAGCCTAGCTTTTCTTTGGCATTCTTCATGCTTTCAAAGGGGTTTCAGCCACAGACACGCAAGTTTCTCTTTGGGCTCGAAGCTTGACCGAGTTTGAGAAAACTGGAAATACCAAAATAAAAAGGAAACTACACATAATGCAAGTCACAAGCTCATCACTTTTTTTAGTATTATTTTTTTATTTGCGTTTTGTATATTTGAAGTTTCATTCAACTCCAGGAATTTCAGATTCCACTCTGTGCCTCTAAGCAAAACATTAATAGGCAAAGTTGTTTTGCTCAACTTGTGCAACTCCTGCTACCTGTAGGAATGTGCAATTCAGAAAAACACCACTGACTGTTCCAATTTCTTCTTTCCTTGAATTGTGAACTTTTCTTTGGAGCTGGAAAAGAAGGAACAGCTTCAATGTTCAAAATTCAAAATTGGAAGAAAGAACAATGGAGACAATTAAACAACTGGCCATGTTTGGCTGAAAGCAACCACAACTATTTCTGACTATATCCAGTTAGCCTGTTTGCCACAGTAATGTAGAAAGACTTCTCCTCTGATAGTGGGAAATGAAAATTAAGTAAATCTTTGAGCTAGAAACCAACAAAACACACCCATGCAAAGGTCTTCTAAAGGAAAGGAGAAAAGACTCTTTACTTCAGGTTGCATCATGCACTTATCTTCCCAGCGTCTCCCTTAGGAATTTGCTTACGATATAAATAATTTCCATCGGAATTGCTTTAAATGAAGCTCTCTTTCATTTATTAGCAAGCTAAATATATTTTCATTTCTTAATATAAATGAGAAAATTTTGATCTACGGATCACAGAAAGGCAATAATGGAAGAAAAAATAATACTTTGTGCTTTTTCTTAAACTTAAAAGCCAGGATTTGCACACTGTATATTTATTCTGAAGAAATGATGTCAATAGAAATCTCAGGTTGCTGGAGGATTATTTTATCCAATGCAAAAGTTAAATTACCTTGGTCATGTTATCTACATTTTCAGCAATCATGCACAGGGACATTTCTGCACACTTATACTTTAGTTGCTTTCTGCTTCTGAATTGCTTCCCTCCCTTGCCATTTAAGAAAGCAACAGCAGCATCTAACACCTTGCATGACAGTCTTACTTAATCCAGCATTATAATCCATTTAAAAAAAACCCAGACAAGTGAGGAAACAGGAGGTCAAGAGTAAACTAAAAAGATACATGGTTAAATGTTGCTGCACCTAGCCACTGTGAAGGATTGACAACAGTCACAGGATGTGCCTATGGGATACTCAGAGTCAACCTGTTTGCAGTATTTTACAATGTCTGCACAGCTGCTTTTCAAACGAGGAACATTCTTATGCTCTAATCAAATATATAAATAGCAGTTTGGCATAGAAGGACTATAACCTTTTATTCCAGCACAGAATGGACCAAGTATCTACAGATTTTTTTCTAGATGTTCTTTATGCAATGCTCCCTTCACAAAAACAACACAGGCAGCTCAATACAAACACATTCACTGCTGACAAGCCATGATTTGGCCACATGACTGTCCCGCCTGTATTTCAGGTATTAGCTATGTCAAATCTAATTATCAGAGACAGCTTGACAAGGTCTTTCACATTATTCGGGAAAGGTGCACTTGCCAAAGCCCTAGTGGAGGCCATGGGGTATAACAAACCTAACCCAGCTCAACTGAGGCTTGTAGTTTTGCTGACAGTTTTTCCCAATAAATTACATAAATAATCACTGGCCAGCAAGCCCCTTCAAGGACTGTCAGGAATTCAGTGACCCATGATGTGTAGGAAATACTGCTTGTCATGTTTACAATCAAATGTATGAGGTTCTCTTTCTACATGATGGCTGTTACCTGAATTATACTGGTTTTAATTGTACCAATTATGAAGGCTTCTGTATCAGTTTGACAAGAGTGCTTTAGGCTATTCTGCCCTTAACTTTAAATCCTGCAATCCAAATAGCAACCCTGTCTAGGAAGGGACAGCATACCATATGCATTGAATTACAAGTTTTTCTAGCTAGTGGATGTTTCCTCCTTTCATTACGTGACATGGGTGAAGGGTACACAGATACCAGGATGCAACACACAAGCACATATACAAATACCAGTGGCAGCTCATAAGAACACAGTATGAACATTTCTCATACTAACCGAAATACCCACCCAAAACAATTAAATGTTCAGGCAGTATTTTAAGCATAAATGTCTATTTTAAGAGTACCAGGAAAATTATTCAGGGAGAAGCATATTGGCACATCTGATTTAAGCAAGAGTCCAGTATAATGGATATATGCTGCAGCCACATATGCAAGAAGGGAGAGCACAATATCCACTTTCCTCAGAGACCTTACAATAGTTCTGAGATAACTTATACTTCAACTCCTTTGCTTCAGGAGGATAGATTATACAAGTAATTGTTTAAACAGAAATAACAGCTCTATCTTTCAGAAGAAGAGGCAGAGCAGACACAGAAAGCAAACATTCTGCAAGGACATGGGAGAGCAAACAGCAGGAAGCCCAGCTCTGCAGTCCTTAGTCACGTACCGGTTGTGTGAGATGCCCCTATATCCAGGGTCTAAGAGCAAACCAATTTATGCTAATGACAAGTGACATACCAAGAGCCTGGTGACACTGAAATTCAAATGTATACAGCGTGGGAGCCATTCAAACATCCAAACTATCATCACACCCAAGATACTGTGTCACTAAACCACACACAGAGGGCCTGAAAGCCAAGGCAGGGATGCAGGTTGAAAAATGTCAAGAAGGAAGAGGGAGTTGCAGTGCCTGAGACTTCGGCACAGGACAAAGTCTCTCACAAACAGGCTCTGGGACTTAGAGAAGTTGTATTAACGAGAGACTGGGAGCGTGCACTTGCGGCCAGAAATAGTATCTAACCCCAGGCCCAGTGCTGCAAAGCATTATTAGCTTTTCCTCTGGAAGCTCCAGTAGGACCTTTCTATCTTCCACCATCACAATTTCACACATAGCATGTGCAAGACTTGGAATACAAATCTCCATCTAGATGAACATAGGTCCTCAGTACTTTCAAATATTTGTTTCTTTTTTCATCTTCACTTCTTTAGAGGCATATTTAAAGCTGGGAGTCCGACTTCTACTAATATATGTTGCTGACCACAAGAATGTTCACAAAAGTGCTGTATAACTGTGGGGTGACGCAAGAGAAAGAAGAGATGTTATGGGATGTCAAGAGACAGAAGTCTGAAGAGAAAGAAATCTCTAAAGAAAAACAGAAGTAAGATAAGATTCTCTCCTTTGAGAGGACTGCTCTGTTCCTGTGGCCAAAACCCACAGCACAACATTATGGCTTTTCTCCAGCACAGCCCACTCTTTCAAAACAAGTGATTTGATCCCATATTTATTTAGAGTATAGAGTAAGCAATAACAGGCACAAAATAAAACCAAACATAAGTATCACAAGCTGATTCCCCAGAATTTCTACATCCCAGCAACCTACACCAAAACAAAGTAAAACATACCAAAGACCACAGCAAGAACCTCGAACAGAGGTAGTACAATAAGTTTTGAACAGTGTTCACAGTTGCGCAGATTATATAGAACTGAGGACAAAAAACAGACAGTGATTTCCCAATTACAGCCTAGTAAATGAATGAAGATTTCCCCACAGAAAATAATTTCTCTCAGTAAAAGATATATAAAGTCATTATCTAATCTCCCTGTATTTAAAACTTTAAACACAGTACCATCAAGACAGATGAGACATACAATTGGCTATATGGATACAAAAGGAAAGGAAAAGCCCTTGTTTTCTTTCACACATAAGATTATGGGAGGGAGGGGAAAGCGAATCTGGGAATCTTCCCTTGCTATCTGTCTCAATCCCACAGCAGGCACCTGCAAATGGGAACCTCTGTGTAAACAGTCTTCTTACATTCTTGGTCTGATGTCAACTCAGAGCACAACTATCCTCTTCTCCTTATTAGTAATAGAGATTAAGAAAATGCTTTATAAGGCACATGATACTAATACCAAATTACCTTAAAAATTGAAAACTTTGTGACTATTGGCAACTTACAATTAAGCTGACTATTGCCCATGAAAAATCCAACTCGCTTGTGATTCTTATTTTGTCATCTTCTTTCCTATTGGTGTAAACGCACTGGTTTTACAAACATTTTATAATCTTCACTCCTGTTTTCCAAAGACTCATGCTACTCTAAGACATTTGTCCATAATTAACCAATGTAAAACAATGGAACCAAGATTTAGTTCATGCATCATTTAGCAGTTCAGTGGGAGCCACCCGCTTTGCGTTAGGGCAAGAGTTGAGCTAGGATTCACTTGCAGGGTTGTCAGATGATCTTTTTTCTGTTATTAGTTACCACTGTCAACACACAGAAAAAGAAGGATCCAAAAATTCAGTCAATTACTTTTAGGGCTGGGTAGCAGCCAGTAGGAATATTCATTGCTAGGTTCAGCAGAGGTTTGCCAGATGATGACATTAGCATCAGCAGGGAAAATTTCCTTTCTTGGCTTGTATCTGCGAAAGGCTGCAGTCGCCAAATTAGGACTAAGGATGGGTCCAGAAGGAACAATTTAGGGCTAAATTTAGGACTGGTGTCAATAGAAACCATCTATTAAGACAGAGACTAGGTTGAATAGGATCACTGAGGTAGGAAGAGGAGAAAAGTGAGCCACAGCTGGCAGTGAGCTTGAAAGGGTACAGGTGGCTATGCCTGTGTCTGAGGCAGACTGTAGCAAGGAGCAGCAAGGAGGCAGGACTAAGCCAGGGGACACAGCCAGGACCAGCAGCAGGGCCAACCTGTGCACAGGGTGGGACAGCCATCTGCACCTTCAACCAGAAAGAACTGCCAGGCACAAGGCAAGGTTTGGACAAGCCAAGCCAAAGCCACTGTACCATGACTAGTACAGTTTCTGTAGAGTATTGCCTGACTAGATGTACCTCTGGAACCAACTGCTAGATTTGGGGTACATTTCCACCTAACGGAAGCCTGCACATTCCCAAATCTAAAATAGCACCAAGATAAGCACAGTCCCACATCCTTCATATTCCAGAAAGTGCAAAGAATCAAAAGAGATGCATTCACTGCCTCACTGGAACATTTAACATGGAATAAAACCAAGCAGTTCAAATCCAACACATCATCTTCAAATCTGCATGCACCTACACCAAAACAGTTCCGGTCAGGGAACTGAATGGGTAGTCTGAAATTGTCATACAATTCCCAATACAATCCCAGTGTCTCCAAGCTATCTTACAAAACAAAATATGCTAATGCACAGGCAATAAGGTCAGGGCCTCCTAATAACTAACTCCATCTCCAGTGATGCCTTGATGTGCAATCCTATCTAATCACTTGGCCTCTCACTTCACCCACCTGTAAACAGAACCAGCAGCCCAACCTACCTCATGGCATGTTGAAAGGTTACCATCTAAAATGCTTCACGCACTTTGGATTTTTTTTTTAAGTGCTATATAGGTTAAGAGGTTTGTTTGTTTATTTTTAAGACTAATCTCCTATTAATGTGTTTTAAAGTGAACATACTTTACCTGACAAAAAAAAAGCAATGCTACAAATAGAATACCGGACATCATTAGCATGACTTTAAAATGGGTTGTGACTTGGCTGATCATAAGTAAGCAAACTCACCTTTCGTTTTCCTGATGACACTTCTTGCACACAGATCCTTCTACTGGATTTTTCTAAGGGCAACCCTAAATAAGGAACTTCTTGCTATCAAGAGTCCCTACCACACCAAGCTGTTCACTTGCAGGAACATAGGGCAAAGCAGGAATTCAGGCTGAAAGGAAATGCTTTAATTATTTCATATCACTAACAGTATGCAGTGGGATTAGTCACTGCCAGACAGACGTGTTTCATTTTACTCAGACACAGAACAACAACTCTCAATTCTCTCCATTCACATTCATTATCCACAACAGTAACTATGTATCTTCCCGAAATGAAAACAAACATTAAGCCAGCTCACAGACAAACATCATTACAACTTAAGAAAACAAACAAAAATTAATTGAACTGTTTACTGACACCAAGGAATTCTCAGCTCCCAATACTGCACATACCACTGAAACATTCCCACGGGCTTTGATCCAAAAAGTATGAGAAGTCCACACAGCATCAAAAGGCAATTTCAGAAAAGTGACTGCCAGAAATCAAACCTAATGCATTTAAGCAAACAAAAAAACCACAGGGGAAAAGGAAAACAAATGCACAAGTTCACTCAATAATGCTCAATAAATGAATGCTACCACAGCATTATTACATAACTCTGTACAAAACAGTATGGGTTCTTTTGCCCAGGAAAAGGTTAGAGAATACTTTCATCTGAAAAGGCTGAGGAAAACTGCACTACAGAGCATCAAAAGAAGTCCCTCTCTTGAAGCAAAGCAACTGGGAATAAGCAAGTGACTTAAAAAAAAAAAAAAAAAAAAAAAGCAAGAGAGAAATACCAGCACCCCCCTCCTTAGAAGAGAACTGACATGCTGTCTTTATCTGGCATTACTAATTACTGACATCAATGTATTCCATCTGCTATTTCATAGAGATACAAAAGCCATCTTTTTCTCCTCTAATTGTTCTCCTGTGACTAAAAATTCAACTGACATTCGCAACACTTAAGGTTTTGTAAGGGAGGGATGCAACCAGGGGACATGGCAGTTTACTCTGGGGAAAGAAAAAGAAAAATAAAACCTGGGAACAACATTCCTATTGGTTTTGTCATTAACTTCCCAGCAGAGAATCCTCTGCTCTGTAACATCCGTGGCCTGTGGCAATGCTGTGGCAATCACAGGACAGTATACATTCTGCTCTTGCTTTCAGTAAATTACTCCTACTCAATAAACTGCTACTAGGTAGAAAAAAAACAATGGTAGATGCACAGAAACAAAGGAAAAATTATTTTAAAAGTCCAAACAATAATTTTCCAAAGCCTAGCAAGGAATCAGAGGTACATACTTCAGAGAAGACTTGATTTAGCCTTTGTTCTGTCTTAGAAGCTCTGTTCCAAATACTCTTAGGAATCACAGAATCAGCTGGGTTGGAAAAGACCTCTGAGATCATCAAGTCCAACTCCTGATCCACTACCACCACAGCTACTAGACCATGGCACTAAGTGCCACATCGATTCTTAGACACCTCCAGGGACAAAGAATCCACCACCTCTCTGGGCAGACCATTCCAATGTCTGATTACCCTCTCTGTAAACAATTTCTTCCTAATATCTAACCTAAACCTCCCCTGGCACAGCTTAAGACCATGCCCTCCTGTCTTACTGATAGCTGCCTGGGAGAGAAGACCAACCCCCACCTGGCTACAATCTCCTCTCAGGTAATTGTAGAGAGTGATGAGGTCTCCCCTGAGCCTTCTCTTCTCCAGGCTAAACAACCCCAGCTCCCTCAGCCTCTCCTCACAGGACTTGTGTTCAAGTCCCTTCACCAGCCCGGTTGCTCTTCTCTGGACCTGCTCCAGCACCTCAATATCCTTCCTGAACTGAAGGGCCCAGAGCTGGACACAGTATATTGCCAGATGTGGTCTCTCCAGCACTGAGTACAGGGGAAGAATCACTTCCCTAGTCCTGCTGCCACACTGTTTTTGATACAGGCCAGAATGCCACTGGCCTTCTTGGCCACCTGGACACACTAGATCACATTTCCATGATAGCAAGTGCTAAAGCCCATGCCTATTGGACCTTTCCTGCTCATCCTTAGTACTCAAACTAAAACATTCACGTAAGTTTGCTTTATAAATTTTGACCAGAACAGACTGAAGTGAGGTAAAGAAGGCAGTAGTTTCTGGTGGCTACAGCAGGAATCATCTGAAAAGTCACCCTACTAAGACCTCTCAGAAGGGAAACAGAGAGAAAAGACAGAATCACAAACCACTGACCTGATGTCAACTATTTTCCAATCAAACATCCTTCCTGGCATCCCCCAGTGTCTCTACTTGTCACTTTAGGAATGCCATCCCAACACACCCATCCAGGCAGTCGGAACAAAACTCGGCAGCTGCTCATATCTCTCTCGGCTACTACACTAATAACAGTGTGTAGGAAGCAATGTTCCAATAAGGCCATTCAATAATGTCCTCATGAAATGTGAGATCACCTCCTGACCACTATTAAAATACAGGAATTTCCTATATTTAAAAGAGAAACCAAAAGAAAGGGCTTGGGGGGGGGGGAAGGGGGGAAATCTGTGAAGAAGAGCATCCTTCCTCAAAAGATAACACTCTTTACACTTAAAGATAAATTTCCTTGACAAGGATTTACTATCAAATCTCAGACATCAAAAGCATACAATCCCTTTGGTCTGCTCACAAGTCTTCAAGATCCTAAAAGCAAGCAAACCATAGCTATCACTACAGGTACAGAAAGCACATGCAGCAAACTTTATTTATAAAGGGACTGAAACTGAAATAAACATTGATGGAATTATTTGAGTTTATTTGACATTTTTGTGGCATCAGAAGCTTTTGTTTCAGGAGGGGCTTTGATTACTTATTTCTGTTACATGTTGCTTACAAACCCAGTTAAGTTCCATTTCGAGAAACTTTTTCCTGTAACAGAGAGAAGTGTCAGGGAGACACTATCAGATTAATTGCTATGTGGTCCAGTTGCTTCCTCCATCCAAAAAAATGCTGTTAAATCCCTTGATTGACATCTTAATTACTAACTGTATTTTTAAATGCATCAATGGTAATAATGCCAAACTAATTTTCAAGAAGGTATCAAAGCCACCTTTCTTGCGAACGCTTTCATTTAAAGAACTACAAACAAAAAGTACAGTGAGGGAAAATAAAAACTCCTCAGTAAAGCAAGTTTTGCAATAACTTTACAAATCTGAAGGGGACTTCACCATGTCCAGGAAGCGTTATTGCAAGGTTGGTATCCCTGTTTTTCTTCACATAAGGATACTCTCTATAAAATAGTGAATTATAATATGCTATAAACCTTAGAAAAGCCAAACTGCTGACTTAAATCTCCACTTGAATAATCTGCATGTCAAAAGCAGAACAGCTGCTTTCTAAGCTCATACTGCCATGCCCTCCATACTGAGATGTCCAACACATGAGTGTAGGAGAATATGGCACATTCTCCTACTGGTTTCTATATTATGTTAATTTACTTGAAGAGGATAAAAGAAGTTTGGAACTACTGTTCAATTCAAACAATGACTACAGAAAAAAGCAGTGGGTGCGGTCTTCCCTAACACAGAAGGGAATGCTACAAAACACTTCTCTGTGATGTTCCAATATTCATGAAACACTTGATAGACAAATGTCCCCAAATTTGAGGCAACAGCTTAAACAGTGATAGAAAGAAAGATATAAAAAGGTGAAGGGCTTGCCCAAAGTTGTTCACAAAATCACTTCTCTAGACAGCTTGCCTCTTTTGTTCATACTATAAAACTATTCATTTCTGTGAAACAACATCTAAGCTTGCAGACATGAACCACGTTCACTACAACAAGATTCTGAGGACTGACCTGAGAGGGAACCTATAGCAACAATAAAAAAAAAGCGCCCCATACAAATTATGTTGTATCAAAATATAAGGTATTTTTGTAAATAAAAAAGAATTCATATCTAAGACACATTCAAATTACAGCTATATGAAAGCTGTTAATGGAGACAGGAAGGGAAATACAAAATTTCCAGATAAGTGAATGAAAGGAAACATTTCTGTTGAGTCTCAAAGCTACATTTTCCAATAATATTTGCATCTAGGATATCACATACTACATATATTGTGTAATATTTGCATACACACAACAAAATGCCTTGTCTGTTAGGTCAATCAGACACAGCCTCTCATGAATCTTCCAATCTGCTTGGCATCAAATCTCAGCCCTCCAGGAGGGCATTTCTAGTCATCAATACCTCCAGAGCAGGTTACACTACTTGAGCACTACCCAGAGATAATGGCCATCAGGTGCTTGGGCTCTGCCACAGATTGATGAGTGAGAGAACACACTTCGGGTCTTCTTAAGCTATGGCATCTTGTCTCACTGGGTTCAAATCTCCTTCAGTTTTGCTACAGGGCCTCAGTAAAGTCCATTTAAATAGAGAACCAAGTTCCTACACACGACATTCAAGGACGTAACAGAAATATTTGCCTAGTTCATTATACTAACTACACAACAACTTGAGCTGCATGTCTGGAGCTTAGCACCATTCCTCCAAAAACATTGCAAAAAACTTCAGTGAGACGAGGAGCAGGTGCCAACATCAAATTTCCATGCTTGGCTATCTAGTTCCCTACCCCTCAG
>JAWWES010000133.1:14194145-14204452 GCA_035583135.1 Lophotriccus pileatus
AAAAAACTTCAGTGAGACGAGGAGCAGGTGCCAACATCAAATTTCCATGCTTGGCTATCTAGTTCCCTACCCCTCAGGATGGCAGCCTCCCCCCTCAGGTGCAACCCTACAGGACACGCAGTAATGGAAGACACACAGATGTGTTTTGTGAAATAAATAATAATAATTAAAAAAAAAACCAGTCATGGGACAGAGGAGTTTTTCTAGATTCTTTTTAGCATAAGATTCTTTTACTTCTTCTGTTGGTTTTGGCTGAGACAGTTAATTTTCTTCACAGTGGCTGGTATGGGGCTGAGTTTTGAACTTGTGCTGAACATAATGATGATAATAGCACTGTTTTTCTTATTACTGAGCAGGGCTTACACAGAGCCAAGGCCTTTTCTTCTTTTTGTACTGCCATGCTGGCAAAGAAGCTGGGGGTGCATGGAAAGCTGGGATGAGACACAGCCAGGACAGGTGACCCAAACTGACCGAAGGGACATGCCATACCATATGAAGTCATGCTCAGTATATAAAGGAGGCAGGGTTTGGAGTGATGACATTTGTCTTCCCAAGTAACTGCCACATGTGATGGGGTCTTGGTCTCCTGGAGATGGCTGAGCACCTGCCTGGCCATGGGAAGTGGTGAATGAGTTCCTTGTGTTCCTTTGCTTTTGTGTACAGCTTTTATTTTTCCTATCACTATCCTAACCCATGAGTTTTCTACCTTTTACCCTTCTGATTCTCCCCCTGATCCCTCTGGTTGGGGAGTGAGTGAGCAGCTGCATGGGGCTTCGTTGCTGGCTGGAGTTTAACCATAACACTTGTAAAAATACAATAATAATAAAAACAAACAAACAAAACCCTCACAAAAACAAGCAAACAAATTAAAAAAACACAAAGGATGCAATAGTTTCAGGTTCTTTTATTTACAGGTACTTTTATTTCTTTTAGCAAAGAGGCTGAAGTTGCTGGAACAAGGGAGCAGCTAGGCAAGAGGCACAACACAAATCTGAAACTGTGCATTTTGAAATGACTGAAAACAAAGAAAAATGAAGCACAATACAAGTACAGTAATATTACCACAGAGCGAGTGTTTAAGTGCATACTGGACAAAGTCAGCTTTGTTCCTGAAAGGCTTCCAGGTTGAGAAGCTGAACAGACAAAAGCTTTGGAGGAACACTCATCTGGCTCATGAATGAGTTTGTCAGTTGGTCCAGGCCTCTTCAACAGCAACAGCACACAACCTGATATCTTAACAGGAAAAAAGTATGGACAAGTTCTACTGCTTTGTTCTCAGAGTGCTGACGTATTCCAAAGGCTGAAACTATGCAGCATTCCCAGTCTGCTAATCCACATAAGCTACAAGCTCAGACCCATGATAGATTTCTAAGAACTGTGACCCACTGTCAAAATGATATTTTGAAAAGTTTTTCTCAGGTCCTCAGTGACATGGCAGCCTGTTCCCTCCACCTGTTTGCAAAATAGTAGGATTTCTTATGAAAAAGCATAACTATATATTCACTTAAAACTGCTACAAAATTCCTTCTTTTTTCCTTTTTTTTTTTGCTCCATCATACCCACATTCAAATGCTATTAATATTTTTTGAAGCATGCAACTCTTTCTAATGCCGGTTAAATTATTTGTAACTGTATTTATTTATTTAAGACAAACAAAACAAAAATAAGGTGCTTGCACTCTGCTTGAAAAGAGAGTACAACTTTTGGGAATAGATGCATTACAGTCCAATTTTTCTTAAGGTTGAAATGCTTGAAGTGCAACAAGCTTCAGACTCTTCACCATTAATTCACTCACCATTTCTAAGCCTCCACACAGCAGCCTAATGGAGGACATGGAGAAATTGCAAGCTAAAAAACACTAACTAGCAATAAAATGGCTGAGAACCCACTCCTGTACACCACACACACTACAATGGCCTTCAAGGCCCAGGTCTGGTACACAGCCCTGCTCAGTTTCATCCTGGATACTCAATTTTCCCTGCCAAATTAAACAAAGCATTGTTTTTCTTCTTCAAGGACATGCAGTCCCAACCAGCCAGGTGCATATACAAAAGCTGAGGAGAACTGAGAGAAGCTGTAAACACCCAGATCTGAGAGGTGACGCTTCCTCTGCCGTACCTATTGAGCAGATAACCCCCACCTGCCCAGTCCTCTCAATTAAAGAGGCAACAACAGGATAACAACAAAGGTTTGGGCTATTAAATCATAATCTGTTTAATAACACTGATTTTCCATCTCTGTATATCATTTCCCCCACACACATTGCTGCTTTCCCACAGAGGACAAGCCTAACACGAATGATTTACAGGAACTTCTGATTCGGCCTTGGCCTGTGATGGCCACGTTGCTTCTGAGGGCTTGGATATTTTCCCTCTATTTTTATCCTGAAAGATGAGCAAACACACAGGATGGAAAAGAACAACAGAGGGAGGAAACAAAAACAGGCATTCCCAAAGAACAGGCAAGAAGCTCCATCCATAGTTACGAGCTGATATGGAAAAGCAACAACATGACATTGAGGCTGTGTTTCAAAAAATCCAAAAAATGTCTGTTTAGAAAAAAAGAATTTGAGGATAGTACAAACCCAGCCACAGACTTGCCTTTCCAGTATCTTATTTCCCAGTGAGATAGCTAAACATGCACTTTGGACAGTAGGCATGCATCTATCCAAGATGTATAACATGGGGCATTATAAATTGCTGCCCTCTCTTCTACCCAAGTCACACCCAAAGGACAAACAGCCTCCACAGGAGCTGCTGGGATGGAGCACATGAGCCTGCCTCACTCAACTCATTGCAAAATTGATGGCTTAGTTTAAACTTGGCAAAGATGATGGGTTTGACTTAGCAACAAGGCAGATTTTGGGTGCTGATTAAGACTGACAACTACAGTGGGTGGCAGCAACCACCAGCAGAGAGAGATGTTAAATTTCCTGAACAGTAGTTTCTTAAACTGCTCTGCCAATATGTGCCCAAGTTTATTTGAACATCTATTTTACATTCACTAGATATTGCAGAAAGCATTCAACTTTGTTCAAAGTGTCTTCGATAGCCAACACAAAAAGCTTGAAGACTTTTAAAAGGTAAGCAAAACACTGAGAATGTTGTAACATCTTAAGAACAACTGTCAAAGAACAGTAAATCTGGTCTTGAAACTTAAAAAAGTGACATTAGACCCAAAAGGAAACCCTATCAGACATAAGCAAGCCATAAAAATTATCTCAAGAAGCCACAACCCACTCTATCAAAACATTACGCATATTGCCAAGATTGACACACTGGGGACTGTCTCCCTCAAACAGCCAAGCCTCTGGTTTTTGGGTTAACATATTAAGTGCTGCAGCAGCAACTGAAGTTGGCATTGTCAAACAAAAACACTAAAGTCAAGGTAAACTATTTACATTAATCACGTAATGTTAAAAGACAGCTGGGGAGGAGGAGAGAAGTACTGGGATGCAGTTCTTCAGTGCCATTCCAAACATGTTTCCACATGCTCCTTTCTAAAGAGAGGGTAGAACACCCAGCTTGTTCGCTACTCCCCTTGCTGCACACCAGAGGAAAAATAAAATAAAACAAAAAAAAAAAACCAATAAAAGTATCAACATAGCACTTCCCCCCTGCCACCCTGGAAAAAATTCTGTGCCAGTCAGAGGGAAACGTTCTTCCTCAATAAAACACTGTGAGGTCATTTTAGACTTGACTATGAGAACTGTTATCAGTGTCATAAGCTCCGCTTGTTAAAATTTGAAACATTGTTGCAATACACAGCTGGCAAGCACAGGATAATTTTAGGTACAGCATACACCTGCAGCCTTAGCAATGGGCCTATTTTTCTTCACTTAATTGCAAGCAGGTGTCTATATTTTACAGACTGTAAGGCAAATCCACCCTTTTTTCCAACTCTTTAAGACAGACTAGATTCCCTGTAATTCTAAAATTATATTTCTAAAACATTTGCCGTTTAAAAACAACAAACAACAACAACCACCAAAAAAACCAACAAAAACTTTTCAACATGATCAACCAGACAATTTCTCTAAAAATTACAAACTTATTTCTGTTGGTTCTGCCCTGAAGAGTGACGATTACATTCATCACTGACATTCTCTTTAATGACTGCTTACACACTTATCTAGAGCTGAAAAATTATGTTTTTTCCCCAAATTATTAAGAGACACTCATTTAACAACAGCCTGTCACATCTCTCAGCACCAATAACAGCCATATAAATTTGTGAAATTTCATATTATCTGACATCACATCTTCTAGCTCACTAGCACAATGCTCTACTTTTAATACAGAAAAAAAAACAAACAGTGGAACATCTACAGGACAAAGACGGTAATGGCGTTAGTAAGTAATTCAAGCTGAAAAGACGAGATTCAAGATGACAAACTGGCATCCTCCACAGAATGAGTCTGACACTTTTTATAGCTACTGACACAGTAACGAAGGCTTTACTTGGGGTGGAGCTACACACAATGTTCTACAGAGTAGTTTCTCAAAAGAAAGCACTTGCCTAATCCTTAAAAGAAGCAACTTTATCTACAAGCAAGGAGGGGAAGAAAAGTACTGCCATAGTTAATTAGGCCCCAGATGTGGTAATTATCTTGAAGGGAAGACAAAAGCAACGTTCTATTATAAGCAGCGCTTTCTTAAGGGAAAGCTGTTTCAGATGGGCCCCAAAGTGCCTTAGTTTTCTAATGTTTCTATTATTGAGCTCAATTCCAATAGTAAGTGGGGGAGTTAAAGGTACATACTGCTCAGTAGTCTTTGCAATACAGGATCTAGTGCTGCCCTGGTGGAAGTTTTTATGTAGCTTGGCCCTAGCAAAGTATATTTCAGATTTAAATCTCAGAGTGTTCATTAATAGCATTGATTTGCTTATGGTTATGACACCTAAAGCACATCTTACAATAGAAATAAAGCTTGGGTTTGAGGTACTAACTGAAAAATAAAATAGCTTTCTAAAACACTAAATGTGAAGATTTATTAATTCAGAGCTGTCACTGAATTCAAGGTGGATTAATCAGTGTCCTAAATAACCACAGTTGATTTAGGAAACTTTCCACTCAAGTTCAACTAAGGCCCTCTCAGAATAATCCCCACTCCCCTGGAATGACATTAGTTTTTATTCAGCCTTTGGATTCTTCCAATTTAGTGAATGTCCATTTCTTCTCTAGAAGTTATTAATAAGTTATTAAGGCTATATTAATAGTTTTGCCTTACTCCTTTGACATGTACTAGAGTGTCAGTAGAACAACATTTTTGTTGCAGAAAATTCCTAAGACTTTGAGAACTGGCACACACTGTACGTGGTTTCGTAACTGCAGATTATACTAAGGAAAGCTTTAAAAAAGGGACAATTAGTCCTTAAGGGGAAAAAAAGCACCATGGTTCAAGTGATCTGAGAGGCTTTCATGTGGTGTTATTATGTGGATTACCACAGCCTTTGCATTTACATAATAATGTACATACCAGGTCAGACCAAAACCCTACCTTAGACCAGTGCCTGAAAGGTCAACCACCACCACATACTAAGAGAACTGGCCAAGAAAAAAAAGATTATGGGTTTGGACAACACAGACAGCGGACTGGTTCTTGGGACTGGATTAGGTTCTTCAGTTAACTTTGTTAAAAGAAAGATTCAGTCTATTCTCCTAGGTTGGAGGTGGGACTGGGAGTGGCTTTATTCGTATTGCTGACAAGATTTCCTGTCTTTTTTACTTCTTGCTGGCAAACTTGTAAACGACCAATGACTAAAAACACTTCAGAGGAAAGGAAAGAGAACTATCAACTTCTTTTTTCTCTTGAATGCAGATATACTCCCTGAAGTAAATCAGGATTCTCTAGTAAGAATTATCAATAACTCTTTATTTTCCAACCAGCTCTTTGTGTAAATTAAATATAGTTCTAGGTTTGTATTCTGTCTGGAAGACTGAAAGAAGCAACTTTTTGGTGCAAAATATAAACCAAAAATAACAATAAAAATTAGTCATCAGAAGCCTGAGCACAATGAGCTGCCTGCAGAAACCAGAACTGGGTAGCCAGGATGTCCACTGCACCAAATACAATACCTAAGACACCACAGAAGTGAGTTTACAACCCAAAATCTGAGGGTACAGGAGGAATTAGCCTGCACTCAGCTGAAACAGAGACAGGAGTGTAATGAAGGACAGGTCTGCTCCAGTGACAACCACACAATGGGGCCACTGAGTACTAAGTTTGATGAAGGCTTTATGATGCATTATGGCCGAGAGGCCCATGTGAAGTATCCTGCCCCATCAAACCTTGCCTAGGCTTCCCTCAGATGGGCACTGCACACAGAACACCTCCTGAAAGACTCCTGGGGAATTCAACTTTTCTGTTGTCTTGGCTTTTCCATCTATCTTCTGTCTTCAACAGCCCATTACAAAATCACTGCAGTTGACCCAAACAGAATTCTGCTCTGTTTTGAGCCTAAATCCAAGGATGGAGAGGCTGTGCTTTCAGGCACGTGGAATAGCTGTGAGCACGCACTCACAAGTACCCTTTGCAAACCCCCTGTGAGATGCTCAGGGCCAAAGCCTATGCTCCTACTGACTCTTCCTACGCCACCCTAATGTCTCAGAAGAAGTGGCAGCTCCTACTATGGGTTTAGGGAAAAGTCTCACCTTCAGAAACCTTCACTTCAAAACCCCAAATAAATCTCACACTCATGCCAAGAGACCAAGAGTTGGACTAACATAGAAGCAAAGACATAATATTTATCCAGTGTATTCTCTAACATCCAACAATTTGCATCTCAGATTTTTAAGATCTTAGAACTAAGAGCTTAAGTTCCTTTCATGATTCAGAATAAGGATTCTCTGATCAGGCATCTTTAAATTCAGTTTCTCTCAGTAGAAGCCCAACTAGCTCCACCCAGAAGTTATTTACAAACGATTTTGATCCTAACTTGTTTAACTGAACTGGAATCCCCTGAGAAATATTACATTTCTATTTTAGAAAGCATACACATATACCACTTGTATTTACTGATCAATAAGAGTGGAAAAAAAGATCTTTCTATACCCCTTTTAAACATATTTAACTGTTGCAAAAAAGAGAAAGAGCTACCTATTGTTTACTCATTCTTCCAAAATTAAGTTTGAACTAGACAACTCGGTGATTCAAACACAGGAAACAGACAGCTTTGAGTCAGTCTTGTTTATCTTTCTATCACATTCTTGAAACTACTGAAACTTTAAAGTGTAAAGATACACTTGAAGTATGCTTCACTCTGGAAATTCAACAATTAAGAATGTAAAAGATCCTTCTTTTTTTCATTGTCTCTCTTTTTTTTTTTTTTTCCAGCAGTATAGTCCTGTACGAACAAAAATCAGTTTTTCTGAGATTCAGGTGAAAAATACAATCCAATACAACCGAGAAGACAAATGGAAGGGAGCTAAAGAGAGGATCCACATCATGATACTCTTTTGTCCTGTGAGACACTGACAACTCCTGTGAAATAGGGGGAGTGGTAGTAGTATCTGCTTCCAGCTGTCAAGATGTAATGCAGTGCAGGCAGCATCAAAGTCACTTACAAGGCTGTCTGTCAAGCAGGAAGTGGGATCTATTCAATTACATCAGTTATTCACACCTAAAGAATCCCTGCAACGCTTGTTGTAAGTGGCTGCTTTACAAGTGAAATAAGGAAAGCACTAAGGGGGAAGGGAAGAATGCAGGTGGTGTCTATTGCAGTCCCCTAATTTCCCACAAATTTAAGAATAGTGCACCTACCACATTTTATATTTTACAGACCATTCAGAGAAGCTTATTATGCTCAGATATCAATCAAAGCAGATGCAAGTCTCATAATTACCTGGTTATAGAAACAGGGAAATATTTTAGCTATTGTTAAGATGACATTTTTTGTTCAAAAGACTAAAACAATTTTCTAAAAGTTGTAATCAATTGTTATCTAAGAGGCAGTCATCTAAGCTCCCTATGCCCTGATTTATTATCAGATTCTCTAAATTGCAGTAAGCCTGTCTTTGTGCAGAAAATGCAGTTTTGACAGAAGTGAATAGCGAGCTATGTGCCTAGACCACTTCTCAGGCTTGCTTTTTTGGATCAGACACTAATCCCATTTGGTTTCCTGATAGCAAAGGAATCAGGTTCCTCAAAGAATTCAGATGCCGATGTTTGCTTCTGAAAACACAAGGAGGACCAATATCCTAACCACTGGGCTTTTGGAGGGTTTTAACTTCTCCTTGTGTTTCCTCTGGTTCCGTGTGTCTTTTAAGGCCGGTTGAACTGTGGCGTTGCTTCACCAGCACCAGAGGAAGGTAACTGAACTCCAACCCTGTCATTCAGGGCACTGTAAAGGGGTGAGACAACTGCAGAAAACTGAAATGTAAGGAAGGGTCCAACCTGTTTCTACTTTTCAAACAAGTATAATGAAGCACATGTTTGTTAGAATAAGGTACAGCAATTACATTCAAGAATAAAATTTCTGACTCATCTTAGAAAGGAAAGCATTGCTTAGAGCTGAACACAGGGCAGGGTCTCAAATCGCTTCTCTAAATACTTCTCACGGGCTAGCCCTAAGTATTTCATCAAGCACTGTCAGGCCAGGTGGCTCTGGTCAGCACACTGACTCCCTTGGCTGCCACCACACACAGCAAGGTACACTGAGCACTGCACTCCAAGCCAAAAATTACCAGCACAGGATTCTGCTGTGGCCAGGAGGCTCATTCGATTTAGGACTTTCCTTACCACCATCAGCTCCACACTTTCAAATTAAGTTCTGTATACATAGCCACACATGAGAAACTAAGGGCTTGGGGCAGTTGCCAAAATACTGTCTCAATGCTTGAGGAACACAAGTGGAATGATTTCCCTCTACTGTTCTTATCCAAGTGTAGGGACACTTTTTTACTTTACACTCTAAGTTAAGATGATTTCCATCAACACTTCAAGTCACAAATTTCAAATGATGCTCCTAGATCGTGATTTGCAATAAGTGAATGTAAACTGGCCAAAGAATAACAGCTACAAATGAGTGAAACACGATATAGCATTTTCTACCATTTTAACCAGGCACACCAAACAGAGACAAAAGCAGCAAATGATGTTTCCGTACTTGCCCAAAATGAGTTAAATATGTTTTTAAAAACTTTACCACATTCCAGCAGCTACACTGCTCAAACCATGGGCCAAATACGTATCAGTTTAAGGGAAGTATCTTGACAGCATTGTTCCCTGCATTCAGAAGTTTACCATGATACCAAAGATGCTATACACTTTCGAGAACACAGTGCCAGAGAACTGTATTAGTGCTTTAGTTGAATAATCTGTAAAGTCGATCATCCTACTAGATATTTACAAGACTACACCACTGTATCTTAAGTTAAATGGTAAGAATCATATTAGCACAATACTATATTAAGAACGTGCATTAGCATGGTCATTCAAGGAAAACGACATGGTTCTCAAATAAACTGCAGCATAGCAAACCCTATATATATACACAGTATGCATATATTCAACGAGTAAAACATAAAATTAACAAAACACTGCCACAGTTTTAGAGACCAAAGGCATAGAATTGGTAACTAGCGCTACCACCGCAGCACTACAAATGTGATAATTCCCCACCACTCGTAAACTTCTGACAAAGGGATATCTTTCATCAGCCTCTTCACAGACTGCAAATGCTCATACGCGACATGGTTACGTTCAGGTATGGAATTCACAGACGCTCAGCTTGCAGCGCAATGAGAACACCTGAAACCGAGTCCCCTCAAGGGATTTCACACGGCAGCTGGCTCCGGGCTCGGCACCGCCGAACACACAAGCCAAGCCAGGCCCGGCAACAGGCGATAGCAGGGGAGCGTAGCCGCCTCTGTCCCTTGCCCTCCTCCACGGCGAGGGGCTGGAAAGGACCTACGTCTCCGCAGCGGCTGATGGGGGACCCAAGGCGGAGGCTGGAGCACGCCAGTGCAAAGCCCTCTGGCACCCCAGCAAGGCAAAAGCTCCCGGCGCCGGGCCCCGCGCCGCCGGCTGCCGCCCCCGCCGCTCCCCCGCACCCTCCACTCACTCTTGGTCGCGGCGATCAGGTTCTTCCCATCCTTCAGCAACTCCTTGATAAACTTATTGGTCTTCTCCAGCTCTGCCTCGTGGGCTCTCACCCGCTCCCTGAACCAGGGGCTGTCCAGGTAGCAGTCGCTGAACTCCAGGGGCTGCAGCCCCATGGCTGCTCTTGCTGCTGCTGCTGCCGCCGCCGCGCCGGGGCTCGGCTCCCCGTGAACCGCAGCGCCGCCGGCGAGCCCGCAGCAGCAGCAG
>JAWWES010000133.1:14204552-14215413 GCA_035583135.1 Lophotriccus pileatus
GCGCCGGGGGCGCCCCCGCTGCCGCCCCCGCGGCCGCGGCCACAAAGCGAGTGCGGCGGCTCGCCCCGCACGGCGCTGGGCGCGGGAAGTGCCGAGCTCCGCGGAGCCGCCCTCCCCGCGGCCGGGGACGCCCCGCTCCCGGCAGCCCCGCCGCGACACGCCCGGCCGGGCGGGGCGGGCAGAGCCCCGGGCCCGCCCGCAGACCGCCCCTTCCGAGCGCCCCGCGGCGGCGGCGACACCGGGCGGGGAGCTGGGGCCGCGCCGGTGCTCCGGGTGGCCGGGCGGAGCTGCTGCTGGAGCACCGCGGGCGTCCCCGAGCGGGGAAGGCGGGCAGGTACTGCCCTGCCAGAGAGAGCCCTCTGTCCTGCAGAGGCACCTCGGCAAGTCAGAGGGGTGGGCAGTCCGCAGCCGTAGTTTAACAAGGGCAAGTGTCGAGTTCTGCACCTGGGATGGGGCAACCCTACTTGTATGTACAGACTGGGGAATGAGGTGCTGGAAAGCAGTGCCGCAGAAAGGGAACCGGGGGGTCCTGGTCGACGGCAAGTTGAATATGAGTCAGCAGTGCCCTGGCAGCCAGGAGGGCCAACCATAACCTGGGGGGGCATCAGGCAAAGCATCGCCAGCCAGTCGAGGGAGGGGATTGTCCCACTCAGCTCTGCTCTCGGGTGACATCACCTTGAACATTATGGCAGTTTTGGGCATCGCAATAGAAGAAAGATATTATTAGGGAGCATCCAAAGGAGGATAATGAAGATAGTGAAGGGCCTTAAGGGGAAGCCATATGAGGAGCGGCTGAAGTTACTTGGTCCGCTCAGCCTGGAGAAGAGGAGACTGAGGGGAGACCTCATTGCAGTTACAACTTCCTCGTGAGGGCAAGAGGAGGGGCAGGCAGTGATCTCTTCTCCGTGGTGACCAGTGACAGAACTCAAGGAAACATCGTGAAGCTGAGTAAAGGGAGGTTTAGCCTGAATATCAGGAGAAGGTTCTTCACCCACTGGGTGATCGGGCACTGGAACAGTCTCCCCAGGGAAGTGGTCATAGCATCAAGCCTGACAGAGTTCAAGAAGTGTTTGGACAATGCTTTCAGGCATATGGTGTGATTTTTGGGATGTCCTATCCAGGGCCAGGAGTTGGACTTGATGATTCTGATGGGTCCCTTCCAACTCAGCATATTCAATGATTTTACCATCTGCTGGGCCCCCTCCACCTCACAGAAACATTCATGGGCTTTAGGAAGGGGCTGAGCAGGCTCTCAGTGGGAGGATGCACAGAGCTGCACATGGGCTGCTTGATCCATAATCGGCCATGGGGGTCTGCCGGCTGAGAAGGCTGGCACTGCTCTCCTGCCCCTATTGTGCTCATGTGTCTGCCCATGAAATCCTCTGCAAAGAAGAGGTAGACTCACTTTTATGTCTTCATTCAATAAACTAATGCAAACAGTTTTTGTGAACAAGTACTGCAGCAAGAGCAAGACCTTGAGAAGACAACTCAATTAATTATTTCAGTTAAGAATGTTAGGAAACTCATGGGGAAAATAAAAAAAAAAAAAGAAACGAACGAACAAACCAGAAAAAGGCTTGTAGTTATACTTTTATTTATAATTTAGCTATAATTTAATGGTTTTAATGGTCTGACCGTAGTGCAATTCATAGTGCTTTGGTGGACCCTATTATGATTGGAGCGTATATATTTTAGTCATGAATGTATGTGATGTCTCTTTTGGGAGTAACTTCAATCTATTTTGTTTTCTGTATTTTGGAAAATTGTGTGTTAGTTCCTGCTCCATTTGAAACAATGAGCTTTAGTATTAATTCAGTGTATTATTGTTGAGCCCACAGTTAAACCTAATGTGCATGTCTGAGATGAAGATAACTAGCAGTGGAACTATCAGCCCCTTCCTGTATGACCCCAGACACTGACCTGCAGAAGTCAAGTATGGAAATAGGGGGCACTTCATGAATCTAATTTTAAATTACTCTGCAAGATCACATTGTCTGCTGTGATACTTATTTTCTAATATTACTTAACTGAGAAACTACTATGTTATTCAAAACTCAGTTTAGAAATAATTTAAAAAAAACCCAAACAACCACCCTAAAGAAATAATAAACAATCCTTATCTCTGTTTAGATTACTGGAGCAGCATTTCGAGAGTAAGTATGCCTTCCATGAATTGTTTGTTTACTTTGACCTGTAGTTGTCTTTGGCATTAGTCGGAATAATATTTTTCATGCTTGTTTATAGTTACTGTAGTTTTCCTGTTATAATTTCACTAAAGTGTTGTAAAGTAATTGGATCTCATGCTTTGTGTGGATTTGTGCTTGAATTCAAATTAAAAAGGAAAAGAAAAAAAAGAATGTTTAGCTTAGTACTGAGTTTTTTAACTGGCAAAAAACCACCGGGTATAAAGTTTAGATTTGTCCTACCATGACAAGCCCATTAAGGAAAATTGGTCCACCTGGCTCAATCATGTAAAGTAAAAATGTGTTCCATTTGAGTTGCATGTAAAAGGAGCAGTTGTTGTCCAACAGAAATACATACATAAACATAACACAGTTTTTCCCAGAATAGAGTTAACTTGTTTTTACATAATAAGGCAAGGAACCAAAATCACAGTTACATCGATATTCTACACTGTTTATCCAGTGTTGGTATTCAGACAACATCTTGGATTCCTATCACCAAAACTATTAAATATATCTTTTCCTAAACCTGACTCACCAGTCAGACTCAAAAACTTCAGAATTGTGATTAAAAAAAAAAAAAAAAAAAAAAAAAGAAAAAGATGAAAACTGAGAAGAAATAGTAACCCATCACTGTATGGATAATTACATATCTAATGAGCAATAAAAGGAGTTGCCCTTTTGTCACTAAGGCTTGAAGTGTCTTTATATCATCAGTTTAGAAAAATCTCTCTTCTGCCGTTCCCTACTCAAGGTCATCAAAATTTACAGCCTTATTGTAGCCTCTTTTAAGAGACTATAACAGAAGTTGACTATGTGAAGCCCTAGAAAAATCTTCTCCATAAACAGTGTATTTAGCTTTCCTTTGTCTGTTTTCCCTTGGCATTCATTGCATGCATGGTTTCAGGAAATACCCTCTTCAAATCATCCTATGTGATAGGGATACATCAGCATGTCATATGTTTTGTTCCATCGTATCTTCCTTATGTTCTTGTCTGATCACCATTCTGATTTTTGTGAAAGATGATATTCTGATCTGTGGCTGATTGTGTCTCCAGGCTGTATGTTATAGAGAGATGGGTTAGAAATTAGCGAATTTAACTTTCAGTTTTATTGACATTTTATTAGAGAGCATTGATATTGGCTCCCAGCATTTTCAACACACAGTTGTGTTGTTGAAAACATCATTAGCAACAGCATCCTTCCAAGGAATTATAGTTTCTTGTCTTGTCTAAGCACTTTTACCTATGTTAGTCCTGTTATGGGTTTAATAGAAAGTTTATAGAGTTTCCTTCTAACTTCCATCTTGTTTATGACTGTGACATCCCTGTTGGCTTGCAAGATCTTAAGGGTCTCATGCATATGAGAGGTACCACTGGGCTGCCTGTTTCCTCTGCTCTCATCCATCAAGAGTGCAAATAGAAACTGACTGATCTCTGGCGACCTACGATGCAGACCAACACTATTTATTCTACTGTCAACCAATTTCATTATTATTATGGCAACTATGTATATATCTGATAAGATGGACAGTCCTTTCTGGGTCTCCCTTACAGCAAAATCTTTATCCAACAAATTATTTTAGAATGCAGCCGTTTGCTTTTTCAGTGTTACAAACATTGTATTCTGTGGCCATTTTTTCCCTGAAGTGTTCCATAAAAAAGCTGTATGAGATTAATAAATATCCTCCTCAGACTTTGAACTGAACTGAGTCTTAGGAATTCCAAGGATTTTACACTGCCACTTTTTAGTAACTGTCCTCCACAAATGGGTTGAATTAGCACAGAGTACTACTTCATTTATGCTTAAAAATAGGCACTATAAAGCATTTATGCTATCTGTTTGGCATTTATTTGCTCTGACAAAAAAAAATAGTTGAACTAGTTTGGAGAATCATGGAGTGACAGAGATACTTATTTATTACAGTATTTGGTACAATCTAGCTCCTGTTACACCTTACTGTCCACAGGTGATAATTGCCATTAGGTTTTTAAACTCTTTCTCGCTCTCTTCCTGTATCCCATAGATGCTGATAGTTTCTTTCCCCATACTATCATCCTCTACCTGGAAAGCATAATTGAGCTAAAGTCAAAGAAGGTTGTTCCCTACCTGTAACTAATTGAAAGTTCATAGCTTTTTTTTTTTTTTTTTTTGGTCAAAACTGGAGGAAGCCTTGTGGGTACCAGTTGATTTAATAAAATATTATTTTCTGCTTCAGAGGATAGAGCTTAGTCCTAATATAAAGTATTTGATACTTTTTGATACTAATATTTGCATATCCTCATGGGCTTCAGCCCAAGTGCTTTGCCATTTACTGTGTGTATTTTCTAGCATGACTATCAGAATTTGATTCTAGTGTCATTCAGGTTGCCCGTTCTGGGTTTTTTCCTTTGGGTCACTTCTCTCAAAATGTTTGTAGACTTGCCCTCTGTTATAATGTTATAGAGCAATAATGAAGTTTGCCATGGATTACAGTTTAACTGCTACAGTGTTTCATCTAGATTTATGCTCCCACTCTGTATGTGCTCTTTTAATCTTGTTCCTAATGTTGGCCTGACATTTTTAGATGATGCTCATTTGTTTCTCAGAAGGAAATGCATATACAATGAATATCCACAGCTATAAAAGCTTGGACAAGCTGTATTAATGGTTTAGAGCACGAAAGTAAAGATGAGGAGCTTCCAGACATTTCCTAATTAGTAAACAATGCCGTGGCCTGTTCTTGTCCCAGAAGTAGGACATGACCAGATGAACTCTGCCTTCTTAGAAAAGATGTGCACTCCAGGGCCCTGCATGTGGCTGTTTCCCCGGAGCAGACAGTCTGCTGGACTACACAAAGAAGGAAAATGGTGTCCTAAGCATGGGAGGGAGGGAGGGAATTAGGGACTGGAGATGCTGAGCTAAGCTCTAAATTTTGCTCCTTGCAATTTGTTGCTGCAGAGCAGAGTTGTTAGACAAAGGCAACTAGGCCTTGTTCATGACTTAAACCTGGTGTCGTGAGTGTTCTCATCTGTCGTTCGCTGGATTTACCGAGAGGGGAGTTAAAGTTAGGTTTTAGGAATACCGTAAGTACAGCGAGCGCGCAGCGTGCACCCCTTACACTGCGGCTGGTAAACACTTAAGGTGGCGCTTCTTTCCTGGCGGTAGCGTAGCCCCGAACAGCACGGATGGGCAAGGGAGCGGATGGAGAACATCGGCGTGAATCAATTCCGCGGCCCTGCGTTTGCACGAGCTGAATTGCCACCTTTTAAGGGACTGGATACGCGTGGAGAAAAAAACGTGAATAACGAAAAGCACCTTTACTCCACAGTGCCGGCTCCCGCCGGGCACCGCCCAGCGCCTGCGCGATCCCGGCACTGGGATGGCGGCGGCGGGCTGGGAATGCCGGTCCGTGCCCGGCAGGGGATGGAAGGCCCTGGAGCAGGTGATGGATGTCCCCGAGGCAGGGGAAGCCCCCCGTGTCCCCCGCAGCTTCCTGGGGCGGCGGCCCCGGAGTCGCCTGCCCCGGCCCCCGCATCCCACGGCGGGCGGGGTCGCAGGGCCCGCCCTGGCTTTGCACGTCCCTGTGTGCCCTGCCGGTACTGATGGGTTTCTGGATTAAGAAAAAAAAAAAAAAATAAACCACAAAACAAGCCTTGTCGTGATGGTACTGTGTTTCTTGCAGTCCCTCTCCGTGTAAACTTCGTGTTCTTCGGCTTTGGAACTCATCTGAAAATATCGAAGGCGGTATTAGCCCTTCTCGGGTAAGTAGCTTTAAAAGTTGTAGGGGTGGGCGAGGCAGGTATAAAAATGTGCGCATTGGTTCTGGTAACTCTTTAACCCTTTTTTTTTTAAGCGGAAAAATTGTCATGCTGCTTTCTGTAAAAGTAAGTGCGAGCTCATTACCTCGCTTTGTTTTATGGAGATACTGCTGTTCAACGAGAAAAATTTTAACCTGCAGATTGTGTGGTTGATTTTGAAATTTATGAGTGCGTGAGCATCCAGTGTGCAAAACTGTTGGGTCAGAGACATGCTAAAGTGTCTATTACAAAAAATAAGTATTACAAAGGGAGAAACAGAGTCTGTTTCCCGGACCTGGTCTAACACAGACGTGATGTGCACTTGACTTTTGAATGGTGAACGCTCAGAGCTGATGAAATTGTCGGTGGCACAAAGATGAGCATGTTTTTGAAAGTTTAGGATTTGGGGGGAGGGAGGATGTCTTTACAAACTCCAGCGAAAATTAAAGTGTTTTTTGATCTGTCAACTTTTTTTTTTTTTTTTTTTTTTAGGAAAAGTTAGTATTCACGTTCTTCAGAATGCCGAACTGCAATGCCAAATTTCACAGAGGTGGTAGGGAAGCCAGCAGGAGGGAGTTGGTTTCCAGATCTTTGCAGAGTGCTCAGCATTGCCTGGAGGAGCAGGATTTTGGAACTGCATATGCTCACTATCTCCTCGTACTAAATCTGGCTCCTGAGTTAAAAACTAGTGTCAAAGTAAGTGCTCTTCGAATTACTTGAAACAGTTTTCTGTATTGTATTCCCTTGAGGTCTTTGTGACGTGTTTTGTACTTGTGATTTGTTGTATGTAACTGATTTCTACTTTTATTTTGAAGACAGAATTGGAAAATTAGTAGTGATGGAGATGGCCAGTGCCTTGTTTAATAAGCTCTGTATGCTTATATGAAGGGAATTCATACACTTTTCTTTTAGTCTGTGTTTGTGTGTCAACCAAGTTTAATAAAAATAGGGCCTTGTTAGTATTGGAGCATGCATTAATATACACACAGGCTCTTAGTAAACACTGCTGGGTGATGATCCCCTTGATCCTCCTTGGATCTCCGAGAGCTTATTTCTGCTTCTTCCAGGTGAGCCAACTACCATTTTATGATAGCAAACAGTTGTACGCTGCGGCTTAGGGAGATGAGGGTGTTCAGGTGCATGTCAGCATACCTCCAGATATTTTCAGGGCTCCATTCCCTACTTCTGGTAACTCCCAGCAACTCAGTGGTATATGTTTTATTTTCTAGGAAACATTTCAGTTCACTCTCTTCAAATGGGCAGAAGAACTAGATTCTCTGGCACGGATTCAAGATCTGTTTAACTGTTATGAACAAGCACTTGAACTGTATCCGAATGATGAAGTGATATGTAACAGTATGGGAGAACATCTCTTCAGGTTTGTAGTAACGTGTATTCAGGTTTTGTAACGTTCACACTGTAAATGCAAGCACATGCTTAATGTTGTAGAGTGGGTGCTGTTGAATTTAAATAGAGTAGCCAAAGCTAAAATAAATGTTGCTAGTCACAGCAAAAATAAAATAAATTAAGAAAAAAAGGAAAAGTACTGTTACTAAAATAAAAAGTTAAAACCAAAAATGCTGCCCTCAAATATTTTCTGACAAATTATTAAGGAATTACTAAACAAAAAAGAGACTGAAGTTGTTCACAGTCACGTTAGTGGTTTTCCTATAATTTTTTTAATTCTTCCTTTCTTGCCTGTTAGATCCTATCAGAATTACAACCCATGAATGCTGTCTCTTAATTCTGGTCCTTCTTGAGATGACATATAGCAGGCCTTTGAAGTGAGGAGAAGCTACTGTACTGTGTAGGGCTGTTCTTAAACGGTTTGAGCTTATGCTTGTGTTTATTAGTGTAAAGCAGAATAGTATTTTTCTGTTTCTCAAGTCTTTGAGACTGAAATCATAGGCCATAATTGAGATAGTTTTCATTAGATTTGTTTTTTGTGATTACTTTCTTTATTTCAAAGGAACACCTGTCCCAGCGTTGTATTAAATTGTATATGTATATTTGATAGATTTGGGGCTTTTTTCATTGCTATCTGATTTGAGAATACACTGTAAGTATTACAAAAACTTGCTTCAAGTTCACAGTTTGGTTTCTTTTTAGTTTCTTTCCTTTTTTTTTTTTTTTTCCAAAATTGGCACTTAATGCAAGAGCTGACAACTCAAAGTTTGGTATTTTTGCAGTATGTTCCAGTTAAATATTGTAAAGCACCTCTGAGGTTTATGGCATTCTCTCGACTTGAACATCTGTGAGACTGGATTGCAGAGTTGGTGCTGTCATATTGTTGCAGCAAAGTCTTGTAAAACCTGTTTTACTTTGTCAAAGGATGAAGTAGTGGATTGTTGGTACACACAGTGGTATTTTTGGACTGCCTTTGCGTTTTACAGTGATTTGATGTAAAGCTGTACATCGTTCTTTTTAAAGGCAATGCTAGTGTTTCTAAAGATAATCTTTCTAACGCAAAACTCTTCCACAGACCCGCAGATGCTTACAGCTGAATGTGTGCTTTCTGTTTATTTGTCATTTTTGCTCTTAGAATGGGCTTTAGAGATGAAGCAGCTGGATATTTTCACAAGGCGGTGAAGCTCAACCCAGACTTTGCTGATGCAAAGGAGAACTTTTACCGTGTTGCAAACTGGCTGGTGGAACGCTGGCACTTCATCATGCTCAATGATGCCAAGAGGAACCTTACCTACCTGAAGGCCATTGAGAAGGCCGTCCGCTCAGGGTGCAACTCTGTCCTTGATATTGGCACAGGAACAGGAATTTTAAGGTATGCCACAAGTGCACATTTTTAACAGGAGTTTAACAGAAACATACTTGTTGTCTAACAAAATTTGGTTGCTAGTGGAAAATATAATTACTTTCATGGCTTTATGGAGACAAAACTAAGGAAAGAAACAGAAGTTTTCAGAAATCAGTGAGTCTGGACGTTAGTGTTTAATGGGGTTTTCTGGAACCTTTTTTATGATTTGTTGCAGATGCTTTTTGTGCCAACTCATGTTGGTTTTGGAGTTGTTATGCCATTTGTCTTGTCTTTTAAGTACTGAGTCTAAAGAGTTACTTAGTATAGCTGGGGGAGTTACGCTAACTCTGGTGGTTTCTTTGTTGATAGCATATCAAGAGGATATCAACTTGTGCAATATTAGTGTTCACACAAGAGATACTAGTTCACTTAATGATGACTTTTAGACTTGAACTGGTAGAAATATGAAGCAGATGTGGAGGAGGGGAAAAACTCTGATTCTTTTTTTTTCAGTATGTTTGCAAAAAAGGCAGGAGCATCATGTGTCTATGGCTGCGAATTATCAAAAACCATGTATGAACTTGCCCGTGATGTGGTGGCAGCAAATAATATGGAAAGAGAGATCAAACTTCTGCATTTGAAGTCACTTGATATAGAAATTCCAAAGCACATACCTGAAAGGTACGTTGTTGCTTTCAGCTGTGACAGTATTTTGAATCTGCTCCTGATTTCAAGAAAATGGTAAATGCTTTGTGACCTAAACAGGAAATAACACTGCTGTGGTATTGCCCAGAATGTGAGAAGGTTCTCTATATGTTTTCTGCTTTTATAGAGCAGTGCAGAAATGACAGTATGTTCTTCAGATTGTACTAATCTCTATGGTAGATCAACAGTGTCATAAGTTAAGGAGTTTAATTCTTTGATGGTGGGAGCTTTGGGGCATTTGTAATTATATTGCAGCAACAGGAAAAGGAAAATTAGATTACTGTGTCCTAAAGGTAATTTTAACACAGTTTTATACTTAACGTCTCGTATCTGGTGTGGTATAGGCTCGTGATCGGAAATGATGAAGCTCCTGTGGTTTAGCCACATGGTTTAGGCCAGTCAAGCCTTGTATAATTGTGCCAGCTGAGCTACAGTAAAAATGTATGTCCTTTTAATGTATATAATGAGTTACTAAATGTCACCTGTCAGGAGTAAATTCCTACTGTTCTGGAAATGTCTTCTCTTATCATGCTGTATGTTTTTTTGGTTTAATTCCAGAGGATTTAGGATTTTAGTTTTTTTAGTCTGTGTAACAATTTTGTTGTGCTCTGATTATAGCTTTGGGGTTTTTAATTCCTTTTTATACACACGCATGAATGCATACTCTTGCACAAAATAAATATTCTGTAATATCACTGGCTGTGTGCCCAGGCTGAAACATCTTCCTGTTTTGGCTAGATTCTTCCCACACAATTTATTTATAAATGCTGAACAAGAGGCTTTATGGTAAATTCTTGCTCAATATTTATTTTCTTTTATCTGCATCTTGAATAACTTGTAACAACAATTCGAAACACTTAATTTTTTGGAAGAACTAAATTACCCATCTGTACTGAAACTTCGGAACACTGGTAAAAGTTTTGCTCTGAGCTCACATTGGTATAGTTTCATTTTCTTTTGATTTTTTAAAGAAGGAACGTGTGTTATACATTATATGTCATGGTGTTCTTTTTGTTATATAGGGTTTCCTTGGTTGTCACAGAAACAGTTGATGCTGGTTTATTTGGAGAAGGAATTGTGGAGAGCTTGATACATGCTTGGGAACACCTACTTTTACAACCAAAGGTAAGTGATGTGGGTACAAGTGTATAAATGGGATTCCTGTTTTGGTTTTATATGTACGAGTACATGTGCACACATTCTGAACCTGTGTGAGTGACAAACTTTTGTAGATATTTCATTCCTTTTGTTATGCTAAAAATGAGCGATCTGGGTTTGTTCCATGAATTTGATTTGGTGAATGGCACTGAGGCAGCAGCATACATTGTGTGCTTCTGTGAGCTTGTGTTCTGAGCAGACAGGTACTTGGCCACAACAACCCCCTGCAGCGCTACAGGCTGGGCACAGAGTGGCTGGAGAGCAGCCAGGCAGAAAGGGACCTG
>JAWWES010000133.1:14215513-14238812 GCA_035583135.1 Lophotriccus pileatus
GGAAGGATATTGAGGTGCTGGAGCAGGTCCAGAGAAGAGCAACCAGGCTGGTGAAGGGACTCGAGCACAAGTCCTATGAGGACAGGCTGAGGGAGCTGGGGTTGTTTAGCCTGGAGAAGAAGAGGCTCAGGGCAGACCTCATCACTCTCTACAACTACCTGAGAGGAGGTTGTAGCCAGGTGGGGGTTGGTCTCTTCTCCTGGGCAGCCAGCAGTAGGACGAGAGGGCATGGGCTTAAGCTCTGCCAGAGGAGGTTTAGGTTGGATATTAGGAAGAAATTGTTTACCAAGAGAGTAATCAGACATTGGAATGGTCTGCCCAGAGATTCCCCATCCCTGAAGGTTTTTAAGATGAGACTGGATATGGCACTCAGTGCCGTGGTCTGGTAACCGCAGCAGTGTTGGATCAAGGGTTGGACTCGATGATCTCGGAGGTCTTTTCCAAGTTGATTCTATGATTCTGTGATACTTGCAATGGATGTTTCCCCCATGTAACCTTCCATCATACAGAGATGGTTCACTCCTGATCACTGTTCATTCATTTGGTTTAATCTTTTTTTGTCCCCGGTCTTTTTAAGTAACACCAAAGGGTTTTATGTGGATTTTAAACACACTATTTTCCTGCAAGTTTGATTACACCCTGACCATTCTGAGATACCAACTAGTAGCAGAAAGTCATGTCAGTCTAAGCAGAAAACGCTGAATTATGGAAGAGTTATTTCTCATTGTGACACTAGGGAACACTCAGTTATAATTTTGTAATTATGCCATATGCTTCTGCTCTTAATTTATTTTTGCTGATTTGAACCTTTTTGAGAGACTGAGCAATGCTACTGGGTTTTGGATTTTACTATACGTATTTTTCATTTTAGTTACCATACATCAAGCAAAGTAATATGACCAAGGAGTCTTATATGGTTTAACCTCTGTTATATCTTATGAAATAGAGGGACTTATCTTTATTTTGCCATTGCTTTGATTCCAACTAATTTAAAAAAGTTTTAGCTGGCTGAAACCTATGATATTGAATTGAAACTGATGACCTCTAGTGTTAAGTATAGGAATGATGCATAAAGGAAAAGTCCTCAAATGTTTCACTGTACTCTAACAGAATACAAATTAAAAAAAATGCTATTAGAGTTACACAGGTGAAGTAGTAGACTGAAAAGTAAAGCTGAAGCCTGGATATATTGAAACACTGTATTTAAGAAACTCCTTTCATGGTCAACAGAATGCCAAAGACCAGAATCTTTACTAATCACTAAGAACTTATTGGTGTTTTGACTGTCACTTGGATGGCTCACTAATATGTAACCCCTAGGCTTCTCAGTAATGGTCACCACCTCATGGCATGTTCTTGTTCATGTTTTCACAGCCAAAAAATCAAGAGGTTAGTGCTGGAGACTATGGCAGAGTTATTCCTGCAAGTGCCACGGTATTTGGGATGGCAGTGGAATGCAAAGAGATACGTAGACATCACAGGTATGTCTAAACTGCAGCAGTGATTTGAACTCATATTTGTTATTTGGGAAGAAAGACTGGTTGTTTTTATTGAGGATTTCTCATTTACTGTTCTCTTTATTTTTTGAATGGCTGATTGTCTGCTTAACTAAACAGATTTCTGCTCTCACCCTCCCCACCCCCCCCCTTTTCCAAGCTTTTTTTTTTTTTTTTAACACCTTCCTACCCCTTTGAGGTTCAGATTTTCTGGATCACTTTATCAGAAACTCTTGATTTACCCTTATGCTGAAGTACATGCCTCTAATACATAAGACAGAAATTAAATTCCTTAATAGTAAAATTATGTCTCAATGTCTGTATTGTAGATTCTTGGATTAATGTTTAGCCTTTATCCTCATTTTACCCTCTTTATAATTTACTTCATACCTCACTAGTAGATCTAACACTTCCAGAAGATGAGGACAGGATTGTGTAAAGCCTACATGTTGATAACCCCAGCTAGCATTGTCTGTCTGAATATGTCCTTTGCCTAGTTGTGAACTGGTATAGAATAAGGTTTCTTTGCTGAGACCAGCTTTCATATTTTATATTCCATTCAATACTTTCATATTCATTTTTATTCTCTTTTAGAACAATATCACTGTATGAAGACAGTCTCTGTCTGAGAGGTTAGGACTTGATGTATTTTGTTTAGGATTAATCTTGTTGTACATTAAAGAAAACACTAACTGCTACAGGAGCTTCAGTGCACTTTATGAAAAGTAGCCAGGCTACAATCAGCAATTTTTCTAATATGCTAGACCTGGACAGTGGCCAGAAAGAGACAGAAGTTCCCATGGTAGATGGTCGCGGAATAATTTCTGTTAGAAGTTAATGATTCATCAACTAAAAGAGGTTTTGCCTTGAAACAGGGCATTGACTGTTCCTTATGAAATTTACACAGAATGCAAGTTTACGTCCTGTTAACTTGGGATTGTTGAATTGACATTCCATTTTAATAGCTTGAGGTCAGATGACTAGCAGGACTGAAGTGATTGTCACAAATCAATTTTATCCTGTAGAAAGAAGAAAAATGTCAGTTTTAAATTTTTTGCCTCTATAGTTTGAGATCCCCTTTTGCTATAGTAAGAATACTTAAGTCTATTTTAACAAGTGCTGTTAAGTTTTATGTAAAACACTTCTTAACTGTTCTCAGATTTAAACTATCCAGATGTCTTTGAATTATTTTGATGGGCATGTCTTCACATTACCTCAAGTGTTTTCATGATCTACAGTAAAACTTTAGGGTTTGGATTTTTTTTTTCTGAGCCTAATGAAATAGCATTTTGAAAGTATCTCTTTTCTCATGCTTTTTATAACAGTTTCTGTCTTGTACAATTAATACAGTTTTGAGCTTTAATTTTTTTTTTGAGTGCTTAGAAGTAGATGTAGAGCCCAGAACTGTATGAGTACTTGTGGGTTTTTTTCCCTGAAGTACATTTAAAAGTGTTTTTAATCTATCATCAAACGCTGATTCATCTTGCTAAGAGTGGGAATCCCTTTTGAGTCCAATTGTTGATAATCTGGCATATCATAGTCATCTATCTGTGTTTGATCTGAGCTTCTACTTTGTATTCTGTCCCGTTGTTTTAGCAGTTTTAAGTTAACGCTGCATTTCTTGTGCTCTGATTATTTTGAGGGTTTTTTTCCTAGGATAGAGTGAAATTCTAGGTAAATCTTACCTGTTTTCTTGTTGTGCTATTTTTGGTGCACTTAAGCCAACTTGACAAAAGGTTCTGTGCTGATTTAGTTGTTATTGTAGGTCTATTACTTGATGTTTTAGTGACAGTTGTAATGTTTCTTTGCTATAGCTGGTGCTGCTTTTACCCCCTGCTTGTGTTCCCTAGAATGACTGTAGAGTCTAACTCTGCTGTGGTGTTACGTCATTTTTAAAAATATTTTTATGGAGTGTTTTAATTTTCTCCTGAAGTCACTGCAAGAATTGCACTGAATAAATGTTTCTTTACAGGTTTCAAGTTCTTTTTAGTGTTTTATTTTTAGACAGCTAATCCCCAGAAAGAGAGGAAATAAAGTGACGATACCTCTGTGCTTAGGTATCGAAGCCAGAAAGGTTAATGATAACGTATCTGAATTGTCTGCTGAGTTCTTACACAATACGGCAGCTGATCTCTTTTAGTGGTAGTATTTCTTTTAAAATCATACATGGATTCAGTTTCAAATGCAGGGGAGTACCTTCTCTGTTAAAATATGTTACTGCACTGAGCACATGAGAAGAGTGCAATTATTGATAATGTTGCAGAATTTTTTAGTATTTATTGTGAAGTACTTACTAGTTTGTGCTTTCTATTGCTATGGAATCTGCTCCAAAGATGGAGTCCAATGTCTTTTAGCTTTACATAATGGTTAAAATATACTTAGCTAAGAACATGACAAAGGGGAACTTAATTCTGCAATTGTGAGCTTCAAGGACGTGACCATATATGATGAGAATATTATCAGACAGCCTGTCTAGTCATGCTTAGTTGTAGGGAGATCTCTTGCAGGGAGAGGGGGTTCCTGAAAAAGTGATTCAGAACTAAAAATAGTTCTAGAAATAGAAATTTAAATAGTTGTTGTTTGAACTGAGTACTAGATCTGACTATAAGAGTGTAGATGTGCTGGATAGCTGTCACTTAAATGGGAAGCCCTAAGTGTTTCTCAGGCAAATGTACTTTTTCAGAATAATCTAAAGTGTAGCTTGTGCAAGACTTACATAACTTCCTGACTCGTACTTTGAAAATGAGAATATATCTCAAGTCCTCAACCCTAAGAGATGGACAGTGTGAGTAATTGTTTTAAAACAGTTCAGCAGTTGTCTTTGAAGCTTTTTGTATAAGGTCATTTCTTAAAAATCCAATTGATGTTCTGTCTTACAAGAGAGGACATGTGTATTCTGAGTTGTAAAAACATTTTCCACCAAGAAATCAGCAGTGAAACTTTTCTCTCAGCTATGTGACTATGAAAAATGCCATATTCTACATGGATTGTGCTTGATAAATATGTGAACATACCACAAAATGAAAGGTTACCTCGAAGAGACTCCCAAAATGCATTTTCCTATTGCATATCTATCTTTGTTTTGACTACTCTGCTCACCTGAAAGAAACACCTTTGTTATCTGTTTAATGTAGCAGAAGAAAAGCTTTATTTGCTCTTACTATCACAGGATTTATTTTTCTTTAGTTCTCTATCAAGACTCAGTGAGTTGTAGTTAAAGGAGCAAAACTCTGTGGCCTTTGACAAAGGACACAATTGGCTTTTTCTTGGTTTCTGGTGACAGCTTTCAGTTCTGATTCTTGAAAATGATGTGTATTCTCTGTGCTTTGGAGCTGCTCTGAATACAACACCACCACCACAGAATTGTTTTAGTATTTTTTAGCTTTTCTATTCTAGGGCTCTGTACATTTTAAAATACTTAGCCAGCTTAGGGAGAATTTCCTTTAGGTCTTTGATTAAATGACTTGAAGTTTCATTTCTTCTCTTTTTGCTTTTACTCCAGAGTGGGAATGCAAGAAGTTGCTGGTGTGTGCTTGTCAAATTCAGTGCAGTTCTTCAGTCCAACATACGCTTTTGCTGGTTCAGAGGAAACTGTCGAGCCTTACACCACTGAGAAGCTCAGTCGTATTCCTGGAGGTTACATACCCCTGACAGAACCCTGCCAAGTAATGACAGTAGATTTCAATGATCTGCAGGTAATGTTTTTGTTTGTTTGGGGTTTTTTTTATATCCTTTGTAAGTAATTGTTTTATGAATAGCAAGAGTCCCATATTTTATTTGCTTCTGGGTTCAACTTCAGATCAGTTCACAAGGGCAAAGTTGGCAGGGCTGCACTGAAATCCTCTCCTGGTTTTGATGCTTGTCTGGTTGTGTGTTTCATCAGATGACATTTTCTGGGTTTTTGAAGGTGGAGGTTTCTTGTTTGTTGGGCATAGTTTAGGGAACTTTATGAACTATCTCACCATAAGATCAAACGGCTGCCAACCTCAATACATAGAGGGGGAGGAAGAATGCAATAGACCCATCTTAGATTATTTATATGGTTGTGGAGCTGACTTAGTTTATTCCTCTAAAGTTAGAGTCTTCAAGAAACGCTTGAAGACAACAGAAGGGGTGTATTTTTCATCTGGCATAAAACTCTCTCTAAGTCCTGATGGGTCAGTGTAAAAGAGATTAAGAAATTACCCTATTCAATCAATTTGATTCCACCCTTCAGCTCCTTTGTATCTTGAGGTATTTCTCTAATATGGCATTCTAAAGCATAGTAGCACTATTTTGTGTATTTAACACAAAATACATTTGAATGCATACGTAAATAGCCCTGGACTGTAAGGCAGAGACCTCAGCCACCCACAGCTGGGCACTCTAAAAATATGATACTTCTGATCTCTGGTGTGCTTCTTGCTCAATGACCCATGGTGAGGAGTTAGCATTGACTCAAAGCTTAAAATAGATTTTGTTATATAAATGAAATTATTCTTGGCTTCTGCTTGGCCAGAAATTGCAGTGTTTCTGAATCAATAGCTTTTCCTAGTTGGCTTGTCTGACATCCTGAGATTAAAAATGAAATAAGACAAGGCTCTTCAGTATACTACTGGGAGCAATCTCTCTGACCTAATGTTGCTTCTGCTTCTAGCATCAATAAGAAACTATTACTCTCATCTGAGAGATGTCTGTTCTTAAGCATCTGCCTGCTGGCAAATATGTAAAGATAATTTTAAAGAGTAAAGAACAGTGTTACTCTTTAAATCAGGTTTCAGAACTGCTCCTTTGAAGTTTCAGTTAGACTAATAGAGTGTTCCTGTCATGAAATGTTAAGATACCATAAGTAAAAAGGGAGAAATGCCACTGATGTGAATCACTGATATGGTTGGGAATCGTTGGTTACTGTTTGTTGTGATGTTGTCACTGGGCAAGTGTGGCAGTTCCAAACACTGGTAGGTTACTATCAACGCGTTTGTTTTTTTTTTGTTTGTGTGTGTGTGTGTGTGTTTTGTCTGGCCATACCTGGATGTTCAATCAGTTCAACTAAAAATGAAATAGAAAAAATAACTGTGCTCCTGTTGTAATAAATAAAAACTTGCTAGGCTTACAAACAGTAGCAGAATTACCTACTAAAGCCTGAAATTCAGATAAGAAATCACTGAGCACTAGTGAGGTAATTTCAAAGATGTAATTCCTAGACTCATATTTTGAAGAATGAGAGGGGTGTTGCATTTATTCTGCTTGTACCAACTATCCAGACCTAAACTAACAGAACTGAGAACCAGACCTAAAATACAGAAGAACAGCGTTTGCCGAACTGAGTTGTAGGAGGCTTTTAAGACATTAGTACAAATAATAAGTCAAAATAAAACAAATTTAAAAAAAAAGCAACTGCTCTATGCTGATGACTTTATCACTGCTGTTGTTAGCAGCAGCAGCTCAGCTCCTCCCAGGCAGGGGAATGAGGTGTGGCTGTAATTAGAGGCTGCAGGCACTTGTACCTCCCCAGGTCCCACCTGTGTGCCTGTTTGCTGGCAGCAGATCTGTGCCATTGGGAGGGGAAGTAAGTGTTTACCTCTGCAGCCAGTAATTAAAGCTCAGTCTCACTTTCAGGCCCTAAAGGAACTGTGTTTTTGCCAACAGTTACAGATATTGGCTCTTTGTAATTCTCACAAGAAGTTATGCTGTGGAATATTTGAGAAATTGTGGATCAAGGCATAGGAAACTCGATAACTGCATTCTTTTTTAATGCAAGTTATCCTTTTCTCCTTCAGAGGATATATGTGGCACAGCATCATTTTGGGGTTTTAGTGCATATTCCTGCATCATTGCTTTATTTTCTATGCTCTCTCTTTAACAAGACTAGTTGATAAATTGCCATCCTTACGTGGTAGGGCTGTTCAAATTGGTAATTGTCGTAAATGATAGAAAAAAGTTTACAAAGTGGCTAAAAGAAGAATAGATATGGGTTAAGCAGTAGAGAGTGGGGAAAGCTTAAATAACTGCCTTCAAATGGTTTTTTAAGTGATGGGGATGTAACACTGCAGTTACTAGAACTCAGCAGACAAGAACCTTCGGCCTGCTGCTCTTGAGAGATAATCAGGAAGAATATTTTTCATGTCAAATACTCTTCTAAACATCTGTAACTTCATGGAAACAGAGAAACAGATGCACGTTTGTGCTCTTGCCATTTTGCTTCAAGGGGCTTGATGCCAGCAAAAGTTTCAGCTTACTATTTTTTTTCTCTCAAGGTGAGGAGGTACCAAAAAAATGGCTAACAGCAAAGCACTTTTATTGAAGAGCAGTGAGATCTTACTATGAACTTTGTTGGCACCCAGTAATTTTAATATGTGCATTGTTCAGCCACCTCTCAGTTGTGACAAGAGAGAGATAGACCAAATTTTAGAGGACACAATGAGAATGAAGAGGGCAAAAAAAAAACCCAGGCATCATATGAGAGCTACTCATGTTCTTAGAGTGCAACTTCTCTTTTGCCCTGTGTATTTTAAGACTGAAACCTAAAACGTACAAGTTTTGAGATAAGCAGATCAGCAAGATGATAAATCTTTAGGAATGGCTGTTACTAATCAGAATGGTTGTGACTAAGAGAACCTTTGGCATTTTGTGCATGTCCTCCTGGTAATTGGCTTATGCTGGAACTAAGACATTAGAGCTGGTCCTTTTACTTTTACAAATGCTGGTAGCAGGAGGTAATTCCTGAGAAAAATAAACTGTACCTGGAAAAAGACTTAATTTCTGTGACATATTCAAAATTTTTTAGGAGTATCAGAAAATGTATAATTGATCCCTTCTGGGGAGACCTTAGTTCTTCCCAGCACTGCAATTGCATATGCCTGACCTTTTACACAAGGCCTATAGCCCAGGTAGCAGAGCAAACATCCTCAAATGTGTTTGATTTTACTGGTTTTATAATGATTTTTTCTGAATCTCTGAGTGAATTCAGTGCTTGCAGGCAGTATTTCCAGAATTGATAGAACACAGGTTTAAAGTGAAGCCTGTGCCTAAGCATTGGCTTGAATCTAGCTCAAAAAAACTGGCTCTGATTTTATTACTTCTCACAAAGCAAACCTTGCCAGTCTAAAGTATTTCTTGATGTTTTCAGTGGTTTAAAATATGTGGTTTTAGATGTAGGTGTTTGATTTTGTGGTTAATGGATGCAGATTGTTCATGTGGGAAGACAGTTCCTATGCTAGTGAGTACTAATGATGATGATTCGTATTGTAGAAGCTCGTTAACTTCAAGTTTCTGTTGGGTGCCCTCATGGATTGGTGCTGAAATTCTGGGTGATTTAGTTTAATAAAAACAATTTTCTATTTATGGAAATAAAGCCTCACACTTTTTTTCCGTCTTTGCGTTTTGGTCAGGACCTGAAAAGCCTTGCAACTAGAAAGCCCTGGAAGCTCAGCCTACCAGTCACTGAAGGAGGAATACTGGATGCTATTGTGGTGTGGTTTGTACTGCAGCTCGATGATGAACACACTCTGTCTACAAGTCCTTGTGAGGAAACTTGCTGGGAACAGGCAGTTTACCCTGTGCAGGGCCTCCTCGGTACGTCCTGAGGATTTTCTTCTTGTGGTACATTAACTTAGTTTCATTTTGGTTTTGAGCTGGTTGGGTTATGTCAGAGACTAGGGAGTGGCAGCAAATAGGATTAGGAGATGTTCAACAGCAGGTAGCTGTGAGATGGTTCCTGGTCATGTTTTCTGGTCTGTAGTGCACAGTCCCTGCATCAGGGCTTGTTCTGGGACTCTGCTATGCTTAAGAGGTGGGAAACTGCTTTTCATTAAGTTGTTTTTTTTCCTATACTGGATTAAATGCATTAACTCCAAAGAGTAGGGCTACTGACTGGCTCTATTTACTGAAGATGTGACTTAGGAAAGGGAGGTGGGGAGGGTGAGGTAGGAATTGCTAGCTGCTACTGCTACAAAACCAAAACTAAACATTCCCACCTACCCCTCACCCTCATTTTGGACTCAACTTATAATGCTGTTCTCCACATACAAGCATTAGCAGTGCCATTTTCAGCATCCTCTACTCTCCAGTCACCCATTTTTTATTCTGTTTCTTAGAACATCTTGAGTTGGAAGGGACCCATAAGGATCATAGAGCCCAGCTTCCTGCTTCTTGCAGGACCACCTAAAATAAAATCACATGACTAAGAGCATTGTCCAAATGCTCCTTGAACTCTGGCAGGCTTGGTGCTGTTACTACATCCCTGGAGAACTCGTTCCAGTGACTGATTATTCTGGGTGAAAACCTTTTCCTAATGTCCAATTGAACTTTGCTGACACAGCTGCATTCCATTTCTTCGTGTCCTGTCTCTAGAACACCAGAAAAAGTTGATCAGCACCTCCCCCTGCACTGCCACCCTTGAGGAAGCTGTAGACTGTGATGAGGTCTCCCCTCAGCCTTCAAGCTGAACAAGTCAAGTGACCTCAGCCGTTCTTCATAAGTCTTGCCCTTGAGGCCTGTCACTACCTTGTCACCCTCCTCTGGACACACTGTAATGGTTTGATGTCCTTCTCATATGGTGGTGCCCAAAACTGCTGCAGTATTCAAGGTGAGGCCACCCCAGTGCAGAGCAGAGCGGGACAGTCCCCTCCCTCGACTGGCTGGCGATGCTGTGCCTGATGCCCCCAGGACACTGTTGGCCCTTTTGGCTCTCAGGGCACTCTGCTGACTCCTACTCAATTTGCCATTCACCCAAACCCCCAGATCTCTTTCTGCAGGGCTGCTCTCCAGCCTCTTGTACCCCAAATTGTATATATAACCAGGATTACCCCATCCCACATGGAGAATCTGGTACTTGGCCTTGTTAAATTTCATAGGTTTAGTAATTGCCCAGCCCTGTAGTTTATCCAGATGTCTCTGTAAGGCTGGTCTGCCCCTGGGGGAGTCCACAGCTCCTCCTAATTCAGTATCCATAGACAGTAGGGACAGCAGTGCCACAAATTGCTTCACCTGAAAGCATAGGGGAGGGAAGAGCCTCTTTTAGCTTATGTTGCCATTGAAAGAAATGTTTGTCAAACTGTAGCAGTTTTGTTTTGAAATTCTGGTCTATATGAGTGGATTTACTTTCTTGGAACATACACAGAGTATCCGAAAACGATCTTGAGCTGCACACCATAGATATTCCAGTAAAACTTATTTTGAATCCATTACCCTTTCTAAACTGTAGCTGTTGTTTTCCATCTAACTACAAATTTACCTTTGTCCACAGGAGGTATTAAAAGGTTAAATATTTACTATTTAGCATTTTAAAGCAAAAGCAATTTCTTTACCAGTACATTTTTTTTTCTGCTCTGCTATCAGCGTAACACTTAAGCCTGTCTATGAGAAATAGATACTACTTTAATTTAAGAATAAATGCATTTTGCCTAAAGTGAGGCAGCTTAAGTGTTAATAACGCACAATGGCAGATTTCAGCTTGTGGGTACAGACAAGAACAACTCCTTCATACACACTGGTAACAGCTAATGAACAAATGAGATAATGGGTGGATTGTTTGTTTGTTTTAAGCACTGTGATGTTTATGTGGAGTAACTGACATGACTTTTTTTATGTTCTTTTGGCAAGATTATTCTGTGAAGACTGGAGATACTGTGATGATGGAGGTTTGCTGCCAAGATTGCTACTTGAAGATCCAGAAGATTTCTTCTTTGACTTCAGAGTGTGGGATGGATTTCAGTGACAGAGACAACACGCTGAGTTTGGGCAATGAGGCTGAATTATGTAATGCTCTGGCTGGACTTCAGACAACCAGCAAACAGGCTGGCAGCAGTCAAGTGTGTGTGCTGGAATCCACAGAAATAGCCCTGCTGAATGACGTGCCCTACCATGAATGCTTTAAAGCTGCCATGAGCAAAGTGCTGTTGTCATTAAATCCAAGTAAGGACTTGCAGTCCATGGATGTTGATGGGCATGGCAGTGGGATAAACGTCCAAGAGAATCAAAACAAGGGCTCTCTAGATGAGGCTCCTGACCCTTTGTACATTTTAGATGTATCTGAAGGCTTCTCCATCCTGCCCATTATAGCTGGTAAACTTGGACCAGTCAGAGCCTACAGTTCTGTTGAGAAAGAACAGCATCAGGCAGCACTTAACATCATTTCAGAAGCTAACCATTTCCCCAAGGAAACATTGGAGTTCTGGCTCAGCCACTTAGAAGAAGAAAGTGTGGTGCTACAGAGGCCCAAATCAGACAAACTGTGGAGTATTATTATTTTGGATGTTATAGAGACATCAGGTTTAATCCAGCAGGAGGTGATGGAAAAGGCTGCAATATCCAGGTACAGTATAAATGGACAGAATTATTTCTAGGAATCTGTAATTATCTGAAAAATTTTGATAATAGTCCTTCTGACTACAAAATTGCTGTCATGTTGGTTCTGTAGAGGAGAAGAAGCTGCTTTTCCCTGAATGGATTGAACCTCCCAGAGCGTTCCTGGCATGACTATTGTATACATTTTTTTTTTTGAAAAGTGTCAAGATTTCACAGTCACAGATTTTGTTTATATGAGTGGACAATCATATTGCTTGGTCTGCCAGAAGTTCCCAGGATAACCAAGGTAGCTTTTAATGCAAGGTTAGAAAAGCCCAGATTCATGTCAAACAGTAGTTGGAACAAACTGATACTGCTAAAAGAAAAATGCATGGTGCTGGAACAGCCAAGGAGGTGGCAACAAAGCTGTGCCCCCCAGCAGAAGGGGTGGGAAGGAAGGCAGAGCAAGAGGAATAAGGGAAATGGGTAACAAAGTAAGTGTGAAATGTATTTATCCCCTTTTGTGGTTCTAGGGAAGCTTCTCTGTTAACCTCTGTGCTTAGTAAGGGCAGAATATTCCAGACAATTTATGCCCATTGCCTTTTCTAAGTTTTGAATAAATCTTTGGATGACTTGATTTTTTTTTTCTGCAAGAACAAATGGAAAAATTACTCTTGACTTTTGTCATATGACAAGACTCAAATTTGTTGGCATGAAAATACATCGAATAGTGTCCTGCTTAGCTACCCAATTCCTGTGATGTCTGCTTCAGGAAAGGGAAACCTAAACCAATCTGTGTTGAATTGGAGGTGTTTGATATTTTGCTGAATGAAAGCTGCTGCAGTGTTGCTGCTCTCAGCAGTATGATGCACTGTAGCAAAAGACCAAGCCAGGCTCACATGTTTTTTCAGGAAAAAAATGGCATTCCCTGCCCTCTGTCTTCTTGTCAATTTTAGTTTAACACTCAAATTCCCACAGGGTTTTGTTTCTCTATGCTATGCTGCCTTCTTAACCAGTACCTCCCAACAGTATATACTTCCTGACTTCCAGTTTTATTAAGCATTTCTGCCAGTCCTTCAGTATTAGATGGTGTTGCTAGGAATAAATCCCACTGCCTTCATTGTGAAATATCACCATATCCAATACTGTCACTGAGAAGAGATTATGTAGTTCCATAATTTTAGTACTCTGTGACAAGCTTCCTGGTTTTTTTTGTATGATGCAGCTGTCTGGTCAAATGGGATCAAACTCAAATACTTAGGAGCACTTGACTTCAGGGGAAGAACTGGTGTGCCTTTCTTAAATGTAGTTAATGTTCTTTCATTACTGCTGAATGATACGCTTTACAGGTGAAATCTCTCTCATTTTACAGATGTTTACTTCACAGTGGAGGGAAGATTTTCCCACAGTATGTGCTGGTATATGGGATGCTTGTAGAGTCGGAGTCTCTGTTACTGGAGAGTGCTGTTCAAGGAACAGAACCAACTCTGGGGTTTAATATAGCCCCTTTTATCAACCAGTTCAAGGTATGAAGTTGGTGGGTGTCTCCCAGGCACTGTTTCAAAGCCTGCAGCTGTCTAGATGTTTAGATCTGGTGTAAACTGAAAGAAAATATTGTTGAAGTTATCAAGAGAGTTTTATGTGACCAGACAGTGACCTTGAGATAAATTAAATCGGGTGGCATTGGTTTTAGAACTGGTTTGGGTTTAGTCCCAGCGATGACAGATACAATGTTATTGTACAGAAGTGACTGTGCTGTTATTATTCCCATCGTTACCTTGTATCCCAGTGGTTTACTTTATATTTTTATCTGTCTCTGGCAGATATTACAGTAATTCCTGGCAACTTTTGTGTTATCATTAAGTTTTCTAACTCTTCACTCTTTAATGGCTGCTGATGCCTGAAGTGATGGTATATACTCTCAGGTACCTGTTCGCGTGTATTTGGATCTCTCTACATTACCGTGTGTACCCTTGAGCAACCCAGCAGAGCTTTTAAGGCTGGATCTCATGAACCCTCTGTTGAACAACCCCAGCAGAGAAGTGAAGGTGAGTTGTGTGTACATGAAGCCCAAAGCATGTTTTTTACTGCTGCTCTGCAGAGCTGCCCCTTAATTGTTCACCTGGGCTGAAAATTTCAATACAGAATTTACTTGTCTGAAGGTATGTCTGAAAAGGATGTCTGAAAAGGGTTGAAATTGTTTGAACTGCTTCCTATTCAAAGAACTAAGAAAACAGTGTAACTGATTCATATTTTAAATATTTTTAGGTACAGATCTGTAAGTCTGGCCGAGTCACTGCAATTCCCTTCTGGTATCACATCCATCTAGATGAAGACCATAGCTTGAACACATCTGGTGAGTCCTCACACTGGAAACAAGCTGCAGTTGTTCTTGATGAACCCATCCCAGTTCAGGTTGGAGATGAACTTGTGCTTGATGTTCAACACCACAAAAGCAATATCAGCATTACAGTCAAGCGTGAAGAATGTCATGTGTGAGCTGCCTTGTGGTTAATTAACTGTGCATAAACTGACTGTTCATAACATCACTGCTGTTCCTCTGTATTAAAGTCTAAACTTTATCTACTGATCAAAAAGGCTTTTTTGTTGCTTTAATAATAGATACTTAGGTTCCACTGATGGACTAAAATTTACACTATAGGGGTATCTTACCAAGCAGCTGGGGAGGTATTGTCTTCACTGCAGCAAAAACTTGATTACTAGCTAGTGTATTGACTACAGCAGTGAGATAGACTTCTGCTACTCTGTCAGCTGTAGTAAGAAAAAAAGCATCCAGATGCCTGTACCAGAAATAAACAGCTGTGGCTGTGTGGGATAGAGTCCTTGTTTCCCAAACTGTAGTTGCACTTCTCCATTGCCAAAGCCTCCTGCTTCAGAGTATTGAGATGTTGGCCATATAACAGTGAAAGCACAAAATCCTGCACGAGTTATACTTAAGATCCCTTTCTTCCATGAGGAAGACAGTTGTAGCCATGTGTCATTCACACCTTAAGTTACTGTAGCAGCAAATCAAATTGATACCAGGTGACCAGTTTAAATAAAATCTTTAATTGCTTATTTACAACAAAGGCAATGACTTGGCAAATTGAAAATTATGATTTTAAGTTCCTCACTAATTTCAGATACAGCAAGTACATAACTATAAAATATGCAGCCTAGTGAGTAAGGCGTCATATTTACATCACACTAGTACTGCAAAAAAAGCACTTAAGATGAACTTACTGACAGCCAGAAGTTAAACACTTATCTTGTAAATGCTAACAATGCTGGAAAAGAAACTTAAGATCTTGTCATTTAAAAGGTCAGTGCTCTACTGGTTTGTTTTTTTTTTTTTGTCAGATTGCAAACATGCAATAGTAGTAAAAATCTGATAAATGGCATAAAAATGATAACCCTCTGACATTCTCAGTTTTTGCAAAATAACATTTTGATACAAGTCTTCTTGGTCTGAAATCTAATGCTAGTAAGCCCAGTATTAGATTAGCTACATAGTTTTACCTTAGCAAAGGTCTTCTCTGTGGTGGTGGTGGGCAAAAAACGGCTATTACATTTGAATCCAGGCAAATGTATTATATACTAGAAGCATAACACAATCACACACAGACACAAATTTAAGAATACAAAGTACTACAGACACGTTGCCAAGAAATCCTGCTTTAACAGCTTAAAAAAACCTTAAGTGTTAAAGAATTTATTGCAGCCCAAAATAAAGAAATCAATTTTGTTTTCTACTTCCTTTTTTTGACATCCTTTATTCCCCTTCCATGTATTTTAAGGTAATAACTAATATTCTTATTCTAGAAGGGTAGGAAAAAAAGGAGTCAAGTTAAGGTATTAATCCAAAACACTTACCATCCTGGCTGTCTCTTCTGAATGTAAGACTTACAAACTATGAACTACAAGGACAACAGATACGCCAACCATATGATCCCGGCATGGAATTTGATAGCAAGGCCTGTAGGGAATGCTTTCTTTGTACAGATTCCTTTACTGATACTCTGTAGTAACTATCTTCATGAAAGGGCTACACAGGAAAGGGAAGAAGATGGCATCTGTACAGAAGCTACCACTTCATCCACACTCCATTCAGCACTGGGGTATGGAAGTTAACCATCATTAAGGGGACAAAGTCAAAACGAGCCGTTTTTGTTACTGCCCTCCTTAAATTACATTCTTGAAATTAAGTTTTCCCATTGCTAGTGGTACGTGCATTTCATCTTTAGAAGAGCAGAGTATTTTTTCAAACGTCTCTTGTATTAATGAAAGTCACCATAATTTTGATATGATGTGGAAGTGTTTAGCAGTTTAAGGAGTTGATTCTTAAATTTATGCAGAAACCTTTACAGTGTGCGTGTTTTACATCCATGGGGTACTCACAGATCCTCACATCCATTATAGTTTCTGAATTTAGATGTCAGTTACAGCCATATCCTCTTCCCGTCTGTGCAGCAGCTTTTCCAAGCTTTTCAACCTTCATCGCTAATAGTACATGTTAACAGGACACCTGTGGCAAGTTTTCAAAGAAAAGCTGAGCTTAACTTTTATCCAAAGCTTTCTCTGATGAATCGTGCTCTAGTTCGGGTGATTCCTCAGCATCCTGAATGGCAGAAGGGTTATAAATACCATCAACTGCAGGGGCTGTTGTTGGAGTTGTAAGGGGTGTCACAGTGTGTCCAAACCCCTGGTAGTGACCCATGGGTGAAGATGGCATTGAAGAAGCATCAGAAATTGGGTCTTGAGTAGACGAAGACAGTAAACTTGTATGCTCATTTTGTTCATGATCCTCAGGAAAAAACATTTTCCTTGGCTGGCCCAAAACCGTCCTTCCTAGAATTAATCAAGCCAGATAAAAATATTTTTTAATCCTTCCAGCACTAAAGCAGTCTTTGAACATACCAACTCTAAACCAGGCATGTTAAATTAAAAGATAAGTCTTTGTTTTGTGTCAGTTTTACATGGACACTGTTAGTTTTAATACATAAAAGTATGTCTTTCCATCCAAAAAAAGCAGAAAGTACATCGCTCTCTTTACATAACACACCTGAAACTTTTAAAAGAAAAATTAAAAACTAGACCTAAATCAGTCAGGAGTATTGGAAAGAGCAAAGTGCCAAATAAGCCATGAAATTGTCTAGGGATGCAGACACCACTAATTTGGTAATAGAATGTTCTGAATATACTACAGAGATGAAGCTGGAAATACATACAACAGATTAACAGATTGTTAACAGATTGTACAAGTCTCATCTGTTACTTACCAACATTTCGAACCTGTTCTGATATATCTGCCCTTAGATCAGAAATATCCCACATGGCAAGAAAGGAGTCGAAGCACGACCCTTCTTCAGCTTCTTGAACATAAGGTTTGTAGGAAAAACTGTAGTGATGGGCAATAGCAGCCAGAAACATCTCCACACAAATGATGAAATCCTACAGCAAGAGAGACACTGACTTAATCACTCATAACTGGAAAAAAATAGTTCTGGGTTTCTTCTGCAATTGAAAGACTGAAATTGTCCTGGGATACCTTTGAACCAGAAATAAGATATTCATGGCAGGCTTCAGAGAGCCATATGTATTACGTTCATACTGGAACCAGTGCCCCTTCTCTCTCTCTCTCTCTGCTTCTAACTTCTCAAAATCTGGGTAACCTGAAGTTGGACACATTAGAGTTTGCTAAAACTCACTCACAGTAACCAACTGAAACTTAGCCCAACTCAAAATGAAATCAGTACTAATCCAGCCTGCATTAATTACAGTGAGCATAATATTTGCTTGAGATCAGCTCTGTTACCTAACATATAACCATTCCTCCCCAGAAGTAACTGCTCTTACCTGTAGGCCTGTAGCCACAGCTTCCACACTTTGCCATTCCCAGGTGTGTTTCTCAGAAATAACACCAACTTTCACCAACAATGCAATGAGCACAGCCTGCCTATAAAGAGTTATTATTATTATTCTTGTTGCTGTAACAGTAGTGCCAAAAAAATCTGCAGGCAAATCTGGTAAACAAAGGCTGTTCATATGTGTACATAGGAAGAGTCTTACAAAAAACTTAAACTGTTTATAAAATTTAGATTTTAAGAGGAAGAAACAGACTTAAAAAGAGACGTTATTTATCCATGACCCTGAAGACCAACAGAATCAACAGAGAAGACAACCAAAACAGACTTTGTTGTTCCAGTAAGTCATTAGAACAAGTTGCTTCTCTTTCATAGTATTGCTCCAGCCCACAGAGCAATGGTCAGGTAGTCAAATACTCAATACTGTGAGCAATGCTTAGATAGAAATTTGTAGTTAACTTTCAGTAACTTATTTTGAAAAAGTAATTTTTTAAAAAAATAATCTTAAGTGAACAAGACTGCTCTGTCCAACATACTGGTACCCTTTTCCCCTCACTGCACTTCACTAAGATTATGGGTAGATTTTTCAAGGCCTCTAACTTCAGTAACAAATCCAGCCTTTGTAGCTCTTTTATGATTCACCTTAAAAGCAAGAAGTAACCAGTAAATAATTCACTTACCAGAAAGAAACAAAAACTACCATCTTCACACAAAGGAACTTTCCAACGGGTTGGATAGGGTTCAGTTCCTCACGTAGTACTTTATAAAACAGCACCAAACAATACATAGCAAACTGACGGAAAAGAAAATGAAGGAAAGCTTTCAAATCTTTGTTTATTTTGTGAGGGAGTTGTTGTCTTCAGTTAAAAAAATGTATCACACTATGACACAAACTTTAAAAGCCATCTATTTTTTAAAAAGAGGCTTTGGATTTATGTAGTCTTTGCCTTACTGTTTTAAAGCACTTTTTTTTTTTGCCTGACATTGTATTTTTGAAATGCACGGTATTGGCAAAGACTGAGGTCATCTATTTACACACTCTACAAAGTATAGGAAGGTTCCATGAAATCTTTTCAGTGCCAAGCTCATCTCTAGGGAAAATGGCATAAAAAGCACATGTTCTTTCAGATTTCTGTTAATAACACCTCAAATGTTGCCCCCTTATGAGGGATGGGGCAAGGAATGCAATCTTCACTGCAAATCTGAACTAATGTATAGTCAAACCTCTTCACACACATTCTCCTACTCTCTTAGTATTAAGTTTCTATAAGGAATCATGTCAACCAGGACACACAGAGGTACATGTTGCTGCTGGGATTTTTGTCCCACCTCCTTCCATACCAGTCACCCATCAAACACAGGGGTGGTAGTGGGGGGAGGACACAGCTTCCAAGTGATCCCAGTTGTCATGCTGTTCTGACTCCTGCTGCTGTTGCCAAGAGATGTAAAAGCAATCAGTGAACTCCAAAATGAAATTTTCCATTTTAGGGGCTGACATCTTACCCTGACATCATCTGGCAGCTGACCCAACAAGAAAAGGTGTTAGGCAGGCCAGAATCTGAGCACTGCACACACCGTTTCCATTTTCTCCTGTCAGTGTTGTTAAAGCCAGCTTTGTAACTCAGAATTTTTAACATGGTCACTGTTGATTCTTTGTATGTGTGCTGGGAGGAAGCTGCGGGGGCAAGGGAAGTCATCTCTTCTGCAGAGGGGCAAGTCTGCAGCTCTAATACCCAGGCCATAACCACCTCACCCATCAAATAATTTGGGGTAGAGAAGTGAGACACTTCATTGCTTTGTGGAGCTTTATAGTAAAAATAATAAAAATTTTTCAATTATCTGTTTTTCTAGTGTTTTTCATATATAGTCCTTAACAGATAATAACTTTGACTTACAGTGGAAAATATTCTGCTCATAAGAATTACCAGACATTAACACAATTACTGTCAATAGTTCACACAGAAAGTTCACACAATACTAATATGATGACTTAAAAGAGCAGAAAGATGTATTCTTGATACTCACTAGCTGTGACATGTTGTTAAGTATAACCAAGTAAGTCCAAGCATTGTTGAAGCTGAAGTTTCCTTCATCATACACTCCCACTAGTTCACAAATCCTGAAAGAATTTTTTGAGTTAATCACTATATAGTAACAGATCACATTCTTGGAGTCCTACATATTCATTACATCAATCAACCCTTAGAATCCAAGACCTCTTTTGGTACTCAAATATGGGCAGTGGGGGCCTGCACAAGCATCAATTTCCAACAGCACATATATATTATATATAATATAAATATTTATATGGATATTCATTGTGAGTAGCAACTTCTTCCACAGTCCCACAGAACTAGCAGCAATACAAAGTTCATGAAATTAAGCTTTCTGCATCACCATGCATATCTGCCTACTACTCCGTTAAAACCACAGTCCATATGACATGGATGAAGGCTCACAGTCAAGCTTGTCACATGCAAACTCTAATAAAACTTTAAAATTCATGTGAAACTTGTCTTTAAAAACACCCAGTTGTTGAAGGCAATGAGATATGGGAGGAGGGAAGAAGAATCTAAAAATTAAAAACATAAAACTGTCTTTCCCACCCTAACAGTACATCACATTCTCTCCCACAGACTTCAGCAGCAGGCATTAAGTATTTATTATTTCAATTCTGTAAATAGTAATTTGCTCTAGAGAATAAAGAAATCATAGATTGATTCAAATTGCCAGGACCGATTTAGTATGTTATACGAGTCTGCTTTCAAACTGCCTTGATTCAATACAAAAGGCATGAAAATTCTTTCCAGTGTAACTCAAAATTACATCCTGGAGATCAATATTAATTATGTATGAGCATACTTACAAAGCAATAATGGTAGTAAATGGTCTGACAACAGTGTACTGCAAAACACCCAGTTTACATCTAAATAATAAAACTCTGCAAGAAAAACACAAAATTCATTGTACAAGGATTTAAAAACAATTCACTTACGGAAGTTTCCTGTTCTCAGTAGATTCACTAAAGTAAATTTTTATTTTATGGTAATCTCAACTTCTGCTTCCAGGACTTCAGATGCTACACAGTGTGTATACACAAAGTACACAAAAGGCCTGGACTTTTACAGACAGATAACAGGAAATATTCAATGATTCACTTATTTTAGCCATGAAAAGCTTCTGTCAGGGCTAAATAAAGATAATGCAATTTTATCAAAATCTCGAGGGATTTTATCAGTTTAAGCATGCAGAAAAAAACAGTTTAAAAACTGTATAAAAACTGCATAAAGCCTTTCTTCCCTGACCTGTGGAAGTAAAAGCAATGGGCTATCTGGCCTACCCCCAGTTCTACATGAGGTTTTTAGCCAGCATGATAGCAAAAGAAGCAAATTCAAAGGTCAAAGAGACCTTTTCCCAATATTTTCCAAAAATGTTTCCTCCAGCACCACTTGAGCCAATGCATGTTAGTAACCAAGTGCAATTTACAGGATGTAACAATTCACAGAATGACAAAGGCATTCACAACCACTTTCAGTAGAGGTTCATGGCTGATAAACAAAATAGGTACAAACCATAAACTGACTCTGTCAAGCAACACCAGTTATGGTGCTAAATATCAAAACAAAATATTTGCCTCTGACTACACAGCCTAAAACTGTAAGATGCCATCATATACTCACTCTCCCATAGCCCAGGACGGACAGCAGCACAGAGGGGGCAGATGTCTCTGCTGATCTTTCGCTTCTATTATTAATACGAGGTTTGGGTACCGGTTGGTTAGATAATTTGAAAGAAAAACCATAAAATTATAGATGACATAAGCTTCATAGCATTCTCGACATGTATCCACATATATTGCAATGTTGGGGTATTTCAAAGCTATCCACTGCAAGAAGAGAGGTACACAAAAGGTTACGTGCAAGAAAGACAAGAGTGATTCCAACGACAACACTGGCTGGGCAGTTCAGCCCATGAGCAGTAAATACCTCATGAGACAACAGGCACTAATTAGACAGGTCTTGAAGCATTGGCTACTAAGAAACCAATGCTACAGCTAGAAAGTAACATTTTGTAAATATACATAGGAGAACTACAAACAGCACCTCTCTCTGCCCCTTCAACTGGAAGCAGCTCAAAGCACCACCCAAGAGATGCTTTGTATCTTTGATAATACAGTTCAGTCCTTCATTCAACAGTAACTAAGTAACTATGTAGGTAACTGCACATAACCTCTTCCTGTTAGGTGGAGACAAGATGAAAGTGTTTCCTGTAATTCACATATTCATTGTCAAGGTGGGTTTGAGAAGTTTTAGTCTTTATTAGAAATAAAGTTGATTTCTTTTGGTATCTGATGTTGTAAATGTTTGCTCTGACATGTTTGCAAAATATAGAAGAAAGCACAGATTAGCCTTTAAGAGGTAGCTCCTCATTCTCTAAACCATAACTTCTGACAGAAAAGGGATTTTTTTTTTTTTTGCAAAACTGTGATTATGGATCAGCTGTCAGAGCTTTCAATTTCTGGGTGTCACACTGCTTTTGCACTGTTCAAAGGACCTCCTCCTTTGCCCCCTGAAGCAAAGAGGAATAATTTTAGCACTAAGCACAACTCAGGAAAGAATTTTAATTGTAAGCCTAACTTGGGAAAGAAAGGTAAGGCACTGAATTTGAGTCAGTACTTGGATCAGTCTGGTTTCCAGTTCTGCTGTTAGGATGGAAGGATCAAAAGTGGGCTCTAGTCATATCCCTTTCAATATCTGTCATAAAAGATTCTCAAGGACAGGGTTAAGAAGGGTTAGCAAAAGGAAGCCCTAAAGCTCCACAGGAAGAATATATTATCCCTAGAACTATGTTTCTGATGTATTCCATAAACAGGAATGCCCAGAAGCTTCTAGGACTACCACTCTCCATGCAGCACAGTTTCTGCTGTCACACTGTTTTCCATCACTCCCAGAGCAAACAGAATTTTATTGAGCTGTTAACAGTAAGAGGACACTTACACTGTCTAAACTGTAAATCGGCACCATCCATAGAATCCTGTTACAATAACAAAAGAACATTTAATATTACTAGAAGTATTCTTAGTCTGAATTAAATTCAACATTTGTAGTACAGGTAGAATGTGAAATGTTACCTTATTATTGGTTTCTGTAATTCAGGTTGAGTGTAATGGACTAAGTGTTGTAGTATGCCCCAGAGAGATATTGGTATAGTCATCAGCAGAAATATCCCAGCGATAAACCATGCCTTGGTATGAATTCCAACCTTGTAAAGAAAAAGAAAAATGCAAGATCAAAGTTTCAGTCTTAATATTTTAAAGTATTTCAAGTACACAAAACACTTTACAAAAACAGAGTAATGCATACTACTGAATTTACTGAAATCCACAACAGATTCCTTGCTTTAGTTCTGGAACTTGCCTCATTCAGTGCTGCGTTATAAAGTTCCTGAAAGCTTGTGAATTCAAAGAATTTTTATCTTTAAAATCAAGTTCCAACAAGTAATCAATTAGTTTCATATAACAAACTCAAAATACATAAAAACATAATGTCAGCTAAAACACAGAGGTGAAATTCTAAACCAAAGCCCTTTGAAAAATAACTATATTAATAATGCTAAGTACCAAAACCTGAGAAACATAGTAGATTATTCCCCGATTCTTTTGCTGAGAATTTC
>JAWWES010000133.1:14246544-14275613 GCA_035583135.1 Lophotriccus pileatus
TGAAGAAAGAAAACTGTCATGTGGACCATGACAAGAGGTCTCTTTCAACTGCAGATTTTTTCATTAAGCATAAAAATACATTTATTTTTTTATATAAAAAAAAGCATTACCTGAAGAGCATCTTTTCTGTTGAGAAGTTATGTGTCTTTCTGTTGAGCAGTTAAAAGATTTTTACTGAGAACTCCTTACATTGCTGTTTTGTTTATGACACGGATTCCTGAACTCTGTTAATTCTTTCAGAAAATGATCTGGCATGGTAAAGAAGCAGGCAGTACCATTGTTTAGGTTGTGTTTGCTGTTACAGCCACTGTCAATGCTCATTTAGAAAATGTTTGGGAACTCATAAAAAACCCCTCTCTGTTATCTCTTGCCTTGCAGCTATAGCTTTAAAACACAGTGTATGTACCTGTCTGGGATTGTTAACAAAGGTGAGACTGCTGGAGCCTCTGTCTTCTTTTATTCCCCTTCTTGGGAGAGAATATGAGAGACCTGCATGTGCTCCTTAGCATTACAGGGAATGATGGATTCGCCTGTAGGTGGGGCACAGGGACTATTTCTGGGGAAGTTTTCATCTCGGCCAAATTAAGACGTTAGCACTGCCAGTAACATATTGAACATGAGTCAGGCAGCAGAAGACCATGAAGCTAAACTAAAAAATGGGGATCCTTTTTAACTGAGTACTGATTTTTGAACCTTTGGAAAACTCATATATTAGTAGCAGAAAATGTGCTTCTCCAATATAATGGAGAACACATCAACACATTAACAGTTTAACCATGAACAAAATATCAAAAATACATCAGACAAGAAAAAATTACCCTAGAATAAATGAAACTGATTCCAGAAGGGGAAGGAAATATCTGAACCCAGTTTGGAGGGAAGAACAACGTGGAAGGGTCAACTCCATTATCACTGCTTTCCCTCCTTTACATTATCAGGTTCTGCTGTAAAAGTGTGCTTCCTTCTGATTATTGCTGCCACAGCATGAAGCTGATGTTCAGCAGGAAAATGGAATAGAATAGAATGGATTATTTCACTTGGAGGGGACCTACAACAATTAACTCCCTGATGACTTCAGGGCTGATCAAAAGTTAAAGTATGTTATTATGGGCATTGCCCAGGCATCCCTAAAACACTAATAGGCTTGGGGCAACTCGCTAGGAGTCCTCTTTCAGTGTTTCACTACTCTCTCAGTAAAGAAATCCTTCCTGATATTCAGTCTAAACCTCCCTGATGCAGCTTTAAACCATTCCCACGTGTCCTATCACTGGATACCAGGGAGAAGAACGTGGCACCTCCCCCTCTGCTTCCTCTTCTCAGGAATGCAAAATTGTGAACTTACATGGGAGAAAATATCTTAAAGTATGTGAGTATCCCATATTTCACAATCCTTCACATAAGAAGTCATTTAAAAGTCTCTAAATGGGGCTCTTACAAAATGTAACACAGCTAAACAGCATTTTATTTCCATTTTGATTTCTGTCTGCTTCAACAGGTGAGTCTCTGATTGTGCTGCATACTTGACTGGCAAAACCCCACATTAAAATGCTGTAATAGATGCATTTTTGATGACCAAATTTATAGTTTTATTAAATAAGTACTTAATAATGTGTATAGCCCTTTGCTCATATTTCTCAGGTAAAGCTGCCCTGATGAAACTGAATTTGATTTTTCCTGTTGGCAAATGAAAACAAAAGGACAAACTACACTACCATTCATTGTACGTTCTGCCTAAAAGTACCTAAAATTATACATATCCATAAGCACGCTTTTGCTTAAAAGATGCATGGAACCAATTTTAAATTATTCCATGTTCCTGAATTATTTCAGTTTTATTCATTGACACATACTTCCAAATTCCCAACTTCATTCTTAGTTGTCCCATATAAGGAAAGAGGAAAGAGGATGCACTGAAGGACATCAGAAGAGTATTTATGCAGCTATGAGTGAGGTGTGTGTAATCCAAACATGGAACAGTGTGAGTACCCACTAGGATGTGCTGTCGGCCTAAAATTGGAGCCCTGGTATTTAAGAGACTGAAGTTTCAAAATTCTCAAGTGTGATGTAAACATAATCCCCAGGGTATTCTTGTTTGGAGATCTCAGAGAAAAAGTACAAAATATAGGGGGTTGTAAGGAAAGGCATGCAGTGGTTGAATGATAGGCAAATTTTCCTATCTTACAATTATCCTTAGCTGGCATACTTGAAATGAGTATTTATTCAAGGGGTGTCACAACCATGGCCATATTCAGTTAATTGGATATCTAACGTTAGAACTTTTATTGCTGCAAATAATTGTTGCAAGGTGTGGTCTCTGTGCTAAGACCTCCCGTGCATATCATATGTGCAGTACATGCAATACCTTTACACAAAAAAACATTACATGTGTTCTATGACAAATTACTTGTGTTCCAGTGTGCTGTTGCTTGCTGTGAATGTAAACAAGTATTAAACAGTGTTCAGCTAAGATTTGTGGATTTAAACTGATCCACTGAGTTACTGGTTGTAAAACAACGTGCGTTTATTGAGATGTAGAGTCGTGAAAATAGATGTGATGTAAATATTTGAAACACAGTCATTAAAGTTTGGGGTTTGTCATGTGAGTAATACTGATGTGTTTTGTGAGTTTTGATGCTTTACCCTAGAAAGGATTCATATGTTAGAATTTTCCAGCACTTGTGACTTTGTAGTGGCTAACATACTCTTAACTTGGGTATGTTGAAAATAAATTGATAAGCTATGAGAGAGAACCTCTGGAGGGATCTGTTTGAACTGTTCAAGCAGAGAATGTGATGTAAAGGAGTTGGTAGCTGGCAGTCCTTTCAAGACAGCAGCAGTTCTTGTATAAAATATAGTTCTTGTAGAATTCCTTCAGCAATGAAAGGAGAAACAATCCTACTGTTTGCTTTTTTTTTTTATTTCCAGATTTTCCATCTTAAAAACCATAGCAGGAGCGTAAAATGTTAAAGATTCCTAAAATACTTCAATGTCTGTGTAGTACAGACAACGCTGCCACTGGTAGTGATTAAGTGATCTAGTAAGCCTTTTCTTTAATTTGAGTGATTTTCTAACTCATGTATTAGGATTGCATAATATTATATATAGTCTTTTCAATCATTCCTTTGTAAAATCAGACAAAAGCTGAGGTTTCCTGAAGATAAGTTTTGGTCATGTTTTCTCAGTTATTTACCTATCAGTGTTGCTAAGTCTACCAGAATTGTAAGGCAGCCCTGCAAAGTTTTGTGTGTATTTTGAAAAAAAATCCAATCTACAACTTTAAAAGAAAAAGTGTTTGGTCAATTAAAATGTGTCAACATAACAACTCTTTCTTCTGAAGATTAAGATTTTTTTCTCCTTTCTTCTGAGAGTCATGAACTAAGTTCTAGTCTGAGAGCCAGGAATTCCTCCATTCTCATTCTGATACTGACTCTGTTGCAGCCTATGGCAATTTATCACAATTTTTTGTGTATGTAAAATGGAAATATTTGCCCAGGGGCAATATGAAGATTAATCACTTAATATTTATAAATCACTCTGAAAATCAGCATTATGCAGATATTATGATTATTTCTGAGCTGTGGATACTAATCTGGGATGGGGCCCAGAAAAGGACATAACTGATGCTCAAGCCAGGTGGAATTTAGATGCCGTGCGTCAAAATTGCAGTCCTAAAAATGTTTACACATCTACCATAAAACCCTGGAGGTACATAAGGTTGACTGGAAACTCAAGCATTTTTTATTTTGAGGTGCATAAAGTACTCCAGCAGTGCTCATTTGTGCTCTCAAAGGTACTTAAGCCTTAATAGGACTGAGCAGCCTTGTAATTAACTCAGGCTAATGCCCAGTAGTGTCCAGAAGCGAAGCATTCCTCCACATGTCTCCCTGGAGAGTTCAGTCCAGTAGGTGAGCTCTGAAAATGCAACAGCTGGCCCCACAGTGGAAAAATCTGTTTCCCTTCAGACTGTAGCTCAGGGCTTAGTACAGACAGAAATATGGATGAGGTCCAGGTTCAATTCCCTTGTCTGTCTGAAAGGATTCCATCCCTCCTTTGGAGCATGCTTTAGTCAGCAGGCAGAAGACTGAGAGTGTAGTTAGGATTCTCTCATCTTCGATTCCCCTTTCTGAGAAGATACTAATTATTCACTGTCAGCGTTTAAGTCTTGCAGTTGTGGCACATTGGTGAGAAAGAGGAACTATTGTGAAATTCTACAGAAAATAGAGAAATACTCAGTTCTGAATAAGTACGAAAATAGTTGTAGGAGCAGGGACTGGAGCCTAGGGTAAAGTGCTCTTCAGTGAGTGCCTGCTTGATTAGTCTGCTCCTTATCCAACAAGATGACTTTTGTGGGTGCACCAAAGGCAAAAACCTGTCTTCATGCACTGTATAAAGACTCTAAACTCTGGATTCAATTATGCAGGCCAGGAAGATGAAAATCAGATGGTGTGGTACTTGGGAGTGCAGTGCTTTGTCTTTTTCTAGATCTCTCCGAGCTTCAGCAATAGGGATGTGCCAGATACAATTAAACAAACAGGATCTTCCTCCCTTTCTCTCTTGCTTTGTTTCTCTGTTTCTCTCCATGTTTGTGATCACTCCTTAAAATGAAGAGGTAAGAAACATAGTTTGAACCTGATCTTTTTCTTCAGAAGTCAAAGGGAAAAGTCCTTGTGTTGTTAATTAAATTAAAATTGGGCTCTAACTGTAAGTGAAGAAGATTTTTTGGAGAAGCTTCCATTATACCTCAAACTAATGCATTTCTGCTGGGATTTGTCAAAGCTGCTGTTCCTACCAAGTCAACGTCTGTCTCAATTCTTTAAAACAAATTAATTGAAAAGGAATTTTATAGTGATTTAAACTCAAATTCTCTGAGATATGGTCTGTTAAGTGACTAAAAAGACAGCTAAAAAGGAGAAAAAGAAAAATAAATATACTTTTCTTTCCAAAATACATGCATTTATCCTTGCAAGGATATGTTTAGCTAACACATTTGTAACAGCTTGTGTATATGACTAGGCAGTCATAGTGGCAGAAAGTTGTCCAAAGTTTTCACTTTTTGAGAAATATTGGTATAAAGAAACATGAAGAGTTGGAGATGAAATGGATTTTTATTTAAACATGATAATATTAGAGGCTTTTTTTTTTTTTTTGTGCTGCAGCCTAGAAAAATCCATGAAACAGACTGAAACCCCCTGAACTGGGCCCCTGGAAAAAAAAAAAAAAAGCTTTTCCATATTTTAAAGTGGCTTTTTAGGCCTCCCGAGTCTTTCTGGCACATCATTCTCAGACCCTTATGGACTGGGATGCTGCCAAACAGCTTTTTTCCCACAAAACTTTAATAAACTTTGAATGCTGGACAGAAGAGTAGTGCAACTCCCAAAGAGAGATTTCACTACAGGATTCCAAAATGTGTACAATATAGAAACTAGCCTCTGAATGAACCCAGCAATACTTTTGCTTGGATTTCTTACAAATGCAAGAAATTCGGTTCTGTGTCTTACACTGGTTTAGCATTTTGCTTTTCTCTTCCCAGCAATATGATTCCTAATATCGTTTTATAAATCAGATGTGCTTATTCTAATGCGAGTATATGTTGGTTTTGGCAGACATTAAGACACACTTACCTTTACTTACAACCACATGAAAATATTTCTAACTATGAAGTATTTAGAACACATCGGTCAGAAGAAGAGATGTACAGAGGACATCATGGGCCAAGTTCAGCTCTTAGTTACCATGACTAGAGGAAGTGAATCCAAGCAAGTCTGTAGCATTTTTTTGGACTGTTATCCACTGCTGGAGCTTGCCAGAATTTAGCATCATCTAATTTTCCATTAGAAACAAGAATATCACTGCCATTTAAAATGAAGCTTTTCTGTATAATTGTTTTTTCTCTCCTACACTTGCCTCTAACTCCTATGCTACCTGGTGTTTGGGGTAAGCTTGTTTCATGTTCCAGGTAGGCATATTGTTTGTTCTGTGTGTGCTTGAAGTAGTTCAAAGCTAAAGCATTACAAAATTTCCTCTGATGTATTTTGAAGGAAGGCCGTAGGAGGTGGGGAATAGAAAACTACAGCAAAAAGATCCACATTAGTCATCTCAGACTCCCAGTCAGTTGCTGGGAATAGCACAGCTGCTATTCCAGTTGTGGGGCAGGAACCCTGAAATTGATTGTTTCACTTAATTTATGGAGTGTTTATACATCAATACACATAGAGCATTTCTACATCAGGGGGTCATCATGACGAGCTTTTCTGAGCCAGCATTCCCAGGTGCATGTGAGCCCTTCTGTGGATTTGAGTGGGAGTTACTGTCACATAACTCAGAACCAAATTTTGGGTCAAACGGTTAATTCAGTTCTGTAAGACACTCAGGCACTTTCAGATACCTGAAAGAAGACATCGACTTACCTCTTAAGTATCCTGTCCTTACCCTGCTTACTCAGGCAAAGCTTCCACTGATTTCCAAGAACACAGTTTAGCATGTAAAACAGCAGTTAGTTTCCATTCACTGTGAGCTTTGCTAGAGCAAAGAGAACATAATTATCTTCCACATTGTATATTTCCCTTGCAAAACCATATTTATATTTACTTCTTTGATTCTGCAGTAATACATTTTGTAGACAAAGTTTTCCATGCTTTGTCATCCTTGAGCTGTTTCCTTTTGGAAAGCTTAAAGGAAAATTTATTCAGCTGCAGTTACAGTTGTAGTTTAAGGAAAAAATATATAATCAGCTTCAAAAAACGTACATTTCTGTGATTTTGCAGTATTCAGAAACCAATCACTCCTAACATATCTACACTTCATAAATTGAATTAAGCAAGGAGAAATATCTTTGGTATTTGGGAGACAGATGCAAGGTCCAGAATAAGTTTAGTTTATGGGAATTATTTATGGGAATCTGTGTGCAGTTGGGGAACTTACAGAGTCAGGTGTGAGCAGTGTACATGTGTCTTCAGTACAAATACAGAATCATAGAATGGTTTGGGTGGAAAGAGACCTTGAAGATCATCGAGTTCCATCACCTCTGCCATGGGCAGAGATGCCACCCAGTAGACCAGTTTACTCAGGGGCCCATCCAGCCTGGGCTTGCACTGTGAAAGGCCAATTACTCCGAGTATTATTTATGTTTAAGAACCCCAAATACAGCAGTTTTAAAAGAAGTTATGGTGAAAAACCTCTTCCACCTTGAAAACAGCACAGTAGAACTCAGAAAAACTGACAGAAGGGCAAAAGATGATCAATGTTAGGTAACAGCTTTCATACAACATATGAGTAAGCAGACTAGTCAGCCTGGAAAAGACATTTGAATCTATAAACTCGTGAGTAGCAGAGTAATGAACACCAATTGTTTGCTGTCTCTTAATATAAGAACTAGGTGATATTGAAGGAAATGATCAAATGGCAAGTTCATAGCATAGCCTCACACCACGTAAGTTAAACCCCTGTATTCATTCCTCAAGATGCGATGAATTAAAGGATTCCATAAGCTCAAAAAGATAAATTCATGGAGGAATACCCATCATTTACCTAAATTGTATCAATTCTCACCTCAGTTTGATCAAGGCTTGTGCAGTCTAGCAGTGCAGTGTTATTGTATGCTTATACATTCCTTATACCCTTCCCTTGGTGCCTGCTGTTGGTCACCATGGGTGACAGGAAGGTCTGACTCAGTAAAGCTGCTTTAGGTTTTTAGATCCTTCTGATCATTAACACAAAGAAGGGCTGCTCATATTTATACTAAACAGACGTGATTCTTGTGCTGGACAGAAGTGTCTTAATTTTACTTGGAGAGTTCTAATCTATTTTTATAGCATTAATTCTTTCCTGTACCATTTTTTTAAAATCTACTTTTGCTTTTGAAGGACCTCTCAAGAAACGGGCTTGTTCACACCCTAAACTATGTGCTACCGAAACAGTGTTTCAAATCACAGTTGTGTAGTCTGAGTGCAATTATTTCATATGCAATTACACTACAGTCACATATTAAATCCATATCTTATGACACTTAATGTCTTTATGTATTAATCCCAAACTGCATTTCTCTTTCTTGGTGCCATATTTCAAGTGCAAACACATCACTTAATTGGTGATCACAGTCACCCGGAGGTCTGTTTCCATGATTCCACCTTCCCATTAGAGAGTAGTTTCTGATTATCATCTTTAGGTGTATTCCTTTCCTTTTTTACAAGTTGATACCATTTATCTTCTGTCTGTATTTATCTTTTTAGGGTTTCATCTGTTCTATGAATTTATTATAAAATTAAAGTGATTTACTGACTTGTTTATAGTAAATCCTTTGGGGGTTTTTTAAAGTTATAGTTTTGAAAGGTGTCAGGCTGATTGTCCTAAGACATAAATTCTCTAGGTATGCTGGCATTATGAACAATACAGCAAGAGCTGTAAACTCCACACATTGCTCGGTTAATACACTTCAAGTTTGACTTGAACGGGCTTTTTCTAGGCAGTCTTTATATTGGTCAATCTTTATATTAATGAAATTTCTTATGCAGCACCCTTTCAACTCCACAGATAGAAACAAATACCTTAGGTTGGGGTTTTCATTCTTGTAAACATGCAATTTTGGGACATAAAGCTAGTTTGTGTTAGGTTCCTCTTTAAAGATAAATTTTGTAATTGGAGTCCAGAAGAGATTTTGTGTTCTGGACCTTTGTTTCTTTCTTAAAATTTGTAACAAAAATTGTGACTGCCAAAGCTATGCTTGATCTAGTTCTAAATAAATTCATTTGGATACCTGTAACCATTAAGTGCAGTTGCATGTGATATTATTTGCTGCGCTGCTGAGCAAGGTTTGGGCTGTCTAGGCTGAGATTTTTGTCTGTGTACTGAGATTACAAATACTGAATCTAGATTAAAATTGCTTTGTCTATTTCTGTTTATATCTGTTGTTTGACAGTTCTGAAACTAATCCATTGCAAATTAGACGTCAAAGCATAAAATCTTTTGCTTCCTTGATGTGAGTCAGAAGCATTCATCTTTCTATTGATGGTGATTCTGAAGAGGCTTTGAGAGAAAAGTTGTGGAAAACTGATAGAAAGCTTTTCTTAAAGATGGAAAACTCATTTCAATGCCAATATTTAATTGTATTTCCTCTATTAATTTTACACTGTTTCCTATAATCGCCTGCCCTAAAACTGTTACATTTTAATCACTTTATCCTCAGGAACTACGTGGACAATTCAAAGTATGTTCACACTGGAACTTTTGGTATAGGGAAGTAATACCTAAGGCCAACTTTAGGCCTGGATGACATTGGCATTTGAAGTAGTGGAAGCAATCAAGAGTTCAACATAAGTTAATTCATCCTGCTTATTGGAAATTATAAGTCAAGGATAAGAAAGGATCTCAGAAAGAAGGACAAGATAATAGAAAAGATGTCAAGGACAAACTGTAAGCATGGAGTCAAAGAAACAGGAATTTGAAAATTTTCATATCAGATTTTCAAATTTTCAATTTAGACTCAATTGTCAAATTCCAATTTCTCTAACTTGTGTAATAGACTATTCACACAGATCAGAATTTTCAACCTCCAATTTCTGTAAATTTTCTATTAAACTATTTAGAGAAGGTTTCTCTTACATCGCGGAGTTCTTGGGGTTCTGTAGAGTCTGGATAATGAAAAATAGTTAACTCTCAAAATGCACATCAATACTTATCAAACTTGTAGTACTAAAGATTGTAAAGCTTTGGTCTTAGTGTTTCATAAAATTGCTATGCAGCCTATGTTGCCGTGGCCTTGAAGAGCATAGTTTTGGGGGAAAAAATTATTATGGTATTTATACAACACGTAGTTAAAGTAGCATTTGGAACAGATTTTCAGCTCCCTGGTGAGCTCAAAATTGTTCTTGAATTGCATTGTTTGTTTGTTTAGGTTGGTCGCTCCTTTCCATTTTCCATCTTGGCACCCACTGAGACAAATTGTTGCTAAAACGTCTGGAACTGTGAACCAGTTCCATGGGTAGCACAGCAATTCGGGTTACAAAGTCGTGGTGAGCTAACTTTGCCTGAACTACGACATAAGCAGTATATTAAATTAGTTTTCTGTATTCAATTTTGAGACTCAATATGGAAAAAGTTAGCCAGTTATCCAAAAAGTTAAGCATTGTGTGGCATTCTTGCTTTCGCTTCAAGGGACCGATTACTGAAATTTATGAGCAAATCAAGTAAAAAGTAATCTGCTGTTACCAAGTGGATCTTTGTAAGAAGTATGTCAGGTTGGCTGAGATATAGACAGCTTCTTTTCTTGTAACATGTAATTATTTTTCATGTAAATACATTTTCCATATTATTTTGCTTATTTTATTTGAAATAGAGAACAATGTTTACGAAATCCCATACCCGTGGCAAAAAACTGCAAAGTGGGAATGACTGTACATGACAGTTCTCATGCAGTGTTTAGTTAATGCAAACTGTGTTTTCCCAGAGCCTAGAAAATACATCCTTAGAACAGCTAAATATGTAATCAGCTACAGAAGATGAAGTTTTCTGAAAGGAGGCAGATCCCAAAGGTCTGTATATGAGGAGAATTGTAAGGGTTTTCAGTTTGAGCCAGGAGGGTAAACCCCCCCAGAGATATTTTTCTCTTGTATATATCAAATTCTTGGATTACAGCATGCTACATCCCCTGCAGTAATAAATATTGATCCCGTGATTCCTCTGACATAGGATTACTTTATTTCTGAGAGATAGGTGCTCACCCTATAATATGTCCACATTGATTTCAGTGTAGGCCAGAATTGTTTCAGTAAAACTGATCTGCATAATTGCAGCAGGCATGTCAGGGATACATAATGTTAGGATGTTCCAGCCGACAGTACATGCCCAATATCTGCCTGAACTGTGAGGAGGACACATTCAGTAAGGGCATTGACACAGACCATTCCATTGTTATCTGTTGCAGTAACTGGTATGAATAAGAGTTACATCTTGGAGGAAGGACAGGATCAGGACAATACTCTGGATCTTCAGAATATCAGTATTCTATTATGCAGATTGTTCCCTACAAGTAGACAATCTTCCCGTTCTCCTATTCTGGCCACCTCGCTCTGTTGGTGGGGTGGTGTGAAGGGAGAGCCCTGTTACCCTTGACTTTTATTAAGCTGATTTTATGGGAGAAAAATTGTGCCTAAGCTTCTTCCCCCACCTGAGCATATGAGATGATAATTTCATAATTATTCATCCATCTGCTCCATCAAACATTCTGACTGAAATCCCAGTCCTACTGAAGTGGTGAAGTGGCAACTTTTATCTTTTACTTCAGTAGATTCAGCATTTTATCCCAAGTTACTACTTGAAACCTAAGATTACTTTAATGTTTAGTTGTAACTTTGATTGAGGTAATACCTTCAGCTGACAAATAAAATAACATCCTTCCTAGTTTTTTTCTTATTTCAATCAGTGTAGATACATTCAATTCTTTTGTGAATTATAATCTTGGGAAAGTAAAACTAGACTGGCTGTCTTGACATTTTCATACTTACCAAGCAGATGATATAAAATAAAATAAAATTGAAAAAACATATGGAAGTCCTTAGCTGGAAATATGAATTAGTTGGGAATCCCATGTCAGAGACACAGTTCGTATTTAAGACAAATTCTAGTCTGAAAAATATGACAATCTTAAATGTGGACTTGATCTTTCTTTAACTTCTTTTTTCTAGTGAAATTGTAGCCCATGATTTTCTTTGTAGATCAAACTCATGCCTTTATCCCAGTGGTATTTCAAACATAAGCTTAAACAACTTCAGGTGTCCAGGCCAAATTCTGGTATTTGTCATCAGGTGAATGTAACCAATTTTCAAATTTATTACTGTGCTAGTCTGTCCTCTAGCATATTGAATATTGAACAAACTTTGATTGTTCTGAATGTATTAATTCTTTTTGTCTTTCTTAACAAGCACTCTTATGTGAAAACATTTTGGTATTTGATTCATGTCTTTAGTTATCACAGTGTACAGTCATATGTGGCATGGAAGTGCTCATAGTTCAATTACATGGTATTTTCTTTCTGTTTTATCTCTAAATAAAGCTCACATTTTTAAAGTAAATGGAAGAAAAGTTTGTTGGTTTATTTTTTTTATATTAATGAATTTTATATGGAAGAACAACCACTGGTTAAAGTTCTGTGCAAGCGAATTCTCATATATACAAATGATCACGAAAAGGAAGTAATTCAAAATTGTATTGCTTTAATTTGGAGTAGTCCTGGGTATTGCAGTTATTGCAGTTCATTTGTGGTACAGGAAAGCCAAAAGATGCCAGATATTATGAAAAACGTTAGCCAAATATTGGTTTTGCATGGGCAAGAAGGCTATGTTAGTTAACAATCAATAAGCAGCTCCCTTTCTTCACAACTATGTCTGTGTTTGAGATGTGTCTTGAAATTAGTACTTTAGAGAAGCTTTGCAGGGAGATCAAAGAATCTTGCATTGGAGAGTTACATCTTCCTAATCCCCAGAATTTAAACCTGTTTTACATTCTGGAGCATAAAGCCCTTACAGTAATTTTATTCCAGCTCGTGAAATGTGGACTTTCTCATTATTCATGTAAACACCTACTCTTTTTTTAGTTAGCAAAAGTGACATAGTTTCTTCTTTTTCTACTAAAAAAATCAATATATTTTCTGCTAATAGTACTGAATTGTAGCATTTGTTTGTCCCAAGAGTAGTATGTTGATTTTCTGTTTAAAACTTGACCCTAAAAATTTGTGACTTTTCTCGTAGTGTGGTTTAATTGTGCTACTGTATTGGAATATACCATGTACCTGGAGATGAATGCTTTATTCGTACTGGGTGGATATTTGAAAAAAAACCCCTAATCCAGATGTATACTTTATTCAGAGGCAATACCAAGGAGACCACTGCACAACAATTTTGGAGGGAAAAGACAAAAAGAACTTTAGACACAGACGTTTCAATAAATACGAAGTGTGGCTACAGGATGGCACAGTGGTGTCTAGTAAGGGTGGATTTCTAATCTTCTCCTCAGTTAAAAATATATAACAGAATGCATGTTCTCTTGGGTGGCTTAGAAATGCTTCTCATTAATTGTTTTGGATGGTTGATTCAGTAATTTGCATATTCAGTCTTTTTACTCCCAAGGACTAAGACGGTGTGAGATTAAAGTAAAAGCCTTATTCTGAGGTGCACCAAGTTATTTCCAAACTACTGATTTCAGAGCAGTTTGCAGACACTCAGTTATGCTGAGAAATGTGGGCAGAGTGCTGCTGAACTACAGATAAAGTTCTCTTTTCTTATCAGCTGTAACACTTATTATGTTGAGCTTTATTATTGTAATAATAAGCTGTTGTACTAATAGGACTGCAAAACTGCGACAGAAGCAGTGGTTTCTGTACAGGGAAAAAGCTGATTGTAAATGAGCTACTAAAGGTCAATTAATTTTGTCTTCCTTTAAAGAAACTGGAGATGACCTATATTTTTTTTATTTAGTTCTTATCTTCCTTTCCCACACTTGGACTAATGATAAGTTGTGTTTCTTTTAGAGCCACATTTTAAACATCCCTAGTTTGGGTTGTTGATTTGTTTTTGTTTTGTTTTGTTTTTTTCCTATGCAACTTGAGAGCTGTTTCTGGTCTATACACTTTTTATGTGTCTTCTTTTCCTCTGATTTTGGAGATTATTGCCTTTATTTAGTCTCTGAATGAGTGAGGAGCATAAATTAGGAATACTTTGCTGAGCCAAGCTTTGCACAGCTGATTATCTGGAAGAAACTCTGCAAGGCAAAGTTAGCAGACAGTCCTGGTGTTTCTTCTAATGAAAATACGTGCTTTGCCTCAGGGACATTTGAGCAGAAATCTGTTCACACAAATGCAGCAGAATCTGAATTTGTACCATGTCTTCTCACAAGCTGAAACCCATAAGGCTTCACAGAATCAAATGATGTAGTAACAAGATTGCAGTAAATATGTAAACGATGAAAGAGAAACAAAAAAAAACCAACTAAAAATTTAAAAAGTAAGTAATTCCACAAGCAACAGAACTTACAGATACTGGCTTCCAAGGATTAGTGTGTTGAAGTTTGATTCTCAGATGTCTTAAAGGTTGCAAGCTCTGATCAAGGCTTTTTCTGCATCTGTGATGTTCATAACATCTTTCTATCAAGCGAATTTATTCAGTAGGTATAAACTACATTTCAGAAATTTTCTGCATACAGCACGAGTAGAATTTTGTTCTTCCGCCCATCCTGCAGTTTTGTTGAAATTCTCTGTAGCTTCATAGTGAATTTACTGTTCTGTAAAATTCATTGGAATTGGGTAGGGGGTTCATAGTTGTTTTTGAAGGATGAAAGGAAAGACAGGTAAATACCTGAATCGTATTCAGACGTGAGGGTTGCACGAGCGTCTTTTCACAGAACTGAGCTAGTAGTTCTGTCAGGTGAGATTTATGATGAACTATATAAGCACTTTTTTCCAAAGCACAGGAGCTGGCTAGGTCAGGTCTAAAGCACAGTTTCCTGTGTAAATAAATAGATACAAACATATATATAAGTGAAAACCTATGTATGCTGTATCTTTGAGGCAAATAAGTATCAAATATGTCAAAGAGGAAATGTTTAGTGAGTTAGTTTGAAAAAAATGCATAATGAAAACAAGGAGAATAGCTGTATTCTAAAATTAAAGAAGACTGCAAAATGTTTGAAGTTGGGATGTGAGACTGTCAATGAAATTTTATACTGGCTGGACTGAAAATAGTTGGGAATTCTGAAGTTCACAAAAAAAGATGAATGTGATAGTTAAATGGATTTTGATTACAATGAACAGATGTTACAAAAAAGCTTATGACGTTAATCTGAAACTTGTGGAATAGAGGTCCTGTCAGCTGCAGAGAAAAGGTGGGCTTGGTTCAGCTGAGGGGAATGCAAACAGCAGGCATAAAAACGTCTATAAAAGTAAGAGAAGGATGGAAGGATACTTGCTGTAGAAAGTTGTTCTGATGTAAAAGAGAACACAGCCTCTGTGCAACACTGGAGGAAAATCCCAACTAAATCTACATTGGATCTGATGCACAAAAAGAGCCAGAGCACCATTTTGCAGAACTTGGCAGCAAAGGGAAAGGTAGAAATTCAGAAAGATTTAATTTCAGAATTGTGGAAGACTTTGTTGGTTCTTTTGGAAAGGCAGCTCTTTCACAATCTCAGGATGAATATTTACTATTCTCAGTGGAAAGAAGAAGAGAGAGTTAAGGAAGTAAGTACCTTAGTAAGTTTTGGAGAAACAGTTCCCCCCTCAGCACAGCTGCCACACCGTAGCACCCTTTGGCCTTATGGTTGGTTTGTGAGTAAGAGCAGCAGCCACCACTGAACATACAAGAGCAAACATGGGAAAAAAGAGTATGAGACCTCCTAGGACCTCACTTTTAGATTTAGACTCTGTCAGTCCTTCCACAGTCTGGAAGAGGTGAAATGAAGATCACCAAATAGGTTTTGCAGGCTTTGATCCGTAATGAAGCTTCAAAAAATAATTCTAAAGGATTCTAAAAAATGCCTCTCACAATATGTATCTGTTAGATACTTTATCCTCCTCTTTCCTTTAAAAAGTGTTGTATTTTACAATACTGCTGCTGAGGCCAGTCAGCTCTTTGGCGAATAGGAAGATGGGTTTTCCATCTAGGCTGAACTGGTTTGAAGAATGCTTTGCGTGTGCACATACATGTCTTTGCCACATGAGAGAGCCAACTATTGGGTTGAAAGCAACAGATGCTGGAAGTGTTAATGCTGGAAGGAAAACTGTAGGATTTTCATGACTCATGGTTTGCATCAGTGCGGGTAAAGCATAAAAATGGTCCGTTTCAAGGTCTGAAACTTTCAGGTACGTTGTTTTTTTGTTGGGTTTTTTTTTGTTTGTTTTTTTTTTTTTTTTTTTTTTTTGTAGAAGAGCCCTAAAGTTTCTGACCTAGATTGTCTCTACTGCTCACTATCCTACATAGACAGGTAGAAATATTGTCTCTGAGCAGTCACGACTGGTTTGCTGGTGTATGAATTTTTTGGTTTATCTACCCATCAGATAGCAGAAAAGGGGAATGTGCACAAAACTTTTTCCTGCTTTGAAATAAAGGAATCCACTCCTCATGTCTGTTTTCTGTTTGGTTTCAGAGTGTAAACAGACTCAGTAACTCAATCTTTTTTACTCATTTACTATGATTTTTTTGATACAGTTTGAGAATGAAGTGTTTTGAGTAAAATTCAGCCAAGTCTCATTCCATACCATGCTCTTAGGCACTACCACAGAGCACTGTCAGAAGACTGTATTTAACTTTATAACATATGAACATAGATTTATATGTATTTATACACGCATATATGTCACAGAGACAAAAGCACACAAAAATACAGAAACCAATTTAAAGAACCCTTCTTTAAATATACCTTTGAAAATTGGTGTGAATGTAAACATTGGGGGAACTTGTGCAGCAGAAGTCACTGTAGGTGCTAGCATTTTGGCCTCTTAAATAAAAATAGGCAGGATTATATCTTTCCCTTGAAATGAAACGGATGTGTAAGAATTTGTGGAATTTTGATTACAGCCTCTTAGCCTAGCACAAAGGATGCTGTAAATTGCCTAGCAGATTTGTGCATGAGACATATATATGATGTCACGCTACTTAATTCCACTCTTTAGTGAAAGGCTACCTATTAAAAATTTTTATTTTTAATAGGCAAACACAGGAATCTCTTGCCATGTAGTCTTAATGGATGGAAGTACTAAGGAAATCATCAGTTTACGTGTATGCGAGCAATAGCTTCTATATATTATTAATAGCATTTGTATGGTTAAGAATGCTGGTAACCTATTAAACCCCCTTAAAATCTCTGAACATTGTGTAGACAAAGAACTCTGTAAGCAATAAGGCACAAAATACCCTTCTGCACATCCAACTGTTATGGACTTCCACAGTTCTACATTCACTAAGACTATAACCTCGTGTTCACAATACATAAGTAGCAGTGGTGTTGTGCATAGTTGCTCTGATAATAACTGTATTCTCAGAACTCTTTGGACAGCTTTTATAATGCTTCACTCTGTTCCACTGACCCTCATTTGAACTTAGACTCAATGCAGCTGTAGTCTAAATAGATTAAAAGGTTCATATAGTTCAAGAATTAACATGGCAGGTTAATTAAAAACACATTGCCCTCTGTGAGCATCTTTCATTCTTTTTGCTGATACAGATTATGTTTATTTTGTACAGATCATTAGAATAAATAACACAGTATAGTACTGTATTATTAATACCTCTTTTTTTTGGTATTAATATGTGCTTAAGTGCCAAATGTTGATGCTATTTAAATGATCTCTTCCTATATTTGAAATACTGAAGTGCTACAAATGTGAACTGCCCAGCTAATGTCCTGACCCATTGTAACATAAGTAAATAAAATGCTGGTGTGGACTAAAACATTTTCCAACATAACACCTGAAAAACAGCAACAACAACAACATGCAAAACATACTGGTGCATGGAATATATCCACCACACAAATAAAAGTTGAAAGACAAATGGGCAGAGAGAAAATATAGTCACAGACAGATTCCATTTTGATATCTTCTGAAAAATTCCAGAGTGATTAATTCTAGGTGACAATCAGGCAAAATGATTGTATTGTACCAGTCACGGACACTGGACAGTTCCTGCCTGGTTCAGAAGAGCACACCACCTGTGCAGTTCAAGCCAGTTTTTGGGTGTCATAATCACATCAATATCGTTTCCACTGTCCAGTGGATCTCAGTTCACAGAACATCACAGTTATAGTCAGTCCATCTACTCAATCACCTCTAGAATTAGGTACAATGATGAACATGTCTGAATTATTATGGAACAGTCACTGGGCTTCCTGTTGCAATAGCTTTGTAGTGACTTTTTTTTTCCTGTTTCATTCCAAAATGGTATGAGAGTCCTTAATTTTCAGTTTATGCTGTCTTTATGGCTGCTTCGATCTGTATTGTGATTGTTTAGTTCTTGATTTTTCCACTGAATGCTTGTTCCATTCATGGGCACTGACGTCACCAAACTCTTAGACTGGGAGCAGCAACAGCAAAGGCAAGACTGGAAATAAATGTAAAAATAAAAAAATAAACAAAATGTTAAGACAACTCTATCAATTCTATGCAGATTACCAGCCATATTTTTCATTCAGGAATGAAAAGACAATTCTAGCTGAAGAGAGTGGTACCTGCATTCAGAAATTTTTATCTGAGAATGCAAACAATTCTTGCATTAAAACATCACAAATGCAGCAAATTAGGCCCAGCCTGTGCTTCTTATTTAAGAAAAACTTTCACAGTATGAAAATGGAAAATTTTTTTGACTGAGGTAAATAGATTGAGAACTGACAGAATTCAATGCATATTGTTAAGAGCTGGGTTGACATTTTTCCCCCTCTTTCTCACTGTACCTCAAGCTTGGGGATCAGCATGCTGCTTAGCAGGGAAGAGAAAAGAAGAAAATTCCCCAGCCTGTGATTTGGGTCTCTTCTGACATCTTAGAAGAAGATAGAATTATTTAGGAGAAGGGACAGTGAACATACTGTGGTGTATCATTTTGGACAGTTAAGAATAGAAGGCCATTCAGGACCATACTCCCAGGTTGTTCACAGGTTGCTGTGTTCAGTTGTCTCTTCTGAAAGGAGCAGAAAGGATTCCTCAGCTATCCTCCCATCCCTTCACAAAAACGAGTGCCTAATTCTATGTAGATGGAATCTCTGCTTGAGGGGAAGGAGTCAGGGCCTCAGGGGAACAATGCCCATAACAGCAGTAGATCCGTGACTTCTGTGAACTCAACGAGAAGGGGGTGTTGCAGAAAGGTAAAGCCAGACTTAAGGTATAGGTACTATATGGGTGGGTATGTACAACAGCAACAGAGACAGGGTGAGAAACACAAATACAAAACTCAATTAATGACCTTGATACTAGGAGGCAAAGGGAAAGCTGTGATGAGAAGCTTGGAAGGATTAAAAAAAATCCTGGAAATTCTTTAATTAGAGGTTTTGGGTGGGAGTTATATTTGGAAGGACAAATGGGAAGAATGAATTAACATTATGAAGAGCAGCCTGATAATACCCTCTGTTACTTCTGCCTTTCACCTGAGGACAAGTTCAGGCCTATTATCCTCTCCATGGTTCCCAAATGAAGTAGGGGACAGTAAAAAGCAAAGCTGACTTCTTATTAGAAATGCTCCCTTAAAATAGTTTGTAAGTCTGAGCAGGCTATAGATAAACAGGTATTCCGTAGTCTAGTAATTCATTATGTTTTTTTCAGTAGCTTGGGTTCTGCCTATTCTCAGACTTAAAGTTTAGTGCTACAGTCCTGTCATCTTTTGTTTTTCTTTGCAGATAAAATTATTTCAGTCTTCCTTTTCTGTTTCATTCCTTTACCTCTCTTTTTTGTGCTTACTGTATTGCCTTTCCTAGGGGGACAGGTACTTGCAGAGGCATATTGTCACAAGGAAATTGCTTTAGCCTTAAAAGATATTTGCATGTGTAGGAACTGGAAAAATGCAAGTAGAAGACGTAATGTGTATTTAATTGCCAAAGTCAACTCAGGTACCAGGTTTGGTACCTGGTATTCAAGGCTGAAAATTTTAGTTGTTAGTGGGATTGTTTAATGCAGGCATCTTGGTGTCATCGAGAGTGGAAAATATGTTATCAACCTAATTCTATTTCATGTACATGTTACATGTCACACTGTAGTATTTACAAGAGCATGTCTATCTCAGTTTACATATTTGCATATGAGGACTATGTCAAACTTATTTATTGGTTTAGCATTTCAGATAAGTGGGTAGTTCCTCTTTCAGTTTGGTATGTGTGCTATGTGAGCTGCTGAACTGGACAGTTTATAATCTTTCATTCCTTTGCATTCCTCTTCTCCCAGCTGTTAGAAATAGATAACAACTAAGTGGTTTAATACAGTTAGTTAACTTGATATGAAATCTTATCAAGAAGATCTTACCTGGAAACAGTTTTTAAACTTCTTGCTCACAAAATACAGAGCTATGGGGTTTATACAAGAATTCATGGTTGCCAGGTTGATGCTGATATAATCCAAGGGCAGCAAGAAACTAGGCAAGAGAAAGCAAAACATTTAAACAGTTCATATGCTTCAGAAGCATCCATGTTCTTTGTGGTTGCAGTTTCTTCTGTCACAGAAACTAATTCTCTCTTACCTAACTCCCCCAATCTAATCTTGTACCATGCCATGTCTATAATAATCTGTCTCACAGAACTTCAAAAAAGCCAGAGGAAAGTGACTGAAGTGGGGACAGACAACATTTATTGAAATCATGCTACCCCATTACAGCTGAAACCACTGAAAATGGGTGAGCTGGAAGTCAAAAACCGCAGTTGCAAGCACAGTGACATTAGTCATATAAATTCCAAGTAGGAAGATTGTATTTTTTCAGTATTAACTATTGACGTAGAAAATGAAGTACCTGAGCAGTTCACATCTGCTGGGGTCTTTTTCATTGTATACCATTTTCTTCAAAATTCGGCTCAAATGGAGAGGGAACCAGCAAAGAGCAAAAATCACAACTAAACAGAAAACTGTCTTCGCAACTTCTCGACGCTGGAAAAAGAAGGTAACAGTGTACACTGAGTGCCTAATTCATACTGGCAGGTGATTGTAGTGTAGTGATGTTGGCAGCAAAGTGAGTCATCTTGATTAAGCCTGCAAGATTCCCAAAATGAAGCTTCCAGAGTACTTGATATCTCTGAGTGCTTTTTTATGGGACTTGTCTTGTTCTTGATTCTGGACATCCTCAACACAGCTCCTCATCACTGGAGCAGCTGGAGCACAGAGGTCATTGCCAGAGCGTTGTAGAAGTTAGCCCAGGAAAATCCATTGCTAGTCTTTTCTGAACCTGATTACTTTTCCAGCATTTTTTATTCCTTTACACTGGATTGGTTTTCTGGAAATCCCTCAAATAAACCTCTTTTGTCAGAAAGATACATAATATGCAAGAAAGCCTTTTCATGTGTGAAGCAATAGGGTTCACACCTGCTTGATAAATGACTTGTACCTAATCCTTCATGTGGGGCAATACATAAACCCAAGGCACCTAAATCAACTTGCAATAAAAGTTCCTTTAAACCACATACCTAGTCAGGATGTCAAATTCTCCCTGATATATTATTTTTCATTTAATATGTATAGTGTTACATAAAGGGAAACTACACAGTATATTAATTTTGTGATCCTTACTGTGTGATCTTGATGTTCTCAAGCAAATAGTTCCCCTACAAACAACATTTTAGAAATGTCTGTATAACAGCTTAATCTCGTAATATTTAGTCAGGAACTTATTTCAATTTAATGGGTATTTTATGTGGCTCTAGGGAGTTACAGATGTTTTAGTGGACTCTTGACAATGCATACCAGTGGTGTTTGGTAGGCATGGGTTTAATAAAGAGAAACATATGAAGGAGTAAGGATACTTCTGAAATTGCCACCGTAATGTAACAGTAAAGCACTGCAAGACTTTTTCATTAAAAAACTTAAAGTCATAGGTGTGGTTACAGTCTTGTTAGGCTTCAAATATGACTATTATAGTTTCCTCTTTTTTATAATAGCAGTTTTTATCAAAATATGAAAATATTATGAATAGACACTACTATGGACAAGGCTGGAGGGAAGGATGGAAGGATGGAAGAAAGAGGGGCAAAAGATGATCATTAAAAGGCATTTGTAAACTGTGGCATAGAGTCATCCTCCAGCAGCCAGTCTGAGTAGCTTACTGGGCACTGCACTTCAGGATGGGAAAGCTGGAGGGTGGATTTCCCCACCTCATACATACTATTCTAGTTCTAATGGGTGGAGTAGCTCGTGTGTGGCCCTGGGACAAACTGTGCTCCAGGCCCTGGGGCCTGACGAGGGGAAAAAGTGGAGGAACTGCACAAGAGGAGGATTTTCCGGTCAGCCTTGATCTGGAATGAACTAGCAAAGGAGGAACCTCTGAGAGAACTCACTCTGATGCAGAGAGGGAAGCTTTTGGGATTCACAACTGCGAATACGGCATTTGAAAGAAAGAGTGGAATTTAAAGGGCTGATGTTATCGCAGGGGAAAAGCTACAGATTGTTTTTTAAATTTCAGTTAGGCACTAAACATGAGACAGTGCTGCAAAAACAGCAAAGCGAGACCTGACGGGTCTGTGAGCGACTTTGTTCTGTGATCATTTGTTTGTACTGTTCTCCCGCTGCTCTTTTCAAAGCAGCTACAGCAGTGCTACTGCAGCAGTGCAGTAACCCTGAAAAACAAAATCCACTCTGTTCTAAACTAGGTTATTGCTTTTTATATGAAACTAAAGTTACATATCAAAGGCTGCCAAGAGGAGGGAGGTTCCACGGAGTCATATCTTTATAAATAAAAAGAAACATTTTTTTGGCAAAACTTTGTAGTTAAATTTCAAAGCATTTAGGCAGTAGGGATTTGAGGTTAAAGAGCACGACTGTCATACATAGGGAAAGAAAGAAACTGGCTAGTTTTCTGAGCCTACTCTCTTCAATCTCTTCTTATACTGTGATTTAGTCTTTTGTTCCAGGTTTAAATGGATATCTTGACATCACAAACAACCTACATCCTCACTTTCTACTTCTGTAGTTTGCTGTATTCAAGTACACTTTGAAACATTTCTAAGCTAACCCACAGAGAGAAGAACAGTATGTTCAAACAACGGTGTTTCTAGTATTTACCTGCTTAAGGTGTTCGCTGAGAGCAATTCTCAAGTTGCTGTTTCTTCTGTTTAACATTTCACAAGTCATTAGCGTGTAAAAGATGGCAGTGCACATCAGTGGCATGCAGAAATAGAAACCAAACAGCCACCAATCCTTTGCATCTTTGTAAAACTGTAGATAAAGTAAAGTAAAGAGAAGATATTTTATTATGAGTCGATACAAAATACCACAGAAAGGTCCCGGAAAGCATGACGGTGCACTTTCATCTGTCAGTTTTCTTATTGTTGATCTGTTTTAGACCAACATCAAAATGGGGATTGTGGCAGTGTAAACATTTACTTTAACTTACAGATGCCCATCTGTACCTTTGTTGCAATCTGTCTTGGGTTGGAATTAATTTCTGTTGGTTGTGCTTTCTGAACATTTATACTCCTTCATGAAAACTGGAATCCACTTTCGTGAAAAAGACATGCCAAAATGTAGACAGTGTCAGTCTGAGATAACAAATCTTACTAAAAGCCTATCTCAGGAAATGCCATTTACCTCTACAGCTTCTGTCCTGATTCCAAAAAAGGAAAATTCAAAATGTCTTGTTAAGTTTAATCACCTTTCGTTATCAGTGAAAAGTTTGGCAGTTGGTTTGCTTATGTACTGGGCAGATAGGAGCCACTTCATGAGTGTTTGTCTGATATATGCAAAGCTCAGGGCCAGTGGATCCTGGTGGTGCAGTTACTTTTAACCCTTTGCCTGCCATTCATACCATTTGATAGAATGGTACTTAACATTTTACTGTGTAATTTTAAATATTAGCTGTGATGTCAGCAGTACTGTAACTTAATACGTTTGTGTATTATGAGAGATACTACTTTTTTGGCAAAAAAAACCCATTTAAAATTACTTTTTTTCTGTAGACGATCATGTTTTCGTGATTGTAAATATTGTATCTTGGTTTTTAACTTTTATGCTCAGCCAAAAGTTTGCACTAAAATATGGCATTTTAAACACTTCCTGCCTCTGTTATTAGTGCAAAAGGGGTGTGTCATACTCTGTCCCCTATCTTGTTTATTCCTGGCGGATGTGCTCTGGTAACATCACAGTTCCCGCACCAAATGTCAAAATGCTGAGGACTTTATGAATCCTGTGTGAAAAAGCCAAACTTTTGACGTCTTGTTTGCAGTTAAAACCAAACAGTACTAAACTTTGAAAGATGAAAAAAATCAATGTGATTCATACATTAGTATTTAATAATGTTCATTTTAAAATCCACATTAGTTATATCAGAAGGTTGATTTATTAGGAAATAAGGAATGCTTTTGATTTTCCTCCTCCCTCTGCCCCAACACAGCTGCACACAACATTTGCTAATTTAGACTAGGCTGCTGATGTCTAGGCCACAATCCCATCTCACTTTGGGACACTGCCTCACGTTGATTAACTTGTTTCCTCCTCCTCATTAGCCTCCTCCCTGAGGAGGGGCTACAGTCTGCTGCATAGTTGCACTTTCCTTGGGGGCAGAATTTCCCCCCTGGGAACTGAGCTTCTGCCAGCAGAAAACCGGAAAACAATATGCCTCGTGTCCAAAGAGTTTGTACTGAGGGCAAATGTAATTGCTGCTCCTTCTGCAGAGAAAAGGATTACAAATACATGGAGACAATTATATTTTCCATGGCAAATTCTTCCAACTCGGACTAGAATCGCACTGGCTGGGCAGCACAAAATGTGTACTGCGTGAATCCATGCCATGTTTACAAGGAAAACTTCCTGTCCCATCAGTCTACCAGGTTTCATGAGCATTGCCTGTCTGTCAGGAAAACACACACTGAGGTCTGTGTCACAACCCTGACCATTAATTCTGTATGAGGACCTGGCTTTGTGAAGTTATAAAACCTACTCAAAAATGTCTGTAAATGATTAATTGTGGAATCTGAGTTTCACAAAGCTTACATCAAAGCACAAAAATGGGTTGATTTAAGAGAAGTAGACATTCTTTTGTTTGTCTTGAAAGCCCACATGGAACTGGTTTTCTACAGGAAATGTGCATTTTAAACAAGTTTCCTAGTGCAGTCAGCCTCTTGGGAATCATGGCCTATCATGAATCTTTTGAGTCTTTCAAGGATAGTTTTAAACAGAAATAAAACTCTTATTAAAAACAAAAGTTAATAATAAATCCTTCCCAAAGTTTAGTAATTGTTTGTTGTGGTGTTGGTGGTAGTAAATCCTATACTTAAGGTTAAAATGGTATTCCCTTTTTAATCTCATGTTTGTACTTGCTTGCAAAACTTTGAAACACAAAGCTCTCTATTTTGACTGACACATCCAACAATTACTCTCAGATTGGACATAACTGCTGGTTTGTTTCCTTGAAAATCAAACTGATGTGGGGAGGTTTGGCACTTTTGAATTATACTGGGCAACTAAAAGATACTAATTCCTACTAATAAAACATACCACGCTATTCCACTTCCAACATTAAGGCCAGAACAGTAATCATTACAGTTAACATGCCTGTGGAAAACATGAACTATAGTGTTTTTGAGGAGAGGGAAGAGAAAACTAGTCTTTTTCTCAGGGACAGTGGAAGTGAAGATTAAACCATTTAATCCAGGTGCATTTGTGGAGAAAAACAGCCATTACAAAAATGGAAATTTCTCCAGTGTGCATTTCATAAATCAGAGTCCAATAACTACACTATATACAGTCATATAGTCTATGGAGTTTAGAAACAAAGATATAATAAGTCCTGGGAAATTCCACTTTGTCTTCGCCTGCATTATTTCCCTTAGGGAATTCCCTTTGTCTTCTCTTGCAATTGTCTCTTGCTCTTTCTTTCATCCCTGCAGTATGTGTAACCCTACCAAAGTGGAGGATGTTCCTCTGAAAAACACTAATCATCCACACTTTTTATCTTCCATTTTGCCCTATCCTTCCCAATTCTTGGCCAAGCTATGTTCTGATCCACTAAAAGGAGAAGTGCCAAACATTCAAAAAAGAGAAACTTTCACTCTAACATGAAAAAATCTATTCCAGAAAAAAATTAGCTTGTCTCAAGACTGAAGACCTGGTGCTATCTGCCTTCTCTGCAACAAATCAGAATATTACTCCTTCTTTTTTTTTTTTTTTTCCATTACTGGGTGAATGAAACACAAAGAAAATATTAAGATATTTTCTCAGTGTAAGGTAGAAAATCACTATTCCCCTATGCAGTAAACTATTAATTCTAGAACCATCCTGGTGTGTCTCAGGCACTTCTCCTTCTCTTGAGATGCTGTATATAGATGACAGCTGACAGTGCACAAGCTACCCAGGCTGGAGGTCTGGGCCTGTCAGCTTTGTGCTCATGATTCCTTGTAAAGGAAAGGATTATGTTTTATTTGACTCTGTTAGTGTGTACAGCATGGCCCCACCTTTTTCTTTATGTGCCAGAAAAGTTGACTACTGCCTGTAAAATGATGACTAATCATGGTAAAACACGTGTTTTGACAGTTACAAGCTCCAAGATTTTGTACCTGGAAAGTCAAAACCTTCCAAGACTCTGCCTACCCTGACACATCCCTTGATTGTACTTTAAGCAGGCCTTAATTGCAAATGTCTGTATTAAGAATCCTTGGCAGTGAAGAAATGAAAATGTTGTAAAGTCCCATTTAGCCTCTCTGGCTGAAAGTAGAGACAAGTCACTGTAAATATAGGATCCTCTTTGCACCAATACACATTAGAATACATTTTGCACTTCTATGCATTAATAAAACCTATTATAGTCCAATATCTTAATTCTCTAACCTATATACTGTGGATTCCAGAAAGAGAAGAAAGGATGTTACTCACCAACATAAAATTGTTTGTAGCTTTGAGCATGCAGGTAACATAACTTTCATCCTTATATCTGAAAGGTACCACAGCAAAACCAATTGCTTCTGGGATAGCCAGTATAAAGGACAGAAGCCAAATGGAGAAAATTTCAATAGCAGTGATCATAGGGATTCCAATTCCCTGAACACGGCTCCAGGATGCAACTGCTCTGTACCTGAAAGAGACAGGCGTTAGTTTCTAAACTGCTTATTTTGCTTCCCTAAAGTAATAGCACCTTCCTATTTGGAATTACAGTGCTACACAGATGTATCATGGCATCCACTGGTGAAATATTCTTCTTTAGCTGAGGAGAAAAAAAGTCTAAAAAGGTTGTTCAGCTGCTTTAAAAAAAATGTCAGAATAAGAAGTCACTGAAGCAGATTAGAAATTGTAAGGAGCTGTGTCATTTTACTGTCCTGCAAGTATTACTTTCTGCCTCAGACATGCCTTCATTTTCTGCCCCTTTGAGTCCTGGAAGATACTTTTGGATACGTGCAGCTGCCACCTCTTTTCTTAACAACTTCCTAAGATGTGAGCCAAGATTAAACTTTTCAGAGAAGGGCAAATGGGGTGGTGATTTTAGCTGATGGCAGCAATTAAGTGGAGTATGAAAGGGCACCAGCAAGCACAGGAAGGTGAAAGGTGTGGGGAAAGAGATGCCCTCAAGAGACCAGGAGGATTCAGTTTGTAAGTATGTAGCTCTGAAATGCAAAGATGAGTGAGCTTTGGCAAGGGAAGTAAAGAACGGGGGAAATTAGAAGGCTTTAGTTTGGAGGATTAGGTTGTGGAAGGATTGGGGTGGGATGGTAGAGAGGTAATAGGACAGAGTACAGAATTTTGGCATGGGCTTGAAGGATTGGAGATAATAAAGGTTTAAGTAAAGCAGTAGTTAAGAACTCTGGATTAGGGTGCTTTGAGTGTACTGGGAAGTATTGGATTTTGAATTTCTGAGATGGAAGGAATGAAGAGCTTCCAAAGGGGAAAAACATGATTTAAGGGCTATAGGACTTAGGAAAGAGAGATCAGTAAAATTTAGCTATTAAAAATCTTCCTCACTCCTTCTTTAACCAGTACACTAATATGGGATTCACACACAAAGCATTGTTCTGGTTTCTTGTATCACCCCCGTTTTTTTGTTTGGAAATGTGCTTATTAGCTGGATGTAAGGCTTGTGGATTGAATCCCCTGTAGCCTTGGTGTTAGAGAAGGGAAGAAGGCATGAGGGCAAGTCCAGGCTGTAAGCCCCTCACAAAACCTTCAGAAAGCATTGTTACAGAACATCACTGACAGTGTCAGAGCCTGATGTGCCCTCATTCCTGAAATAAACGGAGTAGGAGCCTTTGCTTTGATATCTATGGCAATATCATGTATTGCAGAGTCACAGGTGTGTACTATGGAGAGGCTCTTAACAGAAATGTGTGTGTAAATACTTTGAACATGCTAAAGCAAACTACAATTTGGACTTGCAGATAAAAGATAAAAACATCTTCTAAAGGCAGCCTTATCTTCAAGGAATATGAAAACGAAGGAAGGCAATGGTTCTCTGGGAGGGGTTCTCTGGGATTAGAATTCTGAGACCATCTGAACAAATAAAACTATATTGGGAGAATTAAGAAATTAATATCCAGTATCATATCTTCTCATAAATATTCATATAAAAATCCAAATTTAATTTTAAATAATTTGGCACCCTATCACATTTCATTTTGCTGAATATAAAATCTTGGCTTTAATGACTAAATGGAATATTCATAGAAACTTAATCTTTTACACAAATGCTCAAATATTTGTGAACTTTGGATATTTAACAATCAGTTTGAAGTTTACTTTCTATAGACTGGCAGTATTTTGTTTCGTCCCATCAGCTGGACAAGGTGCTATCCAATTCTTGACTGACTGATGCTCTTGGCAGGCCCACTAGCATAACATGTTTCTGTTCTGCAAGTGTCATCAGCCTTTGGTAAGATTGAAAATCCATGAAGAGAAGACCAGAGACTAGATAAAGGACTTAAGAAAGAGTCACTGTCAAGATTAGTGTCAGAACTGTTCCTAAATGGCACTACTATTGGTGGTACCAAACTGTTCCACTTCATTATTAGGGATCACAGCTGTTCTTCATTTTAAAGATAACCAGTAGTGTGTTGATTGCAAAGCTCTTAATTCAATAAAGCTCTTACAGTTCTGTTTTAGTGGTAAAATCTTCACTTATCTCATACACTTACTGGAAGTTGGTCCAGATGGAAGTATCTACCCTGGGATTACTGTTCTATGCAATTTGCTATGCAGAGGAGGCAAGAAGAGGGTGTATACACATTAAATGAGATCCATATCTTCACCCTTCTTAAACCCATTTCTTCATCAAAACTATTATGCTCATGACATAAGCAAGAGTAAAAGCTCAGGAAGCAAAATATCCTTAGTTTTAGTCACAGTCAGACACTGTTTAGAAACTGTCACACTGTTGTCACCACCATGATCTAGACTTTAAAAATGCCTGAGAGGCATCTGAAGCAAATGT
>JAWWES010000133.1:14275713-14302500 GCA_035583135.1 Lophotriccus pileatus
AGCTTTTTTAAGCAAACATTAACTCACCTGTAGATCATATACAGTCCAGCTGTGACAGCACACTCCTTTTGCATTTTATGGAAATTATATTTTATTCCCATTATTTACTCATATTTCATTCCATTAGCAATCATTTGCTAATGTGGAATTTTGTACTAATGTGACTGTGCCACTTCCAGGGCCTAGTCTGACTTGTTGAAGGTGCTCTCAGATTTCATTGGCTACCAATTCATGGTAGCCAGTATCAGAATCTGGCTGCTTTCTAACACACATCCTCTGCAACCATTTACTAGAGTAGCAACAGATGATAAAGAATATGTCCTTGGCAAAGCGTGTAAGCTGGGGGAGGAAATTAAATAGTCTGAGTCTGATCCCACACAAGACTTTATAATCAAATGGAAACAACATTTGCTTGTTGTGAGGATTAGCAGATCATTCCTTGTAAAAATATATATGTGCATATACAAAGAGGTAGCATCAGCTGACTTACTTCCAATTTATGAACATGTGTATACCAGTAGAACTTCATCCGCTGAAAACACTGTAGTTGTCAGAATTTATCTAATAAACTGTCTGTTTCGTATGCTTGATCTATGATTTATTCCTTAGAGAAGTCCATGGGATTTTATTTTATGCTGGGCAGATATTGCTTGAGAAATAGAATTCTTTTTATAGTTTGCAGACTCAAAAGTGGAAATAGAACAGTCTCCTGTGTTACTTTTTTTGTTTCTGGCTTTGGCTAATGAGGTACTAATACAGTAAGGAATTGTATTTCAGGTATGGATACTAGTCAGAGACTCATCCATGGCAAACCTTGTACATTACCTTTAAAATTAACCATGATTAATTTTAAAGTTTCTTTTAACTTTGCATCACAGTACTAATACACATCGTGCATTTTTTTAAACAGTATTTTCTGCAACAGAGTTACTGATATTTTGGAGTAGAACGTGATCAAGTAAACTCAAGACCAATAAAAATACCTTCTACAGAACTCAAGTATTCTTCTGCTGTTGCATTATATGTATGAAGAAAAAATAGCAGACGCATTAATTTTCAAACTATCAATGTCAGTCTATCAAAGCAAGTTTCCAACATGTTTTTCAGTACAACTCAGTTAGGTATAAAAGTTATCAAAATAAACCCTGTAATTGTGGTCCACGGGCAGTGAGTTGAAAAAATAATTTTTAAGACTAAAGATTACAATCTTATTCAAATACAAACCAAACATGAGTTCATATGAAAGAAAGAAGTCTGAATACTGAGTCAAATCCCAATAATTTTTTGTCTGGTAAAGGAAGTTGAAATAATGCTTTACTAGGGCTTTTAAATACCTTTTAAAAACAAGTAAAGTTCATTAGTCCAGTGACTTAATATTATACTTTGAGTCACAGATGTGGTGCTTTGTTATAGCCAGGATCTAAATTGCATCTGTACTGTAATCTGCCTGCTGAGAAGACCATACTGAGTGCTCCCAGTTTTAGGAAAACTGCAAGGGCAAGAACAGCATCAAAAGAGTCAAACATACTGTACCTGTCTACACTTAGGGCACAGAGGTTAAGGACTGTGATTCCCACTGATGCCTTCTGGATAAAGGGAAGGAATTTGCAAAGAAATTGTCCAAAATCTGTATCTCCAAAAGGCCACTTCTGAGCAAGGAGCTAAAGAGAAAATATGAAATAATCAGAATATTTAAACAGTAACCTAGCAAGTATGTCACAATTGTAGCTATTTTTTATCTTAAACACAGCCATTGTAACCTTGAATTCTCCGTACCTTAAGCATATCCTTAGCACCCGGTGAATCTGGGAAGTAACTGGTGCTATAGAAACACAGAGGGTGAAAATTTAAACTTCAGTGTTGACCTGGTTGTAAGAGTAATTTGTATTGTTAAAAGTGATTTTTATTTTCTTTTTATTGTGCATCATCCATCAGTACTGAATGATGAAAATCTAACTCAGCCCTGTCATACATGGTTGCAATTACAGTGTCCCAGAACCAAGCAGTCAAAACATAACTCGGCGTTCAGAGTGAAATACCTCAGAGCCAAATTCTGATGCTGCACGCAAGTGGATTCTTTTCACTGTAAATGTACCACTGTGTAGCTCATGACTATTCACTGCCAGATTCTTAAATGTGTGAAGAAAACATTGTACACACATAATTTGTTCCATATTGTGTTTTAGAGGACTAGCATCACGCCTACACATGGGCTGCACTTCAAGGCAACGGAAAGGCATCCATTGGAAAGATGGGAGTGAGTGGATGTGGTTTAGATTAGTATTTCCAAGGAGGCATTTACATAACAAATATGAGTACAGTGATTCTTGTGCATAGTTGTGAAGTATCAGCGTATAAATAGTAGTATTTCTAGTCATAACTATTAAAGCTTTGGACATGTCTTTGGACAAATATTTGATAGCAAGTATACATGCAACATACAGGATAAAAAATTATTCAGGCCAGTCAAATCTACAACTGGCTGCAGAGTCACAGAAGATCTCCCTTTACTGGTGCTGACAGTAAATTGTCAGATTACATTCAATGTAAGTAAGTGTAATAAATGTGAAATTATTGAGCCCATACAAAGTACTGAGCCCCAATTTGGCTATTTCCACTCATGTAAGGGATGTTTCAACCACTGTGAATAGCTCTTTTGAAAAACTAAGTCAAGCCTTCTCAGTCTTGCACTACCATTTTTTTCATCTTCCCTAAGTCTCTGCTACTGAGCCTTTCTTAGGGGTAAGATACAGGATAAGAGGTCAGATGAATTCCTTGTATTATATGGCACAGCAGTTCTTATGCTCATACCAACTTCTCTTAAAATGGTTGTGAATAGAAAGCGTAAGATTTGAAATGAAAATATTAAATGTTTGAGCCAGATACATAACTTTGACAGCATCAAAGTTGGACACATCAACTTTTCATCAACATCCTAGTGGATGTTGTATCCCCCATACAGCCAGGGGACACATTTTTAAAGGCAGAAATAAATAATAATTGGATAATTACTGGATAATTGACTATTTCTACCATGCAGTCTTTGGATTTACATTAAGCCTTACTGAATGAAGGGTAGAACACAGAATATTTTGATGGTACTGTCAAATTTGAAGATGTTTTTATTTGCTTCAGAGGAAGACAGCAAATGATACACTAAGGAATAACAATTATAAGGAGTAACAATATAAGCCAAACCCAAGCTTATCTGAAGGTTTTAGAACCTGATTTTGCTGAATTGTTGAAGACTGTTGAATCCTGACTTGGGACTGTTTGTGGAACTAAAATTGATTTAAGCTTCACAGCCATTTTATTTTCAAGTGAATCAGATGGAGATAAACTGTTGGCACAACAAGCATTCCAATAAATACAGTTTGTGCAATGTGGAACAGTCTTGCTGCCCCTGGGCAAGAGTGCAACAAGGAAAGGAGAGAACAAGGAACCATACTTTCATCTGTACAAAAATGCTGGAGGACTGAGGCATGCAGAAATTAGTTCTGTTCTTTCAGTGATAAACAAAGCCTATGAATCATGTTTTTCATATTTTTATGGTTGAAACAAAAAAATATGGAATATGATTAAATCAAAATTGCTGTTTCCAAAGTTTACTTTCTTGCAGACCTGTTCTGCCAGGCCCTCTTCATCTTGGGCAGACTTCTCTGCTTACAGGCAGTTCATGTTTTGAGAGTTAGCTTTGCAACCACAAGGACTAGAACATTTTTTTCAGTAGAAGCTTAGGCTCTGGAACACACTCATTTAGTAAAAGTGGGTGGATTCTGTCTGCAGAATTAGAAAAGCAAATTTTGGTTGTAGCTCAGGATTACAGAATGCAAAGTAAACATTATATCTATTTAAATTAGTGTTGAATTGAAGCCTAGTAATAATCACTACCTTTAGCAATATAAATATTAACTATGAGAAGTTCACATTTGTCTTTATCTCAGTTAAGGTAGGAGTTACCTTTCTATTTTTTTATATCACGAGTTTTCCAAAATTTAGCACTTTGCTGTAGAGTACAGGGTGTTTATCACAGAATGCCAGATGTGTAGGAATTCATTCTCTTCTTACAGTGCTGCCCTGGCTTTTTCACATCCCTTCTATTAAATTTAATGCTGAATTCCTTGTGTTTTTTTCCCCAAATGATACCTGAAAAAATGATGGAAGCAGCTATGTACTACACATTGCCCATGTCTGTCTAGGGCCATATTAATAATGTCATTTGATAACTTGTCTTTCAAGACAGATTTTAGCAATTCACAGGTTTCGACCAACTAGGTGCTGATACTGTGATGCAAACTTGTGTGTGCTACTGCTGGTTAAACAGGAAAGGTGTTATCTGTTATCTGGATTATATTTTCTCTCTAGCTGAATAGTAAAATGAGATTTCTCAACATAAGCTATAGCATCAATTCCAGTTTATCAAGAAACTTCCTGTTTCTTCAGTGTTAGAATATCTTACAAATGGGGTTCCATCTGCTGTTGTCCTGTTACTCTATGCTGGCATGTGTTCTCTGGCATACTGAGAGCTCTGGCCTCCTTGAAGGAGAGCTGAATATCTCATTTACAATCAAGACCACAGCAGAGAAACTGCAAGCACCTTTGCAGTGGTATTCCAGTTTAGGAAAACCATATTTAATGAAAGCAAATTCCCTTTTTGCCAGAAGGTTAGGGAATGGATCACTAGGACTGGTGGTTTAACTGTAGTCAGTACCTTCAGTAACAAAGGTGATAATTTTATATCTATAAGCTCTTGATTAGTTCTTCTGATTTTATCTGTATTTATAGACTGAATGCTTTAATTATAGACTGAACGAAATGCATTGAAAGGTCCAGAAGAATTATTTTCTAGATACGTTTGCAATAGTATAACAAATGTTTGCAGGGCATATTTTTGCCTTTTGCCTATGAAGCTTCTCTTATGAAGCTTCTCTTATGAAGCTTTAGTTTATGTAGAGCTGCAGAAAAAAATGTTGGAAAAAGAAGGGATGATCAGAACAAATGGTAATTCAACCACCTGTAGTCACATGGGATTTCAGCTCCAGATTCTTGTCTGGGTTTGGGTGAAATCAGAATAATTCTCAGGCACCACTGAGTGAAAGCTAAATTATAAATGGCGCTGCCAGGGAAAAGCAACTCAGCAGCCTTCTGTCGATCTCCTGTGCCAACCAGAGCCCCAAAAGTCATTTATCATTATAGATCACACTTTAAAAAGGCAACTGAAAGATAACCAGCTATTCATTTTGGTGCGCTGGCTGTGGCTGTAGCATATGCCCAGCAATGGAATTGAACAACCACTTTGTAGTGACTGTGAAACTCTGTTACTACAAGGCAAACATTAGCTTCAAAAAGAAAAGTGCTCTACTTGAAAAAGGTTCAGTAGCTCGTTACTCATCACAGGGAAGCCTTATCATGGTTCCAGCATGTATGCTTCTTCCCCACACCCCAGGAAGCTCTCCTTTTTTGAGATTAAAAGTGTTTTATTCCTTTTGTTTTTTACACTTTCCACTAATTGAAGTAATATCAGTACCAAATCATTAGACATTCTTTTCAAGTTGATTTTAATCAAAATCCCTGCGATCAGAATAAAGTTTTTCCATAAGATTCACTTTGCAATCATTTCTGTGGGTGTACTCCATTATCACTCCACATTAGCTATGAATTCATTACTTCCTCTTGGATCAGGTGCCAGTTTTTTTCTTCTGTAGATATTTTTAGTCAGCAAATCTGATCCTGTCTTTGGTTTTACTAATTTTTACATCAAAACAAGTCAAGTTACCTCTGTTCTGCCATGACATGGTGCAGAAACTTCAGAGGGAAATAGCACATGTATTCTGTATTGAAAAATGAGCCTGGGAATTTAATTGAACTAGTCCTGATTTACTTAGGTACAATATAAGAACTGGAACTACTGGCTCTGCCCTTCAAGTGCTTTTGCATATTTTAATTTCCAAACAAAATGAGTACAAAATGTTAGCGAATTACATTTTCTCTCACGTCACTGGGATAGGAGAAATCAGACTGATTATCCCAACTTGTATCCCAGTTCCTCATGAGCTGGTCAAATAGATTGTGCTTTTGCAAACCCAGGGTTACAAAATCTCTGAGGTTTCAAAACAAGACATGAGGCAAAGGAAATGCACTTTTTCCCTTGTGCAGTTTGCCACTTAGAAGTACTTCATACTGTGGTGCAATTCCTGAGAAAAGAGCATAGTGAACATGTATTTTTCCACTGAAATCAGAAACCAAGATTTCAAGATTCTACTGCTGGTCTTAAAAAACTCAGCAAAGTGACCAGAGAGCCACAGCTTCCCTGAGCATCCCCCCTTCTCTGCTGCTTTTTAAGGCCTCCCTGCCCTGACACTGCAGCTTGTAACAAACAAGACATCAGCACTGAGAACATTCCTTTGCAATGATTTTTAAATGTCACTCGGTTGATTTTATTCTGCTGCTGCTGCTGTTTTCTAACCCACATCAGTATGGTAGCTGATGTACAAAACATGAAGTCCCACTGTGCATCCCCAGCAATTTATAGATAATCTAAAAGAGAGAATGTTGTAACCCCACCACATGAGTATTCACCAGAATATGCTCATGCGCATCCACAGTGTTTATCTAAGACTAGGCTGATCCTGTGTGTTTACAGGCAGATGGTGACCCTGGGGCTCAGCCCAAAATAGATGGACTGGGTTAGGTGCTAGATATGAACCAGCTCTGAGCTGCTCTCTTAAACTGCTTTGGTTCGACAAGTACAGGTCAGGAGGTCCTCTCTCTCTGCCTCATGGTATTGAGGATGGAAGCAAAGGTTTCATACCTGCCCATTCCTGCTCTGATCTCATCCTAGTGCTCTAGACACTTTCTCTTCCTATATCCACTTGGGACTGTTGTTGTGCTGACACACAAGATCTGCTTCCCAGAAACTGAACCACGTTCTACACAGGTAGTGCTTGCCCCTCATGCCACCCACATGGAGGATACTCTCCTGAGTTTCATGGCATTTAAATGTTCAGTGATGCTTGTTCCAACTCTGGCACAACCCTGGAAGTCAATTCGTGCTCTTCAGCAGGACAAATAGAAATAACTTTTTATTCTGTGACTTAGGTTATACTTGTGCAGTAATGGAGAAGGGAACCAAACCAGCAGATTTCTGCTTGTGTAGATAAGATCTAGTTGTATAATTGACCAGCATCTCCTAACTGGGGATGCTGAAAACCAGTGTAGTCTGTGGTGATTTTCTTTCCTTGCCACATAGCCTGGAAAGACAAGAGAAATTCCTCTGGTTTTGTCAGATCAGCACATTTGGGGTTTGTTGTTGGGTTTTTTCCCCCATTGTTTTTTTTAAAGTCTAGTTTCCTCTAGGAACTGTTGAGCTGGCTTGATAAAACTCTGTCTTAAATTGTGTTCTGCAGTTGTATATGCCCTTGTCTGCTTAAGGCATGGGCCAAACATGGTCCCTGGTGTTTTGGGTGAATCCAACTGAAATCTGATTGGATACAGAAGTGTTTAAGGTCTACACCACTGAGCTGTCTGCATTAAGTGACAGAAGCTGATGATTCTGACTGAAGTGTCTCTCCAACTCATGATCTGTAAGACTGTTCAGTGTAGGAATAAGGGTGTATTGAGTCTTCTGCTGTGGTATTTTGAATGTGGTGACTCAAACAGGACACTTCTGTCCTCATGAAACAACACACCACAAGAATTCACTGCATGTTCTCGAGCCTTTGTCTTATTCCTAGAACCATATATCCAGGAGAGAATTGCATTGCTGGACAATCCTCATCCTTCTTGCTTGAGAACCAAACTTGCTCATCCCATGTATGTAACTCAGCTGTTCTCTGCCACTTTGCTGGAAGGAGGAAGAGCTGTAAGAGTGGAGAGATAACACAGCCTGTCTCTAAGTATTCTTTCTCATTGCTGAAGTGAAAAACCTCAAATTTTTGGAAGGATAATGACTAGAGGACAACAAAGAACGGGGCTAGCTTTTATAATGTAGGGCATGAGACCAATATTGAGTATACCATGATGAGACGATAGTTTAAACTTCTTCCAACTTTGGTATCATTTGTTTATTTCCTTATACTTAGATTCACAATCCTGCCATGGTAGAGAAAGCACACTGCATCTCTTCAACTCTTCTTTGCAGGAAATACATTCCTGATTTTGCTACAACTAAAGAACTGTCTTTTTTTCCACTTGGGGTGGATAAAAGACTGACTGATTTTTTTTTTCTGGAAGGAAGAAAGGTTATGTGGGGATACACAAGAACCATCAAAGACATTTTTTTACTCTGAATTGCCCTACCACAGCTTGTTCTACTATTTTGCTCATCTTAGCCCAGCTGAGTAAAGGTGGAGGTAGCAGAGGGTCTCATGCCATTTACTGAATCCTTACAGTCTTTTTCTCCTGCTTAGGCAGCTATGGAAGGGAATGTATAGTTCTTATACAAGAGAAAATAGTTTATACTTCAAGAGATCCTGAGAAGTAAGAAAACAAATGCCCTTCAACAATGTTCAATTGAAACACTCTGTCTCAACTAACTGGTAAAAAAATAAATCCAAAGTTTTATGTTCTTGTTAAAATGTTTATATTTGTTACAAAACTCTACTTAGTGCTAAAGCATACCTAAGAACTCTAGACTTCTCCCCTGTGGTATTTTTGCTGTTTACAAGGTAGGATTAGTTTCTTTTTTGTTGTTGCCTGGTGTTGGCTGTCTTCCCACCCTATTAGGTACACTGTTTCTCAAGCTGTGCTGCTCTTCTTCATGGAAATGAGCTGCAAGGTCTGCTTATGTGCATGGTGATTTTGTTGAAAGGAATTTTTTTTTCATTCCCTGGGCATAGTATTGCTTTTGTTACTCTTCCAGCTCTGTTGTCTTTTGTGTGTAGTTAAAAAGAGTGACAGGATTGTTAAGAAGTTACTGCAGAACTGGTAAACCCTGGATATGCACAATCAAAACAATTCCTTGTCATCTGTAGAGTTCAGCTGATTGAAAAATAAAGAAAGCAAACATACTAAAATATTCTCTTAAACCCAGTCTCTAAGAACTGTCCAGTATTACAAATCCATAGGACAGCAAGGCAGGCATGAGACGTGAAATTGAAGAGAGAGGAGCTGCCTTCGCTGATAGGAACATATATCCCACCCCCAAAGATAGAGCTGTTAGTTAAAGGCAGAGTCTATCTTGAACAAAGACCTAGGATATAAAATTTCTGCCTTAACTCCTGTCTTGGTATGTACATTAAACTTCTTACTAGGAAGCTGTAGTCTGTAAGTAGAGAGAACAGATTCCCGATGGACTTCCGTTCCATGCTCCATTTTGGGTAACTTCTGCCTTCAGGACTCAGCAATCAGTTCCTGTGCTACCTCTAGATTTCTTTTATGTATGAACACTACATGGAGACACCCCCCCAAATAATAGGTCATGCTTGGAGCAGGTTGTATGGATTTCTGCATCCCACTGGAACAGCCAACGCATTGCTCCTAGGAATCACTGATAAGAATCCATTGAAAGCCAGAATGCGCTTGTTAAGCCGAGGCCTCAGAATTTCCTGCTAGTGTCGGTACTTCCTTGAGAAATACACATGGCACACATGAGAAATTTTGGGTTTAAAGGAGGATTTCTTCATTAAGTGCACTTTATGTGTGCTGTGGGCTTGGCTTTGTAGTCCTTTGGCACAAATCTGTAACTACTGCAGATGCCACTTGCTCTATTAGCTACAAGATCAGTGCCAGTGTGTTTAATTATCCCTGCTAAGGTATAATACTAATTGTCTTGGTAAAGGTATTTAGATATGCCAAATAATTCATGGTTTAGGCAGCACTGATCTAACACTTATGCATGTGCTCTGATGTTGAAAAATGTCTATGATTAGAAATGCCTCTCCTAAGTCTTTCTTTACTGAAGAGAAAATGGCTGAAGATGTTTCTTCACTGCCAGCTATCTTTTATATTTGGAATCATAATGTTCTAGGTTGACTACTCAAATGTAGATGCTGTTGCAACTAAGGTAAGTGTGAATTTATTGACAAAATCCCCCCTAATTTATTAAAGAAAACATTATCTTCTTGAGCTGTCTGGGCAGTGAACACGCCTTTTTTTCTCTGTGTAGATGTCTTTCACTTTATACCAGCAGAAGAATTCGGAAAATGTTTTATTTACCTTTAAAGAAACAGGGTGAAAACTGGCGAATTGGTTTCCTCTACTTTATAAACTCATGGTTTAAGGAGTTAAGCATATTATGATCTAAAGCTATGTAATTTATGTCAATCCTATGCAGGTCAGTTTTCAATAAATAGAACTCATTTAAACATTCTTCTCTAAAGTGCATAGAACTGGAAGCAGAGACAGCTCAGGACTTCCAAATAACATAGTTAAAACTGAATTTTGCTGTACTAAAGGTGAGAGCCTTGGCCTAGAGTGTTTCAAGCTCCATGAACTCAGGGAAGAGCTATGGACAGCATTTTCTGTGCTGTCCAACAACCCTGGTGTTGTCACTGTTGCTCTGCTAAGCTTTAGCCAGTAAGGGCTTTGCAGACCTTAATGCAGCCAAGACAAGAGTGTTTCTATGGATATTCTGCTGCTGTTTTAGTAGGGAAAGCAGCCCTATAAAGAAGTTTTCATGCATTGCATCTGAACTGAGCTTATTTTCTACAAATACACATGGCAGTGATGGGTAATGCAGGTGATGCCGCAGCTTTCAGTTGTGCTAATGCCACCTGATCCTAGAAAAGGGACATGTCTCTTCAGTGCCTCAACCCTACCTCCACAGTAGCGTTAAATATAAAAATTCTTTTTCTGAGCTTCTTTTCCCTGGAAAGAAATTACTGATTTGGAGCTATAGGCTTTGACATCTTGAACATGTGAGATGGGCCTGTCTTGGATAAAGACAAAACTGTTTGGGTCCAGGTGCTATAAAAATGTGATTGAAAATTAAATTGTCTTAGTTTGGTCTATTAAGGATGGATTTATAACTGCCACCCTTCCTGTAAAACTCAATTTATTAAAATTTTTAATAACGATTTGATATTACAAGTGGATATACTAGTGGTAATTAAGGGCTTTAATACGTCCAGAATATCTTCAAAAGCAGGCTAGTGAATATTAGTCACATTTCAATCCCTTTAACAAATTGCTAGGGGGAACCTACTGTATAATTACAGTAATTGGAGAAAGTAAGGGGGGAATTTCTGAGCCACTGTACTGTAAGGAAAGGATAAAAACGTCAAACACCTGTGACCACATCTTTAGTTGAAATAAATTACATAATTACTTTTTTCCCAGCATCACATCTTTGTTAATTGTGTAAATGCATGGTAGAATGATGGACTTAATTCTTCTGGGACCTTACACTGTCAATTACTATAATCTTATAGCTGCTTCTTTCTAAGGATTTGTGGAATGGATTTGAGCATAAGTAACTACCTACTTCTCTTTTGAAAGTAGTTTTAAAATAATTAAGGCCACCACTATGTTTCAGGAAAGTGATTATACTTATTTCTGATATTCAATTATCATTATACAGTATATATATTTGTACTATTTGTATTTTAATATGCAGCTGAATGCTTGTTTACGCTAATTCTAATTTCTGAGCTGTTTTGTTCCCCTGAAAGTGAAGATCTGACCTGAAAGTTATTAAGTGCTTGAAGCCACTTCTTTATATAGGATACTAATATATGGTTCAACATAAGGCTGACTCTAAAGAATCTTTTAGCCGAAGCTGAAACAATCTTTAAAGAAAAGTTCAGAAGTAAGTTTATAAAATACTTTAAAATTTAAACTTTAAAACAAAAATTAAAACACTTCATTTTTTTTTTCCTTAAAAGACTATCACTTCCATTCTCTGTTTCTGATATTTCCAGTGGGCAGCCTTCATAGCGTCACTCAACAAGAGGAGCTTGAAGGTGACACAGACTTTAGGATCCCTAGTGATACAAAGAGGAATGACATTTAACAAACTTTAAAATCAACTCCTAATGTAAGCAGACACATTACTGAGAGGTTCATATGAAAAGTGGACTATAATTGCATTTCTTATCAGAAGTACTACAGCTCCCTCGTAAATGCTGTAAATGCTTCCCTGTATCAGAATGCAGACAGCTAACCTTAGACAACTAATATGATAATTTTAAAGTAATTTATTTTGAAGGTTCAAGCACTGAAATTATGCTTTAAATGTGATTTTAGTTCTGCCTTCTTACATGTGGGAATTGGCAGACCTTGATGTCAAGGGCTACAGTTTTGTTCACAGCCTTTATTTATCAAATACCTCTCTGCAGCACAGAAATAAATTTTCGTATAGGCTAAGGAAATGTCATTTATATGGAGCCATTCAGAGCAAGTCAACCTGTGGAATGCCAGAGAAGTGACAGAAAATTAATAGAAAAAATGTATTGTAAAATGATAAAGGAAATATAAAAAATATTGTTCATTACTTTTAACTGAATTTCTAAAGAATTTTCAGAAGAGCATCAAAAGGCAATTCTGAAAGGCAGAATTAATTCCAGCTTTCCATTCCTCTTTGTGAAAAAAAGCAGCAGAGCTCTTGAAAGGTTAGAAAAAATTGGGTCATAAAAATACTTCTTCTTGTCCAAACTCAGCTCTGAAAAGAACTCATGCCATTTTTCCTTAAAATCTACTATCATATATACCACAAGAAGTAAGAATACTGCCTCAGCAATTATCCATAAACATATAAGGATAATTTACCAGCGAGGAAACTGCAATGCATGCTGGGAGGTGCAGTCATAGAGTCATAGAATGATAGAATGGTTTGAGACCTTAAAGATCATGCAGTTCCAACCCCTGTGCCATGGGAAGGGACACCTCCCACCAGATCAGGCTGCTCAAAGCCCCATCCAGCCTGGCCTTGTGTGGGTGATGAGTCCAGGAAAGAACCCCAATCCCATGTCCCATTAGGCATTCACACAGCTATGGAAGATGGGTGAATCTCCAATCAGGCAGGCACTAATCTTTCTTAACAACTAGTTAATTTCAAATACTCTACAGAGACCTGCTATCTCATCAACAATTTATGATAATTTAATTTTCCAGGTGGAATATGGAAAAGTGTAACCCCAAATTTCCATTAAATAGCATACGTTATTCTTGACAGTCATTATCCTAGTTTCAAATTCATATTATATTAAAACTAGATAAAGTTAAAAGACTTCTCTGTAACTGATACTACTGGAAGATCAGAACCAGGTGCTGCATTTTACCATAGATAATGTGGCTCTGTATAAATGTAATGTATGCATATAGATATTCTTGATCCATTAATTAATTCAAATTTTATGATCTTGTCCTATGCATATTTGTGTTATAACGCAGTTATGATGTCAATGGTTACATATATGCAAAATTCATCATTGTTTCTTAAATTTTAAACTCCAATTTGAAACCACAGGACACTAGTTATTAAAAAATTATGCATTAAAATGTTTCATTTAAAGCCCTTGTAAATAAAGGTGAAGTCTTTAGAACCGTTTAGGCCCAAAATTGTGAAGAATATTTTTTTTAAATTATAATACTTAAAGTTCTATTTAGTAACAGAAGGACATTACGTTTTTGCTGAGAAAAGAAAGGAGTCTAATATCCTATCAGCTATGCACCTGTGTAAAATCCATAAAGAGACAGATACAAGCTTACAAAATTCTTTGATGATTGTCTAAGATAAGCTAATATCAGTGAGCTATATTATAAAAAGAGCTTAATTCTGTTTATTCAAGCATGTCCTGGCTTGAATTATATTAGTAAACATATACTGCATCAGAAAAAGCACTTCTTTATGATTTTAATTAAAATGGAAAATCAAAACACTGGGGCAGGATAAATTAATACCAGATAAAAGAATTGCTGAGGAGCCTTTTTACACTTTGACAAACCCAGATGAAATTTAATGTTTCAAAAATGGTCTGTGATAAAGTTTACTAACTCTGGCATAATTCTAAGAATCTGCTATTGATGACTATTAAATGAAAACCTTAAGGCTCAACTTAGCTGACATAATCTCTCTCCACAAAGCCTCAACACGAAGCCTGCATATCACAGGGAGTATTATCTGTCAAAATATAAAGTAAGGGTAAGATATTCCAAAAATAGCAACTAGTCCATCAGGGAGGAGAACGGTTTATAAAAAGTCTTCCCTTATAAATTCTTTTGCTAGCTCTAGTAGCTGTAATAAATGAAGAGCTCCTGTGAAATGCCCAAGGCCACACTTGGGTTAAGAACTGAGAGCTGCATCATCTTTAACTGGAGATAAACTTTTGCTTGACAGGGGTGAGACCTAAGAGCAAGGGTTTTTTGTTGCAGAACAAAAAGGGGTTGTATTTTCTCTTAAGTGCACTATTCATTGACAAAAGGACACTAAACAGCAGAGAAGTAACTACAGAGGACAGACAGTGTGCTTGTAAGGAAAGTGCAGTTAGAACGCATCGGTGTGGTTGTCCTACCTTGTACACAATGATAGGGATATCAATGACTATATAGATGAGGTCTCCCAGGGCCAGACTGGCTATTAGTGCGTTCGGGCCATTCCTCATGCACTTGTTCTGGTAAATGATCCTCAGCAGAGTTGCATTCCCAACCATTCCAACGATGAAAATAGCACAAGATACCACCGTGTTAATGTACTTAAAAGTTTCAGCAATCTTGGTCTGCTGGGAGCATTTGACAGTTTGGTTGGACACGGGGGGCTGCACGGTGGTGAGGAGTAAGCTGGATTCGATCCCTGAGAAAGTGGAAAGGTGGTTTTCCAAGTCACTCCGATTGGCATCGTATCTGTCAGAGCTGTCACTGAGGACAAATCCCGGAACCAGCAGCAGCAAGGAAACTCTTAAACACAAGGCTTCCATCCTGAAGTCCCCAAGGACCGAATTCAGACAGGGGTTTGGGTTTTTTTTCAGTATTTCAGTGAGATACTTTTCACTTCTTCACCTGCAGAGAGAAACAGTAAGCAAAAATAGAAAAGAAAAAAGAAACACAATAAATACAACAAGTAGACTAACACTGCTTCACACTTAGGAAGGGTATTTGAATATTCACTCTCTGCAGCAAATATGTATAAACACCTGTTTACACTCACTGAACTACTCTGAAACCTAGATTACCCCCATTGACTTACAAAAGGCAAACACAAAAAATTCCTTAAGTAATCTATAATTAAGATTCTATCAAACCCTTTTAGCTTGATGAAGAATTTGTATATGGATGGAAAAAATACGGGGGATGAAATTGAGTTATAAAATACTGTCTTGCAAGAAAAGTCGACCTGCCTTGGAGACTGCTGAATGATATTTTAGATAAAATAAGAAGATATTCCTTTATCTTTGAAAAAGTAGGGTAACAGCAATTCACCAATAGTTAAAAGTAGTAAATCTGTTAATTTTATCAGCATTTTTGATATATTGCAACAATTAGCCTTTACTTATTTTTATCTGACTTACTAACTGGATTTCAAATGGAGACTGAAAATACTTGGATTTCAAATCAAATTTTGGACCAGATCCAAAGTCCCTAAATATTAGGAGGAAGACTTTTACAGTCTAGGTCTAGGTCTAGGTCTACCTAGTATGGGTACACCTCTGGCCAGGAAAAGCCCTTCAAACCACTGTGTCACTTGGTTCCTGAATTGCAACTCATGTTAGCCACAGTGAAGCTAATTATAAACATTTAAGCTTTTTTAAAATTAAAAAATTCTGGTTTAGTATTCTAAGCAACAATTCATGACATTTCCAGTTAGGAAAGGAAGCATCATAGCGTTCTGTACCAGTAAGTGGGACTTGCCTGTGTGTAACCCCTGCCACAGTGGGTATAGATACCACACCTCCAGTGAAACTAAGGATGCCACTCAAGTTCATTTCCTTGAAGCCTCTGTTTAATATAAAGATTTTTTCTTTTTTCTTTTTTCTTTTTTTTTTTTTTTACATGGCTTATGTCTGCAAAACAAGGCAAAGTGCTGCAGTGTTGACAAAAGAGGAACAGAAAATAATGTATTTATAACTTTTTGATTTCTAGGGACTCACATGAAGTATTTGGGAGGATTCTTTTAAATAAATGAATCCTAATTCCATTCCCTGTGGGGCTGTTAAGTCAGAGTTTATAGTAAGAAATTTACCAGAGAAGGAGGGAGACAATTTACTGATAGTACTTCTGGAGCAGGCATAGTATAAATATTTACTACTATTAAGGCTTCTGTTGTGTGTGGTCTGTGAAGTGTGTGTGTACCTGTATACAGCAGCAAATGCCATGCTAACCAGAGTATTCCTATTTGGCATGTAGAGTGTTATCCCTCACAGAGCAGGGCTCCACGTTTACAGTCCTTGTGTTGGTGTATTTGAGATGAGAATCTGACCAACTGTGAGTTCCTATGGACTTGATTTTAAAGGTGAATGTACTAAATAGTAAATCCTTCTTTATTAAATGATGGGTACAACGGTACCCCAGGACAGTCAGCAGCAGTTTGCATAATGCAAGTGCATTCACTTTAGGTTTCTAAATCAAAAACAACAGAGATATTTGACTGTAACTGTTTTCAGGCAGGTGTTGATACTTGTATTATTTACTATGACTATGGCTTCTCAATTTACAAATGTGAAAACTGTATCACTATCAAATGACTTTCCCAAGTAAATGTGATACAGCTATGAACAGAACCCACAGCCTATCTTTCAGCAGCTATATTAGTATCCTCCTTAATTAATGACATTTTCTTATGGAAATGGGATGTATGTATCGTACAAACATGGTGGTGGCATGGCAATCATGCAGCCAGCATGCAAACCTTAGAGCAAAATTGCCATTTGCCATCTCTTCCCTCTCCTGGAAGAAATTTTTCCCTAAGAAGCGAAACTAGAAAGTTTTTAATATGCAAACTTCTAAGGGTGGGGGTTTTTTACGGGTTCCCGGGAGTTCTTCATTCGTCTGCGCATATTTTCGAAGTATTTGCCTTATTACAGAAAATGACATGCAAACTGCCTCATATGAGTGACATCCTAGGATCTGTGATAACTTTTTGCAATAAGGTAATCTAGTGTTGCTGTGAGGTTGCTGTGTTAATCTGGGGACCACATGCATGTGCTGTGCCTGTGCTCCTCCAGCTCTGCAGAACCAGCCGCTGATGCAGAGAACGAAATTCCTGACTTGCCTAGGGTAACAAGCCAGAAAGATTCCCGTGCCGAGCTTTACCAAGAAGAGACTATACCAATGGAAACGGAACTGTTCCAAGTATTAAAGGCGAGCTAAAACGTTATCAGCGATGGATCAGCCCGAAGGCAGCTGAGATGTGAACAGAAACAAACGAACTGAAGCGGGGCAGGAAAGTACTGAAGGGAGGACTCCGGGCTGTTCCCAGCCCGGCACAGGCAGGAGCACTCCGCTCTGCCAGGGAGGCTCCTGCTGCTCCTCCGGTACCGCCAAAGGAAAGGCGCTCCCTATGCCGCTATCAAAGGATCGATTCCGACATGCACTTGGCTGATCAGTGCTACCTCCCCTGCAGCTTACATAGCGAACCTCTGGCAAGAGCTATATATTGTTAAACTTCACTTAATAACAGTTCCCCCGAGCTGCCCTGTGCTTGTCTCGTGTTCTCTCTCACTCTTTCTCTCACACACACCCCACTCTCACACACAGAGATGCACCGCCGTCTCCGAACCCCTCTCCGGGGCGTTTCCGAGCGGTGCCCGCGGTCGGCGCCGGGCAGCTCCCGTGGCGGGTTCGGGCTCGGGCTCCCGCAGCATCCCGCGCACTTCCCCCCAGCCGCGCCTCCCGCCGGGCTCACCCTCATGCTGGGGCTGCTGCCGCCGCCGCCGCCGCTGCCGCCGAGAATTTCCTCCGAGTGGCTTTTCCTGGGATAGTTCTTACCAGATCCTCCTGCCTGCGTCTGACTGGGTGGGATTGAAAATCTCCACCTCCGCTAAATCAGTGAAAGAAAGAGACAGATTGAAGAAGTCGGACCGTCCCCTCTCTCCTGCCCCCTCCCCCAATTAAAACAAGCCTCCAGCCCGAACTGAGCCCCTGCCAATGCTAAACACAAAGGCTGCCTCCCGGGCACAGGGGAACGCTGAGCTCTTTTAACTGTTTCCTGGCTGAAACTGAGCAAAACTACTTTGCTGGACTCATCTAAGACACAGCCTTGGGAATACGCTCCTGTAGCTGCCTGCCAGTAGCACACAGGATTCTCAGAAACGTTCTGCATCTGATCCCATCAGACGGCAGAGAAGCCAAGACCAAAACGGGGAGGGGAGGTGGGGAGTGGGGGGTGGGAGGGTGGTGGTGGCGGGGGAAATCCGCTGGTGAAATGTACCATTTTTGCTTTGCATTTCTCCCAGGTTTGGCCGGGATCAGGGTCTCTTTATGAGACAATCAATGAAACTCTGTGTGTGAGAGTTTCCAAAATGCTGAATTCATAAATAGAGACTTCCTGAGTGAAAATTTCTTTGATCCATCCGAGACACACCTTGCTAATGCGTTGTAGTCTCGTTTACAATGATAATAAGCGTGTGGCATTTTCTCTCATTCCTATGTTTCCTATTACTGTTCTGTTAAGGTAGTGATGTGAAAAAACTTGTGCAGGAAAAGTGGAAAGCTCTCTTATAGCCAAGGATATTTTCTCATGATGAAAAAAATGCCAATGTATCACAGGGAGAAGACTGTAGTGGAAAGAGTTTCAAAATCCCTTCATGGTAACAAGTTTAAGAAATTTTGAGTCCCTTGATGAATCATTCCAGGTTTCTCATTTCCTGGCAAGTTTCCATCTGACTGTACCACAGAAATTATTTTCTAAACATATATGGGCTTCTTTTGAATACAAAAAGACAGTCTTCCTAAGTAATATATAAAAATATATAGTCCTAAAACAGTAAAAGAAGACGAAAGATCAATAGAGAATGAGATGCTAGTGACCTGAAGAATTAAAATATCTGGCACTAAATCATGTAAGAAATTGTTTTGAACTTTATCAGTCTTGCATAGTTAGTTAAAAGAATGCTTCTCTAGTATGTTTAAAATCATCTGATAAATCATGTACAGGAAAAAACAGCGTCTGGATCGACTGGAATAGCAATACTTTATTACTTCTAGAAAGTCATCTCAGTCAAGTGAAGTGTCAAAACACAAGATCTTTGAAAGAATGTATATGTTCAGACTGGGAATTACAAAGAGCCTACTGTTTGCAAATTGGGTAGAAACGTTTAATTCAGAATCTCAAGTTGTCCTGAAGTTTGATAAATGCTGATAAGCCACTAAATTGTCCATATACTAGTAAAAGTAATTTAAATCCTTTACATTTTGGTCACAGATGTGTACTATTAATGATTTCCTTTGTCAGGAATCATCTATATGGTAAGTTGTTGGAAAAACTGTTGAAAAGCTGGCAAGGATGTAGTTAAAGACCACATGGACTTTATGGAGTGCTTTATTGAATGCAATTCTTAAGTCTCTTGTGTGTTCTCTAAACATTGTTAAGACCCAATTCCTTTCCTGGGATCATTTGAGCTTTTTTTCTAAACAAGTAGAGTTGTAAAAATAAAATGAACAAACCAAAAAGGAAGAAAATTTATATTTCTGATCTCATTCAAACACATTTTTCCCCCCTCCAATTTTTAGTTCCATACATAACTATATTCACTTTTAAATATAATAAATTCAAAGAAATAAGCAAATTTACTAATGCTGTTAAAAATCTGATTCAAGAGAGCCTTTGTTACAATTGTGAATGCTTTTATTATTGCCAACTCAATAAGTAGTATTAATTATTAGAAATTACTGAATTGCTCTGTTCTGTGTTCTTTATTATTATTACCCATTGCTTATTTTTTAATTGGACCTTTGTTCTGTCTTTAACCTAAAGTTGACTTGAATTCTTGTCTTAAACTAAGTTGAATTCAAAAATCATATTTAATTGTTCCTGCTAGGGTTTTTTTACTGTATTCAGGAAAGTAACATGGAAAAGCAAGTTTTCATGTAGGAATTATGCAGAAAGTGCAGTTGCAAATCCAGATGACCTCAGCTACTAAGAAAAATAAAATAAAATAAAAAGCAGTTCTTTACACCAAGATGTTTTCAGCTATTAGAAACATTTTCACCATCACTGTACGACTGCTATCCCATGTGTGTATTCCTTTTTGGAAGAGTTCTCGACTGAGGGCTCTGTCTACCAGTTTCAGCACAGTGGAAGTGTTTCCTCTGACCTCTTCTGTTTTGTCTTCAGCAAACTACTTAGCTTGTCTTGCATAACTTCACAGATTCAGAGTAAGGGTAACATATTCATCTCATTACAACATAACCCACTACACTTCAGTTTTAAGACTACCTGGATTTTGCAGCTGGAGTCAAGAAGCCTATCAGCATTTTGCAAAGCTATTCATTTTCCTGGAGTCTTCAGCTATTAGAAAGAAATACTTTATTGCAGGTGTTACTAGCCCATTTAAACCAAAGCTGCAGTGCCTTTTATACAGCTACCTAAGAGGCAACGGCAGAGGATCAGGAATGTTTGGAGGAGTTAATTTTATTTGATTGAAATGGACGTTTAGTGAATGTATTACCTGTTAAGCCACTTACCTCCTCAGATTTGGTATGAACTAAGAACATATGTTCATCAGCTCATGGAGTCCTAAATTGCATTCCTGAGATTCAAATGACCAAAATCAAAACCAGACATTGTCCATAATTGGAATTTTCACAGGCAGACAGCTGGTGTGCTTACAATCTGTAGCATTTCAGAAAATCAGAAGTTATTCATGGCAAAGGGTATAATTATCTAATTATTCTGCATTCTTCCACTAGATTTTTGATATAGTTTTTATAAGAAACAATACAAAGAACAATTGGACTGGATGAACCTTGTGGGTCCGTTCCAATTTGACATACTTTGTGATTCTGTGATTAACTGTTTCACTTTAATTTAATATCTAGATTTAGTGAATAAGAACTTGGTAAATCCAAAAATTCTCATAGTAGAACACTAGTTTGAAAAACACTTGTTAGGCAGGTTTTGTAACTTTTCCTACCACTGATTCAGTCAGAAGTTCATCTCATTGAGCAAAAGACATGTGGTGTGATTCTTGGGGTGGTCCTGTGCAGGGCTAAGGGTTGGACTTGATGATCCTTGTGATTCCCTTCCAACTCAGCATATTCTGTGATTCTGTGAAAGTGAAGAATCATCCAAACCATAGACAATATTTCTCTCTTGTGTAGATTGTCAGTTCTTCAACAGGAGATGCACCCATGCAGCTGCTTTAGAACAACTCAGAGAGTACCTACCAGAAAATATAAATTCATTGAAATTTAGGGCTCCTCATTTCCAGTGATCATTAAACCAGTTATTTACTTCTGTTACATAGCATTTCTGTTCTCCCAGTAGCTGCTTTATTTAAATTGTTTCTCTACTAATGGCATATCTATAACTCTCTTTATATGCTTAGCACAAATAAAACCTTCTTCTGGCAAAGTTATCTTGCTCCTTCCTCCTTCCTTACTCCTTTCCTCCCTCCATCTCTCTTTTTCCCCTTTCTCGGTCTCTTTTCTGTTGCCTTCATGTTACTAGAAATTTCTGCATTTTACAATATGAATTTATAATTCAAAGAGAACTATAGTGAGAATACATTTATATTAGTTTATTCTAATAATGGGAAATGTATTTGCATTAAAACCACTGAAATATTCCTGCCTTCAGACTATGGGAATTTGAAACTGGAAGCTGTGATAGAATCACAAAGGAAAAAAAGGTTGAAGTTTAAAGGACAAAATTGACCGTGGTGCCAAACATTTAGTACATGAGCAACTGCAGGTGGTATTGCACCCCAAATGGGAATATTAGTCAGGATAATTGGGTGTCTGTAGATTTTGCAGAATCTCAATAAAAAATCTGTATAAGCCGTGACCTTTCCGGTCCTTCAGTGTGCAGACTGGAGAAGTAACAATGTATTGTTAATTCCCTTCAATAACTGAGCATTTGGGGAGCATTTGTCTACTGTGTTAAATGCAATAGACTAAGAACATTTCAGGAAAGCTTTGCTGGGAGAGGCAATGCTGTTGTTCTCCATTTCCATAGGTGGAAACCCTAAATTTCGAGCTCTTGTTCATGGAACCTGGTAGGAGTGCACCCATGAGTGCTGAGGGAGTTGGCCAATGCCATTGCAAGGCTACTCGTGGAAACGAGTTGGGAGAAAAGGACATGGATTTCCTGGTGGACAACAAGTTGCCCATGAACCAGCAATGTGCCCTTGCAGCAAAAGAGGACCATGTGATCTCCAGCTGCATGAGGAAGACTATTGCCAGCAGGTCAAGGGAGGTGACCCTACACCTCAACTCAGCACTGCTGAGACACATCTGGAGTTCTGTGCCAAGACAAACATTGACTTAGAGACATGGAGTAAGTCAAGTAAAGGGCTACAAAGATGATTAAGGGGTTTGAGCATCTGTAATATGGGGAGAGGCTGAGAAAGCTGGGACTGCTCAGCCTTGAGAAGAGGAGGTATAGGCTAGATCTTAGCAATGTGTCCAAACACCTGGAGGGAGGCGGTAAAGAAGAGCAAACCAGACTCTTCTCTGTGGTGCTCAGTGACAGAAGAAGAGGCACAGGACACAAATTGAAATAAAAGAAATTAAATTAGATCATAGGAAAAAACATTTTCACTGTAAGAATGATCAAAGAGTGAAACAGGCTGCCCAGAGAGCTTGGAGGATCTCCATCCTTGGAGATACTCAAACCCCATCTGGATGCCATTCCAAGTAACCTGGTTGAGGTGGCTGGGCTCTGAGGAGATGTTTCTAAGGGTCCCTTCCAATATCAAAAGTCTGCGGTTCTGGGATTCTGCAATTCAGATGAAACTTCCATTATGTCAAGAGTATTTTGACTTGAGCTCTAGAATTATGGTGTTCAAAATTCTTCAAGTTCTGTTGTTTATGTTGAAAACAGAATTGAGCATAAACCACCAAAAAAAAAAAAAAAAAGTACTTGTAAGTTAATATTCTGTGGCAAGTTGGATACTGTCCAAAACATATGTGATGTTTATTGAAATATTTATCAAATATGTATTTTTTTTTAATGTTAGCTCTATGAAGAAATTATTTTCTTCTCTTTTGGGACCAAGACAGCAAAATGATTGACTGTAGGGAGCATTTAGGGATACTCATCTGTTCTCATTCTTCATCCCCATTGTTTAAGACAACCCTCAAACTAGCTGTGAGCTAAGGGAGTTCAACCTGCTCCAAAAAGACCAGTCTTTAAGGCTAACACATAAAAATATTTTTACATAAACCCCTAAATATGCAGTAAAATGTAGACATAAAGAACAATAAAATAGCAATATATCACAGAAGATGCCTGTGACATAATCATGAAATGAGTGAAATTATGCATTGAGAGCTTATAAGCACACTAAAGAAAAAACTGGAGGAAGGGAAAACAGATATAAAGACAAATTAAGAATTGATTTACAGAACACTAAGAGGAAGAGAATGCATTAGATTAGGAAATCTTCCATAACTTAAAAAAGTAAGTTTCAATTTGCATTTGCAGATGGGAGCCTGTGCAGAACACACGTTCTGTGATAGAGGAATGTTCTTCTGCTGCCAGATATGTCTTTTGTTATCTTAAGCACTAATAAAATTATCCAGATAAGATAGTGTGATATTAGAATGCCATTTTATCCTAATCTAAATAAGGTTAAAATTATTTCTATTGGCTACTCTGCAGTGAAACTGTTTTTCATGGAAAACCCTGACTCATCTCACTTCTTTCTAATGCTTCTAAGTTATCTATTTTTTGTTAGCCTGACTAAAGCTAAGTTGAAAAAAGGTGTTTGTACATTTACTTTGATAAAGTCCCTTTATTATATTATTCAATATTAAATGGTTAGCATATAGTATTCCACATCTTATCTTACTGTAAACAATATGTGTAGGCCTCTTTGCAGACTTATAATTAAGTGATAGGTCTACAGACTTCTGCATGTTTTTACAGATGCAAGGAATTCTCTGCAATGCAATTTTAAGATAAGGATTTTTCATATGATCAAGGTCTCTGGAAAAAGCCTCACCATTCCTTTCTGGGATCAAGAAAAACGTTATTTATTGGAAACCAAAGCACAGATTTAGGTAACTTAAATAGCATCAAGACAGGGTGCGTAGAAAAATCTAGGCATGTGATACTTGACAAAGAAGGAGCAGACAGTGCTTTAGATTTTGGTGATGAAAACTTTCCCAACCATCAAAGAATGATCCTTCTATATTTATGTTCATGCATGAAAGTATTCTGTCTGTTCATTTTAGCAGTGCAGGGGGCTCTAGGTCGTGTTTAGAAGGAAGGGCTGTGTTGGGGTATGACTGTATTCATGGCTATAGGATTGGTATCGTGTGCTGTCATACACTGTCATGGCCTTGCTGTGACATGGATTTCCATTGCAATGACTTTTACCTTCTTTTATGAAGATGAGAAAAACCAAGCATCAATGTTAATCTATCAAGAGAAAATGAAAGTCCTTATGCTACGGCCTCCAGTTGGTTCTTTGCAGTTGGTACCTAAAGACATGTTTTGGGGGTTGTTGGTTTTTTGATTAGTTGTTTTTTACTTCATTCAGTAAAGAAATATCAGTAATCTCATGAAAAAAAATCCAAGAAAGTGTGTTACTAAACCTTCTTATTAGACCAGATCCTACATTTTCTGTATGACTAATATAAAACTACCATAATCCAGAAACTTCTCAAAAATCATATACAGATCCACAATGAATAATAACATATTCGTATTAAGGACCTATTTTGAAATTCTGCATTTTGATCAGAGACATAATCCAGTGTGATATGTTGGGTGATTTCCATAAAAATATCATAGATTGATTCAACAGGATTCAATCTCACAAAATTCTCCTGTACAGTGAAATTTCTGTGGGATCCATTTTACCATTGGGAATTATTGTGTCTCCTGAAGTTAGACAGTATGTGAAATAAATGCTTTTACTGGTACTTGGCTGTGTTAATAAGTTTTGGAACTGTCAAGAAATCTGAACTTGTCTCGAGGATTCAGAGGGTTGGGAGCCAATTAACCTTGGCTGCTTTCATTCCTCTTCAATCCCAGCTTTTTCATAGAGAGCCTTATCTCTTTTTCTATATTCTTTCTAATGAGAATTACTCATCTCTTCCACATGTTCCTGGTAGGCACTGGACAGCTGCAGTGCTCATCAGCCTTTCTCCTTTTACTGGTCCTTGTCCCACACACAATTGATGAGCTCCTGTAGTTTCTCCAACAGCTGGGAGCGTGTCCATTTCTTCATACGCTAAACACTGAGTGGTTGAATTTTCCTGTTTTCCCTTAATCCCAGTCTCAGTGCTGGGGTCTGGTGTGGTGAGGATGGACAGAGAGACAAGCAAAGTGGGAGGATGTTAAGCCTCTGGCTGGCCAGGCCCTGCCCTGCCATCTCTGGCATCCTCGTTGGCTGCTGGCCAGCCCTTGCTGCTTCCTGATAGAGGGAGGGTGTGCTGGACAGAAAGAGGGAATGATTTTATGTGTCTTAGTCCAAGTATCCTAGACAAAAGGTCCAACTCAGTTCTGCTGTCTTTGGACAGAAATATTTCTTTCTCTGGAAACAGCAATCTTACTTTGCCTTATAAAATAACTTAAGATGATTTCCATGTGTCAAGCCACTGAGAATTAATCTGTGTTCTCTCAAATAGAGGGAAATTATGGAAAGATTAGTTACTCATTCTGTTAAAATAGCATACAATACTACAGAGGTATTACTTTTTTTTAAAATTATTATTCTTGTCACAGCTAATACTTACAGATTGTTCTGAAGGTAAAATGAAAAGGAAAAAGAGATAGTCTTGTCAGTCTCACTTTCCTGTCTGATATTCCACTATACTTACCAGGATTTTCATTTTACAATGTTGGATTTTTGTCATAAATAACATACAGAAGCAAGTCTACAAGAAGTCCTTTGTGTCAAGCTGTTATACTATCCTGTTTCTATAGATTAAAAAAAAAATAAAACTTGAGACCTATGCATTTCCTGGGCACCGTCAGGTAAATAATATTAGTTTTCTCAGATAATTCTTATGAAATAGCAAAAACCAAGCCGTTGTCAATAATTAAATAAAATTATCTATTTTAGGTAACAAGAAACAGTAAGCTCATATTTCTAACTACTAATTATCCTACTCACAAATTTTCAGCAAGGCTTAATTGATTTAATGTGCTATTCAATTTAACTACCCAGGAAGTGAGTTAAAAAATACAACCAATAAATGCATGCAAATAGAAGTTTATAATTCGTATCATACTTTCCTAGGGGAGAACATCTGGAAAAATGCTTTCCACTTACTTATGGATGTAAACCCCATATTTTCTAACCCATAAGTCAGTGGTATAATGCTAAAACTTAGTTAGATCCAAGGTGGCGGGAATGTAATGTTCACTTTTGGGAGATAAAACCTCTCTAGTTATTTAGAATAGTTTCTTATGAATATACTAAAAAACATGAATATTGTTGTGAAACAGATGCTGAAAACATGCATATCAAAATTGTGGTCATATGTTATTTATTTCAGAGCCACTGAAATCAAAGATGTTTTGTGGGACTCTTACAACACTGTGAGATCAGATGCTAAGCTGGCATAAGTAAGTGTAAATCTCTGGTTGGAGATGGAAATACATTTATTTGTATTGCAAAGAAATGATCATAAATGATGTCATTCTTTCCTACTTATATTAGTGTACTTTGAAGGGAGCCATGCAATCATGTGCATGTATCTCAAAATATACTTGAAGCTGGGAAGCTGCTGCAGTTTTCT
>JAWWES010000133.1:14309751-14371116 GCA_035583135.1 Lophotriccus pileatus
TACGAAGTGGTCCACAAGGGTCTCGGCGTGATAGCCGAGGGGGCTTTGTGTGCCGCTTTTGAGCCGGCCCCCGACATAGTTTGTGTTGCATTTCTACAGTTTTTTAATTTCTTAGCAGCTGCCAGATTCTCCACATAGAACTCTCTAATTTTACCTTCCTCTGAAGAATTCTTGGATGTGTGCATCTGAACTCCTCTTGTCCCCTTCCTGTCCTTTAAGTTTCCTTTTGCTGTGATTTGATGTAATCTTACATTTTTATTGCCAAAAGAGAATTTTAAAAAGTAGGTATTTGTCCTGTGCTTCTTGAATTAGCTATTAAGCTAGTAAAGGATTCCTTGGTCATTAGCTTCAATTTCTCTGGTGGATGTTGTAAGCAGAAATTGATTTGATTTCTGAACATAAGTTTTTGGTAAATTTATTATTTTTAATATGAGTTATATTTAGCCTCATCAACATAGCTTTTGCTGGTCTTAGGGAAGCAATCAGACAAACCAATTGGAAATCTAAGATCCAGAATCCCTGGATGGCTGGAATCAGGCTCTGCTGTTCAGACTGCCATATAATTTAGTGCTTTACAAGAATTTTAGTGAAACTAGCTAGGTTTCTTGTCCCTCCTAGTTCCAAATTAAAGGGTCTTCCAAGATATAATCTTCCAATTTTTGGCCTGAATTTATTTAGGGTTTCATAGAAACCTTCAGGGTTTCATAAGAAATTTCTCTTATGATAACATTTTATTTAACCTAGGTAATTTTTCTGCCTCACTACTGTTTAGAAAGAGAGAAATAATTTCTCTTGCAGACCTAATTTTTCTTGGTTAGCAAACTAGGTTGCCTTCTATGTCTATCTTACAGTAGGTTGAATGGAATCCATCAGTCTTTGTCTACTTCTGCCTGACTGACTCTTTCCTGATGATGAGTAATGAAAATTTTGGGCAGGTGTTTGTTGTAAACCAGGACAGCCAGAAAGGATCAAATTAAAAAAAAGTAGCAGCATTTAGTCAGCATTTGACTACAAACTGTCATTTTGAACCAAATCACAGACTCATAGAATAGCTTGGTTTGGAAGGGACCTTGAAAGGTCAGTGTTGAGACGCAGTGACAGGTAGGAGCGTTTCCCGAGGATGCAGGGAAGTTCTACTGGCACTTCACAAAGCTCTAGTGAAATCCTCCGTGTTCTGTTTCAGAATGCATGTTCTTGCTGTGCATATGACATTTAAGTCTGATTTGTTTGCCTCTCTATTTAAAGGTTACCTGTTCTCCTTATGAGATTTTGTCTACGATGACATCCCGAATGTCCTGATTTGTGCGATCAGGGAGTGTTTTCTCAACATTTGAATGTAAACAATGAACAAATAGAGGTGTCAGGCTCATGAATTAGGTGGGATAAATACTAAGCTAGAAGGGTCATCTGCTAGAATGTTTCCTAGTTACTGGGGAGAGAGATCTCTTTTCATCTACTGTAAATGCAAACCATTCTCCTCTCACATAGGCACCTAACTGCGATGATTGAAATACCCTCCTTTCTGCCTTCAGACATCTTTATTAACATATTCCTGCTTTGTGTAAGAATTTATTTGTTCGGTGTCCAACTTGGTGTGAAAAGACTTCACTAGGCGTGTCTACTAACTCCTAAAATCCCTGATCCTCGCTTCAAAAGACTTTGGAACATTTAAGGAATGGAGCACTTTATGTTACCTACTTATAGGTGCTGTCAGTTTTAAAAGTGCCTCAATCTTGCTATGGTTAGGGAGATGACCTTTTAAGTCCTTTTGATTGTGTAGATGAAATTAGGTGTGTATGCCTATTAATAAATTATATGCATAGATTAATGTTTGCGAGCTCTTATGAGAGTATTTCTTGTATAGCATGATAGGATTGCATCTTGATCAGACATTGAGAGAGTTCCAGAGAGAGAAATTGGAAGTTATCATTGCTTCAATTCTTAGTAAACTCTTTTATGGTATTTTTTTAAAAAGGAATAAACTATGTGTGAGTTAGAGGGTTTATTGGCAATAACTTGCATATATCTGTGCAAAACGTGATTTTCACTTTGCTACTCCTCATGCAGTAATTTGATAATGTATGACTTTTTGCAGTCTGCCTGTCATTTTAGTGTTCTTAATTTATTGAGAAGCTGCTTTACATCTTTAAAATTTGGCCTCTCAAAGAGGGACTTCTTCAAAATGTTAGATTTCCAAACAAAATATAAGTACTTCTATAACCACTTCTGTGCACACAGATTCACAGAAGTACTGAACCACAGAATGGTTGAGGTTGGAACTGGTTCAACCCACTGCTCATGCAGAGCTACCTCGAGCTGGATGTTCAGGACTATGTGCAGACAGTCACAGACTGTCTATCAGATTTATTTTCTGATAATCATTAGCTTTTATATTTCTAACTATATTTGTTGGGAATAGTGCTTGGAACTTTAAACAGTAGCTAATTACTCCATAATTTCTCCGTTTTTAATCTGTAAGTGTCTAGAAAGAACCACATAACCACATTTGGGAACATTAACAGTATCTTATTCTCACATATTTACTAAATTTTAATTTATTGGATCTTGAACAAATATGTTTGAAATATTCAACTCTTGAATGCAAGCTGAAAGAAGTAGAAAAAAATCGCCACAAATATTTATTAGGTAATTGGTTCATTCTCTTCACCGGCATTAGTGATAATTTCTGTAAGAAACTGTGAGTCACTTCAGGAATCATCCTGCAGTTGGCTGTCCCATGGAAACAGTTTAGTTCCAGGGAATCCTTTTGCCCTCACAGAACTATTAACAGCTGCTTCATGTAGTTATCTGAACAAGTGGACACACCAAGGAAATCAAAGTATGGGTGTGTTGTGCATAGCAGTAATAATAAGATTAAAAGAGTTATTGTGAATTTTGTTACTGATTCCCATTGTGGCTTGTTTTTTTCCAGAGAAAAATTTGCAGATACAGAACAAAAATTTTTGTAAGCTCAAATTGGCATATGTCCCCATGGCTGTTTCACGGTAACATAAAGAGAGCTTATCAGTAAAGACTTGTCTCTCTCTGTGCTTTGTTCAGAGTTTATATATTCTAAAGTGTGCTTGGAGGAGAGTTGTACTTTAGTTGTATCTCTCCAAGATGGTCCCACTTATTCTAATTCATCCACAGTAGTTTTAAACACTAAAAATCCAGTTGGAGTCTTCAATATAAGCATACCAAAGAGAATGTGTGTTAACTCCACACCTGCTGGCTATGTGTTACTGCTTTCCCCATATATAAAAAGTTAGTTGGAAGCTAGCCCAACAGCCTAATTCAAATCCTTCAGAAATTAAATGGATTCTAGTCCCTGATATAAACTTTGGAGGATGCTGTATCATTTTCTACCTTCAGTAGCAGTCTTTGTACTTCCACTGTATTTATAAGGAGACTTATGTGCTATATAAAAATGCTGCTATAAATCATTGCTTTCTCAGTTTCCTTCCTTATTGAATAAATCTAATGTTAGGAAAGCTCATAGCTGCATGACACACAGCAAATACAAATCTCTATGAGTGTGTGTTTGTGGCTAAAGGGTGGAAACTGAAGTATATTTGAAATAGAGCACTAACAGTTTTAAATGCAATCCATATGTGAGATTGTGGTTGCAATCTCGTTGGTGTGGACTGTGTGAGTAGCACTACTTCTGAATTTACAGTGGTATCAAATAGATTAATTCAAGCTGAAATGAATTTCATCAGAATTTGAGATGCTCAAACTTGAACTTGAAACTTAATATTAGGTATCTTGATTAAATTACTTAATATCAGGTGGGATGAACTTCTCAAAATTATACTGGAGGTGAAACTTATCTGTGCTCAGTATCTCTGAAACTCAGGCCATGCTATTGTGATTCTTAGACTGGCTTGTAGAACGTAACATTACATAAAATAACTGGAAACTTAGCTCAATGCCTTAAGGATCAGAGCAAAATATGACTTATGTTGACCAATAGCATGAACTCAAGGGCTGTGAGTACATTTGATTTATTAACTTAAAATACACTAGGGTTTCTATAGTAGTTCTACCAAAGTAATGTTTTCTTTATTGAATTTCTTTTATTCTGTATTAGTACAGCACGTAGTAGAATGGGGCTATTTCTGTAATAAAAGCTCAAGGGTAGTACAGTAATACAACTGCCTACATCAGGTGCTTCCAAGACATTGTTTAGCTCCAGAGCCTCTAGATTGTAAACACAGGTATACATGGAACATATGTTTATTTTTTTAGGAAACCTAGAGGCTTGGAATGTGTAGTATAATTAGTCAGTTAAGGTGTGTTACAAACATTCCATGTGTGCACTTGAAATTCCTACCTCCTGCACTCTCTTCTCCAGACAATGTTGCTTTTGCTTTCCTTGCTCCCTTTCATTTGTATAGCAAAAATGCCACTTATTAAAATTGCCTATTTATGTCACTAACATTATCTGGCAGTTCTAATACTAGACTGGAAGGCAAAGATGGTGAGCGTGCAGAGCTATATAAATGTGTTGGTTACAAATGGGAAAGTTTTAACTCTTTCTGTGGTGGTTTGGATGCGGTTTTTTGTTTGTCCTTGGTATCCAGGGTTGCTCCAGCTTTTGTTTTTCTTACCATTCCACAGTGATCAGGCTACACCAAAACCCACTGGGAAATGTGTGCATTTCTGTGAATACTTCACAATACCTTTGGTTACAAAGAAATGGGTCACTGGGGTTTAAAAGTTGTCAAGGTTGAGTCAGCTTTGGCCAGATGTTTTTGCCCTGGAAGTTGAGCAAGAACAGTTGTCTTATGAATTTTTATTACCTCTCTGTGTCAGCCAGATCAAAAGTACTATGAGAGTAACCTCTCTCACGATCTTTGTCTCACACATTTTTTTTCTTGTGTTTCACTTCAACTCTTGCATGTTTCTTAAAGGGGAAGGCTGAGAATGAACAATACATTATTTTGGAATGTGTGTAATGAATGCTTTTGGCTTTAATTCTCCAGGAGCACTTGTATGAAGTAATTTTCCCACTTATGAAATTATTTTCTGCTGTCACAACGTGCATGTGAGTCAAAACTCAATGCAGGTATCTAAATTCCAGTGAGATGTGGGTATCTCACCTGCTTGTCTTGCTGAAAGCTGAACTCAAATTTTCCCTGCTGAAGGTCCTTTTTTTTTTTTTTAAATGGTTTTACTGTGCAGTACTACCTTGTTATTCACTGTAGTGAGAAAATAGTACTTATACAGCTTGTACTGTGCAGTATCCCAGTTATAAAGAGTGGCAAGCTGGTTTTAAAGTTTGTAGCATCAGTACATAGAAGTGACAATATAGGTTATAAGAGATAAGAAGCCTAAAAAACCCAATAAATTAGGATTGGTTAACATGATATTCAGAGCACTTTATTGGCAACATAGCCCAAGAGAGCCTTGGAGAGGTGAGATAGCTTTGGGGGTGGTTTTGGGGAGCACTACCCACGTGTGAATGGCAGCATGCCAAAAAACCAAGTGATGATTTTTTTTTTTCAAGTCTGAGAGGTGTCAGAAGCTATCTGTGGTTGATCAGAAGTGTAAGCTGACATTTGGATAATGAATAGGGATAGTTAGTGTGGAATAGGTCACTGAAGGAGGGTCATAAAAAGTGAAGGGTCTGATTGTTGGTGAAGGTTAAGAACTGTAGTGATTCTAAAATTTACACCAAGGGTCACTAGGGGTTTCAGTGACTGCACATTCAGTGGTGATCCAGAGGCTGGAGCAAGATATTGAAGGACAGCTTTAAACCAACAGCTTTAGGTAGTGAGACTAGTGGTAAAGCAGGGAAGGGATATATAGACGTTCTTGAGAGGCATTTAAAGACAAGTGTTTTGTGTTTGCTTTTGAGGCAGTTAGATGCCGAAGAACATTTTCATTGTGAAGGATAGAGATGGAGAACACTAAAGATATTGAAGAGAAATAACTTTTATAAAACTTCAACTTAGAAAATTAATTTTTCTACCAAATACATGAAACAGCTTTTAAAAATGTCCTTCTGAAAATTGGTTCTTCCTGAAATCTTTGAAATCACATATATTTGAAATATTGGGGGTTTTTTAATTGGTATTTTCCCAGTGAACAAAATTCTCTTACTACACTGATATCAGCTATATTATCACCTCTCCAGACTCTTTATATTCACACTGTCTGGATGAAAGACAATATCATTAATAACCACTTTCAGTTCAGAAAGTATTCACTGAATTCTCAACTTATAAAGGAGCAATGCTATACTTCTTGTCAACTGCTTGTCTTAGTTCATCCTGGTTGTTAAAAGTTTATTTGAATGCTGAGTCAAACCCTTGTTTTTTAAACTTCCTATTACTCATGGTAACTTTAGGCCTGCATTTTTACAATGAAACATGAATTATGTATCACAATGTTCAGATGAGGCTTATCTTCTTGTTTACATTAACTTTAAACTAATGTATAAAACTACTGTTGGGCAATAATATAAAGAAATTATTGAGAAATGTCCAAATCTAGAAACTAAAAATCCTGTCATTAACTGATGTTCTGTAACTGAAGTTCTGGCTCTCTGTCCTTTTCTCTCTCCTATTCCTTATTCTTTCAAAGGAACTTCATATTGATAATCCATTTACAAACAGTAAATAATCACTCTTTTTTACCAAATAACTAGATTCAGATGGGTTTTCCCTTTCCATACAACTGCTTGTGAATTTAATGAGGAAGCAGAACACAGTGCAAATTAAATCACAGGTTTTCAGTAGCATTTGCCAATTGTAGTTTGTACTTGTACTGTGTTAAATACCCACAGTGTTCTCTGAAGAGTTGTCTTCAAACCTTTGTTGAAATAAGAACACTGAAAAGTCATTAGCAACTCTGGATGAAAAGGCAAGCAGGGATATTGTGCTTGCTGTTACTCCTTCTAAAAAGATGTAGTATGTGGTGGTATTTAATGCCACTTTAAAATGTGGGCAGGGTGATACATGTATGTGGTTATGCAGAAGGCCAGAAGGGTGAATCTTCCTTTACAGATGCTCACATAGTAGGTTTTGCTGCAGTGGTGTGCTGTGCTTAGCCATCAGTGAGTCACACTGAAGGTGCTACTCACGTACAGAAGTTATTTGGCTGATAAGTAAATGGAAAGGTCATGGCAGTTATCAGACTAATCTGTTCCTGCATTTGTGTGGAGATGGTACAGAACATGGAAAGCACAGGGAAGAAGAGAACCCAATGTTCTCTGTTCATTTTCCACAAATGCATTTGAGCAAATAAAGACATATCAGGGTTTGTGACTGCTCTTGAGAAAGTGTTTCTTTTGATGCCTTAGGGAAAAAGGTAGTATTCTGGTGTGGTAGGAAGACCAGGCTATTATTGATTCTGTGCTGTCCTTACAACTAAAAATAGACCAGGCCTCAGTCTCCGTGGACACATTTGTGAGTTTCCAATAAGAGGGTAGGATGAGGGCTGTGCTTTTGTTTCTTGGTCAAAAACCTGGTCCGTAATCTGAGCATGTCTGGAACTGAACCGTGGCAGTGGGCCAGGATATGGGCTCTTAAGTGCACTGATTTCAGTTTTATAAACTTGTGAGACTGGTGATTGCTGCTATGCCTTGTTGTCAGATCGCTTCCTCATGTTGTTGACATGGTATTCATCTGGCAGAAAAACCATGTGTGCAGGTTAGCACTAGGAGAAACCCCCAAATTCCCCATGCCAGGGAAGGAAGAGAAGTAACAACCAAGCTGTCTGTTGGATTTGAGCCTTTGCGCTGCCATAAGGCATGAGAAGGATGGTGGATTATCTTGGAAGGATGGTGAGGGGGAGATACACTTGATATTTCTCACGTCCCTGTTGGATGCACTATGTAGACTTCTGTCCTTATCTGCTATAAAGTTCATTCAACTCAGAGTGAATGTGATTAGAAAGCTGTATTAGAATTAATGACTGGGAAATAAGGCCCCAGAATGAAACAGAGAACAAAGCTAATGCAGCTGCACCTCAGATCCATCGAAATCTCCCATCTTAGTCAGTCTTTCTCCCTTCAACCATCTCTGATTTCCTAGAACCTGGTCTATATGTGTGCAGACCACTTAAGCCTTTCCAAAGATTCTAAATTAAGGAGCACTTTGATGAATTGTCATCTACAATTCATCATGTAGTGCTGGCAGGTCCTGAGAGAGCTGTGTGCTGCTGCTTACAATGTGAAGAAAGGGTGGTTGTTCATTTTTAGATCAGGCAAACGGAAGGAGTTTTTCTTCTTATTTCACTGACATCAGAAACCCAAGTAAATGAAAAGCAAAATGTGCACAAAACTGACTTTCTCATGTTTTCAGCCAAATCACTTAAATAACATTAGACAGGGTAGGATAAAGTGGATGAAGTGTCTGACCACATCATACAGTCAAGAGTGAGAAGTATCACATATTTTGCAGCAGTGCAGAACTAGGGCAATCATCTGGCAGAGTGGAAGAAAGTGACTTCAGCCTGCCTCTTCTCACACTTTTGCCTTGTTATTTGGGTCTTCCCACTTGTACCTCCTGCTGAAATACGTGACACCCTTCAGCCATGAGGATGGAACTGTCTTGTGTGGTCAGTGCTGGATAGTTTGCCTTGTGTGTGAGCCTAGAAGTGCATGCTTGACTTGTATTTTATTCATTATAGGCCCATGACCTCGAGGATTTTTATTTTTTTTTTAAGCTGTACTGTCTGCTTCTATTTTGTACTTCAGAATTCTGACTTGTTTTGACTTAAGTTCAGATTGCAATAGTTGGGGTTTTTTTAATAGATTCCTCATGATTTTGTATCAGGAAAGTTTTTAAAATATCTGAAGAATTATATAAGCTATAATTCACTTCTTGTACATTGCCTCTTGTTTTGTTTTAGAAGAATATGGCTTTTAAGTTGATTTTCTTTTTTTAATTATCCTTCTCTTATTTTTTGATGGATAAAAACAGGGTGCCAAATTTCACTCCCCTGCATTCACAACTCTCAGAAGTCAGTCAGGTACTACAAATGTAACTGAGTGAGAATTTGGCATGAATTGTGTAAAGCCCCAGGGAAATCCTATAGCTGTGTGGGAAACATCTTACTGTTCTTGTGTTTTCCTATTCACTGCTCCTCCTCTTTCCTGTTTGGCTTCTGGGATTCTCCCCAAAGAAATCCAAGACATGTTTCTCCCTTAATAAAAGTATACAGAGCATAGATGCAGTGTGGATTTTGTGACTCTTGAAAGAGCAAATGGGTGTAAGTTCAAATTATTTCCAGTTCACGTACTGGTATTTGCTGAGCTGCCTTTTTCTATGACAATAAAGGAAAAGTCATTCAAACAGATTATGATTTAGCCTCTGTAATTTTCAGTTGGTAAAAAGATAAAAAATAAGATGGTGCGGGTTTCGAAATAAACCAAAAAATTAAATACCAGATTTCATTCTTTCAGTCATCTGGGAAGACATTGCAAGTTGTGAATTTTCCCAGAGAAAGTCAGTGTTATAGCTCAAATTAATGCTTTGCTCTCTGCTCTTACTTGGACATGCTGTACTTCATGTTATTAAACTGTTTCAGCTTGTGATCAAAGTTCACGCTACCACAAATCACCAGATGGCTGCCTGAAATGATATGTACAGTGGCTGTGGGATCCACAGGCTGCAGCCCACATACATTTCCTACAGACTCTTTGGAAATTACTCTCTATCCCTGTTCTGGAAACACAGAGAATGCAGCAAAGAGAGTCACATTCCCATTTCTAATAAACATTAAAAAAGAGACATGCATTCTACAGTCATCTGAGACTGGACACTTAAAAGTGAAGTAAGATTTATAGGCCAGGATTACCTTCAAATCTGCTGGTTTCTCTCTGTGCTTTGCTCTCATGCTTCACCGCTCAGTTTATGTTGTGAAGGCATTCAGTACACTGGCTGGAAGGTAAGTGAAAACACATGCAAAGGGACTTCAGATCCTACCTTTCAAGTGACCAGGGTCTGATGCATGTCTCCCACATTGTGGTATTTCTGATCCTACTACAATAAAATAGTTTAAGAAACTGCCTTTTTTTTTTTAATTAGGGGATTTGTGATTTTATTTTTTTTTTTACTTACACAGATACTCAGTTCTTATTCCCATGTTGATTTTTCTTTTTTTCTCTATGTTTTCAAACATCAGTTTCTTTCCCTTCTCTGCTATATCCACTCTGATCAAATTACCATATGTATAAAATTCAGCTGCAAGTTTTCTGACTTGCCCTGGGTCCTGGGAACATACCACCCTCATTTTGATCTCTCTAAATTAGCTTCCTGTACAATTTCCTGTCAAACATGAGTTTCATGAGATTTGTCCTTGAATGTGTGTGTGATCATCCCTTCTCACTGTAATGAAATTCTGGCTGCCTAAGTAGCTGGAACATTTTCACCAAGCCTGTTTTTATAAGAACAAATACTAATGAGATTTATTTTTATTTTTTAAAGTAGTAACTCTTAGAAATGGATTTGCAGAGATAATTCAGGTTAACTTTCAAATGAGAATTTTAAGCAGGGGTATCTGATAGTCATGTGTTTGTGTTAAGGAACCTACCCTTTTGCATATTGTAAATTACTTTTTATATTACTTATTATAATCTTAACTTCACAAATTGAATTACATCTTGATAAAATAAAATGAAAGAGAGGAAGAAAGCATTGTCTACTAGCTAACGCTATTGCAGGAATAGTTTTTATTGCAACTTGATGTGTGACTAAGATGACATTAATAAGCATTCTCAAATACAAATGTTATTTCCTGAGGGATAAATCCCAACAATGTTTTGTGTCTCACTGAGTCAGCTTCTGCTGCAGGATGCATGTCTCTCATCTGAAAAATCAGATAAATATGATTTTCTGTGGGTCTAAAATCAGTAGCCGCTTTTAAAACTTTTTCTCAGTTTTGTTCTTTACTACTTTCTCTTGGGTGTTATGAGCTTTCATTCTGTGTGTGGAGCAGGGTTAAAAGTGTACACACAACTTGTAAAAATCTAGTTCCTCACTTCTCAATTTGTTTCTCAACTGAATTATCTAAGGAGTGTGTTCTCAAAGACTAGCAGGGCACAGGGCTAATTATAGCTCTGCTTCTGGCACAGGATGCTTTTTCTGTTGACTGCCAGACATAAGCAAGAAGTAAAAAAAGTTCAAAGAAACATCTCTAGCTAAACCTGGAATCAGAATACAGGATTGGTAGTAGTTTGCTGAAAACACTGATTAGAGAAAGAAGCAAATAGTTATTTTGCTTTCATTCAATATTTGTAGGATAGCATTTAAAAACTCCAAACAAAAAATTCTTAACACTGACATTTTCATTAAATTATTTAATGTCAAGAAATGGTGATTGCTGCTCAGCGTTTTCAGGATGAATTTTGCTCTGGCTTCATTTGTTAAGTTGCAAGAATACTCTGCCCTGTCAGCTGGGAAACCTCAGAACAAATATGACTTAAAGGAACAGCTCTTAATACCAGAGCACTTCTTTTTTGTAATCCAATTAATGATACTGCATGTTTACATGTACTGCAAGCAAGGTTACCCAATTTAGCACTTTTTTTTTTTTTTTTTTTGCAAACTGGATTGAAACTGTAGTGGAGTGATACCATGTGAATGACTGAATGAGTCTGATCTTATCCTTCAATAAGTTCTTGCTACAGAGGTGAAAATATTCTTTTTTTTCAGAGCTTCTTGCTTGTGACCGTTCCTTTTGATTATTGTTCTTCCCTTGATGACGTAACTTTTGACAAAAAAAAAATTGGGGAACTTCTTTGTGGGTGTTAGGAATAAAAGTGTAAAGGAATTATGATGTTCTCTCTGGCACTTTTGATATACACTTTAAGGTCAGGAGCAGCTCTTTTGCTCTCTAGAACAGCAGCCAGTATGTGGGGTCTTGATCAGCAAGAGTCATGAGGGAAGGGATTTGGAGTGAGATAAGAGTTGCCATTCAAGTCTATGTTCATATACCTAATGGCTGATGAAGGATGCTGACTTTTGAATTTAGGTGTAACTTGGCACAGGCAGGATGTGCCCAATTATGTGGAAGTATGGATCTGCTGGGATGTGGGACAAGGCGTTTTTTCCTGGGTTTGAACCCCAAGATTAGAGATTAGGCCCCTGAGAGTTTAACTTAACCTTAATTTTAAAACAAGAGGTCCTTCCAGCCCCTTGGTGGGGAAATAGCCATGAAATGGCTGCAAAACCTGTGGAGGTGCTGCCTTCACCTACCCTGACAGGTCTTTTTGATCTTACCACCCAATCCCTAATGATTTGGCATCAATAATCAGTCTAAGCCCAAACAAGTGAGCAGCCCTATGTTTCAGTCATGCAGTCAACAACTGCTGCTGACTAGGAAATAGTAAGAAGTCTTGTTCTTATGCCACTGTTCCTCCACTCCTTCCTTTGCCAAAATCTAATCAATCCCTGCAGCCCATATGAACCTGAATCCTAAGCCCCCAAGTTAACATGCCCACCCACCCCCAGCTGTATAAACAAGAAGTCAGAGGAAGCTGTAGCTAACTCTCCTACATGCAGTTTAGCAGCTCTGAGGAAGCCCTCTCGTAGCAGCAGAGTGGCAGTGAAGTTGAGGGTGAGTGAATGCTTCCTGGCCTTGTCAAATCTGGGTGAGAATCTAAGGTCTGGCTGAACTTCAGGGGTTGTGGTTTGGGTTTCACCTAAAAATGATTGGAGGTTATTTCAGCCTTCTTTCCCCTAATGGTACAATCTGCCAGGTGCCTCTGTTGGCTGTATGGGACCTTTTTTAATTTCAGGTTGTGAGAGGGTTATTCAGCCATGGCTTGTGAAAGGAAAGAGGATGGCACAGGTAGGTTGTAAAGTCTGGTAGGCAAACTGGTTGGGAAAAATGGTGTACAAGGTATGCGTGGGGTCATAAACAGGATTTTCATGTGAATTCTTGACCATGTAGGGGAAGTATACTACACTTTGTGTAAGAAGTAAGGTAAAGAAGACCTAAAGATGGAATTAAGACTATTTTTTAAAAATGAAAACTCATCTCTAGAGAGGTTTTGTCATGCATCAGAGTAGGTCTGCTTGTCTGGATAGGGCTAGTAGTCAAGAAGCGCAGTTGAAGGAAATAAGTAGTTTCTGACAATTTTGCTGAACTGTTCTGGGAGGTTCTCCAGCCTGCTTGTGGGACTTGGGGTTTGGCTGGGGTTTTTGGTACATTGGTTGGATGGAGGAGGGAAGTATTTGGGTTCTCAGAATGGGTGGCAGACAAAGTCAATGACTGATGCTGAGAAAGCTTTTGTAACCTGAACGGAAAAGCTTGATTTTATGGCTGGTTAGAAAAGGGATATATGTAAGGTACAGGAATCAGAAGTTCTGCCTGGCTGTGAACTGTAATCCACAAGAACTGAAGAAATGAGTAGTGGGGTCACTTCATTTGATGCTTCCTGTGTAAGTAGGCACAGGCTTTACTAATGCCTTAGAGTTGTGGTATGTGATAGAGAGCTGCTAAACAGGTTTACCTCTGTTGTGGTTTGCTGTGAATAAAACTTCTTATATAATCAGAGGGTTTAAAAGAAGTTTGTCTTCACTGCAGATTATCTTAGGGTGGTTTAATTATTGACACCTTGATAAAGAGTAGAGGAAAGGAAGGGTCGTGTACTAGGTTCAGTCAGTCATAGCTATCCCAAAGAACAGACATATTAGTTCATTAATTGACATATCAATTAACTGGCTGCCCAAGTCAGAAGTTCTAGGAACTAGCAAACAGTGAACCTTACTTATGCGCAAGGAAACAAGCTTTTTTAAACTGAAAACCTAACATCTACCTCTTACCCTTGCCATTGCTGCCGACACAAAGCGTATGTGTTACAGCTGTACAGATAGCCTCTCCTCAAAGAAATAATCACAGCTCCCATGTTCTCTCATGTCCATGGGTTTTTCAGGAATAGAAAGCTTTGCAATGTGAGATTTTCCTCATACCATCATCACAGCCTGGCCCCTTTCACCTTCCCGTGCCTCAGCAACAAACTGAAACTTAACTTTTGTAGTAGGGAAGAAATAGGAGCAGCATATCAGAGAGAGAGAGAGAAGGTTTCAGTTGGTATCAAGAAGAGAAAAGCAGACAGATGGAGGAAAGTATAAAGAATAAAGTGAACACAAAATAATTTCCAACTGTAGTTAATTTTCTGAAGGCGGATGGCAGGAATTGTGCCCAGTTAGATGTGGAAAATACATATATCAATGTGCATTTTGAGAGAGAGCAGTTACAGCTTTACCTTCTTATCTTTTGTCTTTGAAGTATCCCTTTGTCCCACTCTATATTTAGCAGATGCAATGTGGCAAGTGTTAGAAGAGGAGCTGTTACTTATCCCAGAACGTGCTTCAGCCCTCTCATGGGTATGTGTCCAAGTACCTAGAAGTGTATCACAGAGAACTCTTCCCTCTTATTCCTACCTTTTCTTAGAAGAGAAAATTTCCTCAGATATGTTATCATTCATTGCTGAGTTATAAATAATGATCTCTGATTTTAAAAAAAGACTCCTTATAGCTGCAATATGACATTCCTGCATTCTGAGTGGCATATCTAGTAATTCTGGGTTAGATATTGGATGTTTAATGACTGCTATTTCAGAGTTTCTGGACAAAATTAATATACTTCTGTGACCTAATTTTTTTTTTTAATTTTCCTGCTTATAGCCCAGGATTTATTTCTTATTTACCTCCACTTTACTGGTTGCATTCATGTGTAATGAACAACACACAGAGCACAGCAATCCAGAAGATCAGTTTTCAGTTTGGATTCTTATTTCAACAATAAGTTGACAATAGTACTATAGTTCTTACATTCAACAATAGTACTACAGTTCTTACATTTTTATGTCACTTTTACAGTTGTAGGTGTCTGTTATCATAAGTTTTATTCTTGATTTATGCTAGTTTAAGCAGAATGATAACAGAGGTCACAAGTTGAACTACACAGTCTAGCTTTTTGGTTCAGCAATAACAGGGCTTTCACAAAGATAAATGTTGTTGTTGTTGTTGTTCTTGCTGGTTCCCTGGTTTTAATTATCATTCAGGAATATATTTTTTCATGCCAGTGTTCCCTGACTACACTTTTTATTGTTGACTGCTGAATTCTGATTAGATCTGTTAGACTGTGGTTTCTGACATGGGACTGAGATTCCAGATTTTTCACTTCTTGAGGCCTGGAAGTGCTACTCAAATATGGAAGCTGTTCAAGGTAGTGGTGACTCTAGATATGTACCTAATTAAGATTATAGCAAACCATAGGTGCTTACTAATGCTTAGATCTCTTGTGTGACAAAGCTTTCTGTAGTTTGATCTCAATTCAACTATCTAAATTCTGTTAAAACTGCTCCTCAGATACCTGCATCTTTTATTTGCATCTGTCCTTCAACCAATTTTTACCTCATTTTCCCAATGAAAGTAATAATATTTTTCTTTCTAAGGGATAATTAATGCTTGTTTAATCTGCAGGTAGGCTGGTAAGACAGGTCATAGGAATACTTTGACAGCTAATAAGGACAGTAGTGTGATTTTTATGCAAAAACAGACAAGACTAGAGAGGTGAAGTGTCTGAATAAAAATTTTGTAGGATATTTTTGTGATACTGAAAGTAGTTCTTGCACACCTTTTTATTATTTTCAAATTGTAAAAAGAAAAATGCTGTTCCTTTTATGTTGGCTAGCAGAAACATCAGAAAACTCTTTTTTTTTTTTTGACTAATGCATAATTTATTGTAGGAAATTGGTTCAAATATACTGAAGTTGGCTGTCAGCCCAAATATTCCAGGAAATAATTATCACTTGCAGAACAATGTCACTCTTTAAGTGTATCCTACTCAGGAAACAATAGCAGGTAGCTCAAATGAATTGGTGTTTTCAATTGAAGAAAGAAGCAAAGTATTCATAGCAAACCTGGTCAGTCTCATTCAATCGTTTGGAATCCATTTTAGGAGAAAAGGGCAAATAGCACTTTGGAATAAGTTGACTTGGAAAAGCAAATGCTAATATGTTAAGCAAGTGATGGTGTTATTTACTAAATGAACATCACTACGTGGTGCTCTTTTTCAGTTTGTTCTGTTGTCTTTTTCCCTCTACTTCAGAAAGGAATTGAAATGCAGATTTTGTTGTTGTTGTTTTTTTTAAATTTAAGATTGTAGTTATTAGGAAGGAAAGCAAAATGCTGTTCTGAGAACTGGAACATAAAATGCATATGAGCTCATGATGGATACCCTTAATCTCAGGAGATGTTCTGTGCTTCAGTGGGAACCCAAGACCTCTTTCCTAATGGTTGGCCAAGTGCCCAGTAGGAAAATCAACTCTTTAACTGTTACATGCTGTATTTACTTGTAAGCCATCAAAATCTTTAATTTTTTAATCTGCTGCAAGTCCTGAAGGTAGAGGCTTCATAGTTCTTTAAGACAAATCATGGTCAACTATTATTTTTCCACACTGTTGTTGTAATGAAAGCTCTTGGAGAAGAAAAAGGGGAAGAATGTTTTGTGTGGAAAACATAGTTGTCAGAAAATGCAGAGAAACCCTGTAAGTTCCTACTGAAAATTAGCCAGCTAAGCAAAATTATCTGTCTATAAGACCATTGGATTTCAAAAGTTATAAAAGATATTGTCCTTCTAAATTCTGTTTTGTCACTCTGTTCCTTTGAAATAGTCAGCACCAGCTTGCAAAACACCAGCTTTAATTGTTGCTTAAGAAAAGTACAGCCAATGGCTCTAATGAGTTGCTTCAGTGACCCTTCACTGATGTGGTCTGATTTGATCTCAAAGATCAAGACGTTTCATTGCTTCCAGAAGACTGAAAACCGTTTGCTCATACAGAGGCAGCCCTCCATGCAGCTTTCCAGCAAGCTCATTTGAGTTCAGCCTCAGGTTTGCCACTTCAGAGTCCTCATACCTTGACATCATGGCGACACGTTGCTCTGGCCAAACTCCAACTCCCTTCTTGGCTGACTTTCCTAACAGCAGCTGCTTAGACCCAGCCATACCTGCCAGCCATTCTCCTTGGTTCTCGTTCTGCCCATGGAGTCTCTGTTCTCAGTTTTGCTCTCAACGCCTTCCTTAATCTTCATTTAAGGAAACTTAGTAAGTAAACTTATAACTGCAAAAGAGCAGTTAAATTCAGTCCTGTTATCTCTGGCTGTGCATGTTTGCAGTTAAGCCTGGAAAAGATAATTTTCTAAAGTGACACTGCAGCAAATCCAAAACTGTTGTGCTTAGTGACTATTATCACTTATTTAATCTTTGACTGTTTTTAAGTAGTAAAGCCATCTGAGCCTCTGATTTATGACCATGTTTTGATACAAGTAAGATTCCCTTCCCCCTCCCCTCTAGAAAGCACTCCCTCCTGTAATACAATACGAAGGAGGTAGAGAAAACTTTGACTTAAACATTAGTGTACTTGTATTTGTGGAGTCATTCAGTTTGAATGCCTACCTATCTTAAACTGTATAAAGAATGAATTTATGAACATGAAACCTTGAAACTTCCCACTGAAATAATTTATTTGAAAACAACAGCCAGTTTATCCTTGGGTTTATGCAAATGCAGAGGGAAAGAGAAGAGGTGGCAGAAGCATTTTGCATTGGCCAGAGATGCCCTGCAGAACAGAACAGGCTGTCCTGTAACACAGTTCTCCAAGTACCGGTTAGCTTTTTTGGTTCCATGTTGTTCCAAACTCAGTTTGGGCTGTTGTTTGCATCTAAATCTAATCCTGTCCTTTAAATTCCCCTAAGTTTTGAAATGAGGGTGAATTTTTGGCAAGAACCACTCTTGGCAATTTAACAACAGCCCGGCATCAGCATTTAGTCAATTCTGTATCTGCTGGGTTATGCAGAAGGGCACGGTCAGACCTGCTCTGAGAATTTTCAGATGCATCCTTTAAAACCTATTTTTCAACCCTTACTTAAGCAGTCAAATGCTGGCCATCGCAGCTGCATTATGGTTCACATACCTCTACCTGATGAAAGGATTCAGTGAAGCCATTAGTTGACATTCTTCTGAAATGAATGGGGAAAGAAGAGAGATTTTTCTGTTTACTGTTTTCCTTGTCTGATGCAGAAATTTAGTCCAGCTGCCAGTAGTAAGGCCTGGCCACATCTGCTAAAAGATAAAGATCATTTTTCAGAAGGGAAAATTTCCCAGTATCCAGAAGGTTAAAGCTCCTCTTCTGTCTTGTGTTCGTAAGGAGTTTGTTTATGATCTGGTACTTTTCACATTGCTGAGTGCTTCAGGTTAATAGAAACTAATTCCATGTTGAAATAGAGTGTGTCTTTGAGAAAACTATCTAGGTTTGATTGGAGGGGAGGGTGGGGGGAAGGCAGGTTATTCCAACAGGAGCCCATCCTCAGTATTTGAGAAACAAACAAACAAAGCATGCCTTATTTTTGCTTTGGGATCATCAGTTTTGAGTCCTATTCATAGTATCTACTAATAGTTTTGAGGTTGAAATACCTTATATTTCTGTTTCCTAGCCAGCAGTAACAGGATGGACTACCCTGCTCCTTCAACTAGTTTTGGTTAGACTAAACAGGTTGCACTCATAGGATTTAACATGATTGCCCATAGTTCTTCAGATCATCAGGTACTTCTTTTTCCTTGTTCAAAACTGTCTTCGTGTTGTCAGGATCCTCCTTAAAGCCTGGACATCAGACCTGGACGTGGTATTGTGTAAGCACGATACCTCTGCTAAATTATGGACTGTAATTTCCTCTCAATGCTCTGGATTCCCTTATATAGGTATCCATTCATTACACTGGTCATTTTTGATCCCACCAGCACACCAGGCACTTCATGGCTAGCTAATTACCCTCTAAGATTTCTAGTCCCATATGCTGTCATGGTCTTCCAAGGCTACATTTATTTTGTGTATTCGTGTTTAGTTTTTTTTCCTTAAAATCTGCCTTAACACATGACTTGAAAAGAGCCACATGCTGCTTGCTTTGTACTGAGCAGTCCTGAGAAATCCAAATCAAACTGTCCTTTTTACCAGTCCTCCACTCTTCCTATGATCATCAAACTAAATAATCATTTTATGTATCCTTGATCAGCAAAAGGATTGATAGGTTAATAGCGTAGCATCAAGCAATGATTATATGATTTTGTATATAATGGGGAACACAGAAAAGATGGGTAAGTGTGCAGGTTCTGGACACATCTACCATTGCTTCCTGCTCATTAGTTTATAGAAATCTGTTGAGGAGGCTGGGGACTATGATACACACTCAGGGTCAGTTCCAAATGTTGTCAAAGAATAGGACTGCACAACAAATTTTGAACCACACTGCCCTCATGGTTCTGTGCAGCCTAGCTGATTCTCTGGAAATGTGCCTGTTTAGCTAGCAGTTCCATTTTGAAAGCAGCCTCTAGTAACTTTGATCCATTTAAATGTGTGCCATATTGGTTTTAGGTTGTTCTGTTTTCTAAATACAAAGAGCTACATTCACACCAAGCTGAGCTTGCTTTGTTACTCCTCAAAGACTCTGTAGCTGCTTTCTCTCCAAATAAACAATCATCCAACTGTCTTGGATCTGTGTTCAGTCTCTGATTCACTCTGATTATTCGGCAGCACTCAATAGCAAAGACTTTGAAGGTGAAACTTTGAGTCGGACTTGGATCATTTGCTGCTCGCATGTGATTGCATTAAAAGAGTTGGAAATATGACACTGCAGCTATCTTTCTAGTCCCTTTCGAGGACCATAACCATGCTTTTTGCCTGTGATTTTTGTCAGAGCAAAGTGGAAAATCAGCTAGAACAGTAAGAAACAGTCTCCCATATTCACTTGCAGAAGATGCCTCTTTCAGAGAGGACTGTAGAACACTTGCTCCATATCCTACCCCTTACCCCGGGCCACAGCATCATTCTTGCTATTTTCACTTGGTTTTTTTACACTCTTTTAAAATAAATTGCAGCCTTTAAAGCCAGTGACTTAACTGAACTGCTTGGGATCTCAGTGTTTTTCCATGACTCTTTCAAAGCAAAATTCTCCCTTTTCTTTTTTTTTTTTTTTTTTTTTTAATGAGCAGACTCGTGTCTCCCTGTCTTCCCCTCCTCCTTCCTGTCTTCTGGCACAACTTGATGTGTGAATTGTGATGCTTGCCACTGTATGACCAAAGTACTCTGAACTATGCTCCACAAAAGCAGCAGTGAGCTTAACAGAGAAAAACATGAGTTTATTTGTAACACAGAAACAACAAGGACTTCACACTTTGTGATTCTGATGTTTGTTAGTTCTTTATCTGCTGTAAAAACTCATTTGGTTTTGGTTACAAGCCACTGGGATATTTTGCATTTTTGCTTTTTTAAATTAATTTTCTGCAAAATATTATACAAGAGCAATTCAGTCTTCCATTCCAGTTATGGAGCTTTCCAGTGGGAGCAAGAGTAGAATAAGGTCACTGAAACTGACTCTGTTACCCAGACTCATGGTGAGATAGGACAACTTTGATTAAGCAAAGTTCAGGTGTTGCAAAATTTGTGGGTGTGGAGCTTAAATATAATGAAAATGCAATGCAGAAAGGATAGTGGCAGCTACTCCAACTACTGAATTAATACAAGAGCATATTATACAAGTGTAGTTGTGTCATGTATGTTTTAGCTGTCTCACACAAATACAGCTGGGCTTTCCCCTTCAAGAAGTTTAAAAACATTCTGATAAGCACCAGAACTTAGAGAATAAGTCAAGAAACTTAATTTTCAGGATTTTTCCTGTCACGGATTATTTGTGTAAGTACTAAATATTTGCAAAAGGTTAGTGAAAAGGGGATACTGGTAACTATGGCTGTGGTCTGAAACTCATGAGGTGTTCCTGATGTTGTATTTTAGCAGATTGAATTTGGTTATACTGGGCTGAAGTACTGGAACAATGTTCTAAGACAATTTGCCATCAAAAGCAATGTTTTGACAAGTAATATATGATGTGAAACTAAAGGGAAGGACCTTTTCTTTTGCTATCATTTTATGCCCTTTTAGATTTTGCATGTGTTTAATGTGCATCTCTCCTATAACTTTATATTTACCTCATCTGCTCTTTGGAAAGGCAGGAGTGAAAAAGGAGACTTTGTGTTTCTGATGGCTTTGGCGAGAGAACAGAGGCAGCATAACCTTAACCCAAAATATATTCCCCCTTCTGGAAGTTTTGCGTTTTAATTGGCGTTTTCTCCCCTCCCCAGCTATGTGCTTTTCTGAACCTATGTCCATCAAAATATTTCTGAACAACTCAAGAATTTCTATAAAACAATTCTTGGACATCAAGTTCTCTAAATTGTTTTTCCAAGATGCTAATTAAAGCCTTTATTTTGCACTCACTCTACAGGACTTTCTGATGCAAGTGTCTCTTGCCACTTTTTTCCCCAACAGGCAGCTTATTATTTGCAAGCTGGTTGTACAGATGCTATGCAAGCACAAAGGGTTCAAGAGGAAAAGTGACCAAGAAGGGTTTTGCTAATGCTTCTGTCCATGTGACACAGATATTCAAGTTACCCATGTGCACACATTTAGCATCTGTTCCCAAGCCACTGCAGGAAAAGGACATACAAACTGTCTAACTTCCCTCTTGTTTTATCCAGTGAACTTGCTTTGGTTTTGTTTGTTTATAGTTTCTGGGAGTTGTATGATAACTGTGCATTTTTTTCTCTAGTGGTGTTTGTCTCTGATCTACTTGCAACTCCATATGATTGCAAAATGTACATGTATTGCTTGTTTCTGAATAGTAAGGTCACTGAAGGCGAAATTTTAAAGACCCAAAGTGGAACAAAAGTATATATATATGCATGTGTAAAATGGATGTTTGTTTTTTTTTTTTTAAACTGTATCTCAGGGAACAACTAGTATCTTGGGCATTGCCATGTGGTTTTCTGGTTATTTTTCTTTAACTATTTATGTAGCACCTGTAAATATACTCCTAAAGTTATTAATAATGAAAAGAGTGCCCTTAATTCAAAGATATTTTCAATATGAACTCCAGTTGTTATTTGGTTTTGTAAGATGTTAAATTCTTCCCTTCCAGTTTTAAGTATTTGTATTAAAGGTATAATGACTGTTCAGGTCGTTGGGCAGACTGAGCAGGATTGGTGTGATTAAAATGTTGTAATATTTTAAAATGCTTGTTTGCCCTAAAGGAATGTTTCTGGAGTGAGCTAACAGTGCTGTAAGAGCTTCAGTGAATGAAAAGCTCAGATCCAAGGATCTAATGTTAATTCATGTATTCAGCTGAATTTCAAGTATTTGCCTTAACTGTGGCCATACCTCTGTCCTTCACCTTATCTGAATTAATAATATTAATCTCCTTTCCAGTATCTTCCTAGAGAATGTGAAATTTAATTCTTTATGATGGGCCACTCTAGGTTCAAATGTCCTTGATCTTTTCCATAATTTCTGAAGAGAAGTGGTCACCACAGACATAACTGCTGCATTGAGATAAAAATGTACAGAAATGCTTGAGAAGAAGCAAAATTTCACCCATAGTGAAGGAGCATTCTGGGTTCTCTACTGTGAATTAAAACAAATCAAGTGTATTGTGGTTATACATGGCTTAAATTTCCCCTGGGATCATTCACAGCCCCAGCTGACTCATTGTAGTGGTCCCAACCAGAATGTTTTTGCTTCCAGTGACAGTCTGTTCTTCTGAGAGGCAATACATGTGAATCTCTCTCACTGTTGCTTTGTTCAATGACTGCACCCATGGTTACAATTCTGGTCAGAGCATTTTTGCTGAATTAGGCTATTCCTTTAGCACAGCTGTGTCCTGTTTGTTGCCTGAGCTGATTTCAGTCTCTGGATCATTTTTTTTGCTTCCTTTTTCATTCCACTTTTTTTGCTAGGATGGGTCAAAACCCAAGGGATGGGACTATGCCTCCTCTTGTGTGTGGCAAATTTTGTCCTGAGTGCCATGTCAACTAGCAACAAGAATCTGGTGTCATATTTTCTCCCAGCCTCTCAAGCGTACCTCTGGACCAGTTGCCCAGTGTTCACAGCAATAGTGTCCTCTCAACACTGTTGCACATAGAAAGATGAGGCTGCAGATGTTTTCTGCCTTCTGTTTACACTGTCTTTTACCATGCTATTGAACATTTTTAGTAGGCATTTGGGAGCAAAGAAAGTGCTGTGAAAACAGGAGAAAAAGTGCTAAAAGTGCATGGCTAAAGCCCATCTTCTGCATGCGCATCTTGAACGGCAGCATGTCCCCAAGGTTCTTCTGGAGCTGCTAAAATGCAGCTGGGGAGAGCAGAGACCAGCCAAACCTGAGATGATGGCATAGAGGCAAGTGCTCTTCATAACTTGCTTGTTCTGTATTTCCTTCCTCTGTTTATGGCAGCTACTTTCAGACTATTACTCTGGACACTGGTTTTTAGTTATTTGGAAGCTTCTCAATGGTTCCAGAAGCTCAGTAGCTTCAGTGGTGGTGCTTGCTGCTTCCATCTGTGATGACTGAGGAGAAGGTTCTTAGTTCAGTGGAACACATCTAGCAAAAGTGATCCACACATGACCCTTGGGTTTGGCTCATGCATCAGGAATTTGTGCTGAACGCTTGTATGGATAGGAACAAATGTATCGGTAAGTGGCCATGTGCCTTTCAAATGCTGTGTAGCTTTTCGACCCCCAGCAGCCTCTTGGTTATTTAGAAGAGAAATGAAGGTTTTTTTAAGAAGTCCAAAGTGGAAACACCTACATTAACTTCAGTTGTTGAATTACTGATATTATAGTTCAAGACTCTCCTTTGTGAATAGTTATATATTGCCATAAGCATATACAGATCACCTAACCTCCCTTTTCTCTGATTTTGAATGGAGTGATTTCACTGCATTTTTTAGCTGGGATTTTATTTGGCTTATTTGTTTTATACCTTGAAGAACCTTGCAAAAGCTGCAAGTGTGAAGGTGTATGGCACAATTTCAAAAAAGGCAGGAATGTGAAATAGTGATCCTTTTTTTGTTGTGGTCAAAGGATAAGAGTAGCTCTTCTCACACACCAGAAAGGTGTACTGGGTCTCAAGGAAACTTCTTAGCTGGGCAACAACTGGCTTTCAAAGGCTTGACATTTGTTTTTCTGAGCCAAGTGTGTATGGGAGAAGCCTACAAGGTCAAGAGAAAATAAGCAAAAGTCAAAGACAGACTTATAAGACAAATAGTAACATCTGGTAAATTACTTTCTTCCACATTTGTAGAGCTCTTGTTTACTGCAGTGAATGTGAAATGTTTTTCTTGGCAGGATTATAGGACTAAAGTCCACCAGTCTGGGAATAGAGTTCATACAGGTTTATAACATAAGTAATATTCAGTAAAAAACTGCAAATGTAGTTGCATTTAAAACCTGTATGTCATAAAAAGAAAGAAACTATCATCATAAATGGTTAGAAAATACATAGATTTTGTTACCTTTTGAGGTTTTTGAGCGGCATCTTGAATATTTCTGCTAGTATGTACTAGTACATAAAGTGCTGTGACTGTGCCCTCTGTCGATTGACTATCATGTCAATCTATCATTGTGCTAATTAAAGGCCCTTATTCTTAGTCAAAGAAATAATGAGACAAAGCAGCTAAAAACTGCTGGTGGTGTAGGCTGAGGACACAACACATGAAGTTTTGTGTATCTGTTATGTCGTGGAATCCCCCAAAAGGGAAAAATATTGCTGAAAAAAGGTAAGTAATAGGGGCAGAGCTGATCTGTCTTGGTGAATTTCTGATAGTGTCCAGCTGATCGCACACTGCTATCTGTCCTGACTGAATATTCAGGGAGAAATGGTCATGCAAACAGTGCTTGATTTCTGTGGGAACTGTTGTCCCAGATGAATGTTTTTCTTCTATGAGAGCGAGAGAAAAAAGGAGTACAGATTGTATAATTTTTTATAGCATGAGTATAGCAAACAAAGAATTTGCTCTTTTCACTCTCCCCATCTTCTTTCATTCTAAGACTCAAATTCTGCAGAGGTTACAAAAAAGATCAGGGCCAGCTGGACTTCTCAAACAGAGGTTACAGAGGTTTATTCAGTTGTAGGAGTATTTCAGTGAGTTCATGTAATCATTAAAGTTTTATTCTCTGAAAATTAATGTTCCTGTGGTATTTTGCATTGCTTGGACTTTGTTCAATGCTAAATAGTTTAACTGGAACAACAGAAGTGATCCCTTCTGAGATCAGGACACTTGGATCAAATGGAAACTGAAAAAAAATCCATAGGGCTCGCTGATTGAAAGACTAAAATCAGTGTTGTAGTTCATTCTCAAATGCATTGTGGAAACTTCTCTGTAACTCTTAAAACTTTTAGCCATAATATTAACTGAAGTCTCTAAGGCTAGGGAACTGAAGATTTCTTATGCTTGCAGGAAACAGAATGTTGAAAGAGAAAAGAGTTGTTCATGTAAAGCTCTTTCTGTAGATTTTTGTAGAGATACATTTCTAGAACTGTTCCAAAAGCCATGACTGTAATTTGGCACTGTGTGTGTATCTGGTATCAATTCACGCTTGCATTACTTGAAAAGTCATGCCAGTTTCTAGAGAACACAATGTGTCTGTGTTGTCAAAATTTTTGCTTGTTGCCTACAGATTATTTACTAGTTAGTTTTCATGCCAGTATACCAGCTTGGCTGCATTGACTTGAGCACAGTCTCTCCTGATTTAAACTTGTCTTGTGGAACCTGGCCCTTTGCATTTATATTTATGAAGAAGTCTGTTTACTGTCTTTGATAAAAGCAGAAGAACCCAGTCTGTTTGAAAATCAGCGTGAATTGTTCAGCTGTCCTTGTACAGAGGGACAGTTGTATTTTGCTGTTACCTTTTGATGAATGTGCTCTTCACCACTACATGCCTTCCCTGCAGATTTCACCAGCCACATGTCAGCAAGTGTAAGAGCCAATTTCTTGCCCTTTGTAAATCAGGCCAAGGGGAGGTCTTGGGAGCAGAGAGCCATAATGGACCACGGAAGTCTGAGAGCAATTATTTCTAACTAATCAAACACAAGAAATAGCAGGAAGCAAGGTTTATTTATGGAAGAGATGTCTACTAAGAAACCTACAGTTTTTATTTACTACTACCCAAACAGATTACCAGAAAATGAACAAACTAAAAGCCCTGTAATATGTGAAAATCAAGATAGTTTAAAAATCATTCAGAAGACAGAAAAATCCCTCATACATTTAAAAGATGCAAGTTCCTTGTTTTGCTTCCTGAATATTATAACTTCTTTTCTTTTTTTTTTTTTTTTTTTCCCAAACTGATAATGTTGTGAGAATTAGGACAACAGAAAAGTGGATCAAGGTGAATCACGCCTAATTTATTTTGAAAGGTCACAATTAATGAAGTTTTAAGGTGTAGACTAAGGCAAGTTAGTTATAGTCTGGATTCAGGCCAGTGCAGTGTTATATCAGCCTCTGGGTAGCTCAGGGGCAAATTTCACCTTAAGCAGGAGAGGACTTTATTTCTCTATATAGTAGAAAGCTGCCCAGAGCTACCCCACTTCAGGGAATAATAGAGTACCTACTTCCAGGATACTCTTGCTCTTTCCCACTCTGCCACCATATTTTTCTCTTTGGGGATGCTGGAGGGGACAATTCCTCCCTGGTGTTGCAACAGAATGAGTGTCCCATCCAGTTGTGTAACTGCTTGGTCCCCGAGTAGATTTTGAGTGGATTGTTCTTGATATCCACCCGTCCCTTACGACTGTCATGCTCTGGGTCTGCATCTGGCACCAGCTTGAAATCAAATGTAGGCTACTTAGGTTGGCTGCAGACTTCTGTTACAAAGTAGAAGACACCACCTATTTTGTTGTGACAGCTCAGCTGTGTCCCATATATCTTCATAACGATATGCTTGGTATGTATTATGTATTTATTTGGTGGGCTATGTTAGGAGGAGTGTGGTGGTGCTTCCCCTCTACTCAACACCAGTGAGGCCGCCCCTGGAGTGCTTTGTGCTGCTTTCCAGCAGGAGAGAGAGATGGAATTACTGATGAGAGCCCAACAAAGGGCCATTAAGATCACTAAGGGTCTCTTGTATGAGGAAAGGCTGAGAGAGCTGGGTGTGTTCAGCTCAGAGGGGAGAAGGTTTAGAGAGGATCTTATCCATTTATAGAATAGCTGAGAGCAGGCTGTAAAGAAGATGGATCCAGGCTTTTTTCAGTGCCGGGACAAGAGTCAGTGGGCGCAAACTGAAACACAGGAGAGGGTGTCTGAACAGCAGATAGCACTTGTTTACTGTGAGGGTGACTGAGCACCAGTGTGGAGGTATTGGAGTCTCTTATCTTGGAGATACACGTAAGTCATGGACATGGTACTGGGAATTGGCTCTAGGTGGTCCTACTTGAGCAGGAGGGTTGGACCAGATGACCTCCAGAGGTCCATTCCAACCTCAGCCATCCTGTGATTTTTGCAAAGGGTGAGTATTTAAGCCAGGTACATTAAATAACCTTGTTTCTAAGCTCCTTGGGGTTCCCTCCTTAGAAATCTATGTGGCCCCACACTTCACAGTCCCTAGAATAGGAATCTCCCCTGCGGATCCAGACCTATTTTTTTCATTTCTCTTGTGACCATCTGCTGACACTAGATAAGTAATTTTAATACAGACTCAACTCTGAAGATATTTGACAAAAATCTCCAACAACCAGTCAATCATAGCCCGAAATAGACATTGAAGAGCACTAGAATGTCTTGGCCCAACTATCAGATACATCTGGATGCACTGGACCATTGTTCATTGTGCATAACTGTGATTCTGACATATGAGCAGTCTGCCCAGATTATTAAAGAAAATAAAAATAAAGCCATCTGTTTATTATACTTGCAGGTCATTTCCTGTGTATGCAGTTCTCGGAGATAAATGCTGTGAAGTATGAAACAGTGCCTCATACATTAAATGAATTCAGGAAGGCATAGTGGTATTTATGACATTGTAATTACATAAAAAGGAAAAGAGGAAAATCATGCCTTTAGGTGGAAAAAAAAGCTGACCAGGAAAAAAAAAATTGTGTGTGAGCAGTTGAAATGGCCTTATAAATAAAAAAAATATTTTTACAACAAAATAGACCTCCAGAAAAATATGCATTACTTTCTAAATCAAAGGGGGGGGGTTAGTTTGGTGGGTTTTTTCGTTTGGGTTTTTTTTGGTTTTTTGGGTTTTTTTTTTTTCCAGTTACAGGATATGAATGGAAAGATTCTGAGCCTTTCCTGTATATCTGGTAAGGTTTCTGTTGGGCTTTGACTACATGGATTGCTCTGCTAAATGTATCATAGATTCTGCCCCACTGCTGGTGAGCTGATGTACTGGGAAAGTATATATATAGTATATGCATATAGTATATATAGTAAAATATATTATACTGGATTTGGCCTCTGGGGAAACATCTTTACCTGCATTTACAGCTATGAATGGTTAATGGTTGCATTTTAGTTTGATTTAAACAGAGTTTGAGCAAAATCTTTACCTCAAGGACAAGCTGCAAGGGAAATCAGTGTATGTCAATCTGTTCTTCTTTGGATATACATTCTTTGCTGCACGATAAGTATCTGTAAAAAAGTAATTGCATAAATAACCCAAAAGAGGTATCCATGACATGTCACTGCTTTCCCAGAAGAATAGCATGTAGGTGTCTTAGTGTTGTCTAACATAAAGAAGGGTCAATATCTTTTTTGGGAACTTGAATAAGAAATTGCCCTGGACCCTAAATAGCCTTGACACTCTCCATTCACAATAACTGCAACGTTTGTAGCCCTTGGTAATAGAATTAGGGAGAGTTTCTCTCTTTCCCTCACTTGCACAGTCATGTAGAGGTGGCACAAGTCTTTTGCCAATTGGTTCCTTCGTTGCTGATAGACAAAAAAAATTAATGCTGCAACCTGCCTTTCCCTTTCCTTTTTAAAAAGTTTGCTTAAGACACCAAGTCTAAGATCAAGAGCTTTGCAGATGTATCAAGAATTAATGACTCTTGTGTAAGTCACACATTCTGTGCCAAAAAATCTACATCCCAGCCGAGGTGATGAGTACAGAGACAAATTCTGACAGAGAGTATGTCATGGGAGTAGCAACTGTACAGGAACAAGTATTGGGAATGACTTCTTACAGGGAAAACAAAAGAAGATGAGGGATTCATAAAAAGACATGACCAAGATGTCCATAAAAATGAAAGCTGACTAGTCTGACAGGTCTTGGATTTCAAAGTTTTGTTGAAGGTATATCTAGACCCTAATGGATCTGATATTTTTTTTTTCTTACTGTCTTTTATGGCTTTCCTTTGTGTTAATATGAAACAAAGGTATCCTCTTATGCAGTGACTCCCTGGAGCTTCTGCTACTTATCTGTCTTTTAATCATAGTGAAGAATACAGGCCTTTTGATATGATCCCCTATTGCAGATGAGGATTAACTAAGATGAGGGCAATTGCCACTCCATAGTGGGCAAGTTTGAGATATAGAAAAAGGAAAACACAGTCATGGAGCTCTTTGTTTTAGCATTTTTTCTCTATGCTTATAGACCTTTTGTGGAGAGAAGAAGTGACACTTTCTTCTGGGGAAGCAACTCTGAGTCACTATTCAGCCAGTGTGAAATTCAGTTTGGCCTCACAAGGGACAAGGGGGGTTGCAGCCTGTGGGACAGACTCAGAGAACGTCTGGGCCGTGATGGATGGGGTCATCACAAGGGAGAGAGGTATTAAGCCTTGAGGTAGTGTCTAAAACTGTTTTAAGCTGTGTTTAAACTCCTCATGGCCAATGACAGAAATGGTTCAAAATTCTTATATTTTTGTCTGTGCAGAAGTGTTGGGCCAGGTCAAAGTCCTGTGCCTGGACCCTTGCTATGGTACCTTCTGCATCAGGCCTTAAATGAAACCCATGTAGGTCACACCTATCTTTGCCCTTGAATAGGAACATCCAGCACTGCAGTATAATAGTGATTTATGTGATTACAATGTTTAGAAAGTAAAAGACAACATTTGAGTGGTATAACTATAAGGCAGCCCCTCCAAACAGCAAGGTGTTTGGCAATATCAAGAATAATACCAAGAAAAAGACATTGTTTTAGTGCTGTATAAAAATTTGTCTTTGTCCTCATCTTGAATACTGTATGTGGCAATTGTCTCCTCATCTGTAAAAAGAGAGACTGGAGTTAAGAGAAAGGGAACTAAAATGATGAAGAGAATGGGGCTGCAGCATTACAAGGAGAGACTGAAATGTCTGGAACTCTCAAATATGACAGGGAGAAGGCTGAGAGAGATGGAGTTGATTTTTACAAAGCTGTGAAGAAGATAGATCAAGTGCAACCTTTTATTCACCAAACGCTGTATTAATAGGACTAGAGTCTACATAATTTCTTTTAAATCAATCATCTGCTAATTTCATTACTTTACCTATTGCATGGGTAACTTCTCATATGTGCTTCCACAGGAGACTATGGAAGCAGACAGTATCAACAGAATGAAAAAGTTAGACAAAACCATGGACTGGAGGTCCATAAAGAAATACAGAAGGGACTAGGCAGGAGGATTCTGCAACAAGCTTGGTACAACTCTTGAGGGAGAGACAGAATACTTGGCTAGATGAACCCCCCAGTAGGGTATTTTATGTTTTTGTGTTCTTAAGGCTTTCATATATGGTGCCTGATGAAACTAAAAGCTTAGAGATATAGGTGATTTTTTTTTTCCAGCAGAATTCAAAGGGTTTTTTTCTTATCTTTTGGACAGGCTACTCCATCTTATGCAGTGTAATACACTGGTCTGCAGGAAAGTGCTTTCTTCTTTCCTTTGTCTAGAAACGTAGCCATTTCAGCCTTATGGAACAGCAAGTTTTAGTTAGTTCTTTTTCTTAAGTTTTTTATTTATTAAATGAGACTTGACCCAATGATTGGAATTCAGTATAGTTACGCATCAAGTAGGGAGGGGTAGTGGAATTATATTGTGCAATTATTTTATTTTTGGAAAATAGTTTACAATTACTTGTTATTATACTTAATATTGAAAGTCATCTATAAAAGAACTTTGGAAAAATGTGTTTCCGCAGCTTAACATAATCGTGTGATAGTCAGTAATGACTTAACTTTGGTGTAACTTTGCTATTCTCAACTAGTACATGCTATTTTTTGATATCAGATGAGATGTTAGGTCTGACTAAAATTGGCAGAGTTGATTCCTTTTTGGTATCGAGTCACTTTATACTAGATTTGAGTCCTTTCTATATTCTGTTTTGAGGAAGTTTGTAATCATTTCGTTTTTGGTGAAAGAGAAGGTTACTTCTCCCTCTTCCTCTTTTTCTTCCTTTTGAGTAGTGTGTTACTGTCAGGCTTAAGAGCATGGAGTTTATTTCTCTGCAAGCCAACTTGATATGAGACTGTCAGTGCAGTTATGTTAAGCAGCCTTTTGAATCCATCTTTTGGCTTTGGACAGTCACACCTTTACTGTGCTTTCTGCTCTCTGTGAGGTGGCTTAAGAGAAGGCTAAATTATTTGGGACAGTGTATGCACTCCACCAGGGGCTTTCAGAAAAATAATTATTCTGCTAAGATTTGTGAGTTTTTAGGGATCAGTAAACACTTTATTTGCCCTCTTAATACCAGCTTAAAGCCAATGGGGCAAACAAATAATAGCACAAAGGAAATATTTCTGCACCAGAATGTCTGCAATTGTATTTTTGGTGTTAGTTCTTTCAGCACAAGTCACAAGACTCTGCAGAGTCTTAACAACACACCCTAGGATGGCCAGTTTCATTCTGCTGTTTCCTGCTTTTCTGTCTCTCATCCTCCCCTGGAAGTATGACAGGCCTTTCCACACTAGTGTGAGAGAAGAATAGGCAGGGGGAAGTGTGTGCTCCTTCCTTCAGTGTCAAACACCAACTCTTCATCTTTATCACCATAAAATGCCAGAACTTTTTTTTTCCCCTGAGGTAAGCAGATCCCAAGCAAAGAGTGAGCAAATGAGGCTGTGCTGAGGTGTAGGATCTGGCAGCACAGGAGGAGATGAGAAAGAGTGGGCCTCTATCCCAGTGATGCTTCACGAAGCCTCCACAGTCAAATCCTTCTGCAGAGGCCACAGACTCCTCTGCAGCATTTCCCAGTAAGATCAAATTCTTTGAAGCAGGAGACTTGTGAAGAAAAAGCCCCATGCCTATCTGCAGATACCCAAGTCGTTTTGCACTTGTTTTTGCAAGGATCACAATAGTTGGTGTTACCATGAGACAGTCATGTTGTGTCAGTAACCCTGAGGATTCCAGCGGTGTCACCCCTGTCACAGCCATTATCACTGAGGCGCTCACCCAGCCTTCCCAGCCAAACTTGGCTCACTCTTCAGGGGTCTGGGGGGAGGTGGGGAAACAGAGTTGGTGGCTGACAGCTTGCACCTGGGAGAGTACACACACCCTTTTATACCTTATCACATGGCTACACCAGCCAAATACTCTGAGTGTCAGGAAAAGGTGCCATGACAAGAGCTGGCTGCCGGTATTTAGCGAGAGTTGTTCAGGGAGAAAATAGGCTGGTTAGTTGAAACTAAGATGTTAAAAGGTGTATTTCTATGACCCTGGTATTTGATGTGACTATGATGAAAGAATCAGTGACCTTTGCAGTAATGGGTCACAGTCAGCTCTGAGGCAAAGTCTTACAAAACCGAGGTTGTAGTGCTTCTTATACTGAAGAAATTTTTGAAGATTAATGTTTGGAAGGGAGAAAATGATAGGAATATATTTTCAGAAATCCTGTTATTTTATTATATCTCGGACAGCTTTAAAAGACTCAAAATAGCAACCTGAGGTGGTTTTAACTTTGACCAATGTTCTCGGACTAGGTAAGGCCTGTAGGCCTGTAGTCTTTTTTTGGTGCTCACTGATGGCCAGGACATCTTGCTCTTACAAAGGCTTGTACAGTTTGACATGGCTTAGGGCTGCTTCAGTTATAAGCTTCACAAAAAAGCTAGCTTCCATGCTAGAAAATAAACACACCTACACTCAAAATCCAGTGAAAGTCAGGCAAAGTCTTTCTAGGATTTTTAGTTTAATTGCTACAGCCCTGCTCAGCTAGGGAGCCTAGAGAACAGCTAAATAGTAGAAGGGAGAGTCCTGCCTGCCTTTCATGTAGGAAAAACCTGGCTTCTTCATCCTTTCAAGGCAACAGAATGTCAAGTCAGGTTGTGTTGCCTAAGGCTGCTATGCAGTAAGGGGATTTAAATGTAACCTCTGCATACAGAAAAAGGAAGTCCCTTAATTCATTCAATATTTTATTAGAAATCTCTTAATGCTGGTCTTATTCCTAAAGGTAAACATCTCGGAGGCTTTTCAAAGCCTGTATTTCATTATTTAATAATCTGTTTTCACTAACACAATTCCCTAGGTCTGAGCCTGTAACTAAGTCCACAAGCTGGAAATATCAGCAGTCCAAGAACTGTTAAATAATTAAGCCATTGGTGCCTGTAAGTGTTAGGGCTTGAATCACTCACATTTTATTTTCACAAACTGCTGGGAAAAAAGGTGTCATTGCAAAAAGATTACTTACTAGCTCTTTTTAAGGACAAGATGACTCTTTTCCTGCAGTGGTATGGTTTGCAACTGGCTGAATTTTTTGGTAGGATAACATTTAATAGCGAGCCTGGACAGACCTGGTTCTTTGTGTAGAGCAGTTTCCTCTTGTATCCAGACTCACTGGAAATCCTTACCTTCATCCAGAGGCTTTTTATAGGATTGGTGCATGGCAAGTTTTTTTTTTTTAAGAATTTTGCGTGAATAACCATGGACTGGAAAACACAGGGCAGTGTTTTGGCTGGGGAACAGCAAAGCCCTCCATGGTGTGTGGGCACAAGTGCTGGTGTGAGGGCATATGTGGGCACAAGGACACCTTTGCATGTGTCCTCTCTCAGGTGGGGCAAATGTCTCTGAAGGAACTGAAGGCCAGATATTTGGGCTACTCATTTTGGCATCTCAGACACTGAGGTGGATGTGGGCTCACTATGAAAACATAGGATATGACACAGACTGCTCTTCAATTGCAAGCAGATGGAGGCAGGTCAGTCCACTCAGGGAGTTTCTCATCCATGAATGATAGGTGTCATGATTTTTCTTCATCAGAGAAAACGAGGTTGGTTTTATCATAGTGCTCTATACCCTGGAGGAGGAAAACAGTAGTACAATCATGGATATGCTATAAGAGAAGAGGAGTTCAAGGAGGGGTAACAGAGGGCTTTTGAGAGCACTAATAACATGCACCCCCTAATTTAGCCCAGACAGAAGACATTTGAGTGCCATAATTTGTTATGGCACCAGATTGCTTTCTTTTGTAGACAATTTGAATTCAGTTGTTATGTGGAGTGAGATGGCCGGATAGAAATAAGGTGCTGGTCAGGGAAGGGGAAGAAAATAAGATTTTGATGAAGTATTGTAGGACCTGAGAGTATTTTCTTTGTATTGCTACATGCAATTCTGCACTTAGCAGTGCAAAAACCAAATTAGTACAAGGCAGGAAATACGTATGGACTGTCTTGAGCACTGGGGTTTCTTTTGTTGTGTTGCAAGATGATATGGTAATGCTACCTTTCTGTTTCCATCACTGAACATACTTAAGCTAAAATCTAGAAGTAAATAGTTAGAGCTAATTTTTTTTTCATTGCATCTATTTGTTTACTTTGGCTTTTTGAAATATCTTGTGACTCCTGTGATCTGTAATGGGAAATCTGTCTGCATTCCCTTCAGAGTTTATTTGCTATGTTTACAAACTTAGACAGTATTGACATAGTTACTACGAAGGAACTGTCTTTTGGCGATGCTGGAAGCTTTAGCAGCTGTAAATATACATGGAAAATCTAAACATACAAACATTAATGTAGAAAACAATTTTTAAATTATTTAAAATATTTTAAATTATTTGATTTCAAATCACTCAAAGTATGTAATACTAGTATCAAGCTCACCTCTACAACCTCTGTTAGATCCGTCTGCATTCTGTATGTTCATTATAAAACAGTTGGTAATTTTGGCTACCAGCATGAAAATATTTTTCTGGATAACTTTTGAGAAGAACAAATTTCCTCAAACATGTAAATTATGAAGCCATGAAGCTTGCTTTTCAGATCACCAAATATTTTCAAATAATTTTCCTCTTGGCTAGGATTGACTGGACTTATTTGCAGCCCTGATTTAAACATCATATTGACATCTTGTTGTGATTTGCTGCAAAAAAGAATGTGGAGATATTTGTGATTATCTTCATGACGTCCTGTGGATTAAGCAGGTTATGACTGTTTTCTGCAATTGAGAAATGGTAAACTGCAGTTATACATCTCTTCGGATTTTTTGTGAAAGTTACAAGGGAATCAAAAAGAGTTGCTGTTATTACAAAGACATCCTGTTTCTTTAATAGGTATAGTTGAACTAAAAAGGGGTTTTTCCCGAACTCTTAGCAATAATTGAAAAGATGAGTATTAAAACGACAGAAATTCCTTTCATTGTATCATTTTGATTAGTTTATGAAAAACAAAGACCTATTGTAGGTAACTTTATAAAAGCTGAGAATTTTTAATTAGTAAAAATTTATGCAAAATCATGTTTTCACCAAACACTTTATACCATATGCTGGAAAACAACCAGAAATATATCTTACCTGATGGTCATACTTTAACTTTTCTGTGTCAGAGAGGGAGAAAATAACACTTTATGATTCTACGGTTCTTTCAAAAGGGACATCTCTAGAATGCGGCTTAAATATCAAGCTGTCCCTTTCATGCACAAAGTAATAAAGTATCTTCTGCTGTCACTTCTTTCCTGTAGCCCAAGACAGTTTTCTTCTAGTGCCTGTGTTTCTCATAGATCTTTTTTTTTTTTTTGTCTTTGCCACTAGGGTTTGAGAAAATTGCTACAATGCACTGAAGTTCAGTGTCGCTGTTCTTTTGAGTCACTACACTTGCTGAGGTGGGGGATGATCCTCTTAGTGGTGATTTGTCTTAGTGAATTAGTTCAATGCTGTAGCAGTGAGATAAGGTAAAACCAACTGCAAGACATAGCAAGTAACTTCTGTTTCTGAGGGACTTAGTTTATTCAAATAATGTACCTGTATGGTATTTATGTCAAACCAAGAGTATTCTGGATCTAATACTATGTTGTGTTGTATTAGATTGGGGGTTTAGAGTGCAGCAATCTTATTTTTTTTCTTTGTCTGATACAATGACAGTGTATCTTTTTAGTTCTTCAGATGACCCCTCTAAACTTGAAGTTCATATTTTAAAACACCAACTAGGCAAAAGACCAGATGGAAGCTTATGACTGGTTTTATTTGAGACTGGTGCTCTTTAAATGACACAAACATTTTGTTTTGGGTTTTTTTTGTTGTTGTTTTTTTTTTCCTTTATAATTGCCAAAGAATTGTGTCCCCAGCCATCTCACAAAAATAAATCATACCAGTTCCTTTTATGCCCTGTGTTATAACCACAGCGGATGACTTAAAGATATTTTGTCCATTTTTTTGAGAGGAGCAGAAGCATTAGTGTGAAGGATGAAAGATCATTTAGAATAGGAATAAGATACTTAATCAATTCCAGGTAAGCAACCTCAAATTACCTCAGATTTGCTTGCAACAGGGGAGGCATGAGGACAGACAACTTAGCACAGAGCTGCTGAAAAGAGGTAGCTTGTCATATTTTCTGCCTTGTTCTTGCTAAGTCTGTGTGAAATGCAAGTTCCCTCCCTTTTTGTCTTCACTCTGGGGATAGAAGGACATAACAGCAACGTAAGAGGCTTCTAACAGTTTTTTCATCAATAGGAATATTCGGTATCCTTTGGGGTATGTGTGTCCCTGAAGAACAGAAGGAAGGAATAAATAGTTCATCTTGAAAGAGTATTCTTACAATAAACACTTGTGTAAATAAGAATGATGTAATGTGCACATTATTCTTTAGAATTAAGATTTCCCTTTGGAGTTAGCAGGCAATTAACTGTAAAATTTGAGGCAGAAACTGAACCAAGATGCTAATAGATTTTTTTTTTTCCTCTGTTGCAACAACTCTCATTTCCTTTCTAAAAATCAGGCTTAATAAGCTGTTTCAGATGTCACAAAAGGGCCTGGACAAATAGCTGTTAGGCCCCTGCATTAATCTTGATAACTTTGTGGTTTACAGCAAGCCAACAATACCAAAGAGGTCATACTGTTGTGTGTCTGCCCACAAAATCAATCTTGACACCATACTGCAGCTTACTTTAGAGGCCTCTCTGAACAAAAATAAGTTTAAAGAATCCATCAGTTGCACCTGTAATTTCACTGTATCTCTAAAGAAATGGGAATGGAACTCAAGTGCAGCTTTTAATACTTGTTGAACTCAAAACTTACTGGATTTCATTACTTAGGCCATTGTTGTTTTAAACCACATATTAATGAATCCATTAATTTATAATTAATTAATTTAATATAGGATTTAATTATTAAATTGATTTAATGAATCTATTGTGTAATTATAATTTTATATGTCAATTAATTGCCAATTAATATTAAGTATCCCTTATATATAAATTATTCAGCTCTTGATCATTAACTTTCAATATACTGTGAATTTCCAACAACAGATGTGCTTTTTCAGTGTTCTCTACTTTATTGGTAACAGATACGGCATTTTCTTCAGTAATGTGTTTTTATACCACTTGGGATTTTTTTATTGTTTATTCAGAACAATGTTTTCCTACTGTACAAATTGGAAACTTTTTCTTTACTACAGTTTCAATGCTTTAGCTCTTGCTGTCATAACTGCTGTGATATTACCTTTCCTCTGAAACCTCAGTGATGCTTTTAGGAAAGCTTTACCCCTGCAGTAACTTGCTCAGAATAAATATATCTTAGGAAAGGCTATTAAGAAATGAAAAATTTGCTTGTATATTAATCTCTTAAAGCTTCTGCTTTTACAGCTTTATTAAGGAGCAGAGTTCACATTCAACTTACTATTTCAATGTCAGATCATTGAGAGATGATTCACAGAGATCTAATGAAATTGTCCTTCATAAAAACATTTTTATGGAAAATGTGCCCTTTCTGTTTTTAAGCTACGGATGACCAAATTTCATTTTAAGACTTCAGTGAAGCACAGAACTATTGTCTGTTTTCTAGGTCTTGAATTCTCTTGCACGCTGGCCAGGCCAATAGATTCCACTTGTTAAGCTTTTGTTCATTTTTTCCCTTGTTTTCCAGAATAACCAGTAAGTAGCTAGAACATATTTAAATGAATGGTGCTGGAAAATGAGAGGGAAAAGTCATGGATTTATGATTTAGCCGGTGGCTAAGTTCCACACAGCCTCTTGCTCGCTCCCAGTCCCCTGGTGGGATGGGGAGAAGAATCAGAAAAAAAGGTGAAACTTGTAGGTTGAGATAAAAACAGTTAAATAGTTTAAATAAAGTAAAAAATTGTAGGAAAAATGGAGATCATGAAAGGAGAGAGGAGTAAAACTCAAGTAAAACAAGTGACACACAATAAAATTGCTCACCACCCACTGACCCATGCTCAGCCCAGCCCTGAGCAGCAAATGGCACCTCCCTGGTTCATATACTGGCCATGACACTCTATGGTATGGAATATCCCTCTGGCCAGTTTGGATCAGCTGTCCTGGCCACACTCCCTCCCAGTTTCCTGTTCACTTCCTCACTGACAGAGCATGAAAAATACTTCACTTTGGGTGAGCACTACTTAGCAACTACCAAAACATCAGCACACAGTCAACATTATTCTCATACTAAATCCAAACCCACATCACTGTAGCAGCTACTAAGAAGAAAATTAACCCTATCCCAGCTGTAATCAGGAAAGAGATTAGTGGATGATATAAAGAGGAAAGAAAGAGGAAGTGAAAGGTTTAGCATATCTGATGTTGCAGGTACAGACTGTTGGGCAGGAATGGGAAACCCATAGTGTGGATTTTATTACTGATGCTGCTGAACCCCAGCTCTTCAAGGTGAGATTCCTCTGGCCACATTCTCCAGGCACAGACTATTGGAAAGGAATGGGAAACTCACAGTGTACATTTTTTCTACTGATTCTGCTGACCCCTCAGCTCTTCAAGGTGAGATTCTCCTGGCCATAATCTCTTCTTACATGGGCTTATGCAGAGAGCCTTCACTGGAATGGCTCAGGTGGGAGGTGCAGCAATTCTGAAAGTCCTTAACCATCTTATCATGCCTATTCTGAAAATTTAAAACTCATTAATGTAGACATTTGACCCAAGTATTTAAATTTAAACTAATACCCCTTCCTCTGAACGTAACAGAGTTGTGAGGAGAGAAACTGCTTTGGGCCAGTGATGTGCTTCAGGTACTGCAAGACATTTGCCAGTGTAGGTAGTAAGAAGGTGTATTTTTGCTCAAATGGAGTATGTTGTTCTAAACTTAGTGCAAGTATATTATGAACTTTATCTTTCATTTGCCAGGTTTGGAGCCTATCCTAATTGGGCCTAAGCAATCTAATAGGGTTATTGTGCTAGAAACGTGGCATTGGAGACTTCTTTTTTAATTAGGCTGTTTAGCTCTGTTACCCTATCCCAGTACAAACACAAATACTGTCAATCTCTCCATGGCACGTCTACTTCTGTTCAGTTGACATGTTTGCATATTCTGGAAAAGAAACCAAATTATAAATGACAGGCCACAGCATTCCCTTTTGGATTAGCTTGAGTGAACTGAGTAGGTTATAGAACTATGTTTTCTTATGGCTTTTGGGTTGAGAGAAAATTATGGGTTTTGCCAGATCCTTGACTTCTTTTGTATGAGGCAAGGGATCTCTGCAAATACACGTTACCTCAGGGAGAGTTTAAAGAACTCACCAGTTCCTAGAGGGTCTGTTGCTGGATCAACCCAGTGGTAGACATAACAGGAATGCAAATTACTTTCATTATACAAATTTAATAAATATGATTCCAAGACAACTGTTCTTGAAGCTTGTCCAACAGAAAAAAAAAAAGAGCCAAGGCCAACTGTTGAACAAAAATGCCAGTAGTTGTGATGAATTATAATTCATTTTGGACAGGAAACAATGAATATGTGACCTAAAGGAAAACTTTAGGCAATGTAATTGGAGGGGGGAATCCCTGTAGTAGTATGAACTACAGGTTGAGCAGGAAACTCTCAAGTGTTAGAAATGAGGCTCTGAATCTTCAGTTGTTCAAAACCAATCTAGAAATGCATCCAGGAAAGATGCAGCAAGTCTTGCAAATGCTCATCCAGAGAAAATTCAGAAAAAGCATTTTATTTCACATACAGCCTTATCAATAAGACAGTCACTATCCTATTACAATAGTGTTCTTGTCTACAGAAGATGGCTAAACAGATTTCTGTTTCCCATGCTTGAAGAACCTGTTCAGTTTGAGAGCTATTAATTTGTCCCTCCGGGCCAAAGCCCAATCTCAGTGTGATTTTCATATACTTCTACCTTTTCCTGTATCTCTTCTGCTCTCTCCTCTTCTATTCTTCTAATGTTGTTCCTCTTCTTGTTTTCCTTCTTACAAGATATTTCTTACCCTCTAAGTGCATGTGAAACAGTCCCTTGGATTCTCTTCACTGTCTTTATTTCGGCTATAGGAGAGATCCTGTGCCTGACATGAAACTTCCTGTCATAAAGTTCGACTCTTAGATCACCCTTCAGTTTCTCCATATCCATTCACTGAGCCATTCCTCCTTCAATGCCATGATATGCTTTCTCTTTTCCCCTACCTGTTCAGACCATGCCACTTTCCAAAGGATTAAGATTTCTTCTGGGTTGCTGTTCTAGGGCCTCCATTTATAACTGCAGTGCCATGCAAGGCAGCAGAGTGTTCTTGTCAATACTCTGCCAGCCTCAGATTGTAGGATGAAAAATAGATCCCTGAATGTCAGAGGTAACAATGCTTTAAAAGCTAATTTTGTAATTCACCATTTCTCTATTCCTAATCTAATAAGGCTGTTGTTCATCTTCCAAAATTAAAAACAAACAAGCAAAAAAATCATGTTATCACTGGATTTCAGTAAAATTAATCCTATGTGTTGGATTCAAAGCAGTCTTAACTGTCCACTGGCAGTGAGACCTACCTCTATTGATGTGTACTATTTAAAGCAGTAACAGGCTCTGCAGAACTCGGTGGTGTGGTCTGTCACTATTTCAGATGTACATATGCTGCAATTTGAAGTTGTCGGGTTGGTTTTCTGTATGTCCCTCGCGTTACAGTATAAAGATTGCTGAAATTCAGAGGGGACATGCAGTAATGAACACTATGTGTGTTACATAGTGTTCTAGGGTCTTGGGTTTGTCTCTAACTGGTGACTAAGATAAAACGTGGAGAATCTGGGAGTTGCAAAAGCTATTATCAATGTGTGGGAGTGGAGTTGTGTTGCTGTGCCCAGATACATAGCAACAAACAGCACACAAAATATTACACCAGACTGGAAGCAGAGCAGTGACCTCTGCTCTGTTGGCTGCCAAGCCCAAGCTGTTGTGGACTGATGAAAGGAATGTGCTCAAGAGGTGAGGCCATACTTGCTGAGATAACTCCTTCATGATGCTTAGAAAGTTACAGTGAGACACAGGGAGCATGTACAGTCTCCATTTGATGTTTGCTTCTGGAACTGTTAAATGGAAGCCTACGCTGAGGAACCGAGGTTATGTCTGTGGGTTTGCATGATCCAGCTTGACACCAGTGTATACCAGGAGTCATTTTCATCACTGATCAATTGTATTGCAAAATGAAAGGCCTTTTCAAGTGCAGTTGAAGTGTGGAGGGACATTACAAGTGAATGTGTGCAGAACTGAGTGTAATGTTAGAGAGGAATTCATTACTGTCAGTGCCAGGCTGAACCAATGGGCAGTCCATGAGTGACTTCTGGTGTATCCACGGACTGTTATCCATCTCCTGCTGGTCCTGTTCCTTCCTTAGCCAAAACCATCCTGGTAAGTGCAGAGCACTATGCTTCACAGCTGTGTTCCTGCTTTTGTGAGGGTGGCCAGAGGATTGCGTTACATGCTCTGACATCTCCAGTGTCTAGCCCAGGAACCCAGTTAGAGGTGATTACTGGTGTCTCCTCAGTCTGATACTCCGATGACTGAAAAACAAAAAAAGTGGCATCTGAGTGACATCTGAAGTTCCAACTATATGATTCTGAAACTAAAAGCTCTCTGTTCTGATCCAGTCAGAAAAAGGGACTTTGTATTTAAACGGTGAATGTTAGATTCCATGTTAAGGGCCTGATTCTTCATTGCCTTGCACTGGTGTTATTCCAGGACCAGTACTCTGACTGAATCTTTAAATATTGAATTTCTTCTGACAGGATGGAAGCTGATATGCAACCTCTGACAGTAGACTCCTGTGCTGTTTCTTATGTCACAAGTGATGACAATTGCCAGAAACAGTGACTAGCAGCAGCAAGAGACTGCAATATTCACCTTAATTGTATTCTATATTTTCAGACATAATTTACAGTTTTAAAGTGTTGAAAAGTGAGTGTCCTGACACGAGTGCTCAGTATCCTGTATCAAGCCACTGGCAACAGGAAGGTTTTTCTTTCAAGTTTCAACAAAAGCAGTCCCTTACTGTGTGACAGAAACAAGCTGCACCAAACCTGCCAATGATTCAGCATGTTTTTCTTAATTCAAACTGGGCTGCAGACTGAAGTTTGCAGTAGAGATTTGAACTCTGCAGGGAAACACCAGAGGCTCAAGCCTTTCTCCCAGCAATCCGTCATGGTGCCAGGTAGGGAACCAAATGAGTAGCAAAACAGTCTCTGTACTAAAATAGCATAACAAATGGCTCCGGGGCACACAGAGAGAGGCCAATACACAGCATTAATTATCCTAGAAGTAATTAACAAAATATTGCTCAAAAATCTTCAGTGGCACAATTGAGAGCTGGATGAGTTTTTGAACTCAGGAATATCAAAATCCTTGTGCAGTAGCTGTGAATTTGATGCACACTGGGAGGTTTCACTGTCAAGCAGACCAGTTTTGACTGGAAGAGAGAAATACAGTATAAAATATAATTTGCTGTGGAAATTAAAGAACGAAACGTATTTTTTTCTAGTAAATTCTCACTTAAGCAAGACAGGGAAGAAACAAACATTACTCATTACTAGAATTAGTCACAGTAATTGTGCTGAACATTTTTCTGAATTTAGCTATTTTGCTAGGTGGAAACTGTCTTGGAGTGAATAATTAATTTTTTAAACATGTTCATTATTCAGAAGTTTTGGACAAATATTTATTGTATTAGATTTCAGCATATGGATCATACACAGACAGACTATTCTTAGTTTTACTTACTGCAGTCAATATTTAGTATGACGTCATTTAGCTATGTGCTCCATCTCATAAATCTTAAGTTTTAAAATATTCCCATTTTTCACTGTACTTCTGCTCTTGACCAGTCGGAAATGAAGAAGATGTTTATCATACTTCACTAAACACAGGAGTCTGTTTAGTCTTCTCTATTTAGTCTGAGCACTGAATAGAAATTGCATGTGCCAGAAATTAAACCATGTTGAAAACAGCAGAAGAGCTTGGGGAGTGATACATCTGAATGCCTTAAAAATGCCTAAGCAGCATGGAAAAGAATTTGTCATAAATTATATGAATGGAAATTCAATTACAGTGATTGCATAGACATAAGTAGTTGGCTTGTGTCAATATCAATCATGGCAAAAGATCTTTAAGAGGGAGACAGTGTCTGGGTTTCAGGATAGACACAAAGACAAAGAGTATCCAGTGGAGATGCCTAATCTGTATCCTGGGAGTTCTGGGTGAACAGAGACTATTGCTGAGCCAGGCCTGCTGAGAGCTTCTGTACTGGACAGGGGTCTGGGAGTGTTCAGTTCAAGAGGGGTTTCAGTGAGTTGCATGGGCTGGCTTCCTTGGGGTCTGCTACATCACGTGGACCTGCCACTTCTGGAACACCATTATCCATTAATTTATGAATCAATATGTCTTTTACCACAAAATAATGCATTTACATAAAAATTAATGAAAAAATCTTCTAACCCCCTAAATAGCAGCCACTTTTCTCAAATGTTCCTATTGTCAAAGAAGTAGTGATATACCTCCATCCAAGTAATAGAAGCAGTAATGGTTCAGTGCTGATGGGTCTTACTGAAAGCAGTTTTATTTACAGATTTTTCTTCTCCTGGGAAGTAGTAGAATTCTTCAAGGAGCAACTGACTCCTTTCTATGCAAAATATGCAAAGCTATGAGGCACTCAAGTGTTCTGATTTTGTTACATGCTATAAATGCTCCAGCTATGAGGTCTAAAGCAGTATTTACACTAGATTATACTGAGAGACAGGATATTTAGATTCAAGAGCTTCATTTTATTTCTGTTGAAAAGTAGAGAGGAACAGCTATTTATACAGTTTGTATGTAGGGTAACATTTGGATTTGAATTACCTTCATTATTTGTCATTGAGTTTTCAGTTTACATTTAATCCTAAAAACAAGTCCAACTAAATATTTTTCTGTACAAATGTCATTTATTTGCCCATGAGATTTATCAATCATTTGTGACAATGGTAGAGCAAATTTTTTTGCTATTTGGTAATTTTTATGTAGCATGATTTAAAATATACAGGTCAGTATTTGTGTCTGATTTTAAGCCTCAGGCAACATTTTTGAAGGAACGAAAGCCTATAAGGTATTATTCATGCAAACATGCAAAGCACCTATCTAATTCTATCACTGCCTGTGACCTAAAAACACAAAAAAGACACAATGAAAAAATGCAAAAATAAACAAAATAGTTGGCATTGGCAAAGGTTTGGTTTGGGTTTTTTTGTTTGTTTTTTCCCTGCAAGACTGTAAAGCTCTTCACAAAAACTGCTGAAAAAGCTTGACCTCAAGTATCTCTCCTTCAGCTGCTGAGTGGAGGTGTTTTTCCATTTGAAAAACATTGGGTGGATCTGTCGAATTACTGGAAAAAGTGAACAGATTGTGTTAATTGCTGTTGATTAATGCCACTTCCCTCCACAGACTTTCTATGTCCCTGGGAAAAAGGCTACTGGGCTGAAGCTGCAGAGTGGCTGCTGCCCTTATGAAGAGGGTAGAGATAGTAACCTCCGTGGCATAGCATTGTGCCCTAAGTGCTGTTTATGTCCTAAATGTATTGACAGTAGCTGTGTCTAAACCAGGGTGGTCCAGTGAACAAAGATTAAAAGTGAGAGTGAGGAGACCTTGCTTCCACTCCCAAATCTTTCACTGTCTTCTTCCTGGACTTAAGTGCCTCTCTCTGTCTCTCTCACTTAACACTGTCTTTCTCCTGTAGCTGGTTTATACAGAATGTTGTTGATTAAGACCTTGGTTTGAACTCTCACAGAGTTCAGTGGCTAACAGTTTCTAATCCCTCCAGCTGCTTTGAGCATTGCACCCCACTGCACCTGGTCTTGGCCTAGGATCAATTTTATGTGGATTTGTTACCATTTAAGCAGAATAAAACAACGAGATGTGTCTGGGTATGGTATCCTTAATATGGGTTAATAAACTGAGTAATACAAACTCGTGTAGCCCATCAGCGTAGGTTACTGACACTGCAGAGGTACATGTGTCTGTTCTCTGCTCTGACTTCACACATGGTCTTGGTGACTGGAGTTCAAAGCTTCATTATTCCTTATCAAGGCATTCAGTGGTCTGATCCCAGTGGTATCCAAGACCAAAACCACCTGTCTTCTAAAGACCTGAGACAAAGATGGGCATTGCTGATTCTGCTCCTTCTTCTGAATGCAAGTCTTTTTATTTTTGGGATAAGGTTCTTTCTGCTCTCTCTAGACAGCTCAAGTGTCAAAAAATTCAACCTCTGATCCTGGAATTGAGGAGGGCAGAGAGATAAATTATGGGATTATTTGGAGTGAGATGCCAGAAACATTGTCTGCTGAGGACTTATGGCTTTACCTAAGGTTTAGTCCATGCTAATGCTGCAAGTAGACTCAATCTGACTGTAACCAGGCTGCCGAAGAAGGGGAGAAGCTGCCAAAAAAGTTATCCTGGAGAACTTCTTCATTCCAGACTATGTCGTATAACTTAGGCTAAGGCTCAGCACCTTTATGGGCCTAAGGCTGTGGTTGGGCGGGAGAAAAAGTGTAGAGCTCTAAGTGAAGTGAGGCTGTAAAGGTGCTGCCAAAGTAAGTGGCAGTCTGTAAGAAGACTTCTCCCTTCAGAAGTTCTTCTTGTGTGGGAGGGCTGTGGAGCTTCCTGTATGTCTCAGTCAATGTCTAGGACTGGGGTTGGTAGAGAGGCAGAGGCTAGGGCTGCAGTTGGATTGGAGCTGCAAAGACACTGTCAATGTAAGGAGCAAGCACTGGAGAAGGATTTCTCTTGCAAGAACTTCATTTGCATTTTATGTCTAGAGTTCCATCCCGAGCTATATTATTCTATGATTCTGTATTGACTCTGGGAAACAATGTGAAATGAAATGCAAAAAAAATCTGTGGCTGCAGTTCAAGTTTAAAAACCAGAAAATTTGGGATGACTCTCCCATGGTCTCCTCAACATGAAAGAGTCTGCCTTGGCTACTATCCAGTCTAGTTGGGAGGTAAATTGTAATCCTCCTCCTGGAATCCAGCCTTCACCGCCAATGCCCCCAACCCCTCTTCTCCTGAGAACTGAAGTCAGCCAAGTGGAACCACAAACCCTGCAAGAGACTGACATTCACAAACCTGTCCTCCCACTTTTCTACCTTAACATTTCCCTCTTGTTTGCTAAATTTCCTTCTTGGCCCAGACAATTCCAGGCTAGACAAGTCTTTGCTGTGGCAAACCATCTAACCCCTTTGGGCATGGAGAAGACAAAGTTTATTTCCTGGCTCCAGCTTGCAAGCAGCTGAGACTTCATCATACCAAAAATTCAGCTGTTGATGCTAAACATGTGCTGGTTCCAGCACATATGGGAGAGAACGCCTGGGAACTGGGAATGCCATGTTTTGAATGGCTGAGCTGTCCCTTCTTGGTTAGGCCCTTTGGGAGCCAGTTGACAGGTAATTTTGTGGGGCCATTCAAGTAGTCAGTCTGCCATGTCAGACCTATGAGAGTTCAGCCAAATTTACTGCTCTCTTTCTGCGAGAATCCCACATTGGCCCTTAGAAAACATCATCTCATAAGTTTACAGCTCTCTGTATAAATCAAGAGGTTTGTAGAGATAAGGGCCAAACCATATAATAAAATATTTCATTAAGTACTAAGTGCTAAATTTTAAAGCATTGACCATTTCAAGGGCCAATTTAAACAAGACAGGATTAAGCTGAACTGTTTACCTTCCTAATGCTGCTCACTATAGCATAATAAATGATGGGGCCATGAGCCAAGGAAGGCGACTGGAAGAATGTTTTGTTTAGACTACTACAATAGCCAATTCAACATCATGATAGGAATGCAGTGTGTTAGGAGGGATCTGAACTAGCAAAACTACCCTAAGAGCAATGAGTTACTGAAATGTCTGAAGACAGTGAATTTATGTTTTGTATTTCCCCAAACATCCCTATGGTTTTTAAAGATTTTGGAAGATGTTATTTTGTAAATGGGACTGAGAGGAGAAGAGATTATCTTTGTCTCTATTTTACTCTGGGGTTTTTTTCTACACTTGTTCTGCATGGGTATGTACTTCATACTGTTTCCAGTTTTACCACTAGCTGAGTGCTTTTTGAGAAGTCATTTCATTCTTTATACCACTGTTTTTCTTTCTGTAAAACAGCAACAGTACTTCTTCTTTCTCTCTGGAGCCTCCAGCTCTCTAAAGCCTCTAGAGAGCTTTCATTATATATATTTTTTTTTATTGGCAGCAGGACCAGCAACTTCAGAACTGCAGAGCACATTTAGCCTATGAAAACACTCGTACCCAATTCAGTGAGAAACAATCTCCAAGAAGCGTTTTTCTGCAGGCCTAAGGAGGCTTGTGACTGGGAGGGGGGGTGGGATGAGAAAACAAAAAGCACTGTCATGCTGCACAGAGCAGTGTGCCCATTCTCCCAGAACTTCCTACCTTTTTATCTTGTCCAAAGGCTGCTTTCATACTCTTTTCCTCCTCTTTGTTTCTCCTTTGAAATTATTAACAACTGCTGGCAGAACTGAATTTTGTTCCTGTTTCTGCTACTCTGGTATCCAGCTGTTTCTCTTCCTACCTTTAGCTCCTACTCGGAAAGCAGGAATCATGCAAATTAAGTGAGATTTTATATCATTCTGCATGTTAAAAACTGTGAGTATTTGGTCATAGCTTGTAAAAACCCATATCCTAGTTCAAACAACCTATGTCCAAAAGAAGGCTAGGGTGAAGCAATTGCTTCTGAAATATTGAGGTATTTTGCAGATTTACTAAGGGAAAGTATAAGGAAGGACTTCGTTGTCTCAAGTTTTGCCACTGATTGCTATTAAGTATAAACTTCTCTCAAGTTATGTCTTTATGCCTGTATGTGTTTATCGCTATCTTTAATAATCTAGATTTAGATCAAATTAATATAAAAAGATTGCTAATGTACAAAGAGGAATTTTGAAGGCCAAAGTAGTTTAGGTGTAATCCTTAAAAATCTATTTTTTCTTTACTAGGATATCACTGAGCATCTCAGCCAAATATACTGAGTTGGGTTTTTTTCCGGGAAAAAAATATCAGAAGTGCTTAAGACTTTCAAGGAGAATAAGATTCTAAAGAAAATAAAGTCCAGGTCTTCAAAAATATTTGGTACTTTCCATTAATTTCTCTAAGAATGTGGGCTCGATTTTGCAATTGAGAGATCGGGACAATAAAAATTTTATTTGTGATGTTGGAATCTTTCTTTGAACTTTTTTTAGAGGGTCACAGCAGAGTCATAGAAGAGAAAAACAGTGAGTTCACAAATCTCTAGTGCAAAATTCACAGTGTAAGTAAAATGTACTAATGAGTTCTCATTGCATATTCTTACTGGTGATACTGTAGAAGAGACCAGTGGTAATTTTACTTCTTGCTTAACTTAGGATTTCTTGTAAAGCTCGTTTTCAATCCTGCCTAAAAATGGAAAATAAAATAGTTATTGTGGTTAAAGATCTACTTAGATGTTAAAAAGTTATTTTAATGGTATTTAAGGATTTTGGTAAGTTTTTCTCATGTCTTGTTTTTTCACCACAGATTTAACCAATTTACCCCTTTTCCATTTCCCAGACTAAAACCCAACCAACAACAACAAAAAAATGTATCTCAATTGTTTATTGCACTAAAAACCGGCTTTAAAGTGTGTCACTGATTACTACTGTGTAGCCCACTACATCATATAGACATGTTAGCATTTGTTAAATAACATAAAATTTTAATAACTTTTCTTATGACTGTTATTTATGTCCATGGAAACAATGGACCCATGAGGAGTTTCACCCTTGTGTGAAAGCTGATGTGCCATTTTTTGTTTGGTGAGGTTATGTGAGTTGATAGGTGTCTGAGGAGGTCATAGCAGCGACATATTGGATCTGCATTTTTATGGTGCCTTAAATGTTTAAAAAATGAAACAAATTTTCATGTTTAGAAGTGTTTGGTTTTTTGTTTTTTTTTTTTTTTTAATTCTGCTGTGATCTCGTTGTTGTGGCCAAATTCTAAGCTTCCTTTTTTGTTTTGCTATTAGAAGAATTTCTATACAGCAGTAATTGTCATCCAACTTCCTAAAATGGTCCAGTGTTGTTCTTCTATATTCATGACATTCTTCTACTAGAAGAGCTCTGACATTTCATACAAAGCTGGGCTAATAAGCAGCTTTTGAAGTTATTAGACAAAGCAGAATCACTGCAAGCGCTGAACAATTTGAAATCATGAGTCAAATCAGCTTTCTCTGGGCCATTTGAAATGAACAGGCAGAGTGTCTCAGCAGGTCTCCTAAAGAGCTTTCTGTCTTTGTCATAAGGATTGATCTGTATCATCTCTGCCTTTTGAATTTTTTTTCTAAGATGCATTGTTTGAAGTGCTTTTAAATCACATTTAGTATTCTAATAAAGGATACTCCTATTAGGTTCAGACTGTTGTGCTGCTGCTCTACAAACCTGTTGGCACAGTGGGAGTCATTGGAAAGAAGAGGTCACAGTTTAAATAGGTAAAAATAAGGTAGAAGAAAAAAGGTGGCTATGTTGGGATAGTAATTTGGTCGATCTCCAGTAGACACAGCTGGGAATACAACTCAGGCCAGTACTTGTTCAAGGCCGTGTGTTTCTGGATAATAAGGGTCTGAAGTTAAGAAGGAACAACACAGTTCTGTGGTAATAGTCTTGAGTTAGTCCATTAGTCTGATTGGACGTATATGACTACTTGCATCCTCTTTGTGTAGAGACTGTAGTGTTACGTCAGCACTTTTTTTTCTTTTTTCTTTTTTTTTTTTTTCAGCAGTTCCATGACATAACACAATGTTTAAAGCAGTTCTTTTCTTCCTTTAGTGTTTAAGTACTTAAGGTTCCATAAGCTTAGCAAGCGGTAGATTAACTTGTATCTAATTCTAGTCTTGATCTTATTTTGAAAACCATAGATCAGATAGTGCTTTCAAACTTCACATAAGACTCTGATAACAATCTCATTTCTCTTTTTTTTTTAATTTCTTAAATGGGTCATATTTAAATACATGATGTGATTTTTTTTTTTTTTTTCAATTTAAAAGGCAAAAAGTTCAGTTGGTGAAGGTTGATGCTTTCTCAAAGCCTGAAGTCATGTTATGTTTTTCTATCCCAAAATTATTGTACTGGTAATTTAATCTTTCGGTGTCTGTTAAAAAGACTCAGCCAACACCATTTATTTGTGGAAATAGTAAGGAGCCTCCCCACATAGGTTAGATTAATGTCTCTGCTATTTTGAGGAGTCTTGTGACTCCTGGGGATGTGCAGGGCTAAAGGTGGGACTCGATGATCCTTACGGGTCCCTTCCAACTCAGCATGTTCTGTGATTCTGTGAAATTTCTCCAAGGCCCCTCAAAGTAGCAAAGACGTTAATTTAAATTTGGTTACTTGTGTAGCACTTGTATATAATGCAAAGAAAACATTACAGCCCTATTTTTCTTAGCGAGTGGATTAATATCACTTAGGAATACTTGATCCTAGAATAGCTTCTCCCCATGGGCTGCAGCTGAACTGAAATAGGCTGGGACTGCTTCAGCTTGGAATGGCAACTTTGCCCACTGAAGAATTTAGAACACATGAGACAAGTTGCACCATTTAACCAAGAGCTGGAATCTGGGCCAAAGTGTGCAGAAAGAGTTTTCATACTGTGAAAGTCTCTAAATTTGTTCATGGCAATTGGTAGCATTCACTTATATCCTGTTAGCCAGCACACTGGTGTGGACTCATCAGAGATCAAGCATATAGCAATCCATGGTCTTAATTGACAAGAGCAGTATTTTAACTCCAAAAGAAAGTGCAAATGTTGTGGAAGATCTTTACACAATATTGATGATCGTAAGTTTGCAGCCCAAGGTAGGAACCCAGTCCAAATAGCATTTCAAGTCTGATCCTGCTCTTCGTTCATGATCTGTTAAAAGTCGAACACAAATACAGATTTTACTTCAGAATAAAGAAAATGGACCAGAGAAGGCATTGTTCAGGAAATAGCTCCAAAGAAAAGCAGGCATGGCTTATGCAGAAGACAAACACATTTGCATTTCAGTTAATTATTTCTTGGGTAAAGAGTGTGTTTCTTATGGCCAAGATCTAGACGACCTGGAAGTTTTTGCTATTTAAGTACAAGTTCCTAAGGATGAATGTAAGCTTCTTGAACTTGCTCATCTAATTTTGGGTAAATGGTCTCCTTCTTATCATAAACCCATGCAGTTTGTTCGTCTTGTACATCTTGTTCCCTTTTTTTTTTTTCCTTCATTATCTAGTGGTTTTCTCATTTACCACCCATGACTTTCACAATTCAACAGTTTTTAGTGTGTGACATTAATATAAATAATATGTAGAGTTTTTAGTTAATTCCTGTTTCTACTGCAGCTGCATCTGGTTCCGTGCTATGCTTACATACTTTTGTTATGGTTATCCAAATCAGCGCTGCGACAACTAATTGCAGAAGTGTAACATCTTTGCCCCTCGTCATTCATGTCTTCAGTTTCTTATTCTTCTTGTCTTCTGGTTTCAAACTTCAGCTTGCTGAAGAGAACTTTCATTTCAAATGAAAGAGGACCTTCCGGGGTATGCATTTGTCTGCAAAAGCTGTGGTGTTTGTGGGAAGAATATTATAAACCTTCATGGAAACATGAGAGTTCAGCTCTGATTACAGGCAGAAAGTATTTCTGAAAGGCTCCCTGAAGTAAAGAACCAAATTCTGGTGAGCTGTGTTTCCACTCCCTCTCCTTTTCTTGTGCTTTTCTGAAACTGTCTAGACACTTACTGGAAGAAACTTCCATGGCACAAATAAACTATAGGTTCAGTGAGTAATGGTGGAAAATTAATTTGGAATTCACCAGTAAAAATACTAGTGTATTTCTATGAGAAACCTGGCTGCAGGAGTTAGGAATTTAATAAGTAAATCATAACATCATCATGTGGTCTGCATCATTCTAACCAATGTAGCACAAATCTGAAAGCCTCTTATTCATTTGTTGATAAATTATAAATTGAGTGTTGGTACACATCATTGTGAAAGTAATTGTTACAGAATTAAGAAAATCAGTAGTAGTTTATGCTACTCACAGGATAAAAGGCTGCATTTGCTGAATCAATTACTGGATGACATTTGGTATTCTCCAGTATGAAAGTATTTTATAGAACAAGTGCTTAATACAACAAAATCATCAATGTCCAGTTGCCATATTTACTTCATTAACATTAAGAGAGCTGGAAAGTTGCATAAGCCGGAGGTAATTTCTGTATTTGTGGCGACATTTTCATTGATTACCAAAATCAGTCGAATAATAGAAAGCAAAATTCTCCATGCTACCATAAGGGATGACCTGGATTTATCTTCATTTCTTTTTGGGCCTGTTTCCTTTCACATCAGCCATGAACGTGGACACTGCACCTTTTATTCCCTTCTTTTATTTCCTTCCTACCTGCTGCTCCACATCCCAGAACTTAACTGTTGCTTTTTTTACCATCCACTCACATTTTTCTTTGCCATAGTGGTTCTTTGGTTCAATGCTTTCATGTATCTACTAGAAACTGATTCATTGTTGATTTCAAATAACTTTTCTTTTACAGTATGATGTACCTCTTGACAGAGAAGAAAGCAGAATGCATTGCAGGGAAAAAGGTGTTTTGTGGAATAAATGGGAAGGTATTTCTAGGATGGGGTACAAATGCTGAAAACTGAAAGTCTTCATGAATGTGAAATCTTATAAAGCACCTGAAATTACACCAAACATTGCCAAATAGGAGAACACAATTAATGCTTTTTTTTGGTTTGTCCTGGTGTAAGAATTATGTAAAAACGATTTGATATTGCTGATACAAGAAAAGAAACAGGAGAAACTAGTGTAACATGACTCCTTCCAGCTGGTGGAGTCAGGGGGTAGCAAATTATGTTTTCGTATGATATTATGTGATTTGTACCTTTGAAATTTCCATTAAAATCCAGTTGCATTATCAGTTTGCCATGAACATTGTAGCCTTCCTACCTTAGTCATGCTGAGTGATATACCAGAAGTTTCTGAGATAGATTTTTGCTTGACACTTTCTATGCCTGACATCAACTACAATGTCCAGTCTTCAGAAATATTAAGCAAATTCTGCTCAGCTGTTTTGAGGGCAAAAACTGAGGCAAAGATATGGACTTCATGTACTCCAAATGACACCTCTGTGCTTTCGTAACTCACACAGCTGCTGTTATAAATCTTGAAGTGGGATCATTTCATTGTTCTTCAAACTGGAGTTTTGAAAAACAAGCTGAAATTCAGAAATACGGGTTCATTTTTTCAAGAGCTGACATTTGCAAGTGCACAATAGAACAGAATAATTTAAGGTCTTACACATCAACAAATAGTGTATTAATTAAGACCATCTGAGGTATAGAGGCAAATTCAAGTAGAGATGGTCTCAAGACTTGAATTCAACATTCTTAAAGCGTGTGCTTTAACTTGGGGTATGTTAATTGAACATGTGTTATTCAAAGGACAGTTTATTTTTAAAAATCACATGCTTCATTTTATATTTTTTTTTTTTTAAAACCAAAAATCTTTTTTCAGTGTTAGAACTCAGGAAAACAAGATGTGATGAAAGGGATTAACACTGTGACACGGAAGCACAGTGTACATATTCAGAAATAACATAGCTTTATTCAGTTTATCATAATAAAATTCCTCAGTGAATTAGGATGAACACATATGTGCCAGGCTCTTTAAAGAGATTCTACAAAGCTACTTCAGAAGTTTATTGAGATAGTTTTTTAGAGTGAATATATACAAAAATATCTTCATTTGAAATTAATTAGATAACCTGATGGAGCAAGTGACCTGTTCTGCACTTTCATTGTTTTCTCTATGTGGTCACATGAAGTTAAATTGGTGTATCTGCTTCTGTGTGTAGCCCTATTGTTTTTCTCAGTAGTGTGTATCTTACCAGTATCAGCAGAAGAAAATGTTGCTAAAACTACAAAAATCAGAGAAGAGCCCATGTATATACTTCAACAACAACAACAAAAAAGTATCTTTCATTACAGATAGAATTTACATTGGTTTTGTGTCCTCAGTTTTTGGTTTTTTTCTCAAATAGTTTAGGAGCACAAAGATATTTTTTGCAGTCTTGTATTTCTTAAAGTTAGAGAACATAAATTTTAAAATGTTTTTGACAAGACTGAGCCACAGATGAAAACCCTGGAATCAGGATTGTCTATCAGTAAAGGTTTCTGCCATCCACCACTATATATATTTTTATATATCCAACTTCACTAAAAAATCTTAGCCTTAGCTGCTTTTAGATACTTACAAAAATAGCATTAAAATTGGCAATACTAATTTTCCTCCTTTGCATATAGGATTGAAGCGCTATAATATTTGGAATTCCCCTTGAGTCCATGGTTTGACACTTTGCTTGGCTTTAATGTTTTGTTTCAGCACAGTAAGATTAAAAAACTGAAGCCAAGACCAGTAATAGCATCTCTCCAGACCTCTTTTCAAATTAATTCCATTTTGGATTATTTTTCTTTTATAAATATGTTTCACGATAATTTTGCTTTCTTACCTCTGTGGCACTCTGTAAGCATGCCCATGACACATATCAGTCTTCTACTGGGAAAAAATTAAAATCTAAGTAGATCAGGTGTTGTATAAGGAGTGTATTTTTTCCTTTTAAGTTTACCACTATCACTAGGAAAGGCAATATCATTATGAAGACAGCTGCAGGGAAGGCTGACACCAAGAAAGCATTGATCACTCTTAGGTTTGGGAATACTCTGGGTAAAAAAGAATGTTAGTTAGTTGTTTAATGAGAAAATAAGCAGCAGTGAGCCCGGTTAAACTGATAGTTACAGTTCCCAAAAAAATCTAAGAGGTATGCTCAAAAAAATCCAAGCCCAGAGTTCATCCAGGTTCCAGGGCTGCATCTGAATGGGACTTGGGAGGGCCAGGAGCTGGATCCTTCACCAGACCCAAGGAAGGCAGCCTTGGCTGAGTTCAGCTGTTATGGATGGCACATTGCTGCAGAGCCGCTTTGTGACTTCTAACAGCTCCAAAACCACCCCATCACTTGAAGATGCAGTTTGCCTTCACTCTGCCTGACAAGATGATGAGAGATTCCTCTTATATGAGAGCATTTGTCACTTTTATCAAATTTGGCAAGACAAGCACCAATGTCACCTTGAGGAAAATGTAACTCAGCTGCCAGCCATGCATATGCGTACAGTACATGCTGAACACAGCCTGATTTGGTGTGATACATGTAAATATACTCTATTTTACCTCCTCCTATTTCCATAGTGGTCTCTCAGAGGTGGATCTTGACTGATTAAAAGCATTGTGCAATTTCTTCTGAGTTCCTGTTTTAAAAAAGCAACGAAGGCAAATTCTGTGTGTGGTGGTGTTGAGCTTCTGAACATTGACTATTTAAGCAGTTAACTGGAGAATTCTCTGACCTGTTGTTCAGGTTAGTTAAAAAAAACCCAATGAAATAATAACCCTGAATGTCAGCCAGTGGATTTTGTGATGTATTAGGGTTTGGTTTGTTATTCTCACAATTAGCCAGCCAGCCTTCATTCAAAGCATTGTAATTAAATAGCAGTGTTGTATCTGTCCTTGTAAGCACATCATACCAACTGCACCCATGGCATCTACTACTTCTCTGGTAGTATCCCAGTAAAGATCATGGAGCTTTTATGCTAAATACGATTTGTAGTACATGAAAGCTGAACCAACCAGTGCCAACAGCCCGCCCTTCACTGGTGTAACAGAACCTAATCCTTTATCCATTGCACTCCTGCTTAGAATTCCCTAGAAAAAGTGATGCAGAATTCACTCACTGAAGAAAAAAAATGGAATGTAGAACATAGACCCAGCTCAAAACTGGGCTCCTGCTGAACAGTGAAGTTAAAGTGCAGTGTTTGCTTCATTTTATGTTGCTAATTTTATTTGAAATGTTTTTGACACTTTTATTCTTTTTCTTCCGTGTTAGAGGGGTAATTTATGTGCCATTCAAATTTTCCTCTTTTTTTTTTATGTTACCACCACTTTTTTTCCTACTTTGGGGTTTTAACTCAAAATCTGTACAAATAGAGACATGCTGATCACTTCTAATCCTCACTGGAAGAAACTGCAGTTGGCACATGCTTGATACCTGCCTGATACCTCTCTTAGCCTGAACAAGAAAGAGGTGAATGGTTCTTGGGTTCATGGGTTAAAACTCTCACAAAGAAAAGCATGGCTGTGTTGCTGATTTTAAAGGGCATAAACTCTTTCTCACACTTCCTTTCCTCTGACTCTTGCAGACTGAGTGTATATGTCAAATGCTGCTCTTGGCCTCATGTCTGAGAAATCTGCTGCTTCTGACGTATTTTCCTTAGGGAGTTGGAAATGTTAGTGCTTGTCCTTTGGCAGCCTATGATCAGAATATTTTAATTGCCTCCTAACAACTTTGAAATGTGACTGACTGGAGATGCCCCTTGTCTTTGCTTGGCCTCCTTCTTCTGGAAGACAGTCTGAATATATTTGAGGTGCTTTGAAAGTCCCCAACACTGCAAAACTCTGTATTTTGCTCATTGCTAAGGACTACCCAAAGATGAATTTGTGTATAGAAATTCCCACCTGGAGATGCTGTTGAGAATTAAAAAATAAAAAAAAGAATTCTGCTCTTCTTTAATACTGTTCTCTTAGTTTGAGTCTGGGCAGGGACCTAGTGCAGAGTAAGCCACAGTTTGAATTTATACAGCACAAGCAACCCTGTCAGAATTTGCTGTCTGGATATTTATAGCCAGTGATTGTACAGATTAGACTACTACAACCATACAGAAATTGGAAACTTTTACTTGATGGGAGAAAAATTACAGTGTATTTAGCATGTTTGTGTCAGTTCTGATCCTTGCCTAGTAAACCTTATTTTGAAAGTCACCAACAACATCGCTGTTTACGTGCTCTAGTTGCATGTCAAGCAATTCTGACAGGAGAATTCATTACAATTGGCAATCAGTTTATTAGTTTACAGCTTTTTTAGGCATTAGTTTTTCATTTAATAAGGTTGTTATGAGAAAGTTCTCTGGTAGAGGAGCCTGCTTTGTCGTCTAGGAAAGATTTCAAAAGCTACAGGCTGCACCAGGGGTGGAAAGGTCTTTATTACACTGCTGCTGTCTAGCCAAACTTAAAAATGAGACATATTTGCTCACAGACTGGAATTTATCAGGCAGAAAGAGTAATTAAATTTGAGCTGTGTCAGCCAACTACCTTAAAATGAAGAGAAGTCAACGTACGGTGCTCCAAGGAGAAAGAAGGAAATGATTAGATATAATTACACTCAGTGTCCAAGAGAATTGCTTCACACCCCTTCGATCTGTTGCAAAGGGAGGAAAAAAACCTAAACAAAGTAGCTTAAAATATTCTCTTAATGTCTAAAATTTCTTGAGTTCATGTTTCTCTATGGAAGCTAGAAGAAACCAGATACCACTGAACTATAATATTTTAAGGATTGATGGAGGGGCTGTTTGGTAGATGAGGAATTGGTTGGATTGTTGCATCCAGACCATCAACAGTTCAGTCTTGATGGACACCAGTGTCATGTGCTGTCCCTCACATGTCCCTTGGAATCAATGCTAATTAATGTCTTCATCAGTGACATAGACAAAGGGATTGAGTGCCCCTCAGCAAGTTTACAAATGACACCAAGCTGAGTGGTGCTATTGACACACCTGAAGAATGGGATGGCATCCAGAGTGACATGGAAACACTTGAGAAGTGGATCCATGAGAATCTCATGAATTTTATCAAGACCAAGTGCGAGGTGGGGGATGAAGGGGTTGAGAGAAGCCCTGTAGAGAAGGACTTGGGGATGCTCATGCATGAGAGGCTGGACATGACCCAGCAACGAGCACTTGCAGGTCAGAAAGCCAATTGTATCCTGGGCTGCATCAAAAGCAGCATGTCCAGAAGGGTGAGGGAGGTGATTCTGACCCTTTGCTCTGCCCTGGTGAGACCCCACCTGGAGTGCTGCATCCAGCTCTGGGATCCCCAGCACAGGATGGTTATGGACCTTTTGGAGTGGTTGAGAGGGAGTAGGGCCACAGATATGGTCAGAAGGCTGGAGCACCTCTCCTATGAAGACAGGCTGGGAGAGCTGGGATTGTTCAGCCTCGAGGAGAGAAGGCTCTGGGGAGACCTTCTTGTGGCTTACTTAAAGGGGGCTTATAAGAAAGATGGGGGCAACTGTTTAGCAGGGTCTGTTGTGATAGGACAATGAATAATGATTTTAAGCTAAAATCTTAAGACTCTTATAAGGATATAAATAAGGAAGAATTTTTTTATGAGGAGTATGGTGAAACACTGGCAGATGTTGCCTGGAGGGGTGATAGGTGTCCCATCCCTGGAAAGATTCATAGTTAGGTTGGACGGGGCTCTGAACAACCTAATCTGGTTAAAAATGTCCCTGCACATAGGAGAGGGGTTTCACTAGAGGTTTTTTAAAGGTGCCTTCCAACCCAAACCACGTGATTCTATGGGCTCTCAGTAACTCAGTGCAACCAATGAGTTAAAAATACACTTACAGTAAAGTTGCTGATTTTATTTTAGTTTAGAAACTGTCTAGCAATAGTAGATCAGAAAGGCTTTGCATTGAAACCTCAGCTTGCAGTTAATCTGGAAGTGCCTGCGTGAACCATTTGCAGAATGTCACACAACACCAAAAAAGGTGGTCCTTTGCTTGAGAAAACAAAAGATAAGATTATTTTACTCTTAAAACTTAAAGGTGAAGCTGGTGAAGATGCCTGTCATTAAAGTTACCTAATACATTCCTTTATGATAGTGGATGATTGTTTAAGGTTTTTTCATGGTAGTGTATAACTTGAAAAAACTTGGATAGGAATTCTTCATAGCTACGACCAGCCTTAAGCTGATTTTTTGGGGAAAGTTACAGTAGACAAAGAACAAATGTAAGGTAAAACATAGTGTACCTAATGGTTAAAGAAAATCTTATAACCATCTTTTTGGAAAGCTGGAGAGCCTGTGGTCAGGAATCTGCTTAAGTCTGGCTGTATCACAAGCCTCTGAAAATTTCCTACTGCATTATCTCTTCAGGAGCTTGGCTCCAGAGACTCCATCTGTGCTGGCCGTACTCTAGAGCACAGGGGATCTGGGCTGAATAGGATTCTTCTTTGTGTTTGACCTCCAGATTTCCCTGTGGCTCCTGTGGTTTATGTGTTCCCCCTTCTTAGCATCTTTGTGTCTCTGTTTTATCAGTGCTGGACCAAGCAACATTGATGTTAAGAAAGGCAGACAAGACTAGTTTGCATCAGTGAAGCTGGATATTCATGGCACTTTGGATATCAAGTTTTACTCACTGTGATACAGGGTATAGAGGTCTTGAGCTTTTTGGAGGAAAAAGCATCAGGATTTGGAAATGATCCAAATGTGGGATTTGGAGAGAAGAAGAAAGAAAAAGGAAAAAAGCAACCTCAAAGATTTAAGACAAAAGTGAATTTTTAAGTGACACTGTGACAAGAGTGAAGAGAACGGGCTGGATTAATTTTTTGTTGAGTTGGAAGGTGTGGTGTCACGACAGAGGAAATGGGTGGAAGAGCACAGCTGGAAGGGGACAATTAGAGCATGAAAGAAAGAACAGATTCTTAAGTCACTGATGTTTGTAAGGTGAAGGTAAAGACACTCTTGTCAGTTTGTTGGCCTTCAGCCCTAGAGACAAGGTACTATATTGAGCCCCACATTAAAGAGTTTTCTGTACTTTGTACAAATGCTTGACTGGGTAAAACAAGCAGCTGGCAGACCTGTGGGACTCCTTGTCAAAAATGGTGTACCTTTTACTTCCACAACACAGATTTAAAGGGAAACTGAAGGGGAAGTTGGAAGAGACACCTATTGGGGTAACTGAGAAGGCAAACAAACCACAGGAAGCTCAGAAAATGCCCTAAATGGCTTCTGCTTGGAGGCTGAGAGATCATACTGGCTGAGGTGGACTCTTGAGCTGAAATAGTATCTCCATCCATATATTCTTCAGATGTCACAGACGGCATTTTTTGGAGCCCAGGATGCTTTTGTACTTGCACAGTATTAATGTTCAGGGGCTTTAGGAAGGAAGGGAGAAGACCATTTTAAAGTTTCCCAAGCTCTAGACAGAGCCCAGCTGAGATATTGAACAGGATTTAAAGGTCGTCCAGGGAGCTGTTTGCTGAGCCCTGGGTTACTCTCCTCTACAATCTGTCATCTGCCTGCTGCACACTTACATTTGCTGAGGGTAACTGTTTGGATTACTTGTTTATTCCTCTATATAACCTTCCATATAACATATAAATCACTCTGTGTCATCTTGAGTCATGCCCCCCCAAAGTAACATTAACTCTTTAATTTTATAAGGTAAATTTTCTCTCTGAAAATTAAAGTATTTTTCCAGGTGTTTCATATGTTCAGAACAAAAAAAAATCCCTGTGTTGTTTAGAAATTATTAGTTGCAATAAGAAATTGTGGAAAAATGGCACAATTTTCAGATTTGTTGTGTAAAAATTTTGACTGTTGTAATTTGATGTTAGATGGGAATACTGATAGTTTAGGAAATAAATTATATTTACTCTATGTTTTTTGTAACAGTATCTTGCTTTTAAATAATATTTCTCTTTATACTTCCTCACTATGTTTTTGCCTCTTGGCAATGTGGTGTGGGGGAGGAAGAGATCAACTGCAGGACAAGCTGTCTCTTTCCTTGTAAAGAAAAAGGCAGGTGGACAGGCAAAGAATTGACCTGGTACTATATGTTGTGAATGATGGTACAGGGAAGAAGCTGTTGCAATAGTTAAACGAGCAAAATGCACGTGAAGTTCAGCCACAAGCAGCTTTCTAGTGCTCCTATTTTCAATAAAGCTTTTGCTTTCTTGGATATAAAAGGTCAGAAGGTGTCCTG
>JAWWES010000133.1:14373816-14407925 GCA_035583135.1 Lophotriccus pileatus
GTTTGGGGGAGTATGGATTGTAATTTTCCATCAATACTGAATATAATCAAGAAGAGTTGGGATCAAGCAAATTTAAATGTCTTTCTTAAACTCTTTGCTTTTCTTGCAGTTCAGCTCTCTTTCTTCAGAATAATTTTTCTTTGCAAAACTCTGACATAAATAATTTCCCTTGATGTTTTAATCACTGTTGTTCTTTGATGTTCAGTATATCTATTTAACAGTTTGTCTGCAGCGTTTTGCTACAATGGGAATAGGCTTGTGTTGTCATTCAGTTTGTAAACATGTTGCTCCTTTCTAATTTTAATAACTTCTTTTTTTAACAATAATCCGTTTCCTCTATCTGTGTGTGTGCCCTGCAATGGACCCCTTTTGTTTCTGACCTCCTAGTTCTGGTTGGAACGAAGTATTGAGGCAAACAGGAAAGTTTGTTGTTGTTTGTTGAGGAAAGAGTTTCGTGCTAATTTCCCGTTTGGTGTCCAAGGTATATCTCACTTCCAGCTGATACAGACAGAATGAGCCCCGGAGTTTCCATCATGCCTGCTGAAACCAAAGCAAAATAAACAAGAAGGGTAAATTAGCATGTTTTTGCATCTGCAGAAGACTTACAAAAGAACTGTAGAAATCTTATTTGTGAATGTTTCCCATGTCCTCCACAAGCAGTTTTGTAAGCACTGTTAACAAAGCTGGCCCACACTGCCAATCCTTAGGCATTGCCATCTGTTGTTTTAAGTAGTAAGACCCATGTTTGGGGGAAAATAACATCTACATCAGGATAATGCTACGTGAGTTCAGTCATGGGGTCATATAAATATCAATCTAGGTCAATAATAATGTGCACTCATGCCTTCCTTAGCACTGAATATTGCACTAATGTTACTAAAATTATACTATAAACTGTATATTAGCAGCAGAGTGGGGTATTTCTTTTTAAAACTACTTTTTTTTTTTGCCTACTGAGCCCTCAAATTTCAGACATTTGAAATTCAGAACTGCCCTTGATGTCTCATTTTACCACTCTACCTATCAGTCCTAGTCTCCTTATGAGGCAAAAATTTTACAGGGAAAATTTGTTTGTGGTCCTCTAATCAGAAAGGATGGATGCCTTAGATTTTTTGGATTTCTTTAATTTTTGTAGATTTTAGAAGTAGTTGTGTAGTGAAGGTAGATTTTAATGCAGCTGTACTTTCCCACATGTTGTAACCTAATGTTTACACATAGCTGCCCCATTTCATATCAATCCCTCTAGCATGTTTTCAAGGTAGAATGAGTGGGAAAGCATCCTGAGGCCTGGACCAGGAGATGTCACATAGAAGCTGGGAACTTTGGAAGGCCTCCAAGGACTCAATGTGATGAGAAGAAGGTGAAGATGATGAAAGAGGGGTCTCAAACTCCCCCAGACTCAATTCCTGAGGGGGCGTGTCAAGGGGCAGAACCGGGGGAGTGGACAAATTGGGATTGGATGGACATCTTTATAAAATTATAGAATCTGTGTTTGAACACATGCGTGGCAGTTCGTATTCCTGGGGCCTAGAGCCTCATTATAGCTGCAGCTCTCATGATCTCCTATATTAATTGGCTTGGAGTTTTTTTTCTCCAAAGTCGTTTAGGCAACAGGATCGTAACATCTTTGTGTCAGGACATATAGGTGATTGTAAATCTACTATTTCCCAGCATCTGCTTTAACACCCTAGACAGGGAAAATTATTTTTAGAGGCTCTCTTTGAGCTACTTTTTATTTTAGAAGTGGGGGGGGAGGGGGGAAATTACCTTGGCACTCCTGAGTGCAGCATGCACAGCTGCTGCCCCAGCAGGGGTGTGAGTCCAGCTCCTTCCTGTACTTAGGGCCATCTCTTTCTTCCGAGACGTCACCAGCATCTTTCTGTGGGATGTGACAGGGGACATAACTGTTTTAGGCACGTCACTCATTTCTAAGAAGGGTGCCTTCTACGCATCCTTTGGAAACAATTTCAAATGCTTGATGAAAATAATTTTGGACATTCTCAGGCAAAGGTCAGAGGAAGTTTTAAGACTGAAAGATTTAGCCTAAATATAGGACCAGGCTATGAGATCCCAAAATAAGTGAAAAAAGAAAATACTCTCAGTAGTGTTATACAACAGAATGTACCTTTGAATGCACTGGTTTGAGCTTTGGTGCTGGGCAAAAGCTTGCAAAATACTTTAACTTGTTAACAATAGAAAGTGAAGAAAGTTTGGGTTTGGTGGGAAGGATATTATATACAAAAATGTAAACAATGCTGGCTCTTGCAGCCTATTAGCATCAGTTCTCAGAGGCTGACATAATCTAATAGGCATGACATAATACTTCACACTGTCGTGTTTACAGTCCAACATACTTCTAGCAAAATAGTTTGATTTTTTTTTTTTTTTTTTGGAAATGCTGTCTAGGGATGCCTCTGTTATTCACAGTGTCGAACAGTAATGGTCAGTGCCTACTCAAGAGTTGTGAGCTTCCCAAGGGTTTGCTATTTCATGTTTTTTCTTCAGCTATGTTTATTTTATTTAAGCAGCAATGGGCAGAATTACTGTGTTATTGTTCTCTGAGTACTTAGCCATTTACAGGCATTTGCAGCCTAAGCTGGATCCTATTTATTTTTTACCATTCAGCTACAGAATACTGTACTTCATTGTAAGTGAGACTTGGACATTAAATCAATTTGTTGAAAGTATTTTGCACTTTCTAGCCATTAGGAAACACGATATATTATCGGTGCCACGTCTCAGCTCATAGGCTGAGACAAGTGTATGGAATTAATTCCAAAGATGGTTGTTAACAATGCACAGTGTTATGGCTTCAAATCTGTATGTGTTCACTTCCAGTTTGCAGACTCCTTCCAACCCACTGCATGCCTGAGTCAGCTGGTTTGTCAGGGCTGTAGGAGATACTATTAGGTGCACAAAGCTTTGGGATGTTGTATATGCTTTTCTAAACAGGCTGGACACACATGTTAGAATCCCTTTAACTTTGCTATTAAGAAACACCCTGCAGGGGTGGCAGTGTGCACAGGGATCTCTAGCATTACCATGGCTGGAAAAGGAGGAGGTAGAAGACAAGTGTGTGGTTAACTACAGACCCAAACACATGTAATGGAACTGTGGGGTCCCATCGGGAGAAGGGTGAGAAGAGCTGCCAACGGGGTAGCTCGAGATCCAGTCCAAAGGGTGGGAGGCAGCAGAGTTTATCTCACTGGAAAGAAGTGGCATCAGGGCCCTTGCTGAAAACCAGTACTCTTGAGAGCTCAGGGGAGATGGCAAGCAGAGTTTGACCCAAACAAATCTGTCCCAGCACTGGGACAGCCTGGCCTGCAGGGAAGCTGATCCCTGGAGATGTTGGCATTGCATAAAACACGCTTTGAACCAAACTCAGCACGGAGAATCTGCACAGCTCTAATTGAAACAGCCCTTTCTTTTTATGAAAAGAAGGATGCAGAAGGGGATGGTAAACAATGAATCCTTTCCTTTTTTTTGGAGCCCACCATTGGCTTGCTAGTGTTATACAAAGAACATTCTGCACTCCAAGTCCATTTGAAATTTAGTCAAGCATTGCAGTAAATGATGTAACTCACTACTGGGAGCTTCTCCAGACTTCTACTATTTTATTTGTTAGTAAGCCATGTTTCACAATGAAAATTCTTCTTTTCTTTCTTGCCTTTTTTGTTTGTTTGTTTGTTTGTTTGTTTTAATTGATAGATCCTACATCTGTTTTTTTCAACTGTTTCCTACTTAAGTTTTTTGCTTAAAGCAATTCTGATCAAATGATCAATTTAATTAATACCCTTAAGTTATAGGCTTGGATCTTTTTGACACATAATAATGTTCCACATTCATTAAAACCACAAAGTTCTTCAGCTTTAATAATTGCTTCCAGGCTCTTTGGGGCCTGGACTCTTCCATTTGATGCATTACTGTATTCTTTACTTGGCACATTACTATGTCCTTTATCATGAGCTGTAATCCTTACTATTCTTTCTAGTCTTCTGCTTTTATCATTCTAAATACTTTTTGATCTCAAGTTATACAACACAGTAACTTAGGTCAAGGGTACACAACTGAACTTTGACCTTGTGAAGACATTCAGTCAGATCAGTTTATAAAGAAATTCAGGATTGTTTGTGGCTTTTGAAAACAGTCAGGGAACTTTGTCGTTCTTTTTTCCTTCAAGTTACCTATAAAAATTCAGGCACATATGCCTGTTTCTCTGTGTGTAAGAAACATGCTTACCATTTTTATGAGAGAAAAAGTTAGATGTGTTAGAAACACTGGAGAAAATATGGTCCAAATTTTTCCTCTGTTGCTGCAGTTTTCTACAATGACTCTTAGAGGATTTTTCTCTTTTTTGCAGAACCAAAACCATGGTTTGAATTAACTGGAATTTAGGGGCAGATTTAACTGGTTCTTCTTTCTACTAGCTAAATCAGCATGTCCAGCCTAAGAAAAAGGATTATGAACTCCAAAAGGGACACTCTGTAGCCTATTTTTCTTACAGGAGATCAGCCTTTGAGTTCTAGCTTTTCTTGAATGCTGTCTGAATACAAAAAAAGTAGTCAGGCCTTGAGTCATTCCTGGTCATGTTTTGTTTGTGTTTCAGCAACCCAACTTACATGAGTAATCTGCTACAAGAATCCGGTCTGCCTTGGCTTGTCTCTCAGCTTCAGAGATTTTGCAGAGCTTTGCTGATCCTCTTCAGCCTCCCTGTATCTCCTGCAGACACCAAACAAGAGATCTGCAGGCAGGGCTGCAGCAGGCAAATGTGGAGATAAGAAGCCAAGGGTTATATTGTCAAGGTGCAATATTTTGCAATGTATCTGAGATCTGGAAGGTGTTGCAATCTCTGCAGATCCTCTGGAGCACAACAGAGTATAGTCTACATACGATTCACCATCTTGTTCTCTGAACTTCCTAATTTCCATGACTCTCATGACAGCTACAGAAATATTTGCAGTGGGGAGGATTCCCAGAAATATCTTTAGTTTCCATTAGGGGTTAGGTTTTAATGTTTAATAAGCTCTTACCAGAAATTATGTACTTGGTCTGTATTTTTTTAATAATCTGATAAGAATTTTACAAAATCCACCTGGAACTCAGAGATTTCAAACGTAGAATGTTGAGTTGACCCACAAAAGTTCTATTTACAAAAATGCAGAAGATGTGTTGTGCCTCAAAATATTGGCCTCCATATAAAAGCAAGCCTTGTCTTCATTTTAATGCCATGTAGTTTTTAAAGTACTTGAGCTACTACTGGAATAGATTGGATCAGATCCCATGGGGGGATCCTTGCAGCTGGCTAATAGATGTGGCTTGTGACTCCTGAGAAAACTTGGGATGGAAAAGTGAAGATTTTTACCATGGGTGTCTCTTGGTGTGATAATGCAGCACCTATATGTTTGTATACAAATTACTGTTCCTTTTGTCTGAAAAGGGCTAGTTTTTATTAATATTTAACAGGACAATATTGTGTTGCAACTGTTTTTGCAAGAAGGGACATTTCATTAAGGGCCATCATAGCAAGAGTTGACTGTGCAGGACAGGAGAGGTATCCCAGGTTTGCAGCTCGGGCAGAAGTGAGCTCAGATGGGGGCAACAAAATGGTCACAAATCTAGAAACAAGGAGCTACAAAAAAAAAAGTCAACTGCTTAGTCTAGAGAATATTGGGGTCACCAGTGTAGTCACTGTTTAATAAAAAGCTACTGCAGTGACAGGTGGTGACTTTTCCCCACATTTGTGTGTAAGTAGGACAGTAAGTTCTACGGGTTGAAACTGCTGGAAAGACAGCTTGGGTTGGATTTTAGGAAACCTAACTAGACAGTGAATCACTGGAGTAGACATTCGTGCAAACTGTCTGTCATGGGGAGGCCTTTGAGAACTGATTAAGCAAGTGTTGGTCAGGAAGGACACAGGTATAAGTGATGCTATATATGTTATACTCATGGCAAAGAAACAGGCCAGGTGGCTTTTTAGAGACCATTTTTAATCCTCTGATTTCTCTGAGGACATGATTTGATTAAATGACAAGATTCTCCTTCTCAGGAGATCTTCAGAAGCTGTCTGGACACAATACTGTGTAACATGCCCTAGGGGACCCTGTTTGAGCAGGGAGGTTGGATTAGACGACCTCCAGTGGTCCCCTTCCCATCTTGCCCATCACTGGTGGCTTTCCAGCATGACATAAACTGAATGCTGGCCTTTATTGTTTGCACACTTGTGTTTCAGAGCCCGGAGATTTTCAGAAAAATGCATCTGCTTATTAACCAGCAGCTGGTACTGCCTTCCTTCCTGGCTTCTGACTGAGATGCTGCTGACCAAAGGGAGCAGGAGGGTCTCTGGTCTCCTGCATGTGCACATCCAGAACGCTCCAGGGTTCAAAGGGGAAGGAAGCTGGAATGCTCTGTGTTCAGATACTAAATATTACCATCTAATAAAAATTGATTGGAAACACATTTTAGGGAGTTCAAACTCTTCCATTGGAAGTAGTGGTTATCAGACCATCAGTTTGATGCTTGTCCAGTTAATCTATGCCTGCTTTAGCTTATCTGAATTTAAGTCTTCAGAGAATGCTGCTTCTCTCTCAACCTCTTTAGTATTACTGCTCTTTTCTTCCCAAATAAGGAAGATTTAACCACTGTGTGTGCCTGCCAAACTTTAGCTTTTTGGAGCTGCAAATCTGAAGCAGGATGCTATCTCTTTTTATGAGGTCTTTCTGTTATTTCTATAATCCTCAGCCAGCCAAGAACCCCTAATTTATCCTCCTGTTCTAATTCTCCTGTGTAAACAAAAGGCAGACGCAGTCTTGGTGTCAACTCAGCTAAAAATTGAAGCCACTCAATGTATAAATATAACTTATAGATGGACTTATTTTCCACAGAGATGTTTGTTATTTTAAAGAAATTGTATTACTGTCCTCTATTGCTTGAGAAACACCTGAAAAAAAAGGTTTTATCAATTATATTTTAACTTGTTTTAAAGAAGAGTCCAGAGGCCTCACTTACAATTAAGGTTTCATTATGCCAGGTGTTGAGCAGTGCCTATGCTGAAGAATTTGTTTACTTTAAAAACAGATGAAGGGTTGGCAGTGAAACTCAGAAGATGATGGTGAAACACTGTAATCATGTACAGAAACACTTACTTGTAATGAAATTAAGTCATATTGTTAAAATTTTCACAATTGAAAATGAATAAACAAAAACAAACAAAAAAATCCCCCACAAAAAATGTGGATTTTACTAAATCTCTGATTTGTTTGCTGTGGCCTAGTCTAACATAAGAGACACCCCAGCATTAATTCCTACTAAGTGAATGAGTACATAGGCAGTTGAAAAGCTCTTATTTTCAAGCAAAAACCTCTGTGTGCTCTTCTAAAGGTCAATGCTTTCCCTGATTTATCAGCTTGTTTAAATGCAGGGCTCTTTTGTTTTGTTTAATGACTTTATGGTGCAATTTGTAAAGCCTTCAGCTTCTTTCATAAATCAAAAATTCTTGTCTCTTCCTCAGACCCTTACAAGTTGCAGACACTAGGGTGAAAATCTGACCAAGTCAGAGGTAAAATTTCCATTAATTTTGTGGGGGATGTTGCTCTGTCAGGATTCATAATTACAAAAGTCACGTGGAAATTTTTGCTCTGTAAGAAAATAAGTCCCTCCTTTTCTCAGTGATCCTGTCTGCCAAGTGCCAAGAGAATTTTTAATGAAGCCCAGAGTGAGGGAGGTTATCATTTGTCAGTTGGATGCTAGATTGGATCACAAATTGTATTAAGAGCATGAGAAAATTATTCTCATGTCTTAGTTACACACCAATAGTGCATTGTTGTGGTTCCCCCAGTTCCTTGAGTGAATTTAAAGTAACATATCACTTAATAGAGTAGAAGGCTAAAGTTGGTTTTGTTTTGCTTTAATCTACAAGTGACATTCATACTGATTTAAAAACATTGATATTGCAAGGCATCTTGTTACCATAAATTTGCAAATGAACAGTAGGCATATTCTCATAAAACTAAACTGCAAATTGTGTGAAAAATGTAAGGCAATACAGTATGTGAAGCAGCATCCTGGGAAAAGGTCATAAAAATAACTGAAAATAAGACTTATAAATGAGGTTGATTCTTATATTAAGTAAACAAACCTTGAGGTAAAAGGTATCTTAATTCTTTCAAATGAAGCCAGATAGGGCACCATCTGAACAGTGAAAATTTTTTAAAATTACACAAAATCAATGGAAATAATCAACATGTGAGAAACTTGGAAACATTTGATTGCGTAATATTTATCAGTGATCAGTAAACACATTTAGTCCTCTGTCTTTTGATGAGGTTCCAGAAGCTACATAATTTCAATAGTCCCTGAAATCTTAGGGAAAATATTTTTATTGGATCTGCTTTCTACTCTTCATAAAGACTTTTAAATGAGTATGAGTTCAGACTTAAATACATTTGTTTGCTGTCCCTTCTTCTTAAAAGCAAAGAAACTAATATTTGGCTGAATTGAAGCACTGTTGCTTTGCAACAACGTTAATCCTATACCAGTTAATGCCAGCAAAGGATTTAAAAATTCATGGACATTAAAAGGTCTCACAAGTATAAAAATAGCTTTGCAATGTGGTCAAAGAATAAAGGTAGACTGAGATCCCCAAAAAGAACAAAAACTAATGTGGAGATAGTTTACTACACAGCAGCTTATATTCAGAAAACAGCAGGTAATCCACAGATCCTCTGTAAATACATGAATAAAAGCAAAACGAGAACCAAAAAAACCCACAAACCCAGAACCAAAGAAACACTAGAAAAGAAAAAGCAGCTGGGTAGATAAAGCCACTGGATAAACTGTTAGTTGAAGAACATGGCTTTTAAGAGCCAGACTAATTGCATACATTCCTCAAGCAAAATGACTGTGAAAACGTGAAGATTGACAAAAATCAGGACAAAATGAATCCAAAATATCAATAAACCTATTAAGAGCCATGTGAGAAGCTGATCGATAGGGCAGGCAGGAGGGCACAGCTGCTGAACAGTCCACTTTAATGCCATCAGTAACCCATGGGGACAACTCAGCCTGTTGGTTTGGGAGCATGGAAGAAAAAGATTTAAGGGAAAAGAAAGAAGAAACAAAGTGTTTTGGAGGGAAGGCATACTACTCGCAAGGATTTAATATATTTATGGTTTAAGACAAGTATCTGGTGATGATTTGAGAGGTGTTTATCATTTGCCCCAAAATTGAGAGGGGAATGATGGTAATCTGAAGGTAGATTGCTCAGAAGTCAAATGGCCGAGTTCTGGTCCTCTTCAGTTTCAGAGGGAAAAATTCCAAAAACTGCATGTTAAAGAAAAAATGGATCAACACCTGGCTCTGCAGTGCTTCTTACTACGTTTTTTTATTTTTTTTGAATTATCATGCAGCAACGTTGCTAAACCACTCCTGGAAAATTCCATGTGTCAGCATACAGAGCTTGCGTTTAATTTAAAATCTTTGCAGAAATATTTTTGAGGCAAACACACTGATGGAGCTGGATGGGACTTGTCAGCGTTGCAGTGGGTAAGAAAATGCACTTTACAAACACGGTATGTTTCAAATGTGCCTCTCCCTATCCAGATAGTTTCTTTCACTGCCAGACACTTTGCTCCAGAAGTGTCCTCCTCCTAGCTCCATAGAAGCACAACCCAAACCTTTCCTCCATGTGTGAGTTCTACTCATACTGGAGCTGCTCTGTTACTGTTCCAAGAAGCAAAGCTCTCCCTGTGCAAACTGTGGATTTAGGAGTAGCTGCCATACACCCTTGCAACTTCCTTTAGTACTGTGTTGAATGTCTTCCAACATCAAAACCACAAAATGATGGAGTTTGCAATTTTTGATGAAATCAGAAAGGGGGGCAGCAAACCCTCTGTCTTGTATGTCTGGAGGATGGGTTTTGGCCTCTTCAGGTCACTGCTTTGGAGAGTCCTGTGGGAAACAGCTGTTAATAACAAAGGGATCCAGGAAGACTGGACATACTTTAAAAAAGAAATCTTAAAAGGTACAGGAGCGGGTCATTCCTATGTGCTGTCAGGGAAGAAAACTGGTCTAGCTGAGCAAGGAGCTTTTTCAGGAACATGGGGCAGGGGGGAAATAAGAGAGTTTAGGATCTTTGGAAGAACGGCAGACAGCTCAGAAAGGGTACAAGGGTGTTGTTAGGTCATACAAAAAAAAAAAAAGATTGAAAAGGTAAAAGCTCAGCTAGAACTCAGTCTGGCCATCACAGTGAAAGATAACAAAAAGCTGGTTTTTAAATACATTAACAACAAAAGGAGGGCCAAGGAAAATATCCGTCCTTTACTGGATGCAGAGGGCAACTTTGTAACCAAGGATGAGGAAAAGGCTGGGGTATTGATGCCTTCTTGGCCTCAGTCCTCAAAGGAAAGACTGGTTATCCCCAGGGCAGCCACCCCCTGAGCTGGTAGAGAGGGATGGGGAGCAGAATAGACCCCCAGCAATCCAGGAGGAAGGAGCGACCTGTTGTGCCACTTAGACACTCGCAGGTCTACGGGCCTGGATGGGATTCATCCAAGGATACTGAGGAAGCTGGTGGAAGAGTTCAATAAGCCCCTCTTCATGATATATCATCAGTCCTGGCTCACTCGGGAGGTCCCAGACGACTGGAGGTTGATGTCTGGTCGCAGGTGGTGTTCCCCACCAGGCAAGCCCTGCAGAGGGATCTGGGTGGGCTGGGTCAATGTGCTGAGGCCAGGGGTATTACAATTGTTCAATAAGGCAAAGTGCCAGGTCCTGCATTTCATCCACAACAACCCGATCCAGGGCTACAGGCTGTGGGAAAAGCGGCTGGAAAACATGCGGTGTGGAAAGTTGTGCTGGATGATCTCAGAGGCCTTTTCCAACCCAATTGATTCTGTGATCTGTTTTCAACCTTATTAATTAACTGCTGTGATACAGTAAAATGGGATATGCTTGACTTCCCAAACCTGGGCCACTGAGCAGAAGCCAAAGTCAGCTTTCTGAAAAAGCAATGGGCAAAACTGCTTCATTGCTGTGAGCAGTCTAGTCACTGCAGTGGGTCAGGTTCCTAAAAATCTGATTAGCCCTCTATAATAAGGAGTTTAATAATTAAATAGCAGATTATTTTTGCTCTTTGTTGGTTAAAAATGCTGTTTATTTTAGTTCTGTACTTCTCTTGCTGACACTCACAGCCTTCCACTATAAATGCTCATTGTATATCAAATATCCTTGACCTTATTGGCTAGCATGTGATGCCTAGGCCTGGGATATTGGATTTTGACCTGACATAGCTCCACTGTCTTCTTGGCAAAATCCTGCAGTTACTGATTTGAGTAGTGTAACTTTGCTATCGTAAAACTTTAAATTTGCTTTTTCTCGGTGACCTTTTCCCCCTCTTGCTGAACAAACGCTTGGGACACACCTTCTTGCATCACCTCTTACTGTAAGTGTGCTCTGCTCTTTTCCCGGCATTATTCTAACCTGAAACTCACCTGAGCCTCATGAATTATGTGCTTAATGCTGCATGCAAGTTAACAGCAGCATTATCATCATCAAAGTGCTGTCTTCCAGGTCAGTGGTTGATTCCTAGACATAGGCTTTATCTTATTTTTTTTTTTCCCCTTGCCTTTAAACTGCAGCACAATGACTCTTGTTACTTGACCACAGTGTGTAACCCCAGTATGTCTTTGTTTACAGCCTGAGTTCAGGGATTTTTTTCTTCTCCAAAAATTTAATTTCTATCTGTTATACTTTGATAGCTCCTCAGCAATTGTATTTCAGTGGATAGAGGATTATGTTTTCTCCATAATATTTAACAGTTGCCTTCTGCATCTGTGGTTGGCATCTGGATGTGAGCCTTTCTGCTAACTTTGCATGTATCTTTCTCTTAAAAGTTAATAGAGGATAGAGAACATTTGAGACCATCTTGATCCTATATCTGCATCTTTTTTACCTGTCGTGATTCAGTTTTAAGTCTTTGATTCCCTCTGACCATCACTAGATACTACTGCTGAATTTATTCTGGATTTTAGTTTGAATATTAAACTTTTTCATTCATATATCAGTAGCAATCAATATAATCTGGCACTGATCTGTTTTTTTCCACCACAGAAAGAAAGTTCATATTGGAAAACTAACGGTTTATTGTTCGTTTGCTTATTCTTGCTTACTTACTGTTTCTCTTAGGAGAAATCCCCAAGTTCTTCGTCTTCTATTTCCCAATACTTAAAAGGTACTTGCTGCAAATACGGTTTTTCAGATTTTTTTTTTTTTTACATCTACTGTGGGCATTGTTACATTAAATCACAAATTGTGACGGAGGCAAAAGTCTCCAAAGTTTTGGAAAGAGAATCTCAAGGAAAAAGGTTTCAGGTCACTTCATAGCTTTTCAGTTTTTACCAGAATTTATTGTACTTTAATAGGGTTTATTTCAAATTAAAAAAAAATCTAACATATCAGAATAAGGCACCCTGAAAATTAATCTACGTCATTAAAAATAGGATTTTATTTAAATGTATTAACTTTGTTTGAAACTTTAAGTCAAATAGAATTTAGTGACCATATATGATTTAAAATGTTCTGGCAGCTCTTGCTTCTAACCAACAAAAGAAAGAACTGCAGTTATTTTTTTAATCTTGTGTCTTAGTTCCTATTGTTGATATATATATGTGTGTGTATATATAAATATATATATTTTTTATTCACATTATTGACCTTGATAATAACATGTCAACAGCTGACACATCTAGAGGTATGAACATTTCTGAGTACAAATATCCCAGTTATGCTTTTCTGTCAGTGCTTGCAGCTTTAAACAAAATGTGTTTCATTGGGTATCTCAGAGTGCTTTTGTTTCAACTGGCTTTGTATTTCTGTAAATATTACTGCAGAATTTACGTTTCTAGGACAGCTCTGCTGTAGAGAATACTAGTATCTCTGTCTTGTTTTGTCTTTTAACTTTGGTTTCCAGGGTTCTCCGTTCTGATAAAGTTTGTTTCCCACAACTGGAAGCTGTAAGTCCCACAGGACTTCACAGCAACATCAGCGAAAGCACAAACTCAGTTTCTCATTACCGAAGCACTACAGCAAGATCTATGTGTCCCAACTCCCTCAGACCAATTCTTTATTTAATTCACAGCAATTTTCAACCTCCCTCCCACCTCACCATTTTCTGGAGATTACCTGGATTTAGGCGTGGCTCTGACTCTGCCAGTGTGTGCAAGACCAACTGCAGGTTAAAGCTCTTTGTGCTGACAGGACACCCAATGTGTCAAACGGCAGCTCTGGCTGTTCTGATATACAGCCTGCTGGTGAGGGCTGCTAAACATAGTTGTGCTTATCAGGGTTCCAGCCAAGGGGAGTGTGGCATTCCTGTGACAGGGAGCCAGCACCGGGCACTACAGACGTGCCTTTCGTCACCCTTTTTTACTGGGATAGAACTGGCGTTCCTGTGCCCATCAACTAACATCAAGCATCTGCTTTGCAAAGTCCTCGCAGCTGTTTGGCCTGATAGCTGCTGAATTTATTGTGTACTAATCAGTTGCCTTATGACACTCTGCAGTGAAAGAGGCAAAACAGGGCTGGAATAGCACAGGCAGTTCATGGAGTTAGCCTGTGTGAAACCAGACAGCTCTGGTGCTGTGTGTCACTGTGACCTGTTTCCACTTGGTGAAGCCAAAAGTGACCTTGAAACAGAAGGTTCTGTAGCATGTTAAAAAAAAAAAAAAAACAAACCTGGGGAGGGCCAGGAGCCTTGAAAGATGGTAGTTGTCTCCATTTACTATTTAAATCAAAAAGGGATTTGAAGGCAATTAAGATCGTAACAGAATCGGTGCCCTGTGGGTGATGCAGATTCTGAATATCAAACCAAAAGTGCAACGAACATATTTGTGTATAATAATTTTAGTTTTTTGGGGTTTCTTTTAGCATTAGGAAACTTGGACACACATGGAGTTTTACAACATCTTCCTTTCCATTCATGCACTGCTGAATTTGCACTTTCTAAAGCCACAGACAATGTAAATGGCACTGGCCATTGTTGCCTGGGGCACATCCTGAGGCCCTTCAAGGGCCAGTGAGCACCTAGCTTTGGTTCAGATGCAAATGCCACTTACCAAGAGTGCTGTGTAACTTAGTCTAGGGCATAGTTTTGTAGGGCAGTGAATTAAGGCCAGGATTGTGACAGTGGTTTCACAAATAGATTTGAACAAAACCTATACAAGTTCCACCTGACCTCCTCCAATTTTAGTATTGATTCTTAATGACGAAGAAAAATGATCACTTTATATGTGTATATATATATATACATATATATTTAGAGTGTTTCTTGCTTTTCCTGTATTTATAAACAGCGTAAGGGCATCATAGCTGAAGAACAGAAACATGCATGTTTGAACCCTTGTTCACTGAAAGCAATGCATCTCACAACAAATACTATTTTCAGGAAATTAATTAACCATCTCTACTATTGTGTACTTTGAATACATCTCTGCTGGAACCCAGACACTTAAATTTAATAATTCTTTTTTTTAATCTGATAAATAGAAATTTGTATGGTTTTCTTCTAGATATAGTTTGTACTTCAGGGATAAAAATGTGGGAAAAGCTCTCTACTATAGCTGCCTGATTCTCCTGAGAGAATCCATGCTTTACAGAAAAAGGCCATAGAAGAAAAGAGAAAAACAGAGGATTAATCAATATCTAAATTTGACTTGACTCTCTTCAGCTTCTCAGGAGAGAGAAACTGCTGTGGGGAGCTGAATTTCCTCTCCTGGGAAAGGGACTTGGCTGCCTCTCATGGAGGGGCTGGCTCCTCTCTAGCCACAGGAGAGGTCCTGGTGCCAGCTACAAGAGGTCACTGCTCATTTGCCCTCTGTCTTGGAATGGAAAAAAGGAAACGTAGCCAAAGAAGAAGAAGAAAAAAATCTACAACGGAGAGGAGGCAGCATGAGGCCAAAGGCAAAAATGTGCACTGTTGTGGGTATGCTGGGGAGGAAATGGCTAGAAAATAAATCTGACAAATGGGGACAGGGACTAAACGTCCTGGGGCAGGATCGATGGTCCTGGCAGCCAGGATGTTGACAAACCACCCTCTTACAGGAAAAGATCAGAAGGGCCAGAGAGCAGGAAAAGGGAGGGAGCACAAGAGCAGTGGGAAGTCTTATTCTTTGATTATACATCTGTTGCATTGCAATGTGAGCAGCATCGCCAGAGAGGGAGTATAATACTGTTTCTGGGTGCCTCACTACTATGGGGTATCCTTAGGCTGTCACAGCCAGGGCAAGAGAAGCTGTATTGAAACGAAGTTTCAAGTTTTTTGAGAAATAAAGGGGCCTAAATGTATGTTGAGTACTTAATGAATCTCAAGAAACCGGTTGTTGTAGCCATTAAGATCATGTGTCCAAGAGTACCCAGTGCTCTGGGAAGGCCATTTAAAAAGTTTCTGGTGCCTGGCTTTGAGTCCAGAGAAAAGATTGGTTGCTCTGAGGGAGAAAAGAAGTGGATTAGAAAGAAATTGGTAAGGAGAGATAATAATGAGTGGAGCAAGATGGGCAGGTGACCTGCCATCAGGCCTGGGGACCTGAATAAATACCACTACCAAGTTCTGTCCTGTAAGATCAGTCTTTATCACCTTTACTCTGAATATGAAGAATGAAAGTCTGGCTTTGTTATTGCCTGCCCATGTCCAGCCTCTGAAGTCCTCTGGGCAGGAGAGTTCTATAAATATCAGTGTGATGAACAAACTAAGCCTGTTAGTATGAGCTAACATATCTACTTTGGGATGGGTTGGACTGCATGTTAGCAGTGCATATTTCTTCTGTTGACTCCAAAAGGGATAAAGGTGACCAGCTTGGATGTGAACTTCTTAAACTGCAGATATCTCAGGATCTATCTGTATGTCCCAAGTCCCATCTGTGCCATATTTGACTGTCCTCAAATGTTCCGGCATGCAGCAAAACCAAGATGTATGATTAGCAATATCCATAGGTATCTGACAAAAATGGAATGGATGGGGGGATAACTTGCACTATTTTTATTCAGTCTTTAGCGACTAGGTAAAATGTCTTCCTGTGGCATAAAAATTAAAAATTAACAACTTTTAGCTTACATTGGGAGACTCCTTGTCACTGAAATTAGACTTCCAGAGAGACTTCAGATCTGAATAGGTTTATTCTGTGTTTCTATTTGGGTTTTCCCTCACTTTTCTGAGGGAAGAAAGACTTGCAGGTAGAGGTAATAACTTTTTTTTCCCCTGAAAGCTATGTGGCATAACTGAGCAATTGAGGGAAAAGACAAGGCTGTTGGTATGCCATTCTGAAATTAAAGCAGTGAAATAGAGGGGTAGCAGCCATTGTCAAAATGATTGTTTTTCCTATCCTTTTATAATGCTGTCAGTTCTGCTAGTGTGGCTGTGCTGTGAACCAGGTCAGGGAATAGAACACATTTTCAAGAAAGATTTTTGAGGGAGTGGGAGGGAAGAGATGTTGTAAATTGTTACTGAGCCAGGTCAGCTCTCCAAACTGGCTTATGAAATGGCCACCCAAATAGATATGCAAAGGTGATGGGTGGTTTTGGGAGACAGCTGGGAGGAAAAGTGGGATGGACAGGGCAAGAGCCTCTTCAGCTGATATTGCTGGCTGGGGAATGTCTCACAGAACTCAGCCTCAGCTCAAATGCATTTCTTTCAAGGCAAGAGTGACTTACAAACTACTATGTCCTATTTGGTTCCCAGGGATGCTTCCTGCCACCAGACTGTCCCTGGCATCAATGTTTGTGTAGCTACATGATAAACAGATGCAAACTAATTGAAAAATACTCTTTTCTGTAAAAATAAAACTAGGTGAGTTCTAGGCAATGGAGAGTAATAGAACCTTAGCTGTGCCAGAGCTCACACAGCCAGAACCGTGCTAGAGACAGCCAAAAATTGATAATCAGAACTCTACTACCACTTCTGTCACCCAGCTTGGAGGATCATGCTTGCATTATGAATGTGCCCAGAGGAATAGAGAAGGAAGAACTGCACAAAAAATAGTTAGAAATGGAGGTTTCCCATCATATAGAAATCTCTCAAAATGGGTCAATCCTTGCCATGCAAGTATTGGAAAGATGATCTTTGAGAGAGCCCAGAAGTTAAAATACAAGGCATCTGAGACATGAGATGAACAGGAACACAGGTTTCTTTCCTTTCTGGTGTAGATGAAGCCTAGTGGCATTATTCACCACAGAAGTATTATGGAGCAAGGATGACTCAAGAACTTGCTTTCTGTAGCAATTTGTCACTGTAGCAGACCTCAGAAAATGATTGCATTAAATTAACCTTCAGGGTGAAAAATCAATGAGACTAGGCCATGTATTTTGAAATCCAATGTTAGTTGGATAAGTTTCTTAACCCAGTAATCATAATTAAATGGGTGAGAGGGAATTTTCATCTCTGCTCCTGTGCACTGGCTCATGTCAATGATTTTAACGCATTTGAAATAAAATCAAATCTATGTGTAGATTCCTCCTAGGGAGGAAAAGAGAGCAAAAAAATCTGTGAAGGATTGAAACTTATAAATAAGGCAAGCCTGTAACTACAGATTTATCTGAATATCAGCTATGATGTGATGTTTACTTAGTGTGTTTTGTCGCTAATAAGCCACTGCACGGTGAAAAAAAACTCAGACCGCTATCAGAGCAGCAAATGGACAAATAGCAGCCATGTGAATGGGTGGTAATGCAACATGTGTGGCAAGTTGCCTGTTGATCATAAAGCTTTGGTGATGTCTGTCTGCAGGGTGAGGGAAACAAAGGGAATCTCTAACTAGGAAGCAGTCACTTTGCATAGCTTCCTAACTTGACTGTGAAAAGATGCCACTTGCTGTTTAGTGTTCCTGAGACTCACTATGTGATCTTAAGAAGGCACCAGGCTTTTTGTCCTGCTGCAGTTTGTTTCTGTCTTGTGAAGGAGTCTATTGATTCCTCCTAATTACAAAAAAAAAAAAAAAAAAAAAAAAATTTGTTTTTCTTACCCTTTCTAACACTGTAGCAGACTCTGAAAGCAAGTAAGGATTGTAATATTTTTTTGCAGGGGCTCCAAAACCACACCAAGGCTCTGAGCCATCTTTATGAATACACAGCTGAAAGGCAGAACTTGAAACATATTTTGCCTTCCAGACTGCTTAGAGTTGTTTTTCTTGGACATTCCCAATTTTCTATACCTGCATAGGTCCAGACAAACTCATTACACTTTCGATCAAGATAACATAAGAACACGAGTTCCTGTTGCTGTTCCTTAAATAGACTTCCACTGAACTTAAACTTTTATAGTACTGAAGTATTGAGCTGGGAGGTAACAGCTTCTGGTGCTGTCTGTACTTTGAGCAACCCAAAAATGTTGTGGGTAAGGTTAGCACAGTACTGAGCCCTAATAAACAGTTCCTAGGGACAGGATGAGATTACATGAACTTGTAGCAAGATCATGTCTGTCTGCAAAACACTGCACTTCCAGAGATGGGAGCAGGAACAAAATACGCAAAGTTTTTCTTGTAAAATGTGGCTGTGAACTGTAGAGATAACACACTGGTAATTTTTTAATACGCCCTTATGGCTTTCTTCCATGACTAGAATGAATTTTATTTTCTAGCAGCTAAATCCAGACTGATGCCTGTTCAAACGTTAGCAGAACTAATCATGGCCAACTAAGTCTTTTCATGCAATATACTTTAAACTATGAATGGAGTACAGGTATTCACATAATTCTGTGAGGATTCTCTATCTTTCCCTCAGGCATACCCTAGTATTCATTCATTATTAGCTTGAGGATAGATAAGAATGTTTCAATACTTGAACTTCTTCAAATAATAAGTTAACAAAAAAGCATCCACACATGTTTCTCAGTTGATACTGGAAGACCAAAATAGTGTAATACTTCAATGATTACTCCGAGCACTATTTAGAAAGAACAGATTTCCAAAGGAAAACATGATTTCAATGTGTCCATTCATATCGGAAAATCTGATATGCTCACTAAGAGTTTTTATGTTTGAATTAAGGTGAGGTAAAGTTGGAGTATGAATTGTTTTAGGTGAAAGAGGAAGTAAAATGGGTTGTGTGAATAAATAACCAACAGCACTGGAGGTGAATGGGGGTGCAGTAAAGCATATAAAGGTTTTTTCTCTCTGCATATTTCCATGGATTTTGACATTTGAATTGTCAGAATGTAACCTGAACACAGATATTACAAAATAAACATTGTGGGTTCCCTCACCCCTGGGGAATTCTGTGTATTTGAATACTATATCATGAATTCCAGGTGATGTTTTCTGTCAGAAATTTTGAATTCACGTAATCATAAACCCCTTACAACCATAGTATCCTCTCATAGGGAATAAGAGCAAAGACTGAATCTTGGACGTTCCAACTGTCAGTTCAAGTCTTTGCTGTTCAGATCCGACTGGTGACAGATGATCTTTAGCTCAGCTGGAAGAAGATGTTACACACACTGTCTGCAACAACTTAGGCAAGTAGTGGCTTGAAAGCAGTAGTCGACAGGAGATCAGACTCCTGGGTTTCAGCCATGACTCTGCAAGAAAAATGTGACTTAAAAAAAAAGGAATGAGATGGTCCAAGAGTAGCCAGAAGTAGTATGAACATAAAGGTGCAACTTGGTCTAGAGACCTGGAACAAAATGAGAGGATAATTTTGGCAGAATTACACAGTCAAGATCAATATTCATTAGAAGGTTTGTGGAGTTTTCTCTTATATAGTACTAAGAATGGAGTGCATCCTACTATGAACAGCCCTGTTACAACTTATAAACTTTTTCAGAGATAAAAGTAGGAAAGAAAATAGAGTCTGTTCTGAAAGAATAAAATCTTAAAAATCAGAAAATGGCTAGAACAGGATGGCTGTTCAGATACAATGGCTTTGGTAGAAATTTCATAATGACCCTTACAGCTTTAGGGGGAAATTCTCTGTATGGTTGACTTTGGCATGCTTTTTCTGATCTTTATCATTCCTAATATTAGTTTACAATATCAAATTGAATTGAAAGCAGAGTTTGCTCTTAGTTGTGGAGATTTCTATTCTAAGTATTCCAAGATGATAAATAATTTCACAATTTCTGAAGGACATATTTTACTGCTGCTTGAAGTCAGGAAAACTTGATTCCCCAATGCATTTCATATCTCTATTTCAAAAAGGCTGTAACTAGATGCAAATTGAGATTGATGTGCTCTCTTCTACCTTGCTTGGAAAGCGCAGCTTTTTTTGGATGAGGATATTAAATATTTAAGTGGATTTTATAGCACTCTAGATGGTAAATATTTTTCTGGCAAAGGTGTCAAAATTCTTAGAAATAATATCTAACAGCTTAATGTTAAAGGATGCTTTCTGCATGTCCCTCCTGCTGCTTACATCATGCAGTGAGTGTTCCAGTGACACCAGGAATCCACTACTCTTCCCACTGTGTCTTTAAGAGACATACTCCACTATTAATCCTAAATTCTTTACATTTAGTTTGAGCCCTAGTTTGTTTTAAAGTCACACTTGTATGTGGTGACACAGATGCAGTGTCTCCATACTCTATACTTGCTCAGTACCTCCTCAAAAGTTTGTTCCCTGTGCACGTTTACCCATGTGTATGCACTCCATTGCACCTGAACTCACATTTTCAGTACTCCTCATCCCAGCATAGACAGGGCTGTCCTAGCTATCCACTGTACACTGGCAAAGAATCCTTTCCATGGAAAAAATTCTCTCTAAAAAACACCCTCAAACATTCCTGTGAATTCACTGGATTTTAATTTGAATTTAGAAGACAAGGTACGGCAGATCCAGAAATCTTAAGGAAACATTTGAGGTATTTGTCTAACAAACATGAGAGTTAAGTCTTAAAACTTCACAAGGACACTCCCCTGATTAAAGCTGCTGTTTCTCATTTATGAGTACATATAACTCAGTAACACTATTTTTCCTTTAGGAGCATACTTAGGAGAGCCAAATGACCTGTTTTTAAATCCTGCCTTTTAAAGAAGGCTTTATATTAGGATATGAGGTGGGGGGTTTGTTTGTTTTTTATTTCTATTTTTTATTTCTATTTTTTTTTTTCTTTTTTCTTTTGAGATAAGGTAACATCATCTTTTATCTGATCTGGCTAGACATGAACATCAAAGCTTTATCAAGGTAAGGAATGTGATACCCGGATTATACTAAGAGAATGTTTGCAATAAACCAAATTATTGAGTGCAGGCACTCCATCACACTGATAGTATCTCTCTCTGCTAACAAACCCACTGCACTGCTGGTTCTTATCTACTACAGCTTATGCTTTTGTTACTGTTATATGACAACCAGTCAAAATCAACTATCTTTTTCATTAATTGGAAAAAAATCAAGTTCTATTGGCTTTGTGCTCATGTTTCTGGTTTGGAACACATTTAGATTTTTTTCCTTTATACTTTCAGAAGGAACACACTTCTGTATTCTAGAAGGTGGGGCCAATGGAAGCCCTTACTGCTGTCTTTAACTAGGCAGCGAGGAGTTGCAGAGAAGGCAGGGCAGGCTCTTTGCTGATGTTCACGGAGACCAAGTGGAACTAACATGTCACATCAAGAAAGAAAGCACAATGAAATATTTTCTTTACAGATATAACAGTTCTTATTGTCAAATGAATCCCTCCACTTCCAGAAGGGTTTTCATTGTGCCTTGTAACTATAAGTTGTAGTCTAGAAGTCATAAATCCATGCTGGAACGTTAGAGTTTAACTGCTGTAGATCAGGAAGAAAATGTCTGCTTCTTAATCTAAACGACAGGAATAACACGGAGGGGAGGGAAGCTTGTCTACATACAGTTAAATCCTGAATGTCCTCTGTGTGACTGATTAATTCTAAATTGTTTTCATCACCCTGAAAACTTGTCTGTTGTGTTCTGGCGTAAAGAGAGAAAACAGCTCAAATTCAGAAGATAAGTTGTTACATGGTTGGTGTGGGGACTGTGGCTTTAACCCTGAACGTAAACAGGCTTTCTCCTCATCTCTTAATGCTGTAAGGCCAGTGTGGCTGTTCTAAATGGGAACCATGTGTACAAGGTTAAGGAGGCAGCTTCTAATCTGACAGACTGATTTGTAGGTACGTAATGTTGTCTGATGTCAGCCAAAGTTGCATGTACGTGTTGCAGGGTGGGGTTGGTTGGGTTTCGTTTCCCTCCCCCCCCCACCTACCCCCCCCCTTCTCTGGGCCTGAAAATGCCGCTTGTCTTGTTGCTTGTTGTACAAAATTATGTGTTTGGGGAACAAGAGTAGTTTTTACTATTCCATCTATGTAGCAATACCTTGTGAAATCTTGCCTTGTGCTAGCAATAGAGTCCTGTGAAGTTCTTTGGCATCAGGAAAATAAGGGCTGGCAGTTTTGGCTCAATGCTTAGAAGATAAATTCCTGAAGTTGCATACCTAGACTTCCCTTGTGTTTGCCTTGATTAATAGGCTATACATAGCACAAAACAGAGCTACTAAACAGTGCAAGGAGATCTGAAACTTGCCTAAAACTTGGTTCCTGTGTCTTAGTTATAACTTTAAAAATTCTTCTAAACAAGAACCAAAATGGACAGGTCAGTTGGTGACTAGCAGATTTAAGCAGTGCTGCACTTAAGGGGGGATCAGCAGAGCACTCCTGTGTGTAAGGGACAAAATATAAGGAGGAGTGTGGTTATTCCTCCTCGCATTGTAGGGGCATTAAAGAGAATACGATTGACTCCCAGTTGAATTGCAGTCTGGAAGTATTTATTTTCACTGGCTCTCAACTCATTTTGACTGCCAGCTATGGAAGGTCGATTGAATTCCCTGCAAAGTTTATAGCCAGCTGCTTGAAAGGAAAAGTTTTGAAAGCCTTAACAATACTAGAGGGGATTCACTCCTTGTCTCCATGAGAAGAAAATGTCAACAGTGGCAGAATGCATTATCGTGGAACAGCAGTTTTCCCAGGCAGAATTTCTATGGAAATGAGGGCCTCAACACATAAGATAACCCATGGGAATTACTATTAGTGCTACACTGCACAAATGCAGTGTTCATATTGTATCATTCTACTTGCTGCAGTTAAGCAGGTTGAGGAACACAGTTCTGAAAGTTTTCAGTCCACAGAACTACATATTAACCCAAATTTGCATGTGTACCTACCTAATAAACAAGTAAGTTGTCAGGTTACTAATGGCCACTTACACATCTAACTAACAGATAACCTGGAAAACCAAAACTCTAACTTGGAATGCCCAAACTTCAGGGTGTAGTTGAATTTTTTTTAGCTTCTAATAATAATCTTTAAATGGTTACATTCGTGTAGTAATGTGGGGATAACCCCACTGTCCACCTTGAAAAACATAATTGTCTGTTTATTAAAATTATACAGTCTTTGAAATCACAAACAGGTCAGCAGCATTCATGACATCCCTCAGGAAATATTAGCATTTCTAGTAAAAGGAGCATAAGTTATTTACCCCAAAACCAAAACACAGAAGTCTAAAAGACCAAATCAAGGTCTCCACACTCTAAGGGCTCGTTTCCTTTTCTTAGTAATAAGTACTGTCAGAGGCCCAAGTAGATGGAAGTGATACATTAACACTCAGAGCTATGACTTATAAAACACTTCTTACTTTCAGCAGTGTTTGCTGCACTCGTTGGTTGTTTATATTTTGATAAGGCCTGGAGACAACCTGTATTAGGCACATGGAAGTTATGTCCCCGCCCTCGTGATTAGGGAGGAATGAGAAACAGCAGATGTCCGAGACAAATATGCGTGTCAGAATACAGAATATCGGAATGAGAAAAATACTGTGATACACAGCATCTCACTTGTCAGGCTGAAACATCACAGCTCATCCCTTGTCATGTAATGGTTTTTGTTGGTCGTGTCCATAATGGAAGCTACGAGATGGAGTTTGACAGAGAACACAAGCGGCATTGAAGAACTGGCTCCAGTAAAAGCGCGGTAAGAGAAGACATGCTTGTGGTTCTCAGGTGAATGTAGAAGTTTGTGAACACTGGTGGTAAGTTTGTGAACACTGGTGATAAGCCTCTGACAGGTGTCACCAGCAGAACTTGCTACCTGGGTCTTAAAGGATCTTTACCTTTTGTTGTCCTGGTCTAGAGCACCTGTAGAAATGGATATTCTTAGAGGACAAGTTGAACTGGCTTCTGAAAAGGGTTTTACTGATGATATTTTCTACCCACTTGAACCAGATGTTCCCTGGATACAGTTTATCTTCACAGGTTGGTTCAGTACAGATATACAGAAAAAGAGAAAACAGGCCAATAGGGTCGTAATGAAGTCTTGTTCTTCTCATGTAAGAGAAAAATACTAAAGAGTTAGCAAGATGAAGGAAAACAATATCTCTTGACAGTTGGAGTTTTTATGTGGTTGGAGGGTTCTTTGCTTCTTGCTGGAGTTAACAGATCTTTTCTTCTTGTAGCTATGCTAACCATTTAGAAATGGTATTTTCAAAGCTTATTTTTTTCTTTTAAATTCAGTGTTTGTTCTGTTTAACTACTGACACATTCCTCTTTTGTCCTTTTAAAATCTCAACTGATGATGTTGAACAAGGGAAAGAGTATTCTATATCTTTATTCCTAAAAAGGAGTGCCAAAAATCAAAATGAAGCTGAAAAGAGAAATAAATAATAGTCTCCCAACGTTTCCTCTTCAGTAAAACCAAGATATGTGAACTGAGTTATCAAAGGGCTGAGAAAAGAATATGTTATGCATCATGTCCTGCAGGATAGACTGCAAATTGAAGTACAGAATAGATTTGCCTGGGATTTTTTGCTTTGTTTGAACAGTTGATGTGTACTGCTTATTCCTTTTGCAAGTCTTCAGATAAACATCTCTCTACAAGTGCGGTATTTGGTTGTTTGCTCTGTCTAGGAAGACTGGATTTATGTTGCCTTCCTTTTTCCTATTATGTTGAAATTAGAATAGTACTATGGGGAAAACAGCAAACTGAAAATTGCAGGAGTAGAATATTTGGATATCTAATGCAGTGGCCTTTCCCTGTGGGCTTTCTGATTAAGGTAGGTGGCCTAATAGATGTACTAATAGGACTGGACAGCCTGTGTTAAATGCATCTTTAGCTGTGTGGCAAAAGCAAGACTTCAGTCCCATTCTCTTGTAAGAAAAAAGCAAGGGAGAGAGATCATGGTGATATCTTAATAATTTTGCTCATTTCTCTAGTTTGGTTTCCTTTCAAGTACAGCCTGTAATTTGTCAAAGTAAATAAGAATATTGATAACAGATGAGAGAATAGAACTGAGCATTCTCCTTGCTCACCAGGTCACCCTTACAGTATGATATCTGCCTGACATTCATGTCAGAATAAGCACAGGACTATAGGTGCCCTATATGTCTTTACATTCTGTGACTCATCTTTGGATGCATTCTCTAGAAAGCAGGTTAGAACTCTCTTGGACTAAAGGTAACACTAGCTTTGCATCTCCAACTTGTATAGGCAGTTTTCCCTCTGCTCATCTGTTCTCTGTGGTGATGATCTGGCCCTTCAAGAGATTAATGTGATCATGTTGATGTATATTTGAGATGCAGTCTGTGCACAATGAGGGGCACAAGCCCTTTGGGGATTAAAGTGCCACCCTGCCTGATCTCTGCATCTGACCCCTGCGTGCACTTAACTTCTGTTGTTGGATATTACTGGGATCATACATGTGTAGATGGAAATAGAATTTGTCTATATCTGTCAAGGTCTCGTAGTGACAACCTGTGTTCTCCTTGTTTATGCCTGTGCAATGATTCCCACCCCAGTGGGGATGTCCAGAGCAAACAAAGGTTGAGTTTGGTCCTACGTGTACACAAACTATTTGGGTGAATTGCTTGTGTGTGTTATGAATTTATCAGCTTACCCAGTGGTATTAGCTGACTATAATGCAGTTATATTTTCATGTCTAATAACTGTCAAATGATTAAGTGGTTTTCATTACCATAAATACCCAGCTTTTTTGCATTTCTGTCAAAGGACCGGCAAACCACTTTGAGACAGCTTATATGGTAGCTCAGCCTTTCACACAAATGGCTTATTCCCTTTTCCCACCTCTCCAATATGCTGCTAGATGAGAATATTTAAATGCAATTGCTCCATGTGCTTGCTTGCTCTAATTCTCTCCATCAATAGTTTTAATTTTCAAAATGCCACAATTATGGGCATTTTCTCTGTGATAAAGCTTAGGAAGTGAGCCTGGAGGAACTGAGGAAATCAGTGGGTTTTTTCCTGTTAGCTGAAATCTAAGTGCTGTTTTCTTAAAGTGAAATGTACTTATTTATATAAATAACATCAGAGATGAAGTGAACGAACAGCTCACACTTTTTACTGTATATATTGTATTTCATTTGATATAACTACCACAAGGCTTTCTGTTGGTATAAACAGTACAAGTCCATCAAAACATTGTTTTCAGAGCCTGAGATGTAAATTATTTATGAATATTATTCCTGGCAATATCCATACACAGTCATATGGGATGCTGCATTGGGAGCGAGATACCAAAAGGTGACCAGATTATGCAATAGGTAGGAAAGTGAGGATTACAGGATAAATAAGGGATGATTTCACAATGGGCTTCAGTTGTCAGTACTAAGCAAGTCACCTAAACTGGAAGATCTTTGTAGTGAATAGTAAAAAGAAAGTACTGCAGTAATACAAATTATGCTTTAAAAGAGCACCGTCAGTGTTATTTAGTCTGTCCAAGGTATAGCCCATCTTCAGAGTATTTAAGTATGTGTCATGGAGTTTTGAATCCTGTCTGCAGACCAGCTTGAGAGGAATATAAGCTTTTTCTGACATGTGCTTGAACAACCAATTCCATGAGGCAGTGGTTTCTCATGAGGATCTGGTGATGATGTGTGTCTTTATACTGAAGTTTAGTGTAGAAACTGGAATGCAGAACAATTATTCCATTATACTTTACCTAGTCAGTGAAAGACAAGCACTTTCAGAAAGATGGGAAACTGGGATAAAGTGTGAAGAGATGGAAAGAAATGTGGTGTTAGAAATAATACTGTAGAATGGGGTAACGAGAACTGGGGGATGTCACAAAGCTCCATCAAAGCCAGAGCCAATTAGACTCCACAATAACTTACTCAGTAGAAATGTGTCTGCCTCTGATGTCCACCACTTGGAGCTAATAGCTCCCAGTAAACATTCCATGTGCGGTCCTATAACCTCCTGCTGACATAAATGAAAATGTTCCCTTTGAGCAGAAACGCCAAAGCATGCCCTCACTTACTGAATATTTGTAGAAAGATGCTCTCAAAAGATGAAATAAAGAAATGAAGAAAGAAACAAAAATATTTGTCAAGGAATTTTTAGTAATATTGCCTTGATATTTGGCAACAATTTGGAAAACATACCATGTGGGACCTTTAGAGGGGTTGCTCACAGAGGTAAAAATATTAATGTAGTGTCTGGGCTCTTGGCCCAGGAGAGAAGATCATGCTACTTTTTGCTGTGCCTTGTCAGCAAGGGAAGTAAAAAGGCTTGAGACTGAGGAACAGAGAGCATCACTGATATACTAATCATGGCTGACAGAGATGCGGGGCTGAAGGCCGAGTTGAGCTGCGCTCTCTCTGCAGCTGGGTGATTGCTTTCATAGGCATTCCCCAAAATTGCCAGTGGGCCTCTTCATGTGGGCACCCACGCACTGCCATTCCACTGGAATCCTGGCAACCATGAAGGCCTCCATTTCAGACAGCGTTGTTTTAGTGGCAGAAGTTAGGAGGGTACATTCCCATCTCGGTTTTCCCTGGCAATGATGACAGTTGCAATCTGCAATATGTTACTGCTACTTTTTATTCTTACATTAAAACCAGAAAAGTGCGTGTCTGCCTGCTAATGCTGCTGTTCGCAGCTCCGCTGCACGTGGAGAGGAGGCATAAAGTGGGAAAAGCACTCCTGACCTTACATTTTGGTATGTTCTTTGCTTCAAAGTGAGACCTGTTGCATTCCCTTTCTTTGCAGACGTTTCTAGGCAGGAATAGGTATATTTATTTTTTCACTAATGAGGGTATAACTTGCATATGGAAAATTTCAGCCTAAATCTATCTAGCAATTTAGTAGCTGAACTTTATAGTCCATAGAAGGGACTCAATGAATTAGTGTTTGACTAGTTTGGGAGTACTATATTTTGAATGAACAGGATACATTCTTCTTGTATCCTGACAAAGGAGAAGCACCCAGCAAATCTTTCAAATGCGAACTATCTTCCCCACGTGCACAAACACATGTTCATGAGAGCATTTCAAAGCGTGATCAGGAGAGCATTTCAAACTGTGATCAGGAATAAAATAGCACCAAACAAAAATACATTTTGTTGCCTAATAATCTGTTTGCTTATTTTGTTTTTTGTTTTTTTTTTCCTGCCATGTCTGCTCACTTAAGGGTTGATTTACAAAATTTCTCTGACTCACAATAGGATGTAAAATTTGCGTCCAGTAGAGGGTTTTCTGGAGCAGTATATTGTTTAGAGCACTGTAGAATAGAAACATCTGTTTCTAATCTCAAAAATCAATGGCATAGGATGGCCCAGGGCTTTCAAACATTAATTTTCAATAGATCACATTTTATTTTTTTCCTTCTATCAGTTCTTGAGTGATGGACCTTTTCTGACACAAAGCATGCGTAAATTCAAATGCATGGGTGAAAACATGTTTGCACTGTATGATGTATGCATCGGTGCTTTTGGAAACAAGAAATTCTTTCCCTGGAGTCAAATTTGTGAGATTTGCCCCTTGGCATGAGCAGTTCACTTCCTGCACTCCCAATTCTAAGAGAGCATAGAGCTGGAGTCGGATAATTTTTAATATTTTTTTAAATAAGCCATAAGAAAATTGATACCATGTGATGTGAAAACTTCTCAGCATGTTAAATGTGCTTATTTCTTCAAAGCTGAAAAGGATTGAAGTTAACATTTGTTTCACATTTCCAGCAATACCATCATTGCTGTGTAAGAGCTGAAATGGTTCCATCCATCCCATTATGAAGTTACTTTATTTCTTGACAAGAAGACATTAAGTACAAGGCAAATTGGGGGTGGGGAGAGTCAAGACTGTGTGAATTGTTTAACCTTCCACCACGGTTCAACAAAGTTGTGTTGTTTTTTTTAAAAAAGCCCTTGGCAAACTGCCTAGATTTTGTAAGGCCACTCATGCTTTGTAAGCCCCCAAAGATCACAGCATTTCTGGCTCAAGGCTGAAATCCCATTGAGCCAGGGCTGAAAACACTTTTCAGTCGTGTTGAGTAAACACTTCAAGAAACAGCTTTCTGTCACGATGCTCTTAAATGTTGTGTGTGAGCTGGCTGCCACATCTTGGACAAAGATGAACAGTCATCATGAATACATTGACATCAAATGCTTTCAGAAGTCATGGTTGCAGTCAGTGCTAGATGGAATAGGATGACTTGTTTCTGTTGGAACTGTGCTGGACAAAGGAGCAGAATGATGAATTCACTAACTGCACACTAATACTCCTTAAAAAGTAAATCATAATGGAAAAAAATGGAAAGAAAAGCTTATCCCTATAACAAGGTTTCTGATTCTAACACCCAACTTTCTACTTAAGAGCCTAGAAGAAATCATGTCTCCAAGAAAAACACTTCATTTTAAAAAATGGTCCAGCAGTTTTGGACCATTGATGAATTTAATGTGGAGAACAGCTAAGAATGCAATAAGTGATCTTCTAACAATCTGTGGGTGGGTGGGGTTTTTGTGGGTTTATTGTTTTTTTGTTTTGGAGGAAGGGGGTGCTTGGTTTTTATCTTGTTTTTGTTTTGGTTTTTGTTTGTTTGTTTATTTGTTTGTTGTTGGTTGGGTTGTGTTTGGTTTCGGTGGTTTTTTTTAGCGTTTGTTTTTGTTGTTCTTGTTGGTTTTGCTTTGTTTTGTTGTTTTGGTTTGCTTTTTTTCCTGACGGATTCTAGTAGATGGGTTATGATCAGCACAAAACTTTCTTAGTGTAATTTCCAGAAAAGCTGAATCAAGGCTTTTGTGCACAAATAATATCTTTATTTATAACAACCAGTATCACTGAGGAGAAAGGAAGAGAAGCTACCGGACCAAGGACATCAGTGCCCAAAGCTTCATTATAGGTTTTTTCCCAGCTGTATTAATTTCACTGACAAAAAGATCATAGAAGCATTAAGGTTGGAAAAGACCTCTAGGATCATCAAGTCCAACTGTCAGATGTCTTGTGGCAGAAATGCCGGAAAACTGGGGAACAAGCACTTTCAGTGTACCCAGTTCTATGGGTTCAGGCACCATCCACAAAACCCTCTCAGCCTGTGCAACAGTTTACAGAGCTAAGATACTGTTCTTTTTCTCCCTGTGATGTCTTCAGGCCACCACAGCTGTAACTGCAGTTGGATTTTACATGATTAATTTATAAACTAAGAAAAAAAAAAGAAGTCATGCAATATTCAGTGCTTGAGGACAACCAGGAACAGTGAAGACAGCTCAACATCTGATCATCAGATGACTTTTGATATTTGTACAATTAATTTTCATAATATATTTCAAGATACCAAGAAATGGGTGGTCAACAGGTTTCACAAGTTGTAGTGACACCTCAGATTCCTGTATGCACTAACTTATGGCAAGTACAAGTAACTTTTAAGGCAAGCATAAAACTGGCTCCTATTTTTCCTCCTGAGGAAGAAATTTGACTGCTTACACGAACAGAAGTTGCCATCTCCTTACTTTTTCATGACACTTAAAATGAGTCCAGCATACTTAAATACCTAGCCTTGGATTGTAGCCTACATTTAGTAGCATCCCTATCCTGGCTTTACGTTTGATATGGTAATTTTATAAATGAATTGATTCTCTGTGCTCTGGAAATCTCTATCAATCCCTCCTTAATTAGAAATACACCACCTTTTCCATATAAAAAGAACTCTGTGTCGTTTCAAAATCAAGAAGCATGAAGATTTGTTAACTTTTTCTACTTTTTTTGAAGTTTTTGTTTAGGTCACATTTCAGGATAATATTTGAGATGGCTTATGTTCAACCCAGTCTTGTATGAAACTAGAATATTATGGACTCATTCCTTTATTATCTTGCACAAGGAATACAAAGTTGTAACACTGGGCACCTAACAAAGAACAAGGAAAGAAGGGCTGAGAGTATTCTGCTCAGAAATGGAAGCACCTACTTAAATGTTTGATTACTACCATGACTCCAATTTTATTGTAAACTTAGACTTATTGACAGATTTACTGTAGCCAGGGGTAAAATTGTCAGATTTGTTCCTGCAGCACCAGTGTGAGGTATTTTGTTATACTGCCATGCACTTCCAAAAATAATTTGTCTAGTTTAAGTTCAAACAGTCTTTTTAAGGCAAAAGTTATGAATGAAGGCAAAGGGGGATTTTCAGTTAATTACATTTGAGAGAAAAAAAGAAAAGATCAATTAAGTGAACATTAAGAAGCTTACAAAACTTTGTGTTTTATTCATCACGTGCTGGTAACATGTATAATGAAGTGGGGTATTTGATGGTGTAACATCTCCATAACTTGGTACCACAAGTATTTTTCAGACTCACTCAGCAAAACACTCCTGAATCCTGCTGCTGGAATGCTGCAAGACACACCTTGTCATGTGCTGTCACTTAGAATCCATGTCTTGAGAAAAATGTTTGTTATTAGCAGAAGTTGCTACAGACAAGTTTCACCATCCCTTTCTGGTCCACTTCAATTTAACAAGAATTTTATGTTTTGCCCGTAGGCTGGAAAGCTGAGTTTGTGTCAGAAATTTCTATTTTAGCTGTCGTAGTCCAAAATGAAAATTTTGTTTTAAAAAGAACTGGGAAGAATTATTGTAAAAAAGAAAAATGTAATTTATTTTGACATTTTTTAAAAATAACTCCAATAAACAAATAGTTGATTTATACTGTACAATAAGTAGTCAGTTTTATAGCAAATAGCTAAAGATGAACTTGACAAAGTGCATTGTTTTCATATTAAGTTGTTATGGCGGTCATAACAACGTCAAAGTTCTTTATTAGATTTTAACTTTCTGTGGACTGCAGTCGAAGTTTGTTTTCCTCGGTAAGCTCTGTATCTGCTCTGATTGCAGGGAATAATTCTGACAGCCAATGGCATTATGGAAAAATACTAAGTGTGGGAAAACTGGTCATACATTAAGTGTGTTGTCAAAGATGTGCTGAATCAGTCACTTTTACAGAGGGCTTTCAGTTAGATTAAATATTTTATCTGTAAACAAATATTGGAGTGTCTCAACTTCATACTTAACAGTGACAAAATTGATTTAGATCGTGCAACCTTTTCTGTTTTAAGTGGTATGGATTAAAACTTGTGATATATATGCACAGAAGACACAGTGCACAACAATATATCATTAAGTTTTGATCACTAGTGATTTAACATCCATACACAGCTAAAGTTCAGGGCAGGTAAGATTTGTGGATGTTAATGTAACTGATGCATTCTGGAAGGCCTTTGTCCTTGTTCTCATAACAGTCTCTGACACTTGAGATTTTCTGCTTTTGGACTAAAGCTTCTCATGTTTCATTTGAACTCTGAGTTTTGGACAGAGAAAATGGAGCCAAGGGAATGTAAATGGGTTAACATGTTGATGTTCCTCCCACACATCCCTTCTTTTTAATGCATGTGTAGGAGGAATGAAGAAAAAGCTATAATTTCCTTTGCTTACTTCAGCTTTCATTTCCTTTCCCAATGTGGAGGCAGAGACGGCAAGAAATAAAAAATGTTCTGCACTATTTGTTGGGATTTCTTGTTAAAATTTTAGTGTTTGGGTTTTTTTTCCCAGAAAACAAATTATGAAATCTTACCTTTATAGAAAACACACTCCTAAATCAATTCTTCCTCAGTTGCCAAAGTCTCATGCAGGAATGTGTGTCTAACTCTAGGAACAAGCTTAAACATTTTGCTAAAAGTTTATTGAATTGCAAGTTGTGTGAATTTTTATATAAACATCACTCTGTGTTTGGTCAGGCAAGCAGGAAATTTTATTAAGGTTCTCCATTTGCTTAAAGACATAGCAAAAAATAAAGAACTTACTGAAAAATAGGCCAGAAGTAGACCTCATGAGATCACAGTCAAGGCAGGCTGTGCTGTACATGTGTCATTCCTGACAACATTTCCTTCATCTGTTCTTGAAGTTTTCAGATGCCAGAAACTTTATGACTTTTTAGGTAATCTGTTCCAGAGCTTCACTAATCATGCCATAAAAAGGTGCTTTTTTTTTTTTCTTTTTTCTGCATTGCTGTGTAAGTCCACTGTTTCTTTTCTGTCTGTCATGGACACAGCCAAAAAATTAATCTTTTTATGCATTGCAGCTGCATGTCTGCTGTTGAAGATTGTTATCTTGTCTTTGCTAAGATACACACTCATTATTCAAAGATTTTTCCAGGTGGTATTTTCAGCAGTTTCCAGAGTTTTAGAGTCTCCTCTTAAATTCCATTTTTGGTTTTTCAGGAGGGATGATGGCCCTCTTCCAAACAAGTCAGTGTAGGAAATACATCAAAAAGTACTTTCAACAAGAGAGTAGAGCACTCTGAGGAGACACGTGCCATCCAAATAGTTAGCTATGGCAGCCAGCCAGCTGGCAGGCAGGTATGCCAGGGGATGAATTTCAGGTCCTAACTCTTAAGATTAGATGCCAGCTGACCACTGAAGAGGCCTCAGAGAGCAAAACTAAGCTCTAAGTAACCAATGTCAGTTAAGTAGAATTGAATTGTAAGGAAAATCTTATAAGACTTTAGGAGTTACAGTTACTTATTTTAGAAAATAAGTAAATTATATCACAGAAAAATTAGCCTGAGCTTTTCTTTTTTTTTTTTTCCCCTAAGTAGTATAAGGGGCTCAAAACACAAACCAGTGCTGGACCCTGAAATTTTTTGCAAAGGTCCACTAGCAGGTAAAGGCACGTGCATGCAAGCATGCAGGCATACTGTAGCTAAAATGACTACCTCTAGTTGGTTTACTAGACCACCGTCTAGTGGTTAAGGACGCGGCGCTGTCACCGCTGAGGCCCAGGTTTGATTCCTGGTCAGGGAGCTCCCCGGGCAGATGGAGCTCGTTAGCCCTTAAGGCAATCCATCTAAGAGA
>JAWWES010000133.1:14408025-14420643 GCA_035583135.1 Lophotriccus pileatus
CACCTAAAAAATCCACTGCGCAGGCTCGAAGGCCTTGTCTGCATATGCGGGTAAGGACCTTCCCCGGCTCTTCATTCATGAAGACTGGCCATTTACTTAGTTGGTTTGTATGAATTTTTAGTACTGTCTTTTCAGAATGGTAAGCCTTCTTTTACTCATCTGACAAGATACTGAAGCACATACAAAATTCCAACCTTGTGGCTAGTCCAGCTGAAGTCAATAAAACTGGTTATAGTTTGCATTCTGTCAAACAAACAAAAAGCCCCCAAACTTAGCAAGTTTTTTCTTAGGAATAAAAGATAATAATAAAAAAAAAAAAAGACTTTTTTTTTTTAAATACACCTCCGTATCTTCTGTATTGAGAAAAAGCCATTTCCTGAAAAAGTTATCTTACTTTTGAGTCTCATTCTAAAGAGCTTTCGATCAAAACCCAATCTTGTCTCTAGTCTGTTAGCAGTGCTGAATGGGCAGCCTGCCCAAACACTTCTTCTCTGTGGCCTTTCCTATTCCTGACTGTTTCTGACTCAGCCACTCATGCAATCAGTAAACCCAGCTTCTAGTTTTCCATTAAGTCATTAAGGGAGGGAAAAATACAGATTGTATACCTCAACTCTTACATAAACCTTGCCACCCTGGTCTGTGAGCACTGCCTGGAAAACTGTCGTTTCCATTGTCTTTAAGGATTGTGTGTATTTAGATATAAAATATTTTTAAGTATGCAGATCTGAAAAACATGCATCTCAGAGTTTTAAAACCAGTTTCTAGAAGCCAGCCTACAATTCTAATATTCTACCTTCTTCCCTAGGCAATATATTATTCAACCTCAACAAAGGTATTTTAGTGCCTATTAAGGAAAGCTGATAATTACAAGTAAGTAATTTGTGATACCTAGCCCTTTGCTAAGCTTTTGCCTTTGCAATGTGTGAAACTTGATGAGAAAGTATTGTTAAGACTAAGCAATGTGTGATATGGCCTGTCCTTCAGCCTAAATGAGATACACTTAGCAGTCAGGAGTCTTTCTAGTGGGCCCTGTAGGAGATAATTCTTGTTCCTTAGCTATTTAATATTTAAAAGCAACTAAAGGATAACAAGTAAAAGAACAGGGACTCACAAGCAAGGTAACAGGTGGAAATGGATCAGAAAATGATTGGGATTGCCTTTGTCTAGGCAACCAAAAGATATTTCATACAACAAAACAGATATGTAGGAGCTAAAACTGTTTGCTGAACTTAAAAGTGTGTGAGATTTTCCTCAGAAGTAATTTTATGTATCATAAACTCCATGCCTTCTTCAGTCAGCTTTGCTTAAGTTCCAGGAGGACGTAGATCAAATGCGTATAATAAGCAGTAGAAATTCTTGTAAGAATGAAGTGATAAACATTACTGTGTTTGGTGCTAGTTCAGCCACTATTAGAACACAGTGTCACACACTGGGAGCCAAACTCCAAGAAGTATTTCCATAAAATGGAAATGGCTCAGGGAGAAAACAAAAGCGTAACTTGACAAATTCTTGTAACTTGACAAAAGATGGTGGGTGCTAAGTGGTCACATTTGCTCATGGTTTTGTGTGGAATGGGACTAGGCAGCCAAAGGCTTTTACATTTATGTGATTTATTTTTCCTAACCATTTTTTCTTTCACTGGTTGTGCTGGATTGGATCCAACAAGGTGGTTTGGTTGTTTTTCTAAGGGATCCAGACAGCGGTTATCCTTCAAAGATAGTTCTTCCTTTTTTTGAGAACTATTTACAGTTGTGGAACATTCCCAAGCTTACCTTTTGACACCAATCCTCAAGTCATCACTTGATCTTGGCTGTTTTTTCCTGCCTTCATGCTCCTTCTGGAGAATTGAAAAATATCTACAGAAAATTGCCTTAGCCTATCCTGCGTTGCATATATTCTTCATCTGGTATCATTGCTTTGTTCCGTTATCCCACACAGATTTTTTCCCTTTAAAGTGGTCTGGGGTTTTTCTTTCAGTTCATCTTTGTTTTCACTATTAGAAATATTTTTTCTTCAATTTCCAGCTTTGCATCTTTTTTTTGGATAACTTGTGTCTTTCCTTGTGCAACCCTATTCCTTTAGTACATACAGTTCTTCTCGCTTCCCATAATTTAGTAGAAGTTATGTTCCCTTATCGAGGTTCTGGTTTATTAGGGTAAACAAATTATTTTTATTTCCTTCATTAAGCTCATCTTGGTAATATGGGTGAAATGGGCTTATTAGGTCAGTGATCAAAGACTTACTTCTGCAGAAACGCTCCATTGTCACATATAAAAACACCATTCCTAAAAGAAGGCATAAAATGTATCTTGGGATATTCCACACTGGAAATTCAGTGTGTTCATTGACAATATGACTGGCAAGCAGATTGGTGCTAGGGGAAAAAAAAAATCCTTGGTCATAGTTAACCTGTATAACATACAATGTCCATGGACTTGTATTGATACTTGCTTTCTGAGAATTTACTGAGAAGGGATTAAGCAATGGCTTTTAAAAAAATAAATTTCCTTTCACAAGGGGCAATTTTTAGTAAATGGTTGCAGCTGCTAAGAAGTTCCTCCTAATTGTGGGAGGAATAGTGAAAGAAGTGGTATTTTTCGTTAGACTACCTTTACTTTCTCCTTAAATTCTCATGCTCATTGGGGAAAATTAATGCTTTCATTTCCAGGAATTCTCACTTCAGACTTCTCGCATGTGTTTGGAACTGATCTTAGACCAACAGAACTCAGAAGCAAAAGCTTAATTCAAGTCTTTCGGTTTTTAGGTTAAATTATTTTTTGAAAGCATATTATCTGGGTCCCTAACTGATTAGGCACCAAGAAGGAACCATTTCCATAAGAATTTGCTAGAAGAAACTGTGAAGGGAAAAATTAGTTTTTGCTGTAGGCAATATTAAACCTGCCTCGCTTCAATAGCAAGTCAGTTCGGCTGGAGAATGAATTCTTACTATGAATTTAATTCCATGGGCCAGGTGGATTCCATAATTCCATCCCATTAAGCCACTGTTGCCCATCGTCTCTTCATCTTCCAGCCCTTTCTTGGTATTGTCCGTGTTCACTGGCACCGTGTCCATTCCTGTGTCGATGTTTTAAAACTTTCAATCTCATGTATATCTGTGAAAGTGTGGGATCTTTTTACATGAGGGTGTAAATCCTAGGATAAACTGTATTATTGACTGCTAAGGAAAGCACAGCTGGCTAGAATTAAACTATTTCTGTAATTTAAAGAAAAATAAGTTCTTATGCTCTCCTTCTATTCTTTACTGAGATGTATATGCAGCCTCATAAAGCATGTCAGACAGAGTTTCAGTTCAATCAGTAGTTTCCTCTGCAATCTGTAGGAACTATGTTGATTTACTCAAAATAAAAATAAAAATGCTTATTTAACCTTAAAAATATCAAGAACATCAACTCATGACTTGTCTGTTTTTACTGGAGATTCCTCTGGATGACTGGAAAAAGTTGTTCTGAGTTAAAAAAAGAATAACATGGAGAGAAAGCCAAGCTAATGCCAGAGGAGAGTTTAAAACTGTTGAGGACAGATGTTTAGTGTGTTCTCTGGGTCACTTTGGGGAAAAATATGCTGCTGTGACCCCCTCAGAAATTCAGTTGATACTGAAAATCTGGTTTGTTTCTGGATAAGTAGAAAAGCATCATATCAGTTAACAGTAGTAGTGGTATTTAAAATTTGTCTACTTAGTTGTGATTAATTATATCATTAGTTTAGTCAAGATTTAGTTTAAACTGTGGGCAATCAGAAATTGAAAAAAAAGAAAAAGAAAAAAAGAAAAAAATAATCCCTGGAGGCTGGGTCTTATTTAACCAAATGAAAAAAAAAAAGAAAAAACAAGATGTTCTTTAAAGATTTTTTACCAGGACAGACAAAGCTCTGTGAACACATTCAAAACTTCCCTGTCAAGATTTGCTAAGGCCCTGCTCTAGCATGGGTTGGCCTGGGAATAAGAAGAGTGGGTGAGGACTATGACTTGAACAGAGAGCACCTTGGGGCCATCCCACAAAGGGTCTTCTTTTTTAATCCTGTGCTGAAATAGGTAATTTTCAGCCATCAGAGCAAAGTGTGCTGCCTTCAAGGACAAGCACTGTCCCTATATGCAGTTTAACATCATACCCAGTGCCTTCCTTTTAATAAGTGTCAGGTGTTTCTGGATTTCACTGAGTCTTCTGTGAGTGATGTGAAGATGTAAGTGACGGCAGAGTAACTGAAGTTTCAGAACTAGGAAGAAGTAAGATAATTGTGTGGAAAAAGAGATGAAACAGTTCTCGTTACAGCTGGCAGTACACACAGGGCAGAGGGAGGGGCCTTTATGGGAAGGTTTCAAGTTTTTTAGCAGCTCAGGGGACAATGGACTTGAGTTCCTCAAGGGACACCCTGTAGAGTGACAAAAATATATTTGGCTAAAGTGAGACAGCAGCTGCAGAGCACTGATGGGTTGTCTGGGTTTTACAGAGGCTGGGAAACGAGGCTTGGAGCTGACAAAGATGAGAGCCTTCAGAAAGGCTTTTGTGCTCCCAACAGATGTGCTGGGGAGCTGCAGCTGCTGGGACTCAGGGGATCTGCTGGAGCTCAGTAGCTCAGTCTGTGAGCTGAGTGCAGAGCTGACTGATTCTGTCTGGCCTGTGGTGTCTGTGTAGGTTATGCAAGTGCTTAATACGCAAATGGGGAAATTGCCTCGCTGTTCTGGGCTCTGCATGTGGCAGCAACATGTGGTGCTGGGCAGGACTGTCCTGAGGTAACTCTTTAATGCTCAGTAACTATCCAGTGTGTGACCTGGAAAGTGCTGTCTTCTCCTCAGGGCAAAGAGATGCCTGGAAAGTGAGTACCTGGCCCAAAACTGGACTGTAAAGATTCATCACATTAGTATTTAAAAATAAATAAATAATAACACCTTATTGACAGGTATTTAATGTCTCTGATACCTGCAGAGCCATCTGTGAATTACTGTTGGCACCAGAATGCACAGGTTAGAAGACAGGCCACAAGCTAATTATCAGGAGAACATGTACAGGGATATGTGTTTATAGCTGCAGTCAGGAGTGCCAAGGCTCCTGCATGCTGGTTTGGGGAGAGGAGAGGAATTCCCAGTATCATCGCTGACTTCTGGCCCACCTCCCCTAGCAGACCTATAACTTACAGGTAGCCGTAGGATACTGATCCTCCAGAGTAGCCTCAGCTATTCTGAATCATGCCACTATGTCCTGAAAGATTCCATCTTTCTAAAACTTTTCCTGACATTAGTCTTTCCGTACCTGTTTGAAACTTCTCTCTTGCTAATGGTTCTTGGAAGGCACAGGCAGAATTAGTGCAGAAAAGCGCTAAATGTTTTCTGACCAAACTTGTGGCAACGTGGATGTGCATCTACAGCAACTGCACCTTCTAGACCAAATGCACATGTGATCAAAACCCATAATGAAAGTGAAGGTGCAGACCCTATTCCGAAGTAGTGGGTGTCACATTCACCTGGGAGAAGGAAACATTGAAGCAAAAGCTTTCTTATTATCCCTGAAAATTTGACAGCTTGCACAACACAGTGCAAAAAGGTAGCTGGACCCAAACAAACTCAAAGTAACCCTGGCAAAACAGAAGATGCCATTACCCACTTATCATAAAATGTATTGTCTAATCATGTACTGAATCTGCAAGTATTCCTCCTCAGCATGAAAAATCCTGAATCTCCTCCAGGATGATTCTGTACAACCTAAATATCACAGCTGCAATACCCATCAGCACTACCTTTGGGGCTGCCTACATTGACTTCACCAGTTTTTAGTTTTCCTTAGAAAAATGGCTCTTTGATGAGCATGTCATCTTCAAACTGAGGCAAAGCACTTTGCAGACGACTGTTGACTCCTGCAATATGAAATTCACAGTTAAATATCTTCTACTGTAGACAAGAGTATAGATAGTACAGACTTTGCCTTAGAATAAAGGATCCAAGGAGACTTGTTAACTTATTGATTTCACAATATAGGACACAGTTACCACATTTGTTCTTTAATTTGACACTCCAGATATCAACCACTACCAAGAAGAGAAATAAAGGTAAGAAGCTGATATTTATAGTGATACTCCGCTCTGTCCAAGCAACAGCCTCCTTTGTCATTGAACAATGACTCCTGCTAAAGCAATTCATTCATTGCTACTCTCTGGAATAGCAGCTTCCTCTGGAATACACAGTTCCAAATGCTACAGATGAACTGTAGTGAGACGAGTTAGGAGGACATGCCATACATGGAGGAATAACCCTTCTTTGTCCATGTGGTCACTGTGATATGGGGATGCCCCCTGGAAACTCTAGTAAGATCTTCCAGCTGCACTGTGCAAAGCAGCTTTTCCACTGGGTGACACTTGAACACCCAGAAGCATTTGCAACTGTGGGAATGCTGTGGCTGTCCCTTGACTCACTTAAACTCACAAGGCATTTTTTTAAAATGCCTTGGGAAAGGGGTTTATTTGTGTAACTTGAGATTATAGTTTAAAAGGGGGGAAGACTGTGCTCACAGCTGTGTGTGTATTCTCACCCACCACCCTCACCTGTGCTTAGCACAGAGTGCCTGGTTTGTACCTCAAGCCATATAAATAGACTCCTGTTATCACAGAGCATGGCTAACACTCCGGTCATATCAGTACTGCTGTGGCTCACCCCTGAGCATGCAGTTCAGTTGCTTTTATTGTTAAATAGACATTGTGCTTAACCACTTCACTTCCAGTGTTGCACAGCTCTCCTTTAAGGGACCATCTACATGTTTTCATAGCAGTTTTATAGCCTTAATTCAGAGCTGGTGATAAATAAAGCTGTTCCCAAACTTAGAAATGCCGAGAGCCAAGAATCACAGCCTATCAAATCTCCAAAATAAATAAGGCATGTGTCAAGCTTGCCTATCCATTGGCAAGGGAATGCCATGAACACTAGTGTCTGATTGTTGATAAGGGAATGTGAATGTTGGGAAGTGTTGACTGATACAGCACTCAAGGGAATGGAAAAGAGAAAGTTGTGGAAGATGCAAAAATGTGTCAGCTGATATCTCAGTAGGACTTTTTTTTTCTGGTTCGGTGAAGATAGTGTCCTTATGGGTTGCAGAGGAAAATAACTCCTAAACTTCTGGAAAAATCAGTTTTAGGAGTTTTATTCTAGTCATTTTGTGGTGTTGCTCTGTGATGATGGACAATCTGAGTGAGGTGAGCGAGGTTTTTTTAAAGTCCATGTCAGGTCTGGTTTCCTTGGCTTTTGTTTTCATGGTTACAGATACTTTTCACCTTTGACAAAGTATACATTTCGTTATCTTGATTAGAATCTTGATCCAAGAGCTGATGTAACAAAATTGATAGTTTGGTCCTGGCAATCCATTTACATCCTCTTTACTCCATTTATTCATCTGTAAGTAAAGGCAGTTGCATTCAAAAGGGAAACTTTTTTAGTACCTTTCCATGCATCTCAAGGCTTCTCTTTGCTTTTTAGTACTTTCTCTCTAAGAATTGTACTTCTTGTTCTCATAGGATATGTCAGTCACTCGGTCTGTTGCTAGTAAATCAGCCAGGATCATTTCCAGTAACAGAGGCCAGTGTCACGATGCACTAGCACTGGTATCCCACAATTATAAATAGATTCTTGCATGGACCTTAGAAGGGTAAACAGACTTTCAGGGTTACTGCAGTCATATAGGAGAAGAATAACAACTCTCAAAACTAATGCCAGGACTCAGTGTTTGGTAATTCAGAGGGCTGGTTTGGATCTCAAAGCTTGTGTAACTTAACTCTTTAGACATTTTTAAATTTTTTTTTAAAGTTTTCTTTGCTTTGCTTCTCTCCAGCACGTGGACAAACTGCTACTACCCAGCATATGCCTTAGTGTTGTTGTTTGTTTTTAGGAGGGACAGAGGAGGCTTCACTAATATGATTATTTTTGGTTTTCATGTGGCTGTGTCCTTTTCACAGCTTCTGTCCCCACATAAGCACAGGTCTGTGATGTGTGTGTAAGAAGCCTCCCTGCATTCTGTGTATAAGAAATCTGCTGGTTGAATCAAGCAAGATTCATTTCAGTCAGAGGGACCCAGCAAGCATTTGAAAATACTTCATCTGGGCCTCCTTGAGTGCAAGAGCTTTCAGCAATGTATTAAGAACACATGTACTCTTTTTAAGGAAAGAGTTGTATAGTCGGAAAACAGTACTGCTGGCTGTGACATACATGCTAAGCCTCATCTCCCTCCTTGCTATCTTTTAGGATACAGCACGTCATGGAGGAGGTCTGCAAAAATTTCACCGAGTTTTTTGACTTGGGGATTTAACAGACAACTTCTGGTGAATCTTGATATGGCACCTTAAACTCGCTCCTTAACCTGCAACTCTTTGCTGCATCTCTGCTGGAGGTTTCTGCCTCTAAGTTGAGTCAAGGGAAGTGCTTGAGTTTCAGCCACTGTAATGTGAAGCCCAGCATTTTAGCTTTAAACACTGATGAAAACGTGTGTATCCTCTCCTCACAGATCATATTTGGAAATAACAGGTTTGGAAAGATGCCGAGCAGAGCTACTAGGGATGTGTGGCTAGGGCTCAAACCATCGTAGCACAGGTCTGTTTGCCTTGTGCCTGTAATTGCATAAACCTCCTGAACTTTGTTCTGGTACAAAACCAAAAAGAAGCAGAAGCCTCACTGACTTTATGGATGGTAAATAAACACAGGGTCACACACTCACAAAAGTTTGGTTTTGGCTAAAGAAACTTCCTGTGCCACATTTCCCAAGGACTTGATCCCATGTACTGATGGAGGCATTACATTAAATGAATCCTCAGAACATTTTTGTCCTGTACGTGCTGTTTCCCATTTTTCAAGGAAAGTTCAAGGTACTGAAACACCATTTCCTTTTAGAAGTTTTGGGTTGACTTGCACGGGTGTAGTAAAACATCTGAGCTGCAAAATAAGAGCATATTTGATTTGATCTCCTTGTGTAGGCTGTTTTGGAGCACAAAGTGACCATGTTATGCCTGTGTGTTTGCTCAGTGCTCCCACTTGTAAGGCTCTAGTTTCAACTGATTATTGCATGCCAGCTTTTAGCCATTTGGCCTTGGCATTTCCATGGCATGTTTTCCCAGCAAGTGTCACTATTAGGCTGAATGAAGCTTTCCAGAAACAGCAAAAATTATTCAGCTTTCTGAGATAGGAAGGTGTAAAAATATATTTTGCCCATGTGTCCAGAAAACACCTCATAGTCTCTTCATTAAGTAGTTATTGATAGTTATTTAGTTAATTATTTATTTTGAATCTGACACATGAATTGCTGTGGAGTCAAGGATTTCCTTATGTTTTTCGGGGAGAAAAAAGGTAATTTTTACATGTATGCTGACTGGAGCCTTGTTAGAGTCTGTCATGTTAAACTGGCATCTGTGGACAAAACAGAGGATACTTTGAAATGCCTGAGGCATGGGATGCCATCCAGAGGGATCAGGAAAAGCTCAAGAAAAGGACCCATGGGAACCTTATGAGGTTCAACAAGGCCAAGTGCTGCACCTGGGTTGGGACAACCCCCCGGTATCAACACAGGCTGGGGGATGAAGGGGTTGATAGCAGCCTTCAAAGAAGGACTAGGGGGTGCTGGTGGATGAGAGGCTGGATGTGACCTGACAATGTGCACTTGCAGCCCAGAAAGCCAATTGTATCCTGGACTGTGTCCAAAGCAGTGTGGCCAGCAGGATGAGGGAGATTATTCTGCCCTTCTAGTCTGCTCTGGTGAGAACCCACCTGGAGTGCTGCATCTAGCTCTGGGATCACCAGCACAGGAAAGAACGGATGCAGAGGAGGCCACAAAGATGATCAGGGGGCTGAAGCACCTCTCCTGTAAAGATAGGCTGAGAGAGTTGGGGTTGTTCAGCCTGGAGGAGAGAAGGCTCTGGGGAGACCTTAGAGCTCCTTCCAGTACCTAAAGGGCTACAAGAGAGCTAGGGATGGACTGTTTAGTAGCGTCTGTTGGGACAGAACAAGGGGCAATGGTTTTTATGCTGAAGGAGGGTCGACTTAGATTAGATGTGTCTAGAGGAAATGTTTTACAAGGGTGGAGAAACACTGGAACGGGCTACCTGGAGAGGTGGTAAATGCCCCATCCCTGGCAACATTCAAGATCAGGTGGGACGGGGCTCTGAGCAACCTGCTCTAGTTGAAGATGTCCCTGCCCATTGCAGGGGGCTTGAACTATAGGGACCTCTGAACGTGCCTTCCAACCCACCAGACCGTCGTGTGACCCTGTGGACCCTGCCGTCCCTGTGCCCGTCCCCACGCCACCTGAAGCACACGGGAGCTCTCCTTTACCCGCAGCACGGCTCGGCGGTTCCCGGGCGCGCTGATGGGCGCCCTTCCCTGAGGAGATGTCCCTGTGTCGTGTCCTCGCTTCCCGCGGCGTCTCCCGTGTCTGCGGCCCCGGGCCCGTCGCTAGATGTCACCGTTGCTCTTCGGCGAGTTTTCGGCGCCCGCACACCGGGTTTCCAGGCGTTCCCCTGCAACCGCAGAACCTTTCAGGCTGGGAAAACACCTCCAAGATCGCCGAGTCCCGCCGTTAACCCAGCGCTGCCAAGCCCGCCGCTAAACCACGTTCCCCAGTGCCACATCTGCGCGTCTTTTAAATACCTCCCGGGACGGTGACTCCCTGCGCAGCCTGTTGCACTGCTCGACAGCCTCCGTGGAGGCATTTTTCCTGATACGCGATGTAAACCTCCCCCGGTGCAGCTTGAGGTAATTTCCTCGGGTCCTGTCACTTGTTACCGGCGAGGAGAGACTGACCCCCACCTGGCTACAACCTACTTTCAGGTAGTTGTAGAGAGTGATGAGGTCTTTCCTCTTCTCCAGACTAAGCACCCTCAGCTGCTCTTCACAAGACTTGTGCTCCAGACCCTTCCCCAGCTCCGTTGCCCTTCTCTGGACTCGCTCCAGCACCTCAATGTCTTTCCTGTAGTGAGGGGCCCAAATCTGAACACAGGATTCGAGGTATGGCCTCACTGGTGCCAAGTACAAGGAGGCGATCACTGCCCTGGTCCTGCTAGCCACAAAGCACACCCAGGTGTGTCTGACACAAGTACCCACACGTGGGGGGTATGTTTCCTAGAAGTGCTCTTGGGGTTGGTTTTATCTGGAACTGAAATGGTTTGGAAGGAGTTCTCCTGCCTATGGATAAAACCTTTAAAATCCACATCCTGCACAGAGTACACTGTGCCTGAAGACCACAAATAGAAATAATGGGCTTACTCGAGTCTGTTCTTCCTAGAACGAATTATGATTGTCTCCACGCCAGAAAATTAGTCAGTGTAATTTAATTAAGTTTATCTTTGACAGAATATCATGTTGCCATTTGTTCTAAAGAAACGTGTCAGGTTACAGTTCCCAAGCCGGTGCAAAACCATAGAATTGTTTGGATCGGAAGGAATCTTTAAAGGTCAGCTACTCCAACCCCCCTGTCGTGAGCAGGAAAAATGGCTTACAGTTTTATTCAAATTTTGAGGGTTTGTCTCTTTCCTATGAATTCTGAAAACTACATAGATGAGTTTATAGCATATTGCATTCAAAAATCTGGATTAACAAAGTGTTCTTAAGGCTTAAAAAATCAAGCACAGATGTTGAATTTAACATTGGCTCTGCATCCTGTATTTTCTCCTTTCTACAGAAGTAGCAATACAGTGTGTATGCAAATGCACTGCTTATTTTTGCTCTGTGTGTTCTTTCATCTTCAACTGGGATGGCCTTTACTTCATCAGCATTCAATGCTTTGTTTTATCTTCACTGAAAATGATGAGATATGATATATCCTGTGATGATGACTGAATTAGTAATTTCTTTGTGGACACTGCTGTAATAGTTTACAGTATCTATATAAAATCATGCCGTGTTACTGGGCAACCTGGGCAGTGTTGTGAGACAGTTTAAAATTGCCAAACAGCCATTAATTTTGGTGGTCACAGTGAGGTGTCTCGAAAAAGCTTTTCAAACCACTCAGTGTTTTTATACTATATTAGGTACTCAGAAAACCACTATAATACATTAAACTTTGGCTGGAACTGCGAGTACTCAGAAAACTTGGCCAGATGTTTCACATGGGATGTGTAAGAAGTTAAAACTTAGTGGTCATCAGGTTAGTTAAGGTTTCTGTTGAGTCCTGCCTTGTGTTACATACAAGAAGCAGATATGGCATCTCATTTTTTAGGCAGCACGCAACTGTCTTGACACTAAGAATATACTTTTTGTTCCCATATAGTGATCTCCTTAATTTGCCAACCTTTTTCTGCATTATTGAAAAAAAACCTCAAACAAACAACAACAACAAAACCAACAGAAAAGTAAATGAGACAATAGCAGCTGTGATCACTGTAGAGCAAGCAATGTGCATCACAAGGAGCATGCATGGAAAAGAGGACATTAAAAAGGGACAGGAATTTGTAATTTTGATACTGCTTACCTTAATAGTTTCTTTACTCTCAGGCATCATACTCTTCTTAATACTTTGTGTAATTCCCTAGCTTTTTAGAAAAGCAAACTTGAAAACATCAGACTAGATTTTGGGGAATCATAACACCCCCCCATAGGGGTCATCAGCAAGATGGTAATCTTTGGATGCTTCTGACAGC
>JAWWES010000133.1:14420743-14448771 GCA_035583135.1 Lophotriccus pileatus
ACTAGATTTTGGGGAATCATAACACCCCCCCATAGGGGTCATCAGCAAGATGGTAATCTTTGGATGCTTCTGACAGCCATGTGCTACTTGAGCTGACAGTGTCATTGACAGCAGGAGCAGGGAGTTATTTTTTAAACTGTCAGTGGAAAGGAAGAAAGGGTGTGCATCCTGTGGGTTCCCTAAGGTCTTGCTGGGAGTTGAGAAATTTTCCCATACCATCCAAGTACTTGAGAAGGAAGGCTTGGCTGATTGACTGAATCCTCTCTCCCTGCCACTGTGTTTTGTCCCAGTATTCTTCTTCCTTGAATCCTTCATCTCATTTCTCTTTATCATTAGTAGCTATCTCAGTGCTCTCTCCAGTTTTCTGGCTCACTCTTGATTCAGCTTTCCCTGGTTTTCTGTCTTCTGAGCCCAGTCCTCTCCAGTGTTAGATTAGATCAGCTGATATCCCTTCCAAACCTACAAGTTTCCTGTTACCTCCTGATGTCAGACTCTTATCCCAGGTAGTACCACACTGTCATTTCTTCCAGCTCCAGTACTAGTTTCTCTCATCCCATTCTACACAACAGAGTCCATTCTAAGTCTTGGATCCCTTGACCATAGGGCATTTTCCTGAATGTGGCCTTCCAGCAAGCCAAGTTATTATCCTGCCTGCATTTAAGTAGGTTTATCTTCCTGATAAACTTTACCTCCTTTCTTCAGTATACTCTGCCTGAAAGATCTCAGAGAAGATGCTTACTTATCTGTTGAATGAGAAGGGGGTGTAGTCGAGGACTGTCTTACATTCTTCTCAAATTTTGTGGTTAAATCAATTTGGTCTTATCAGAAGGAGACAGAAAGCGGACAGCATGTCTTCCAGCTCATTCCCTTCAGTGTTAGGTGTCATGGTAAGTCCAGAGGGGATGATCAAATCATCTTGTTTGAACTCTTACATGCTGCAAGCCCTTATTTTTTCACTCCCCTAATGTGTATTGGATCTGATAAATTGAATTTTGACACTGAGATGATCATAGTTCCTTAAATGAGAATTGGAAAGCCTGAGGAAAAACATGCACACACACTTGGATGAGAAACAATGTGAATTGCTGCCTTTGTCAATAAAATGGTGTTTTTCTGAGGGCTGACATGGTGGCACTGTGTAATACAGTTATGAACTGATTAAGCAGATGAAGTTATACCGTATGATGCCTTCTGTCATGTTTCTTGTTGCAGGGTTTTTTTTCACTATTTTCTTCTGTTTTCTTTCAGTCCAACAAGCAAATTCTACAGCTACTTTGAGTAGTTGGGCTGTTTTCTTTCTTATACAAGCAAAAATGAGAAGTAAACTTATTTCTCATTAAGTTGAATTTTATTTGATCCTCTCCTAAGTAGAATTGAGTGCCATTTAAATACTCCATTATAAGCCTACAGAAAGCAAATAATGTCACTGAGGACGTTAGTTGAAAATGCATGAAAGTTAAGGATTATGATTTGGTTAAACTTAAGTTACTCATTGTTTGTCAACTTTTATCAATAATGAGAATATCGGTATTTTACTTGGAAAAGCCTTGTAATATTTAGACATTGAAGACTGGGGAAAGTTAATCTAAGGAGGTCTGATTTAGATGGTTTTATGCCTCATGCCCAGACAACCTAACTGATTTCCAAAATCTGTCTTCTCTTAAAGCTGTATAATGTTTAATTTAGAAACAGTTTCTCTAGTACTGAATGCATTAGTACACACCATTATCAGTTCAGGAGCTGGGGTGTTCAAGTATTTTTGCCTTTGAAAAACCCTGTTTACAAACTCTTTCAACAGTTTTCATTTTAAAAAACCGTCCTGTGAAACAACTTGTGAAACAAAGAAGAAACACACAGAAGCTTACTGGCTTTTAAAAAAAAAAACAACAAACAAACAACAAAAGAATTTACTTCAAAATTCTAGTTAGGCCCCGCAGTTTAGATGTGTAGAGGAAGGTGCTGACTGTGTTTGGGTTAATATTATTATTTCTCCTCTTTTGAAAGAGCACCTGGAGACCCCATTTGTGATCAGCTCCCCACTGGGTATTGTATGTACACATAACAGCCTCTGGTATGCAGAAGGTCAGACGAAAAGGTGTTCTAGTCCCATCTGGCCTTACTCTATGAATAATAGAAGATATTTGCTGCCCAATGTTTACAATGAAAATAGACCTGGCAGATGGTGAGGAAACATGGAGGTACTATGAATCCATACTTTAGAGCTGGATAACGGAGACTGGTAGGCGGCTTGCCCAGGGTCACAGAGAAAGTTGATCTAGTACCAAGAGTTAGATTGAGCACCGAACAAATGGCTTGGCCATAAGCCTGGCCTTTCTTTTGCAGTCCCTGGTACTTAGCAGGCTGATTAGGGCAGAGGCTGGATGCCACTGCCAGCTTCTCTTTGGTTCCCTTTGAGAACGTACAACGGCTGTGAAGCAGCCTTTACTGTCTCCACCTGAAAAGGACATACCAAGACCCAGCATTGGACTGACTGTAAATGTGCTGGAGCAGGACTTAGCAATTAACTTCTTCTCCACATGCTTAATGAGGGCAGGAAATAGCCTCGTGCTAAGCAACTGTTTTCTATTTTCACTGTAAAGATGATGGATTCATAAGTGCGTTTAGCAAACCAAATTAGCTGACTTTAGCAGTGATGGTTTCAGGTGTAAATTCTCATCCGGGACTTAGAGTTCACTGAGGTGCCTGCCCTTTGGACTGCCTATATCAAAATTTTAAATCTTTGCATCATCTCTAAGGATTCTCACTATTCGTAAAGTTGGGGTTTCTCTGCCCATCCCAACTCCTGTGCTCTGCCTTCTATTGTTCCTAGAGCAGACTCTGCAAAATACATGAAAGAGGGAAGAAAATGCTGCTTCAGCTGCTCAGTGGTTGTGATATTTGCCCAAGAAAGCTGGGGTTTGGTCTGACTGCATGGGTTTAGACCTGAGTCCCAGAAGAATGCTCTAGTTGCTAAGCTCTAACTCTCTGGGTTGAGGCTGTGCTCACTTCCCTTTATTTATCACAAAATATAGTGGGTGTCCTGCTTATTATGCTGGGCTTTTTTTTGAATCTCATTTCAAAGAATCTCTTTTTCTCCACATTCTGGGATAAGGAACACAGCAGCACTTCACAGGGAAGATCACTTAACCCAGTACTTACAGTCTCAATGGCTCGCTTGATATCACTAAACCACATTGACAGAGTAAACTGCCCAAATTCGGAACAGTCTATCTGAAAACTAGTGGCCTCATGTTTGCTGACTTTTCTGAAGTTTCTTTCCTGAGAAGTGTAGAGAAACCAGGGAGTGCCTTTAAAGAGTTTCAAAGCATGAGTGATAGAGCACAGAGGGGAGGGCTGATTTGCTGCTGGCTTGTGCAGAGAATTTCCCATGCCTCAGGTTCCTAAGTGTTAACTGGAAACAATACACCCCACGTGGGGGAAGGCAGAAGAGCGGAATATTTGTTATTCTCCCAGTCATGTGCAAATCTAGAATAACCGTCTGGAGAAATGAGCTCAGTTACAATAGCTGTACTAACCCGAAATAGTTTTAGGTATTTCACGTTCTGTTCCTGTTGCAGAGGAAGGAGAGCTACTGCTTTCTCTCGTTTCAAATCCTAATCTTATGTGATGCAAAGCAAACATGTAGGGAGAAGTGAAAATGATGGTGAAATTTTCCAATATTCCCTCATTTTCTTTTTCTGTGTCTAATTGCATTTGTTACTGCCTGAGTTGTATGCAGGCTCTACAGCTGTTTTTTCTCCTGTGTACTTAACGATCTTTTAAATGTTTATTTCTCAAGTCCCTGGGAATACATAAAAAGGGACAAACTTGAGATGCAGTTAGTGGGGGGTTATTTAAGGCTAAAATTTGGTGTCAAAATTTTGTGTGTCCCAGATCATAGAAGTAACCAGGGTAAAAACTTCTTTCATGGTTTCTCTCACATTCACCATAGAAGAGTCTCTTTATACCACAGTATCAATGAAACCAAGAACTCAAATGAACAAGTGTTCTAATATGCAGTTTTGGTTTTTTTGGTAGGGTTTTTGGTTTGTTTGTGGTTTGTTGGCTTGTTTGCTTTTTTTTCTGGTTTGTTCTCAGCCAAAATGCTGAAGCAAAATCAAACCTTTTTGTATGAAAAAGATGTGAAGAGTTGTTTTGCACAAACAAAGATGGCTTTGTTTTCTCAGTCTGTGCACTCAACAGGCACTGGTCATAATGGATAAAATATGTTGGGATTTCTTATTTGTAAATTAAATAATAATATTGGAAAAAAAAAAAAAGCCAAAGAGGCATTGGACTGAGCCTCTTATTTTTTGAATCCAGGTGTGTTTTCCTGTTTGCTTCACTGGAAGCATCAAGGTTGCTTTATGTTGCTATCATGGAAGTTTGCATCTATAACAGATTATGTGCTACATGAGGGATGTAGATAAAAATGAATAATTTGAAGAATACAAAGATATAGCTGCAGTATGTACAAGTTTATGTGCCTGTTACATATTTGATACCTTAACTCCCGCTTAAGAGATAGGCGAGTCAACCACTGTGAAGCTGGAAATAGTTTGGAGCAGCAATTTAAGGTTCACACACCATTGTTCTTCACTCCTGTGGAATGCCTCTGGGAAAATACTGTACATAATTGAACTGACTGGCGCAGTTTCAGTTGGATCTAGTTAGTCTATGCACAGTTTATCTGTGGGCCTGGATGTCAAAAAAATGTGGGTGGGAGATTAGCATTCAATTAACACCCCAAGAAATGTCTTCATCTAAATAATCTTTACATTTTTTGGATCACATAGTTTTGTGTTCCAAAAGCTTTGATGCAATTTGTCACCAAACAGTTTGAGGGGTGCTAATACTTCTCAAAATTGTGTGATGTTGAGATGTTCAAGATTGTCTGGTTCTTAAAATTTAAAAAAAAAAAAAAAAGTGTAGAAACATTATTGAGGATGTGTTCCATTTCCAGGAGAAGGGGAAAAAAAAAAGAGGAAATCTATTATTTAAGAAAGAAATACAGCCAGTGTGATAAAAGTGCCTTCCCACGTCTTCTGGCCAGGTGCTACGTGCATATAAATGTTTCACGTTAAGCTTTAAGATCAAGGGAGAGTCTGTGGGGAACCTTGTTTCCTGGAGATCTGCTTGCTAGGGTAGCTCCCAAGTACTGACTTCCCATTTTTTATTTGGTTATTAGGGATGAAAGGCTACATGATTTTCTGGAACAGCGTTCCTTGCATGCCATTATCTTTGTCCACAGCTATGAAACGTGCATTTCCATAGGTTCTCGTGGATACTCAGCTTAGCCACAGCTGCTTTATGGAAGTTTAATTCAAAGGGCCACCTTTATGTCGCACTGTGGGCTGAACAAAAGATATATGGTTTCATTAGCTGAGAAACTGTCTTTTTTACATACAGCTGAGCCTAATGGGTCTCCAGCCTGTCTAATGCAGGGCACTCTCTGTTACCACCAAAAAGGAAACTCTGAAAGTCTAATTTTCTGGCACGATTCGCTCTGGGCGATGTGTGTGTGTGTGTGTGTATGTGCAGCTTTACGCGTGTAAATCACTAGGATGAAGTTTTGCACGCTATCAAGTGTGTACAGAACAAGTAGGAATAAAATGCCATTAAAATCCATTTGTACTCAATTCACATCAGCAAATCGTCCCTAGGATTAGAAATTCCAGCACTTACTTATTCATCACAGCTACCCCGCATTAATATGCCTTCCTCCAAATCCAGGCTTTTTTTAAAAAAAAAGACTGGCATGGTTAACAGATGTTTGAAATGTAGCAAGTTTAGCAAATAAAATTCTTGGCTTGGAAAAAAATACAGGTTTAACTACTGTATTTTGTTATTTAGCTAATTTTTATCTTTCTGGTAAATGCTTTCAACAGGAACGTTTGTGAAGTTCAAAATAAGACACTTGCATTAACTCTTTAAAAAAAATCACCTTAAAAAAGCGTAGTAAACAATTTAAACTAAAAAAATATTGCAAAATATTATTACCAATTTAAATAATGGAAGCTTTTTAATATTTTTTAATATTTGCACCATGTGCATGTTAAGGAGAGAAGGGAACATTCATTGCAAATACACATACACGGCAAAGCTGAAATAAGAATTCCAGATATTTTCTGTTTTTACATGCAAACGTGGGAACTTCATGAGGTTCGTCAAGGCCTGCACGTGGGTCAGGGCAATCCTAAGCACAAATACAGGCTGGGTGGAGAACCTATTTGAGATAAACCTTGGAGAGAAGGACTTGAGGGTGTTGGTTGATTAGAGGCTGGACATGACCCAGCAATGTGCAGTCATAGCCCAGAAATCCAGTTGTATCCTGGGCTGCATCCAGAGCAGTGTGGCCAGTGGGTCAAGGAGGGTGATTCTGTCCCTCTGCTCTGCTCTACTGGGATCCCACCTGGAGTACTGCATCCAGCTCAGGGGCCCTGAAGACAAGAAGGACATGGACATACTGGAGTGAGTCCAGAGGAAGGCAACAAAGCTGACCAGAGGTCTGGAACACCTCTCCTGTGAAGACAATCTGTTTACTTCAGATAAAACCTCCCATTTAGAATTTGGTCTTGCTTTACTTTTAACATAGTACAACGTGTATGAAGAAAGCATTATCATCAACCTTTAAAGCAAAATAAGTGGGGTTTGTTAAAGCATCTCTTTAAAAATGTAAAAAGTTTCATTTTGATTCCTAATCTAAGACTTAACCAGCTAAAATGCACTGACTGTAACCAACCAACCGAACCTGTTGTGTTTCTTCATCTACTATTATTTATGTCACTTCCATAGAAAAGCAAGCGAACTCCATTAAGAAGGTGAAGATGGAAACAATAGGAAGGAATTCCAAATAATAAAAGATAAAGATGTGATTTCAATTAATTTAGTTTAGAGGATAAAGGCAGATAAAAACACAGTAAGCAGGAACCTAATATCCTTGGCAGAGGATGGAGACAGAAACTCTGCATGGTCCATTGCCAGCATGTCACAATAGGTACTTAAGTTTGAATATTGGTTTCAGGACATTTTAGTCAATGAGAGTTTCTGGAACAGTCTAGGAGTAAGAGTTCAAAGAACCAACACATTTTCTCAATGATTTCTTAGACTTGGAAGACAATATAGTCCATCTGACATGAACAGAAACAAACACTGTTGCGTTTGTGCTTCTCATCTGGCCATACATTTGATTGCTTCCCTACCTCTAAGGATGTGTTTGAACACTACCTTGAGGAACACTTCTGAAAACTTATATTGAGAAGAATTATTCATCCTTAGAGTTGTGTTATCAAAGGAGCTTGAATTGAAGTCTCTAGTACCCTCTGTTTTAATATATCTCATTGTCTTTGTATAGCATGTCAGAGTGTTAAATAAGCTAGCAAGAATAAACCTTTTCCTAACTTTCCTGTAAAGCATGGGGGTACAGTTTCTGAAAGTTTTAATCTAACATATCTCTTTTCGGGGGCCTAATATACTACGTTCTACTTTGCTCTTTGCCTCAGACACGTTATTTTGATCCAATAAGCATTTTGTTTACTTAAAAGCTCTGTTATGTATTTTGTGACCTGACATGAACTGAATATCTGGCAGGTTATTCTGGTCTAGGCTTTCCTAATATGTATCTGTGAATGTGAAGCTTATGTCCTTCTTTTACACCTTTGTAGTTTTCCTTTCTTCTGCATGCATTCTCCTTCTAAGTTCCTAGGTTTCTTCTGGTTTGTTTGGGTTTTGGGGGTTCTTTTTTGATTGTTTTTATTTTTTTCCTCCAGAAAGCTTTTTTTATTAACTCTGTGTATTTAACATTTTCCATGTTTTCCCAGACTTGTCTTAATCTTAGCAGAGTCGTGAAAGGGAAAGGAAATATTTTTATTTCCTGTATTTCCTTTTCCTTACTAAACTCTTCCCTTCTTTTTCTTGTTTCTAATCCTTTGCTTTTGATTCCATCTTCTTTTCTCTCTGTCTCATATTCTGTCATCTAACCTTTATTTTCCTTCTCTACTTCTCCTCTTTCTTAATTTATCTTTAATTGCTTCCCATAGTAGGTTGGTGATTTTTTTTTATTCTGCCAAAAGACTGAATAGTTCTATTTCTATTCTTTTTTAGTAATTCAAGCCTGAAAAATAATTGATTTTTTATTTTTAATTTTTTAGGTAAGAAATCTTTCTCAGTTTTCAAGATTATAGAGGCACAAGGTGGAGTCTTGTACTTCCGAGGAAGGATATACAGCTGCTGGTACTTGCCCACTCTGAGGAATAAGGATCTGCCCTCGAAAAATAAAAAAGTAGAAAAATAATCCAAAGTGGAGGATCCTAGAGGACCCCCTCGAGAGCTGACAGCCACCCTTCCCTCATGTGAAAGACGCTGCTTTACCCTGTTTCTAAAAGTTTGCAGTTACTGTAAGGTAAGCCTTGCTTATTGGTTATAGTTGTTTGTTGTTGTTTGCTTGCTGTTGATTTGACAGTGGTTTGGTGTGTTTGTAACTATGAATTTCAAAGCTGTGTACTGGAAGCGAAGGGGAAGTTTTAAAAGTGGTGTTCCTGCTTAGGAAGTGTCCTCTGACATACCCAGAGCTTGGCTCCGGCTTGATGTGTCTTGGTGCTTTCCCCGCAAATCGAAGTGCTTGGTCATTAACACAGTGAGTCACAGTAATGTGTTATGATCTGATCTGGCATTTATAAGGAAATAGAGTGTCTAGCCTTGGGTACCTCACCTCCAGGTCATTTGTCCTAGTGATAAAGAGAGTGCTTGCTCCCCAGAGGAAGCAAAGCCGCCCATTATGTCAGCTCACACCCTGGAAAAGGCTCCTGATTTCAGTGCCTCTGTTTGTGATGTGCTCTCTAAACGGGGTCAGTGTTATAACTGGGAAGGGGGGGAGCAGTTTCAGCTGTGAGTAAGTGCTCAGAGAAATGGTATAACTGACTCTGTCAGAGATGAATAAAAAATGTAGACAAGCTGGCTTGTTTTATATTCACTTTTTTAAAAAAAATACATATATAATGATTTGTTTTCTGGATCATTGATTTATATGCCAGACAGATGAAAAGCAAGATTTCTATGATGCCTTTATCATTATTCTGACAAGGACTGCTTTTAAGTTAAAGACTGATGAAGAATGCCAACTTTTGACATTACTAGAACAGCCCTATCAGCTTTAATTTTCTTTTGTTTTCTTCTTGTCAAAGAAAGGCCATTAGAGATAAATTATGATCTCAAACTGGCTAATGTAGTGACATGCATTTTTTTCCCCCACAAATTGCCCTAGCCAGTTTATAAGGCATTATATAACCTCATGGAGAAAAAGGGTGCAAAAAGTAGAAACTGCAAATACCAAATGTCATCAGTCTTTGGGACCACTGGAAGACCATGGGTGAGTTGTCCACAACTGAGCCATTGTGTCATGTTTCACAGTTAAATGTATGAGCCCATTTGCTCTGTTAGGCTGTACTGCTGTGTGCACAGTGTTCTTGGCATGTCAGAGACCGCTAGAGTGTGCTCAATTATAGCTCTGATCGGCAGCACATGGAGGGAGAGTGCATAGGGGGGTGTTCAGGGTTGCTGAAAGTTTATTTTTTCCACTAAATTAGGGAGCTAGTGCTCTTGTCATTATAGATCAAAGTTAATTGACCTCATGCCATTAGCATCAGTGTGGTTACAGCACAGAGTTTAAACAGAAAGCTGCAGAGTTTAATTTTGACCAGGCTGTGTGTGTACACTGAAGTTTCACGCTGCAGGTGAGGAGTAGCGGTGCAGACTATGAAGATTTAATGCAAAAGTTTTCTCCTTTGGATCACACTTGGGCTCTAATTTTTTCTCTTCCAAACCTGCCTTTTCTCAGTTTTTTCTTCTCTTGTCTCTATTTTCTTTCCAGCAATTTACTAGTTTGATGAGCATTCAACCATGGTGTTTTCTATAAAACATAATTGACAGCTAATAATAATTTGCACCTCGTTAGCCTGGCATAATGTTTGCAAAGGCTTTATAAACATCGGCTGAATCAAGCATCACCCAATTAAGAAGGCCAGTATTATTCATGTATTTTGACAGGTAAACCAAATTAGAAAACAAAATCAGAGAGTTTCATTGGAACCACAAGTCTGTGCAAAAGCAAAGACAAGAACATGTATCTTCTTACATCTCTTTCCATGCTCAACCATAAAATGTTTGGGGTTTTCCAAATATGTATATGACTAGAATTATGGTTAAAAGGTTATGATTAACATTCTTTTGGGAATAGATAATATGACTCCTTTATATTTATACTAGAAGCTTTCAAGTGCAATATGACATCCTGAGTATGGTATAATAGGACTGACACAAACAGAGCACACTAAAAAATCCTCCCTGCAGCACAGCTGGGTGTTAGCACAGATATAGAAGGCAATATGTGAAGTGAAAGAGAGAAACAGAGATTGGAGAAGATGTGAGAAGGTGAGAAAATGCTGGTAAAATCAGCAGAAAATATAGAGAATGACAGAAAAAAAGAAGGAAATAAAATGGGAAGAAAGAGGAGCCAGGCTGGACTTATTTACACCCAGGAACTAAACTGTATATAATTGTAGATACTATGTGCAGGATATAATTATTAGATTTTATTTAGTAAAATAAGACTGTAGAACCTAGAATCACACAAGTTTGCAGTAGAAATAAAAATCATGTTTCCTATCACAGTATGTAAAGACTCTGCTGTCGGTCTACTCTATTTTTAATGCACAATAGTAAGGGAATAGAAATATTCTGCATGCTTCACTATCATGATGTGATGTCATCTATCAGTGTGTGTCATAGCATATCATATATCTATGTGTTATCAGTGAATAGAAAATATTTCAAGAGAAAATTAATTTAGCAGAGAATAGTAGCATACCTGTAGAAAGAGAGAGCCCCAAATAACAATACCATGCAGAGAGTTATTGTAAATATGATCACCCTTTCTTTTTTTCCTTGTAGTTTATGTGTTTGCAGTGTCCTCTTTCAAGGCTTTGGTATCACAGAGTAACTGTTAGCATTTAGTCACTTTCTGCACCAGTGATTCCATCTGCTGGAGATTCAATTGATTTTTCAGATCTCAGCATAAGAAGGCCCAGACTGTGCCCTATTGCCTACGAGTGTTTGGTGGCACCAGCAGTAGGGGATGTCAAGAAAAATGCTTTTAGGACAAGAGCAATGAAGATGAAAATACCACCGAGAGCTTTATGGTTTCATGGAACCGCAGACATTTCCTTATTCTGAGCAGTTCAAAATGTGGATTTGGAAAGCAAGAGGCTTTGTCCTGTAGGATCTTGCCTTCTTATTGATGTTTAAAACAAACAAAAAAAAAAAAGAAGTGTGTTACTGCTCCTTAATTTGAAGTAGCATTCACTTCCTTTTACAGTTAAATTTAATACTCAGCTCTATAAGCATGACATTAATTCATAATGTTTTCCTAATCCTATTAAAAGATACTCCTGGGAAGTATATCTCTCCCGGGAAGAGCAGAAGGTTAAGGACAGATGTGGGAGCAAGGAGGTTGATACTATATGGGCTGAGATTTTACCTTCTTAGTGTGTCATGCCACTGTAGTATATCTGTATTAACTGCATTTAATTGTTGTCAGGGCACTTAAAACTTCTGAACAGACTGAGAAGAATAATAGGTTCTCCCTGAGTCCTTGCCCCTCTCCTCTGCACCTCTCGGATCTTACAGTTTCCTAAATAAAGTGAAAATAGACAGAGGCCAATGGGACTGTAGTGGCAAAATGGGTATATAAAGAAATGTAGTCATGGAGGCCCATTGCAAGGACTGGGGGGCAGATTACTCTTTGGGTTTCCCCTAATGGTAGGTGTAATCCTTCTCTGCACATGTGATAAAATATAATGTTTGTAAGCGTTGCTTGCTTTTATATGGCGTTTCCGTAAAATCAACTCTCATTTTGTTCATTTGAAGCTCATGAGAACGTGACTTGGCCTCTGGAGAAGGTAGATTCAGACCCTTTGACCCAAATCCTGAAAAATCAGGGTGTGATGCTCTTATGGAGATATAACAGTGTTTGGCCTCTCTGTTGCATGTAGAAATTCTGTTTCTATCCTCAAAGAGGGAAATTCAGACCTTCCTAGGCTGGCAGCAGACAAGATTGTTAAAACAAGCTCTAAACAAGGAAGCCAGGAAAGAAAACTGCTAAAACTTCTTAACTACTTGAAGCTGCTACAAACAGTGAAAGAGGCTGAGGCATAGTTGCATGAAGATGAAATCAAGGAAAAAGGGATGTTTAAAAATGACAAATTAGAGGATACGGCAACTACAGTGGCTGCATCACTGGAACTGGCTTTTCCTCCTGCTGCTGGAAGCCTGAACAATAGGATGAAGGAATTAAAATTCCTAGTGGTAGAAATAGGGGAGGCAGGTAGCCATTATGTAGTCTGGATTAAAGAATTGAAGGGATCATAGAATCATAGAATCAGCCGGGTTGGTAAGGACCTCTGAGATCATCAAGTCCAACCCTTGATCCACTACCACTGCAAAAGGTGGATAAACTGATAAGGAAAGTGAGAAATACATACACGAGCAGGGAGATAGAATTGTCTGATAGTGAAATAAAAAATGGGACCACCAGGAAGAGGGATGTGGAGAAATATGCAAGCTGTGGAACTGGATAATAATAATTTCCATTTTGATGTGGGGGGTGGGAGTTAAGGGCAGCAAGTAGTAGTGGAATTTCTAACTATGATCATGGAATCTTTAACTTACCCAAACCAAACACAAAAGATGTCCATTGAAAAACTGGACTTTTGAATACTGTAACTTTTTTTCCCAACTTTATTTTCTGATAAAGTCAGGTCTTGGGTATTCTTGGCAGTAAATGAAGGTGGATGTTTCCTTTTTCCTAAACAATCATTGAACTAGAAAAAAATAATGACGTGTATGCATTCACTGAACAGCAAGACCTAATGGGTTTGGACATAAAAACTACACTTAGAGCAGATTCAATTTTGTCTAAATCTCTCTCTGAGAAACGTAAAAGATAAATCTGTGCTTCTGGGGCCTTACAAAGGCAAATTGAAAAACTGAGGCTGTTTAGTGAGTACTGGGAAGATTACATATTTGAACGTGGAGGAGGCATATAATAACTTTGAATCAAAAAAGTTTTGGCAGCAAGCAAGATGATACGAGTAGGAAGGAGTATAGATCTCCCTGGAATGGGAGTCAAACTGTGTGTTAAATGTAAGAAGAGAACCCATAAGGAATGCAAAAGGGAATTGATTAGGAAGAAGGATTATGCCCTGGAGGTTAAAAGATACAGAACTGAAATAAGAATGGCCAAAAGCTATGTTAAACCAGACTTTTCTATTCATTTTGGTTCCCTGCAGAGCTCTTCAGCTTTGCAAACAAAAATTAAACAAGGAGGAAAAATTCTCATCCTATGTCTTTTCCAAGGTGCTTGCTCATGCTATAACTGGAGTGATGTGATGAGGCTTTAGACAATAGAGGCTTTGAACAACACCTCATACACCTGAGAGCACATTCCTTGTTATTGGGGAGTGCTGCAAGAGGAGCTCTTGTCCCAATACTTCCTCGTGCTTTCTCCCTTTGTTGAAATCTGCACCACAATGTATTTTGTAAGAGCTTCTTCAGAGGGCTTGTTTTGTTTGATGGCAGAATATCAATAAACAAAGCTTAACATAAACCCTCTGGCTTGCCCTTCAGAGAGTTAGGCTGTAGGGGACTTCTATGTGGCATCACACTTAGTGTAATGGCAGAGGGGAAAAGTGCCTCAAAAAAAACAAGAGGAGAACTGTGTCTCTAGGACTCCTAACTCTTTTACTGTCCCATTTGGAAAGTATGTAATAAATTCAGGAGGAAGTTACAGGACCAAAACAAAAAAGTGGTCTCAGAGTCATGAGGTTTCTTCTGTAGAATTCATTTCAATCTCAGCCTTGCTTAGAAAATTAGTGGTCACTTGATATTTTGACTTTAATCGCTCTGGTTCTTAGTTCTCCATCTATAAAAAGGCAATAATTTTTCTGCTGGTGGAGGCTTCGTGTGTGAAAATCCATGCATTCTTGCTGTAAAGCATGATGAAACTGATGACACAGAAATTGATAATTTTATTTTCGGTGCAGGGATGTGAAGTGTGTGAGAATATGGTTTGGAATGATCCATTCACTGAACAGTACTTCTTATGGAAATGTTTGTTGAATAAGGCAGTGATTTGGTAGGGAGAAGAAAAAGGAGAAGTGATAATGATGTTTAAAGTTATACTATACTGGTGTTTCTTGAAGAAACAGAAGGTTGTACAAAGAAACCTGAGACCAGTGTTTCCTATATTTTTAAAATATTTTTGTCAGTTTGTGAGTGATGTCTTGGCAGTCTTTATATACTTCAGACTTAGTTTAAAGAGTTGCATCAGATATACATACACCAGAAAAAAAATTATGAGTGTTAGGATAGCAATAGCCTTGTGTTACAGCCTCTTACCCAAGGAGACACAGCTCCACCAGTGAGCTCTCTACCAGTGAAATAATCACAGTAACCAACAAAACCATTCCCAGGCTGAGATTAGCACTGTGTATAAAGGAAGAAAATTATGCCTGGAACATCACAAGTCACGAATGTCCTAGAAATGAATGCTACTGGGATCGGGAGGTTACTGACACTTTAGAACTTGGATTTATCTCCGTCCACAAAGTCCTGCAGGACCACCCAGCAAGGGTTCCACACAGAGATGCAATTGCTGCGCGTGGAAAGTCGTGCCCACCCCTACGCTTGCTTTTTGGTGCACAGACACATTTGTGAGGGGATACAGGAGGGAGGGTGACAGGTAGACTTGACTGTTGACCATAAATAGCATTTCACTGTTAAATTTCCTAATTGCTGTTTCAAGGAGAGAAGTTTGAGACTGAAATACTGTTTTATGTGGGTACCAGATGACACACTTCAGGGGGCTGGGAGCTCTTTATATCCATAGGGGCTTTCTGAGGGTGAATCTATGGGTATGGGCAGAATTAATTGTTACTGCAGTTACTCTAAGACACTAATAAAAGCTTTGCCACTGAAAGTATTAATTTAAAATTTTGATCTTTATTTTACATTACAGTGCTCACATGAGCATATTGTAAATTGTAGTTGAGGGAAAACTGTAGTTAATATGCTGCAAGCTTTGATAAACCATGAGCAAAAAGAGACATTAGCGCTATTTATATTACTTATTATTTCTATAACATTGTACAACAGTACCTTCATGTTGCTCTTGGACACTCTGAGGTATACACTTGAGGTGTATACCTCAAGTTTACAGCATGATTATAAATTCTTTTAAGGAAGATGCAGCACTTCAGCAGCTCCCTGGATTCTGTGATATAAGCAGTTTCTTCAGAACTGGTTCTTGTGTCTGTAATGTGCTTTTGCTGCACATCTGAAAGGAATAGTTGATTACAGTGAACTAGAACTATGAAATGTGCTAAACATGCTTTGTAAACAGTATTATTTCAGCACTGCTGCTCATAAGAGTTAGGGGTTTGTTTTTCTTTGTTTTGTTTGGGTATTTGGGGATTTTCTTTTACACAAATGATGAGGTTTTGAAATGATCATGCAAATATCAGATATTCCAGTATGGCTTCCCTTCCTTAGTTCCTGTTTCTCTGAGATTCATATAAAATTTGACTGCTTTTCCCCCTTTATTTTCTACCTTTAAATATTGTAAATCAAACACTCAACACATTCAAAACATATCAGTCCTTTGAATCCTCCTGGAAGACTCCCTACTGTGCTCTCTGAATTTTTAAGCTTTTCAGCATCTCATATGACAAGTATGTTTTCTTCCAATGGACACGTGCGATGCACAGTCTGTCGGATTTTCCCCGGCGCTGTCGCTCAGAACAAACTTCAGCTTCGCTTATATCAACTTGCTTTTGAACGCTGGAAGTGTTCAGGTCCTTCTCAGTGAATCCTGTAACCTTAATTCTTGCACTGGAAGAATAAACGCAAGTTACTGTAGCCCCTTGGTTAATCTTTCCTCACATTCAGCTTTGCTTGCAGGCTGGAGTCGCCAAGGCAGTGTGTTTTTTTGTTTCAGCCTAGCTCTGTGTGCTTCCTCTAGTGATCCAGCCACGTCAAAGGTTTCCTTCTGAGGGGGGAGAGCTGGAATTTCCCAGGTGTCTCACAAAACGTTTAATGAAGTGTGTAGCAACAACCATTTCATTACAACATATTGTGTACTTTTGCCTTTAATAACTGCATTCCTCATCTAAGAAGTCTCTATAGCTTTCAAAACTGAATTACAGTGGTATTATTTTTCTCAGAATATATTTTTCCATGACAAGAATAGCACTTTCCTAAACTATTGTATTTATTAGCAACCTGTTACCCTCTGACACCACTGTCATTTTCATCAGCCTTGATAAAGTGAGTATCATTTAAAATCTCTTTAAAAATTATTAAACCAGTTTACTGGTTTCTTATTTCCTTCCCTCCCTCCCCCCCCCCCACCCCGTGCATGAAGTGAGAAAAATAAGAGTCTGTAAAAAATTAGAATTTTTATTCTGATTTGATGGCAGTCAAAAACTCAGACTAGCCTGAGGGTGAAATAATTTCCTGTGGTGATAAGAGGAATCTCACTGTCCTGATGAAGAACAGGCCGACTTAGAAAGGTGTTCTCCATCTCCAAGTCAAAGTATGAAGTTCAGTCCTCTTATTCCTATGTGGCTACTGCTTCAGCTTCAGGAAGAGCTGCTGCTTTTGCTTCTTTGCTCCTTCCTTGCTTCTGCACATGCCTGTTGCATATTTCTATTGTCTACTGCATTTTTTCTGATCACTGAAAATGTGTAGTTATGTACTGAGGTTATATACAGATGGGGAAGAAGATCTGGTGCTTACTTTGCTTGTGGCAAGTGAACTTTGCCCTGTTAGAGGGATATCATAGAATCATAGAATGGTTTGGGTAGGAAGGAATCTTAAAGATCATCCAGTTCCAACCCCCCTGCTGTGAGCAGGACATTTTCCACTAGAGCAGGTTGCTCAGGGCTTTGAACACTTCCAGGGACATCCACAACTTCTCTGGGCAACCTGCACCAGTGCCTCATCACCTTCACAGTAAAGAATTTTTTCCTAATATTTAATTGAAACCTATTTCTTTCAGTTTGAAGCCATTCCCTCTTGTCCTGTCACTACATGGCTTTGTAAAGAGTCCCTGTCCATCTTTCTTGTAGGCTCCTAACAATGGCATCAGGGAATTTATGCCTTATAAAAAAGAAAACAAAACATAAACCCCATAGTTTATACATTACAGTACCTCTGCTTTAAGTAATAATTCTTAATTTAATAAACAGGTTTTTAACAACAGCATAGTTACTGGTGGACAGAGCTGTGCATTAGTTACTGCTGGAACCTCTTAGCTAGGCTGTGGAATTAAAGGCAAAGAGATTGAACTGCCTTTTGATCCGAAAGTCATCCTTTTGAAATATGCTCTTACATCTTTGGAGAAATCATGGGTGACCTAGTTGCAGTGGACAGGGATAGGATGTATACTACACCCAAAGAGGTCCTTTCAGCATGGATGTTCAGTCCCCTGTGATAAGTGTCATTATGACATATAAGTATAAGATACCTGCTTCTGTCCACTGAAAATGGACACCTCTTGTGTAATTCAAAGGAGTTGGAAGAGTTGTGATTGAAATAATTTCATTTCTCATATATTTGCATAAAACCATTAGAATAAACTATTTGTTTTTTTTAAACTCTGTCTTTATTCCCCCTAATGGAATTCTGTCCTTGGAGCATGACAGAATTTGGTTTCATGTTCAGTTCTTGACAGATATTTGAAACAGACACTTCTGTTGTAAGCACAGCAGCAGCTGCAGCTACAGCTCAGCTTCCCTTGTTTATAGTGAGAATGCCATCCTATTCATTACAGCCAAATTCTGCCCTTTTTGGACAACCTTTAGCTTCCCATGAACTTCAACAAACTCTTAGTCTGTGTACAGCAGCCCCCAGTCATGTGCCAGTGTCCACATTTTAATAACTGCTTGTTTATTCACAAAGCACAGTGTACAAACTGCATCCAGTTCTTCTGGTGCTGGCTGAGTACTTCTCAATTTGATGGGTACAGGCTCAGGCCCTTAATTTGCCAGCCACCATTTAAATGGGCATTTAAATGAACTATGCCTTGGACAGCAGACTGGATACCTTCTCACATGGAGTCTTGCTTGATGTGCAGTGTCTCAGAAAGTTCTAAGAGGTATTAAATCTAATGTGCACATGTGATTAATCTGTGCATGTGCAGTGAATCTTACTGGTCCAGGGGAAAAAAAAAAAAAAAGGTGATATGTAATTATTTGATACAGTAGCAGCAATTCTACATTGAAAACCATCTATAGTAAAAGCAACCTGCAATTAGCCTGACAGCAAACTTTGTCCATTGTTACTGTGCATCAGTATTTCCATACTTGCTCCTGCTGTCTCTCTCACATAATTTCTGCAACTGAAGATTTCCTGTCATTAGGAATCAAGAATTTATGTCAAGCAAAGAAAGAAAGAAAGAAGGAAAAGCTCTGGCTTCCTTGTGCAAGCCAGAGACAAGGGGTTGTGAAACCTCTGGATCATTCCGGATCTACCAAAATATGTAAACTTGCTGAGTGGATTGTTCACATCAGCTAGAGATGAGGATCTCTAGAGATTAATAGGCAGGAACTGCAGGAAACAGTGGGTTGTCATGCAGGGGTGGAGGTAACAGGGCTGAAAGAGACTTCCATAAACTATAAATAAAGATGACAGTGTAGGTAAGGTCTGTACATATTAAGTTTTTCTGATCATTTGTTTGCATGCTTCATAAAAACCAAAGCCAAACCAAAAAATGGTTTTTAGTTATCAACTAGAACCAATCCAGCAAACAAGAAAACTGCAGAAATAATCTGAAAATGCATCTGAAGGCAGTGGGCTTCAGCAAGGGGGTGATGGAGGGGAAATCTGATCCCAAAGGAAGGCTTACTATGAGTACCAAAATGGATCCAAGCATATCTTCTCTATTATCATGACAGAGCTATTCAAGGCTATTCAAGGCCTTTTTTTTTTCTTGTTTTTTTCTTTCCAAAATGGGGTTGTATCTCTATTGTCTCTTTCCCTATATTAAATTACCTTTCCCTAAATTAAATATTTCTCTTGCACTGCTTTTGATCTGAGCAGCAGTTTGCTGGTTTTCAGTCTGTATTTAGCACCCTAACTGCTTTGCCAAAAGTGGTTGACACTACTCTGCAAATCATGAGGTAGATAATACTGAATCTTCTTCCCTCATTTGTGAGCTGAGTCCAGAGAAGTTTTAATGAAAGATGAATTTGTTGAGAATGTAAAGCCGATGCTTCGATGTATTTAAGTAAGATAAAGGCAAATTTACATTTTAATGTAAATGTAACCTTGCCTCCACCCCTTCCCCCAAACCCTGAAACCAGCAAAGAATAGCAAAACAGAGGGGCTGATCTTCAGAGTTACATCAGTCAAATGGTGCTCCAAAGCAAGGGAACAGCTCAAATAAAATTTTAGCACCTCTGCCTTTCAGAACTCAGTTGGATGTAATGTCTACATCAAGGAACTGACAGAATGAAGCTAACTGGTGTGAAAAAAATCCACTCCTTCTGAAGAAGCTTCTAAATACCAGTTGTCTAAATCTATTGATAAGCAGGGATGCATTATTAATGAAGCCTGCAGCCTGCCTAGTGCTGCTCAGATGGTTCAAGCATTTAGTAGGAAATATTTCTGTGAAGTGCTGCACGGAATAATGACAGTGTCTGTCTTAAATCGAACAAATGACTGTAGCAAGCTCTGGGGAGGCTCAGAGCAAGCAGATGCTTTCCAAGTGAAAGGCAGTGGGGTACCACCTGCTGTAGGCAGGCAGGCAGGAACAGTCCACTAAATATTGACTTGTTAATAATTCAATACAACAGGAACCCCTAGCTCCTCATGCATGGCACTGCCCCTTCATCGTGTGGCTTTTCATCACCTTAATGAGCTACTTGAAGAATCAGAAACTGAAATGTCTTGCAGATATTCCCCAAAGAGTAGGACTCAAGCTGCCATAGTTCTGAATAAGAAGTTGTTGGCGGTACACAAAATCAAGCAAATTTTAAAAATGGCAGGATCAGTGCTTTAGCTAAATATTGCTGCTTGCTACACATTGCTGTGTAGCGACTCAGTCTGTGACTTGTACAGCTCCTGGGGCAAATGTCTGTCTTTTGTGACATTTCTCTGGCTAAAAATAATTGACATTCAAGTTTATCAAGAGTGTATTGATAGCTTTATTTGCAGCAAGGAAAATCTACAAGAGATTACTTGTGACTGGAATTCTCAGTTAATACTCTCTCAAAAGGATTTTGGTTTCATATTAGTATGTATTTGGGACCTTCCACAATTTATACCTTTCATCATGGATGTTAAATAAGTGTTTTCAAATAAACTATCTTCAACTGAAATATTTGAAATTGAATTGACAATGAATGACCCCTCAAAAGTTAGGAAAGCTTCTAGGCAGATTTTATGGACTTCTTGGTTTGCTATTAACAGCAGTTTGCCCAGCTTGAGTACTTCAGTTTCATGGCGAAATGTGGGAGGTCCTGTATTTGTAGCATATATCCTGGTGATTGTTGCTGTTGTATCTCTTTCAAGATGCAATCTTAACAGAAGCTTCCCATTCATTTCCTGTGTTTTTGAGTCAATGTATTTTTCTCCCCCAAATATCTAATTTTTCATTTATTTTTGAATGATAAAGTAATATTCTATTATGAAGTCTTTCTTGTTTGCATGATTTTCACAGCTGTCAGACTTATCACCCAGCTACCTGACTTCTTTGCAAACTTCACTGGGTAATTTGTTGCATCTAATCAGGCTGACTAGGCTTCACTGGAGGAACAGTCATAATAATTCTAAATGGAATATAGTTCAGTGTTCATAAGATAAGTGGTTATCTATTGCAAGGAAATTAAAATTACAGCAAATTGGTTGGTGTTGCTCTGGAGTGCTTCCTCTATGTCACACTAAGGGAAAGTGTCTTGTGACTTTCCAGCACTGAGCCCAAAGTTTTATTTAAAGGAGCCAAGAGTGTGTGTAACTTTCTCTGCTGCACTGCTGAGCTTCTGCTTATGGCCTTCCAAGTTTTTGGTCATCTGTATGCATTGATAATGTTCAGATTTGCCAGGACTCCCTTAATGAGCTAACTGAAGTTGCCCCCCACATGTCCACAAGCATTATGTGCTTTTCCCTGCCAATTGTGTTTTTAGAACATTTTAGCAATCTGTACTGTTCATTCAGTGGTGGCTGGTGCTTACTGGACCATCTGGAGGTGATGTGCTTGAAATTTGACCTGATTCAAATCTTTTGGAGGTAGCCACAGGTGCTTATATTTTGTCATTGGAAAGCTATTTTATATTTGGGAAAGCCAAGGAATTATAAGCCTAGGTCAGGGCTTAGGCAACAACAGAATACACCTAGGTAACAGCAGGTCACAGACCTGTGTAAGAAAGGGAGCTGAGTCTAGTTGGTAGCTGTCTCAGCAGCTGATTTTCTTGGTGAAACAACTCTTGCCTTTCTGTCCTTGCTCCTCAAAAATGAGCCAACAGATAGGAAAAATAGCCCAGCAGTAGGCTGCAGTGTATCTGTTTTTTATCTCAAACTCTTTCTCCCCTCCTGACAAGAAGAGAGGTTGTGTTTGACATAATGGCAAGGATGCATAATCATGGAGGTTCCATGGAAAAATTGCATATTTAGTCATACTCATCTATGTTGTACAAAAAGAGAGATAAAATAGCTTATAACTAATAAAAGTGTGGGAAATGGAGACCAAGATTTCCTTTCTGAGATGTTCAGATAGTGATAAAAAGGTGCCCTCCAAAGGAGGCTCTCTGAACTAAAAATATCTAGCGATTACAGTTTTGGACCAGCCTTGCTGAGATGGGCAACCATATGTTGGCATAAGTTGTACAACTGAGTTATCTCGCTGGATGTTTTCACTTTATGCTAACAAATGCAGTATGGATAAAACATGGGGGAGGAGCTGTATGGCCAACCACCATTTGTGGTGAACCACCTGGCACCTGCACTTAGCTGTCTGAATGCACCCTGCCTTTGCAGACAGGGAAGCAGGCAAAACAGGTAAGAAATTTTAAAGTCAGAGACTGAAAATTTCATCCCCAATTTTATTTTCCAACAGCTGTTACTTTCAAAGTATATGACTACAAAGTGGCAACTACATGTTTTTCTTGCCTACAATGATATTACTAAACACTGATCACTTTTCTGCTTTCTAAATGAAGTGGTGGAATAAACAGCAATCTGGTTTTCTCAAAATGTCGCTACATGTTGTCAGATCCTGAGATGGCAACAGAATATGTGACACTGCTGGGGAGCTATAAGCATGCAGTTTGCATGTTTCAATATGCTTCATGAGTAGAAGCAATAAATTGCCAAATTCCTCACCAACACTGCCAAGTAGACAGGATTTAAGGAGGAGAACATAATAGGGTGATTCAAGGGCGCCTTTGATCACGGGAAGCTTAAGCTTTTGAAATATCTTGCAACTGGCTAGCTTAGAATGAAATTTTTAAAGGCTGCAAGGATCTTAAAGCCTTCAAAGGTGTGCTTTCTGTCAAAAATCAGTGTGATTGCTCTGCTATGTGAGGCTTTGCTAGCAGGAGAAATACTTGCCTAGTACGTCAACATTAGCATCTCTGACTGCCAGAAGTACTGTGGGTAAATGAGTTTAAATGCCTGTTGAGCTCTGTAGCCATTGGCCAAGTAGATCTGTCAGGGCCCCATCAGTGCAGCTACTAGGCAAGTATGTTGAGACAGATGCTGTGAGGGTCTGAGGGGTGAGCACAGCTGGAAGGCAAGACTCCATCCACCACTTAACAGCTGTTTGGAGTCAGAAATTGCATAGGCAGGGACGTAATTAAGTCTGAATTAGGCATTTCTTCACATTTTTCCCTGTGTTTTTAACCAAGCAGAAAATAAGGCCCTCGTTTTCCAATAGCTTTAATATGATCAGAAGTAACACTCCAAAAATCTCTGTCAAAACATCAGAGGAATCCCAACACACTCTCTGTGAAAGGGAAACTTGCTGAAAAGGGAACAGACTGAAGTATGCCTTTTTACTAATTCAGAATTTTTCTGTGATTAAAATTGTAGCTAGTTTTCCTCTGTAAAACTAATTTTGCTTCATCTGCAGTTACTCATGTGAGGGCTTCTTTCACAAAGGATAAAAAAATTGGTGGGAATTCTGCATTGTGGTAGTGCAAGAGATTACATCTCCTCCAGTGACACTTAGTGCCCTGTTACACACTACATCTGTTACTCCATTTTAAAAGTCTCTATTCTGCCCTTCTTCACATCCCTGCTGATTTTCTTACTTTTTTCCCTTTCTAAGGAGAGAAGAGCACTACAGGTTAGGAATATATAGGCATATATTCAGTGCCACCTCTCCAGCTGATCTCATTTTTCCTTAATTGTGTATCTAGCCTCTCCAAATCCAAACCCAAAAATATCCTCAGACTTTGCACCATTAGATGTGCAAATGCCCGTGCTGATTTAGCAAGTAGGTTGACTACTAGGTTGAGGGATTTTTAATTGGGAAAGGAATGAGCTGTTTGACTAGGACATCTGGAAGAACAGCCAACCCTGCTGGTAAATCACCCATGTCCTACAGCTGACTTGTTCTGTGGCCTTGGACATATCCGTTCCTCTCTTCCTCTCGCAGCCTTCCAGGCATAGGGCTCCATTAAAATTATTTTCATGGAATTAATTATATAGGCTTAAATGCACACTAAGATGAGAATCTGATTTGCTGACTGTGAGGAAATGAATCCCATGAAGTGTGCTACACCAGGCTGCTGAAAGAACTCATTAGGAGGATGTTTTGCAGGGATGTTGTGGAGGAGCGACCTACTCTTGTATCGTGATCGGGACTTTTTATACCTTATAGGCAAAAGTGCATTACTGTACATCAGAATCTACAGCAATCATTTGTACTTCATATCTGTCACAATACTTTTCTTTTTCTATATAATATATTATTTTAGCTTCCATGTGGGAATAATTTTTTTCATGTCCCATCTTTTAACTAGGAAATAAATAATATTGTATAGTAGTACAGTAACAGAATGGTGCAGCATCCTTTACAATGGGAGATAGTGGTGTCACACGGCACAGGAGTGGTCTCTGTCCCCAGGAATATTGTTTTAACAATGTCTCTTCCACACTAACTTCTCAGGTCTGGAAGGGTGAAACAGCTGAACAACGACTAAAGTATAATGCCCAAATTTTAGGTTGGAGTGAACTCCAAACTTCTGACCTGGTTCTGTCCCCCATACCAGGCCTGGGGTTTTTTTTGGTTTGGTTTTTTTTTGGGGGGGGAGGGGGGTTCTTTTTTTAATATTAGAGGGGCAAATACTAAAATCTTGTCCCAGTTATTTGAACTAGTCAGATACAGGCCATGCAGAGAATAAAATGTCAGACCCAGTTTCTGTCACCACTGAATATGAGTAACTGCATATGACTTTAACAGGGTCTACCTATATCATGGGCCAGGAAAATAACACCCAGGATTCCTGACCAATGCAGGTAAAACTATGTAGATGCAGAATATACAGTCTTAATTAACATTTATGGTAAAATTCACTTTTTCCCCCCATATTTATTAGCACTGTGTGCTACTGGATCTCTTTTTTTATCCAAAATGAGCAAGGAAAGTTATGTGGACCAAAATTCCTGGTGAGAACCTTCATGGGACTGAGAGTCTTACCTTGGGCAGCTTTGCAGGAATGTAACATGAGGAAAACATGCAAGTTTCCTTTACTGCTGTACCTATAAAAAAAAATAGGCCTTCGGAGTCTTTCAGCCTTTATATGCTGGCTAACAGGCATATATGGATATGAACTATAAAGACAGCAGAAAGACATTCCCACACAGGTATCTGCCAAGGGAGGAAGGGTGGGGAGCATGACGCAGTATAAGCATCATACAGAATACATCAGCTTTAACTGTAGATAAATAAGTTTTGTCATGAGTGATGTTCCAGCTGTAAGGATCTAAAGACAGAAATGAGGCAAGGCTTTAGGAAAAAGAAGTATCTTCCATTAGGTCTCCAGTACAGAGAGGCATGAACATCTTCCTCAAACTTTGTTGACTTCTATAACAAGGTAGAACCATTACCCACTCCAGCCCTTGCTGGAGCCCTGAGAGCTTCTGGCTGGTGGGGAAGATCCTCTTTTAGTGAGGCCACCTTGAACAAAACAAAGGGAAAGAAACAACACATGGGCAGGAGCAGGAGACTTCCATGCAAAAGGAATCTGAAGCTATGTACTTGGAAAGATGATAGAAGCCAGGATGAATGCTTTATTAAAAATATTTTTACTTTAAAAAAGCTGAAGACGTGTCTCCTTACAGTGGCTATGTAGTTTTGTGGTGTTGGTTAGATATTCTGTCACCTAACAATCATGTTGTTTTGGTTTGGGAAATGCTATTTCCTATTCTAGAAAATTACTTTTATCTTTTTCTTTTATCATTAGCAAATCATTGCCTTACCATCACCTTCCGCCTCTGATTTTTAAACAGTGTATGGTTGCGAACTACCTTGTAATGCAGTGGAAAACTTGCTAGCTCGTAAAGACACCTGAAGTACTGTTTTCATGATACAAGAGGGAAAATATTCTTATTCTGAACTCATATCAATTTTGTTATATTAGGCCTGAGATCACATTATGTTAATTCTCTCTCTTTTACTTTCTTTTCTTTTTTTTTCCCCAACTTTTGCTCAGAATTGTCGCTTTATTGTGGCTTTCAGAAGTAACTGAGCTTCTCTCAATAAACTGACCTTTCTAAATGATCTATTTTAAAGCTGTTCTTCCTTTCATTAGTAACATTCGATATTTGATGCTAGCTTTAATAATAAGTTGAGAAAGAAAGTTTTAAAAGCAAAGGCAATTGGTCAGCAAGAAGACAGCCATGGTATTTAACCTGGTTACATGTTCCATTATAAAATATTCTTACCAGGAAAAGGAATTTTACTCCTTTTTTACCTCATCTTCCTTTTAAAGAACTAGTGCATTTTTAAGTATGTCTTAAATAAGTTTGTGATTTTTGGCATCTTAAGGTGCCAGAGCAGAGAAATGAACCATAAATGAGAAACATCAAAAGTAACTTAGAATATTTTTAATATTAAAGCGATGAATCACAGTCCAAATTAACAAGTAAAGGATTCTGCCTATAATGAAATCTTTTTTTCTAACATAACACTTCATTATAAAGGGAGTTTTTCTATAATAGTAGCAAGTGTAATTACATTTTTATATATAATTAGGACATTATTATCATTTCACCATATCAAAGTTCATTATAAGACATCTCCAATGCATTTTTCATAGAGCAAAAATAAAAAGAGAACAGGGGTCCTTCAATTAGACTGGTATAAGGACATCCACAGAGACTGAGGGAAGCTGATCAAACAGCTTAGCCCAAAAGGGACCAGGTAGGAACTCATTGCTTCTCTGGCACAGAGAAGTTGTGCTTTTACATATCCTACTTGTTATTAATTATACTCTTCACCCTCCTCATATACCACTGCATTGTTTGGGAGAGAAAAATGCTTTTAAAGTTGTGAACCACCAGAACTGAATATGGAAGATATGAAATATCTGTATTCTATGACTTTGAGTCATGAGATCTTCTCTACTTCTCTAGAATCTCTCTCCTCTAGATCTCTCCTTCTTGTGCATGTGGCTGTTATGCCCAGGAAGACACACCTCTGTCACCAGAAGGACATGCAGATGGAATCCTTGTGAAGTGATCCATTTTTTAGATTAGTTTCAAAGTTTTTTTTTTCTTGATTTTCTAATTTGAAAAACAATTTGACACTTCCCTCTTTCAAAAATCCCTTTTTTTCCTGAATAAAGTGAGGAATAGGGATGTGAGAATTACTACAAGAACAGTCGAATGTCATGTTGGTTATTAGTTTGTACATTCCTCAAATATTGATAAAACTATGCATAATTTGATTATGGCCCACTTAGTTTCCTACAGCTGATCCACCCACACACATAAATCCCTGCACGCTTTTCCAACCAACATAAGAGGTGTGTTCTCTTCCTCTAAAATGCATGTAAAAGCTCTCTGGTAGAGCCATAGGATGGACAGTGTTTAATTTTGAATCAGCATTAGGCTGAGTGTAGTACATCCCTTTTATCTGTGGGTCTAGAAGCAGGAGATAGGTAGGTTAAATCACAAACCCAGTAGGAATTTGATTATTTCTAATGCCATTTAAAAAACCAACTGCAGTCATTTGCAAAGTTGAGAATAAATCATAATGAGATCCTGAAAATGTGGCTTTGGACACTGCACCTGTGTATGTGTTCTGGGATTTGGAAGGGGAACCACCTCATGATATTGGACTGTGGTAAATCGTATCTGTCAATGTACATGTATTCCTTCTCCAGGAGTGAACTAATACACACATAATGATCACAAGTGTGTGGCAACAGCTGGGTGAAACAGAATATGGAATACAAAAATACTTTAAATTATTACAGGTAAAATTGTCTGTTCATCTGAGAGGTGCCTGACTCAGGTGCTCTGCCTGCTTTGCACCTCAATGGGTGATCAGGTTTGGGCACTGGGCAGGGCATCCTTTGAGGCAGTTCAGAATAGCACAAGAGGTGCTTTGTACAGAAGGAATGCACACCAAAAAAAAAAAGGGGAGCTTCTTTCTCCCAATCAAAAGTCTCCCCTTTACTTTAACACTGTAACCTGGCTGATAAAAGCAGATTTAGAATAGATTGTGGCTACACAATGACCTCTGCTGACAAAGCACCACCTGCTTTGGTCAAAGCTTGGGCCTCACCACACCGCTCCCTGCCACCCCTGTGCGGGCAGATGGCTGCAATGCAGACTGGCTCAGGGATAAGTAAGAAGGAAATTTGTGGAAGACTCATCTGACCAGGAATCACAAACATTTTGCTATGACTCTGTTCTAGAGATGGTCCATATTCAATGTATTTCTAACAACAGTAAGTTTTTGTGTCAGG
>JAWWES010000133.1:14448871-14500523 GCA_035583135.1 Lophotriccus pileatus
GCAACTTCAATTAATTATTTACATTTAGATTGGGATTATCTCCTGTTTCCTTGTTTTTCTTTTCTCACTTCCACTGAACTTAAAATGTTTCTACGTAACCACGTATAGCCAGCTATATTTTCCTTACTGACTTTGCCAGATATCATCAGGAAAAAAAAAAACCAAAGAAAAAACAAACCACATAAAAATGTGTGAAACCATGAGAGGAGGAAGATGAAACTTTCACATCATTATATTCCTTTGTTTCTGAGAGAGTCAAGCAACAGCTGATGTTTAAGATACACCTATGAATTCTTTGCAACAGGGTGATACGAGCCTCTGTCTGCAGCCTGTCTTCATAGCTGGAGCCAAATGATGCCATTACTGAAATGCTAATTGTCACTGCAGGGACCATTGCCCCTGGGTTCATCAAAGCACTGGCCATGGCTGCAGGATTTGAGCTTGGAATGATCCCTGCCTGATAAACTCCAAGAATGAGCAAAGTAGGCTCTTGTCTGTCTGAAAGACTGTAGATGTCCCAACAAGCATTCACCACTTCAGAGTCTGAGTTTCAAAGTATTTATGCAGCAGATGTTTGCCCTTTGGCCTTTTCTATAAATTACTTTTTTATACTCACACAGATATGTGGTGGCAGCACTGTGAATTTCTGCTGCAGGAGTGCTGAGCTGGAAGAAATCAAATCTCAAAGACCTTAGTAAGATGCTGAGAGTCCAGTTTCTTGCACTGAAACTTTTGACACCTGTACTTCTACCTAATATCATTTAGTTTTCTGTGACACTGAGCAGTGACACAACTCTTCCTACTTGCAGTTGTGACAGACCAATATGTTTTAGACAAAGAAGGAGCAGGAGAACAGAAAGAGAAAATTTAGACTCAGGCATCCAAAATGCAAGGGACCTAAAATGAAGAACAATAAAAATGACTAGTCAAAATTTCTGTCTTGGTTCTGCCTCTCTGTAAAGTAAGGATCTTAACAGCTACATCCCTCAAAAACTCATTTTAGGGATTTTAATATTTGCTAAAGTTCTGAAGAAATATTGTCTATTCTCTTTAATTAAGTTCCTGGGAAGAAAGCGAGTTTCGTGTTAGCATGAATCTGTCTACCTTTTCTTTCTCTAGTAAGCAAAGTAAACAAATCCTGTCCCCAGTAATATGGTCCACATTGCATGTGAAATATAGCAGGTAGGACAAAATGAAATTTTGTCTGTGGGAGCTTTGCTGTTTTTATTACTGTATTCTTGCAGTAAAATAGATGTTCATCCATAGAGGAAAAGAAATACATTAATAGAGATGCATTTTGTTTCCTACATCAATTTAAACTTTGTTTTCAAATATGGGTTTCATGCCCATGAAATAATATTGCCATTTCACTCAAGTCAGTGATTGCAACAGAAAACGTCTCCTTGGCACTGCTTCCACCTCCCCTGCTGCTGGATAATTCCATTGCTTTGGTACCTGGGCTCTGGTGCCATGGCCTTTACACACCCTGATTTGTGATGTGGGAAGGGCCCTGGTTCCAGCTCCTCCCTGCCCTCTTGCCCTCAGCACACACACTTAGGATGAATGAGAACTTCCAGGGCAATAACCAGAGATTCTCTCCCAGAAAAGAGTGGCCATGCTCTTTAAGAGAACAGGAATAGTCATTTGTGTCTCTTCTCCTCTTGAGAGCTAGTTCTGTTCTCCTCTTACTGGGGTGGGGTTTGCTTGCCTTTTAAAACAGTAAGATTAATAAGTAAGTTTTCCTCTCACACAAATATTGACACAGCTCTCTACAAACTTAGGCATATATCAGAGCTTTTATTTAACTTGGAGCATACTGTGGAACTCGATGACCAAGAGTGTTAGAAGAATTTTATTTTAACTAAAGTGTGATTCTGCTGAGCTTGCAGAATTCATGAACCTTGGCTGGGAGAGTACAGGCCCGTAGTTCTTCCTATAGCCACAACTCATGGTGTATCCATCCTCAGGAGCTGCTGTTCTCTGTGCAGAAACAGGGAGGGGAGGATCAATATGGGAAAGGAGCAGCACAGAGCACCCATTATTGCTTTGTTCTCTAGTTAAACCTTATATCTGACAGTTATATCAGTTTCAGTCAATTAAATTTCCATTGTATTATTTCTTTTACTTGTCTTGATCTTTAGACAGTCTCAAGATAGCAACTTCTATTTTTTGGAGGAGAGAAGGTACCTTTTTAAATCATTAAGGCCAGAGATATCCCCTACTGTTGGCATTCTCCTTTCCTAGGAACAGGTTTCAGCATGAACTGATTGTTTTGATGTTGACAATAATGTGTTTTTAGTGCTGTACTGTCCAGTACAGCCAATCTGCCAGTGCCCATCCAATGAGGTATTTCTCAGAAAATTCCCAAGCATGCTACAAATGCACTGGCAATTGTGATGTTGTTTGAATCCTTGCACTGCTTTTGACCAACTGAATCACAAGGTATTCATTGCCTTAGTTATTATAGTAGGACAAACAATTCCTAAAATAAACACCGAAGAAGAAATAAAATCAGTCAAATCAAAATATGCATCTCAGAACAAAGCTATTAAAAGATTACTGAGAGGTACTTCAAGGACTGTAAGGTCTGTCAGACATGCAGTACTAGAACCAGATGAAATGATTCAACTGATGCATCAAGTGTTTTCACTGTAAGTAAGTGGGAAAACTCGGTGAGGAACCACAGCCCTTGAGTTGGGTAAGCAGCATGATAGCTGGTGGAAAAAAATTACAAAATCCATTTGCATAGAGCAATTCATTTTTACAGGATGGTACTGAGATAAGCTCAATAAAAGTTGCCTGCAGTTGAGGAAATAATATCTGAATTGACTGGCAAAAGCACAGACTATCTCACAACCACTCAATTTTGTATTAAACCAGAAATTGTTTACCCTAATCTCCACATACGGATTAAATTTTCTGAAAAGAATATTAATACTGCCAGCCAAAATGCTAAGACTCCTTGAGATAAATACGCTGATGATCAGCATGCTTGGGCCTAGTAATTTGCAGTTAGCAGAAACTTGAGGTAGATCACGTCTGCAACATCCTTTTGCTTCTAAAAGCAAGCTAGGGATTCATAACTAAAATAAGGGAGAAACAAGAGAAGCAATGAATGAAAACAGTGTTATACAGGGGTCACTTGCTCTCTGTTATGAGTATACTTTAAATCTGGAAAGGTTAAAGCAACATGACAGCGACCCATGCCCTACATATGAGGAAGGGCAGACTAATCCAATAAGGAAAAGATTATGGTATATACCCAACCTTGAAAACTGCAGAATTACAACATTGTAACAGAATATGTCTTAAATTTTCAACCTACAGGAAGTAGAAAAAGTGTTTAAAGTCTCCAAATCTATCAACCAGACTAGTTATGAGACAGTTTTAAGAGAGTCTGGAAACACGCAAAGATGTAAACAACAAGAAACGACTAAATGTTTGCTGTTCTGTCAGTCTGGCCAAACATCAGGAGCAAAGGACCTCATGTACATAGTGAGTTCAAAGAATAAGAACTAACCTAGTAACTCCTTCTAATACTCAGACCACTGAAAACCTGAGCTCTGAAGAAGAACAGATCTCAGAGAGAAGTGTGAGCGCTCTGAGAGTTACCACGTGCTGGCCAAACATCACCCAGGTTAGCAGTGACCTGAGAAGGGAGAGTTGCCATTACCAAAGCAAGAGCTGCCAAATCTGCATTTCTCTCTGGTATGAAATGTGTAAGATAAATATGACAGCAGAAAAACATGAAACCAGGCACAAAGTCCATGAGGTGTTGTATCTAGAAAGGGAGGTCTGGACAGATTATTCCGCTGTCTCTTTGCAGCCTTGCTTTCAGCAAGAAATGTTTGGTTCTCAGCTGTAAAACTGTTTGTGTATATTTTATTATAACTACAGGTTTCTAATTATCATCATCCATGGTGCCAAAGTGACATTTCCTAATTACTTTCTTTTTCCAGTCATCTGAGCAAGTGTGGCAGTGCTGTTTAGATTAGGTTTGTTCTGTTGCACCAGGATATTTTAGAACAATGTGATTATGCATGGTTGCACCTCGCTAGCTACTACTATCATGACAAGTACAGAAGTTAAATTATGAAGCAAACGTAAGCTTTGAAGAAATTTTTATTTAATCTGTATTCCCCTGTTTCATCTGCTCATCCATCCAGCACAATCTGCATCATTATTAACCACACCATATTTCTAAAAAAGGAGTGTAAAAAGTAAGACATCTGTGTTATAGCATTAATATATTCAAAGGTTTTTACTTTCATCTTCCAGGCATTAACACTGTGTAAGTGCAATGTAGGCGCAACTTACAGCATCGATGAGATACCACAAGAAAAACGTACGAAGTGTCAAAAAAGAAGGAAAAGGAGATACAAGTAGACCAAGTATTATGCAAAAAGAGGACTTTTATTCATAAATAGAGCACTTTTGCCTATTGCTCCTATATACATTTATTTCTAATTGCTACCACAATTTTTAAGGCACTGAGGCAAGCCTCCAGCAGTGTGCTGAAGGTGTGTTTGTGCTGTTATGCCCTCTGGCTTTGCTGCCAGCCTATTCCCTTAGATCAGAGCCAGAAGGCAGACTGTTTTCGAATACCGATCACCTCACCCGGACCTAATCCTTTGAGTTCTCTTTGGCATCTATTCCTTCTGCCAGTTTCCTCTTCTGTTCCTCTCTTTTCTTCTGAAGTTGACAACAAAGACATCCTCAGGGCCCTCCTTGATGTAAGACCACTCTTGATGTTGTTACAGTGTGGTTTTTTTTTTTTTTTGTACCCTAAAGTTGCGCTACTTTTATATTCAGCTAGCACAATATTTGCACACCAGAAGATAAAGAAAATAAGAATATGTTACACAGAATGATAGTTTCTTTTTTTATTTGTACACCTTGGTCCTTTCAGTGGAAACCTTTATTCTTTTTCTGTCATTCATCTACATACCTGATCAAGAACCTAAAGGTATCTTTTTACAGGCTGTGCTGCTTATATACCTTAAATTGGCCTGACCTGCCACTTTTAATTTTAAAAAGATGTCTGTATGGGATGTGGATGAATATGGAATTTCTATGAAGCACAAAACTTTTGAACGGTTCCTGTCCTCTGTGATAGTGAGTTTTAAAAGGGAAATCTCCAAAGAGCTAATTAGTAGACAAGTAGAGCTCAGGCTGAACAAAGCTGAAAAGATAGCAGATAACTAAAAGGACCTGGCCATAGCTGACAAAAATCAAAGCACTGACAGAGAGCTGGCAGTAACCTTGGGCTGCTAACTGACAGGGACAATAAAAAAAGCCTCTGAGTGTGGCAGAGAGTGACAGCCACAACCACAGGCTCTCTGAAGGGCTTGAAACCTCCACCAAAACGAAGATATAATCTTCTGCCTGGCAGCACCATACACTTTTCCCTCCCTTTCCAAACTGGAGAAATTGGAGCTTGTCTAAATAAATCTGCTGCACGAATGTGAACTGAGAATGGAAACGTTCAAGAGTGGCGTGCCAAGTTTAGAGACAAACCTGTGGTCTGAGGGGACATGTCTGCAAAAATGTAAGTTTGATTGGGGGACAGTGGAGGTTTCCTTTGCTTACCCTGACACTTTTGCTGGAGCAGCCACATGGTTGTTTGTCTCTCTGTAAATCTGCATGAGATAAACGTTCAGCACAAACTATGAAAGACATTTATGCTCCCTGAAATGTGATATAAAATGGAAACCACAGTTAGCTTCTCTGCAGTTGGCAGGGCAAGGGAGATGCTCCTTGCTGCATTGTATCCATAGAGGAAAATGTGCTTGATCTGATTCTAGAATTCACTTACATGTCACTTAATAAATTGTGGCAGTACTTCATATTTGTATGTCCTCACTGATTGTAAGCATTTGCACACTGTGATCGACAACCTGTGAAACACTGTTCAGCAAATAATCATTCACGAACTAAGACACTGAGAAAATGCACACATGTAGCAGGTAACATATTGGACCAGCAACCATGCAAATAAGTTATGCAAAAAAGCCATGGAGATCATTTGAAGAGACAGTAGAGATGGTAACTGCAGGGAAACCAAGACTGTAGAGTGCTGAGAGCTTTGATGAAATAGTACTATCATTCCTGAAATCACCATAAGAAGAGACTGAGTGTTGCTTTTGGGCGTAGTAATGTTAAGACAAAGATTATAAAACTTGATTTTCATATCTTGGTGTTCTTCCTGGAACCAATTTTACTTCTTTCATAGAGTGAAACAGTGACTGACTGTTTTTAGAGGTGGACAGTTTCTTTTATCCTAAAAGCTGTACTGAGCTTACTAAATATCAACAGTCCCCTTGAGTCCTAGAAAATCGTAACACAATTACTTGGGAAATCTCTCTTATTTTGTGGAAGGAATGGAGATGATTTTAAGGTTAAAGAAGAGCTGAAATTTCCTTTACACGCTCCAGAAAATCACCACAGCACTTAATTGTTCTTGTCCTAAACCCCTCACTATGACCCAGTGTCTTGGATGTGTGTGTTTAACTTGATCTTTCAGCTAGAGGATCAGTTATGAAGTGTCCTGCATGTAGTTGAAGCATTAAATATGGTTTAGAAATAGTACCTGCTCCAGATATGCAGGAGAAATTCAGTATTATTATTTGAATTTGTTTAAACTCTTAAAAAGATCTAAGTCATTTTTTCAAAATTAAGACTGCTCTTTGATAGTTTCCATCTATCTGCAAGCCAGAGCAAATCCAATATCTTATAGAAATTGGCTAAAACCTCATAAAAGAGATTACTTTTTACTTCATTTATACCTGTAAATTAGCAACCTCAAGATTGGGAAATTCTTTTATTTAGAAATTGTAGTTCTAAACCAGAAGACAGAAAGGTGACTTAAGAGATCCTCTGTGTCATGGGACAGTTACATGCCACAGGACATCCTGCAGACAGCCTGTAGTTTACATCTGCAGTCAGAGCTGCGCTCTATATAAGAATCTTGATTTAAAAAACCTATCCTGGGATGCTCTGATTGTTAATATTTTTAAAATTTCATTCGTCCAATTTGTCATCTATTTTCATTCTCTGTTTCATAAGACCCAAATGGCCTTTGATTATGCTTCATTTCTCCTTCTTCAAAACCATGTTGTTCTTAGTCTTTGGCCTGACCTGTCCCCCTAAGATTTCTTTTTCCCTTCTTTCATGCTACATGTCTTACAGTCTCTTTTTAAGCCTTTGAGTTCTTCTTCATGGCTCCCACTTTCTTCTCTGCAGGTGTCTCTCATTCCTTGCCTACATACGTTTCACTTTCACCCCCTGCACAGGATACACTTCCCTCCCCTTTCTCTCAGAAAGGAACTCTACTCTTCCAAGTGCGTATTCTTTATTCTATTTATGACACAACTCTGTAACCACATATGAACCAGAGCAACATAAAAGGGCCAGCAACAATATGGCCACCTACTTTCTTGAACTGTTTTTCTCTGTTTTACTGCACTGTATTAGCAGCCACCCTCCCCTTATAAAAAGGTTCACAACTTCCATCTCTCTTTTTACACTGATACAGCTGAAGAGAAAAGCTTTTAAAATCCTCTGCTGTTAATCTTTGTGCTTCAATTCCTTGCTGACTAAAGAACTGGTATAGGTTAACTTACTAACACATATATATACTAAAACCCTTGTAAATTAGTTTTGGAAGGTAGCACTGTACTGCAATATACTCAGTGCATTCAAAATGAATACAGTTATAAGGGTAATGTTCATTTCTAGTAGCAACTGAAACAAAATCTGGCCAGTTTAACTGAGATTGACATTAATATATCACTGAGCAGTTAGTTATATCACATGAATTAGATATTACAAATTCAAGAACCATTTGTTATGCTTTTAGTACAAATTTTCCTGACATAAGTGAGATAGAGATAAATAGCCAGTCACAAAGATGTCATTTGGTCTCTTGGGGCTATATTGATGATTCCTGCTGAGAAACTCTAGCAGTAGTTTACCATGAAATAAAATGTGGAACAGGCATCTGTGTTTTGGTAGGGGTCTTTTGTGAGTGGTCCCTCACTTTTTAATATTAATTTTTATGAGAAGTGTATATATGTGTGTGTTTTGGCAGAAGAAACTCCACTGAGAAATTCTGGAGTCTTCTCCATTTAAGTAATATTAAAAGAAATGTCATAACTTAATGATGAGTTCTACTTTGTTGCTTCTTCCAGCAGAAGGTGAACAGCTTTAAGCAATGAGGCTTTATTTTGGGCGTTACTTAGATAAGTCTCTACTGTCCTTTTACCAGAACTACCTTGCACAGCCTTTCTGGTTTCAGTATACTCACAGCTCTAGTAATTACCTTCAAACTGTGGGTACCTAAAAAAAAGTTAATTATTATTACTTGCATATAATATTTCATTTTTGCAGGTTGCTTCTGTATTCTTACATCATTTTCAATTGTTCAAAATCTTTCCTCCCTGAGGTTTGTGGGAATTTAGTAGCAAACTTAGAAATGCTGCCTCTTTATTCTGCTTCAAGACAAAAATTCAGAAATGAACAAATTCTCTCTTGGGTAAATGTTCTGTCTTCTAATTCACTCGCACACTGACACGGACCTGTGCTCAGGCTGTGTAATCTTTCTCCAGCAGTTTTTTGTGACTTGTGGGCAGCACTTGTGGTCAGTGAGCACTTCTGATCCTTAGGGCCAGCAGGTGGGATCTGTTTATCTACAGCAGTGTGGCAATTGCAGGAGTCATTCTTGAAATGCTAAGGCTTCCTTTCCTTAAATAAAAATATCCTCTACTCACAAGATGACTGACGAACATCGTGCCCCTTTAGAAATGTCCGAATGAGGATGTCTGTTAAAGAGCAGCTCTTTTTTATTTATTGTATCCTTGCTAGCATGATTTGAGTCTTCCTGTTAGGCTGCCTTTTACCCGGGTCTATAGTGGAATGTGTCCTCTCTGAGCCTCTCTGTGCGCACAGAACCCGTTGGCACTGATGAATAACTAGACGCTGCTGTGAGCCTGGGAGGACTGGGGCCTCATGGGCCTCATCTGACTCTTCTGAAACTACTTCTACATTCCAGTGATGTAAATGAAGGCTCCCCTTGTACAGTAGTGAGAAGCAAGAGCAGCTATGTGCTTGAAGTGCCTTTTCTTTTAATATGCACATTCCTTGAATGCTGCCTGAAATGACCAACAGCAGAATGTAAAAATGAAAGCTGAAGCTTCTGCCAACGCGATCCCAGATCATCTGTTACAGCAGGACTGAATATTTACTGAAGAAACATAGTCACAAAATTAAATTAATATGAATGCTGCCAACACAGACTCACAGAGAAAATGTGGAGAAATCTAAAAATCTCTTTTCTTCTAGTCATACTACACTGCACATCCTTCTGTAGTTTTCTTCTTTTTACGCATAATAAAGCTATCAGACACTGCATGCATACTTTGGTCCACTGTAGAGATTTTTTGGAGCCAGGGGTATCTTTAAGCAGCAGCTACAAAGAATTATTTTGTGTATATCTGGGTGATATATTTGTAAGAACTGGGTCTGAAAAGCGAATACTAAATTTTCTCTTATTATTATAATTTTGAAGTAGTTTCTGTTGCATTAGTTGAATAGGATCTTTTTCAATCTTTTCATTAAAGGAATTCGCTTTCCTCTTCTTCAACAATTTTATTTTTAAAAAATCTTTTATTTAAATGAAAATCAATAAAACCTCTGTGGAAGCTATTTGCTGCTAAGTGCATTTTAGAGAGACAACAGACACTCTAATGGTTGCTAGAGTTTTTGTGTTTTATTATGAGGAAATGGCTTCTGGTAAAATATACCTGCTGGAAATATGCATGCAAACTGTGATTTTGCCTATTTTTGATGGACAAATAATAATATCTGGAGCCATGAGTGTTTTCTTCCTACATTTATTTGGCAAAGAGCAACAGAGATTTTCCTTTCAGAGATTCATCTCTCCCCTGTAATAAATTCAAGCCGAGCTAAATCTGGTGTCTCTCCATGTCAAACAGGATGTGCGTGCTTGCTGTGGCGGGATTGCTCACAGGGAATCTTGCATTGCTTCCAGATTGTTTCCAAAATACATGAGTTTTATGGTTTGAGTTACTGATTAAAGGTCACTTCTCTATTTGTATTCTACTTTGACACTTCAGATGAGATGAAATTCTTGAATTATAAAGCTATTTAGGCAGCTATGAATTGTGCTGAGCAGTGAGAGCTCAGAGTTCAGCTCCCTGCTGACTAAAAAAGCCCCAGATTGTTCCCCTGGAAGATTCAAGGGCTGATTTCTTGAAGAGACTTTGTTGAGACCATAAACTGGATTTTGGAGCAGTCTTTTAATTGACAGTGGCTCCATTACGCTAATATATTTTAATACTGTACATAATTTTAGTTTCATAAGCATATTTTATAAATCAAAAGGAAGATGTGCCATTGTATTCAATGTAGTTAAAGAAAGTATTAACACCATTTAGAAGAACAAAACATGGCAATAAGTACGAAATAAAAGAGGAATTACACAATAACCTCTTCACACTAAAGATGTTACTTACTCACATGAAAAAGTGTTAATTGCATTTAAGGGTAAATTACAATTAAGTATCAACATTCCCTATTCTTGTCTGTTCAGTGACTGCAGTCAAATTATTCCTGGAATGAATCTGGCCTGGTGACACTGGTGACACCTGTGCCTGATGATTTTAAATGACACTTTTGATCTTAGGTCACCAGAGCCTCGTGAGGCAGTGGGCTGAATGACTGTGGCACTATCAGAGCTCTCACTTTGCTGGGCTTGTATCTCTTTGCCTTCCCCAAGGATCCATCAAGTGAAAATTGATGGGAGAGTGACACACAGCATAGGCAAAATAATCTTTAAATCGTATAATTTAAATTCATTCTGTGTGTTTTCATTAAAAGGTTTCACTCCATTTCTTAAATATTGGGCCATCACAAGTTTCTAGCGTACATTTCATTGCGGGGCGCGGGGGGTGCAGCCAAGTAGCTGTCAGAAAGATATTTGCTACAATTTCAGTTGTTAATGTAATTATTCAATAGCAAGGCTGCAGATTAGCTTAACTGAAGTTCCAGTTTTCTTCCCTTGCTTTCCCCAAATGACATGTGTGAAGAAAACACAGGAGAATTCTCCCACAATAGTTCAGGGAGGTGCTTGCATTACTCCAGTGCAAGGGAGACAAAAATATGCTCTGAAGAGTCTAATTCTCCACTTGTTTGATATTATGGCTTCTGGGTGCAGAATCCAGGAGTGTTTGCTTGACTCTTGTTGCTGTGTAACACTAAAACATTATGTGTTGATTCTGCACAGAAATTCTCAGTAAATTCTATTGAATGCCTAATAAATAAGATAGAAAATGCAAGCAGTTAAGTACCAAAGCTGTACAGTAGTACACATGGCTTTTAAATGTTACTTATTGCCTGTCTTTATAACAGTAAAGTGCATTCTAAGGACAACTGAATGAAATCACCTGTTGCTAACTGCTCCATTTCGGTTGGAAAGAAAAGAAACTTGCTGCAGTTTCTTAATAATTCTATGGGTCTACAAAGGCAAGAAAACAACATATTCAGGTTGAGCAGAAGCAATAGGGAATACAGGAGTTGCAGTTCACTGTTTTACTATGTTTTTATTAACATTTCTTATAAAGGTGATGTTTATATATTCTGATCCTTGTGATCTTCAAAGTTAAGCTTTCAGTAGGTCGAGGCTTAAATGACACATATCAGGATAGTTGGTTGGTTGGTTTTTTTTCATTTGCAAAGTGGCTGTTCTGTTTCAATTAGGCTACCTCAAAGAGTAATTTGAATTCATTCTGGAAAGGCACCCCAGCTAGGTAGAACACTTCTCAATCTTTAGGAGTTTATGAATTATGATAGCCTTTGGCTAATCATTTTGCAAGATTTATAGCCACTGCGTATTCAGTTGCTGACTATCAACCTTGTCAGGGGATAGAAAGACCAACATGATGGAAAAATCTGCTGCTGTCAGTAGCTTTTCTCCACTACCCTCAGAACAGGGCTCACAATCAGAACAGCCAGAAAAACACAGAAGAGCCCAGGAACCAAAAATACTTTGAGTGAAAGCTTTCATCTACTCCAAGTGACCCTGTCTAACCATTCAAACATCTCATATGATGAAAAAATTACACAACATAAAATCCAGATCACCAAAAGATGATAGGTTGGTTCTCATCAGAGGTGTTGCAGTGCTCATCTACCTGTCAATAGAAACACAAGACAATTCAGCCCAAAAGTCTTGGCAAATTATCGACTTAAATATTCTGCCTTCCACAAAGACAATAATAGTGATATTCTATTGATCTGCCAAATACCTTTGACAAATAAACTGGTGTTTATTTTCCACAAAGTTTTGTATATGTACCATAGGCAATGTGTCAGCAGCATAATGGTCAATATTAAAACCTGGATTATAATTTGAAGACTTGGGTCAAAAACATGTTTTGTACAAAGTCATAAAATTTGCCTGGAGGGCAACCATACCAATGAACTACTAAAATAAATTTACAAACATATAAGATATAATTGCTTGCTGTAATGATTATGGCAACACTGTAATTCCCTAAAATAATGACTTTGCAGTCAGGTTGTGTCTTACTTATAGGCTTCACTTTTTTTTTTTTTTTTAATGTTTACCTGTTTATTATTTTAGTTAGTCACAATTTCCACTAGTGATTCACTAACAACACTAGACAAGAAAAGCCTCTTTTTATCCTCAAATAATCCAACAAAAATTGTTTCACAGCCATCAGACACTACTTCTTCAGCTCCATCCTTCCAATAGATCTAGAAACCCTCAGTGATAGTAGCAAACAGGCTATATAAAAGAGAAACACAATGGCACCTGCCACTCTTAAAGCTGTTGAGTAGAAAATCAGTCTTCCATCCGTCCCAAAGTATTCCAGAAATTGTCTGTCCCCTCAAAAATCATCCCCAATACAGATACCCCAAAACATGTTCAATTTAAGGGAGACTTTTAAAGATGTAAACCAAGAAGTGTCATATTAAAGTAAGACAAATTGTTCTTTTCCTCCTCATATAATGATGGAGGCATTATTAATTCCATAGCCAATTTTGTGTCTGTTCAGGTAGCAATTTTGTGTGATGTGTTGTTAAAGCCTTCTATCAAGATCAGGAAATCAGCCTTTCTCATAGTCCTATCATAACTCCTCACTATGAGGTGGAGTAAATTGTCTTCTTCCACTTCAGCTCTCTATCAATAAATGGGGATAATTGTGCATTTTGCAACAAATTGGTGAAAATTTACTGGCAAGCCTGATACTCACAGGCTAAAAGCAGGGGCTTTAAAAAACATCTCCCTTCTTTGCTCATGTTGATCACCCTGAGAAAGAGTAACAAATGGTTTCTTTTTATTTCTTAACTTTATTAGAGAGTCTTAGAAAAATGTAAACTGGGGGCCAGGGGAATTTCTACACTGCAAGTAAGAAAACAATTATGAAAACAATAGTTATTAAAGAGTGAATGGTAAATACAACTGCATAAAGGAACCTGAGATCAGCTGCTTTGCTGAAATTAATTTGTGCTTTTTAATTTCAATTAATTTCAACTACACTAGAAGATTGTTGGAATTAAACCTGCAATGGATAAGCATTTTTAAGGATAGTAAATTACACCCTTTCCCTGATACTGCTGCAAGCAACTCCTGCTGGGGAAAAAAAAAAAGTGATGTGTGCTCCTTGCAATTCTTTTCTGAGAAATCATTTACTTTTAAGCAATAGGGACAATAAATGTTACCTCCTAAATACCGTGGGATTTGGGGGTAATTGATTAAATTAAAAATAGTAACATCTATTTCTCTAAAGTGTTCTTACGTATTTACAAATAGAGTGAAAGTTATTATCCAAGTACTACACAGAAGGAAACTAAGACACTGAATGTTATGTGACAAGTCCTCACTGACTTGAGTGGGTTACGGTCAAGCTATAAAATAATAAATAACATATGTATCATGTATCAAAATCTGTCTGGAACCTCAGATCACAGAAATTTGCTATGGGAAAAGATAAGAGGTTATACCTGTTGCCTGTTGCCTGGTTATGTCTCTTTACTACAAAAGAGATTCCTTTTTTCATTTTTTCCTTTTGCTAACAGGTCCAAAGGCTTTGTGCTTTCTTCCTCAGTGCCTTCACTTCTCACCCTCCATCTCAGTTCTACTTCCATCTTGAACCTCCTGCCTGTGCCTTTACACACTTCTCTCTGTGCTGGATTCACGGTTCTGAGGCTTCAGAGGACTCTTCCCTCTTTCCCTACCCAACATACTGAAAGGCATAGCATGGAGGTACAAAGGAGGCATTGTTGGGAAAGGGAACAGTAGGCATAGAGCTTAATCCAGCTTCCAACACTGGAAAGTTTATACATACACCTTTCCACAAAACGCTCTTGCAAATTTAGCTAATGTACTCTATGCACCTTGTATTAGCTTTGCTAACTCCACTGACCTTCACAGTAATAGACAATTCCTCATAATGAAGCAAAAACATTTCATATCTCTGTTTTAATTAACTGCAGCTATTACTCCAAATAATTAACTTCTATTCACTTATTCCTATCAATTAACCAATAGAAAACAGAAAATAAGAGCTATAAAGTAACGCTGAAACAACATACATTATTTAAGGAATGAAGCTTGGGGCTGGAGCTTGAATTTTGGTCAATTTGTGAACTGAGGTTTTAGTCTACAGCATTACAGAAAAGGCTAACTGCAAGTTTAGACCCAATATTAAAACTTGGCATAGTGTTGTTCACATGACTTCTCAGGGAAAGATGTAACAATCTATTCTCATTTATGGTGATGTATTTTATGGAATTTATCTAAATGCAAAGAATTGACAGGAACTGAAATACTGTTTTTTCTCTTTTCTATTTATATATTTGACTTGCAAATTCAGAGAGGGACATTACATTCAGGACTTTAAAAGAAACAATTTATCAATTAACCACCAGCTGTTGAGACACTTAATTCTTTTAAGGAACAAATCAAGCGACTCTTTCTCAGCCTTTTTTTTTCATTCTGGAGGGAAGATGTACTCCCTTGCAGGGTTTATTTTTACTGTCCATTCAGAAGGGTTTATTTTGAGTGATTGCAGGTGATATGTCACTTGTACACCTTTATTTAGTTATTTTATTTAAACTAATGCCCCCCAACTTAGATATGAATATCACAAAAGTAAAACTAATTTTGTAGGATAAAGCAACTTCACTGTACCTGGAACTAAGAAAACCCACACGTGTCTCTTGTCCTACAAGCTCTGGTGCAATTTGCGGGTTTTCATCCCTCTGTTCACTTGCATGCCTTGCTGGGGCAGCAGAACAGGTTCTGTGACTGTTCCTCAGCTGCCTAGTTTCTTAAATGGCTGATATAAAAATATTTAGGCTGAGATGTCGACCTGTGAACTACTGCCCACCAAGAATAAGAGGCCTGTATATTCTGTATTTCCTGCTATACGCTGCTCTTCATAGTACAGTTCTTGTTCTTTAAATACAGTATCTGTTGATTGGGGAATGTATTGCCTGAAAGTTTTATATTGCCCTCACACATATCATAGTCTGTTCACAAAAAAAGGTAAAGGAACTTTAAAGGAAACAGTAGCACACATAAAACATATATATATGTATGTGTGTTGCTTGTCTTACGCCTTGACAGCTTGTCTAATTTTCAGCCTCTTGAGATAGGAATGATTTCCTTTCTTACTTAAAGCATTTATGTAACAAATAATTTTTACAATCATTCTTGTCCTGCAGGCAATTTGTTAAAATGCTTTACTGGGTTTTTTGGACATTGAATGAGATCATATGCTTACTATTTCTGCATTGGCTGAGAACAATTTGTAGCCAAGTTTCTGGTGTAAACACTAATATTTAGGAGTCTGCTACCTCTGTGAAATCTCTTAAAGATTAGAGTCATGATGGAACACAGCATTCCAAGGAGCCTATACCCATGGGAACATACTGATTTCATTTCACTACATCTGGAGACTTATTTGAATATAACCCAACACACAGTCTTCAGCAATCCTAGACCAGTCAAAATAGTGCTGAGTAATTGCTGATCCTAAGTGACCAGGTAAAGAACTCTTATATTTAACAAGTTTGTGTGGTTATCATCTGAAAAACGTGCTGAGGACAGAGAGCTTAGGGAATTCAGCAGCACGGTGGATAAAATTGGAAATCCCTCTAAGATTTTCATTGCTTTCCAAAGTAACTAGGCTACTCTTTGAGCAGAGATGCAATTATTCATTTGCAGTCCACAAATTCACATGAAATGATCCCCTTTTCACTCTCCATTTGGATGACAGTATAGTGCAGAAGAAACAAGAATGTTTGCCTGATGGGCTATATGGTTTTATCCATGCATATCCAGAAATAATGGAACAAGTCCCTCAAACTTTCAAAAAATAATTTTCATCCAACAGAGACCTAAACTATGAAAAATTTCACTGAGCAGCCAGAAGTTTTTAGAAAGTTATGAGCTGCTGAAAATGGGGATAGCATGGAAAACGTCACACAACCTGAACAGTAGTAGTCATTTTCTCTCCTGCTGTAATATGTGACTATATAATTTATTCATGTCCCCAAAATACATTAGGTAAAAGGAAAGAATTCTTAGTGCTGGTAGACTTAACTCAAACCCTCTAAAAGTCAATAGAGTTTCTCATGTGTACGATTAAAGTGGGGATTCTGCCTCAATTAATTGTTTTCCAGTTGCACTAAATGAGCAAGATTCCATTTTGGTTGGAAATACAAAGTGCTTGTCAAAATGCCATTTCCTGCTGAATTTCAGTTTCCTGCCCTGGGAAAACAATCCCTAATAGCTTCCCCCTGCCTCCATTGACTAGCTCTCTTCATATTTTCCCTGCTTTTTGAAAAAATTACAACAATCCCTAAGCATAACATTGCTTACTTGCGAAGTATATTGTTTAAATTTAATTCTTATAGCTATTCAGAAATTAAAACATGCCATTTTTAGCTATTGGGCTGTAGTGCCTCCTCCTGCTGCTTTTCTGATCATCTCCACTTTTCATACTGAAACGAGTTTCTTTTGTTGTTCATTTCACAGAATTGGCTTAAGTTTTTGCTGGTTTATTTTTTTACACAGAAATGGAATTTTTTCCCCTGTATATATCTGTATATATAGAATCAGAATCAGGGCAGGGCATGTATTTAATTACACAGTACTTCTTATCCTTGGAACATTAATGGGCAAAGACAAAGTTTACTTTCACCAAAAAAAAGTTAAGTCCCTAATGTATTTAAATCCTTTTGAGTTAACAGGCAGCATTCACTGCAAAGTTTGTTTTTATACTACCTTTTGTTTCTTGAAACCATCAGAAATTTCTGTTTTACAGTAAAGATTGCAGGCTGTTCTAAGCAGGCCAGGACTTCCAAAGCATTATTTAAATGCCTCAGCTGAATACCAGCATTCTTTCATCCTATTTCACACACTGAAGTACTAAAAGGGTAAATAACTTGCAATATCATTTTTGACTGACTTGACTTTGGAAAAGGCACAACCTACATAAACAACTGAGCAGTTGTTAGGTGCTTAACTGGATCTCTAAATGATCCCATATGCTAGGCTGCTAATGCCGACAATGATTATAAACACCTCCGTTCATCATATTAATGAGTTATAGCCAATAGAAAAGGACAAAATCTATAACTTTTCCACAAACTTAGTTAAATGTCAAGGTTTTTAAAGGCCTAGTTAGCAAGTATATTAGATGAGATATGTCAGTTTCCCAATTTACGACTCTGACTTGTCTCTTGTGATTCCTTATAGCCTCTAGCCATTCTCCTCTTACCTGAGGCATTCTCTGGCAAAAACCTGATGCTTCCAGTCATTCTGCATTCTTGTGTTCCTTCAAAAATAATTGGACAGGCACCTCTCCATAAACAATCATCATTAGTCACATAAGGTACACAGATAAGAATACCATACAAATAAGTTTCAATAGAATGTCTTGAGCCAAATAATAATAATAATTTGGCCAGCATGCTAAAAATGTGATTGACAGGGAGTTAATGCACTTAACACTTTTCCAGCAGGCTGTTAAAATGAGTTCCTTGATGCTCAAAAAAGTCCTGCTCCCAGAAAAGTGACACCGACATTGACCAGTGAGTTTGTTGCTGTTCAGTAACCTGCTCCATTTCCAGACTATATGATTAAAGTCATTATGGGAACTGTCAGTGGGAGGGAAAAAAATGAAAACTGTCATAAGAAGGAACTGTTGGAAATCCTGGCTTTTTTTATAATGCTAAATATATAATGCTATAATATTTAAAATATTATTTGTAATTTTATTATCAAGATATCTAGCCATATAATAAGAACCCACATAATAAAATAAATCCTTTGAGGTTATGGTCTTAAATGGTATACATGACCATCTTTATTAGATTTATAGTAGGAGGGAAATATATGATCAATTTCCTTCTACATTAAAGGAGTGAATGAGCTTACAAAAAAAAAGAATCCCTATTTTAAAATATTACTATCATATTGAAATCCTCTAAATTAAATAAATAAGACTAGAGAGTGAGGGGGGAAAAAACCCAAGAATTCACAACTGAAGGAATTTTCTTTAAAAAACCACCGACCTGCCCACGATGTAATCCTGCAGAGCCAATTAGTTGCCTCATGAAAATGCTCTACATTAGAAAGATTAAATTGTCCTCATTTCAACTTGAAACTTTTGTAAATTTGTCTTAATATTTGATGCAATTATATAGTAATAATTTTACAGACTGTTTTACACTCTAAAATACCCCCTAAGTTCTGCTTTAACTGACCCACCAAATGCACTGTAAATTGTTGTTAGTTATATAGAGATTGCAAGACATGCCATGCATTGCTCAGATATAAATTATAGTATTTGTCTTGTGTTGGAATTTGATTATTTTAACAAATTCACAAATGTTTCAGTCTTAAAATGTTTAAAAATTTGGGGGATTTTCATATCAATATAAAGATCTGACCCTTTCCTTACTTATGTTTAAAATATTTTTATAGATCCAAAAGGGTGCATAAGAAGACCGTGTCTTTAATACAATAATACCAACACTATAATTTTCTTATATTTATTTTTCTTTTCTCACCTGCTACGCTTAGGTTTTGACATTAAGAATATTGCTTTTGATATTTTCAGCATTAAAAACCACTTTATGCTTTGGTTCCATTTTACTCCCAGTCAGAAAGATCAGAAAAAGCTCAAGTCACACAGTGAGAAACTTTATCCACTGAATGAGACATTATCCATTCCACCAGACTACAAATCAAAGAGTATCTCTTAGGCTGCTTAAAAATTCATTTTAAAATCTGATCCTGATTGTACTTTTATGGTAATTTCATACCATCAATCATCCTTTTACCTTTAGTCTCTAGGTCCACTGCTTTCCCCATAGATCTCATTCTCTCTACCTCATTATAATTCTTTAGGTGAGAAAACAGGGTAAGAAACCTTAACAGAAAATGAGAGAAAGATGTAAATTTCTTGAGAAAAGTCAGGTTCACTAAGAAGCACAGCTAATGATATGTTCTGATCTATGTTTTTCTTTTTTTTCTAAATTAAAAGATGGAGGGGGATAGAATAGAGTGAAAAACATATTTGCCATGAAAATAATGTGTTTGTAATCTGCATTCCAACTCAACAATATCATTTATACAACTAAGCTGTCAAAATACCTTCTTACATGGAGTTCCTTAAAAAAAGGATTTTTGGAGCTCCACAGAACTTTTCCTAATTAAGTGCTGAACGTCCTAAAATTCTGCACTTTCCATTACAACTAAGGCTGACCCCTCTTTGCTAATCCTATAGATTATGTAAATTGCAGTTATCAGGAAATGAAACCAACTGCAGAGTGCCAGAAACACCCTGATCAAACAGCCTTTCTAACACCTGAACTTAAACTGCACCATGATATCAAATGAACATATAACCCTGTTTATGACTTCAGCAGTACTGAAGCCTTCACCAAGGAACAGCTGATCATAGGAGGGAAAGCTGCTGTATATTGTTCTGTCTACCTGTTCTCTGGGGCATCTACAGTTCTTGGAGACAATCAAAATCTGGTCTACCTGTGGTGGTTTCTACAAGAGTCATACTTTCCCAGAGACCAGTGTTATAGTTTCACTCTTTTCATTTGAAACCTGGCCAGAACGGAAAGCCTTTTTTACAGCATGGGGAGATATGACAAATAATGAACCCACTGCTCAAGACATCTAGTCTGGAAGAAAAACTATTGTTAATCACAAGGGAAAATTATTTTCCCAGTACTGTGGGCTCATCCACATTACAGTTCCTAATGTCTTTAACAAAATGTAGCCATAAAACACTGAATACTGGTAATAGCAATAATCCCTCCAAAATGGTTTGTTACCAGCAGTTAGTGACCAGTTTCTTAGTTAATGGCCTGAGGGGAAAGGCTTTAAAAAAGCTGTATGCACTGTTTCCTCTCAGGCAGTTTAACTGGCTGCATTAAACTGTATTTTCATTGAGCTTCCTAACATTTGTACTCTGATAAAATTCTAGTCAGGGAAGGGAATAAGGCGGTGGTGGAGTATGTCATCACTGTACTTTGTAACAGAAACATTAAAAAAGAAAAAAAGCTCTTGAGTGTCTTCCTACCCTGAATTATGTTAGGATTTGGTACTGATAGTATTAATAAATGTTAAAGCCTTTAAATATCATGTAAAATTAAAAGTAATTAGCAACTTTATCTGAAGAAAGATGAAAGAGTCTTCAGCTTTATGGTATGATACAATGCCCTTGAAACAATCAGGGAATACAAGAAAAAACATTATGTGCTTTCATGCAAAATCAAAATGCTAATCTGAGATGCTCATTTATTTTCATAAACCAAGTAAAATTAGTACCTTATTTGGAGGAGTATCACATGCTAGCATGATACTGGATAATATTAAAATGTTAATAAAACATGAGTATAGGAGGGCTTATAAAGCAATTAATATACAGTTTTCATTTGTATTTTCCTGAGTTAATACATTGTTTCACAAAGTGTTTTCAACTATATCATTGATGTACTACCTTATCCAAGTGGGAATTTTTTTTAAATATACATGCTTTATCCATACTTTATAAAAAGCATTTTCAGTACATGAAAATACTGTACAGCACAGTGCTCTATTAACAGGTAAAACACAAATATTCCTTCACTATTTCAGGTGTGTAACAAGCTGTAAGCCAGTCAAACCCATAAACAACACTGTGCTGATTCCTCTGCCTGTCTCCACAGCTCACTGGGCTCAAATGCCATCTCTTCGTTTTCCGCTCGCATGGGTAAAAAGACTCATTAATCAAGAACTTTTTCCCAAGTATGGCAATAAAGTCAAAGGAATGATTGGCATTACACAGGATGCTCTGTAACATACACACAGGAATATAGGCTCTCATTAGGCACAGCATATTAAAAAAAAAAACCCAAACAAAATACTGTACATCTTTGCTTGCACTAGGTAGGATGCAGGAATGAGAGGGAAAAGAACCACGCAGGGTGTGGAGGAAAGTGGGGGTGACTGGAGGGTATTTGAGGCTTCTGGAGTCCCAGCATGAATAGATGGAATCATTACTGGGGGACTCTGACAACCTGCCTTACAGTTTTGGTGAAAGGCTGTAGATGGCACAATCCCAAGTGAATCCAGTTTTGTGTTGGAGACTGATGTGAGGGTTTGTTGGGACAGAATTATTCCGTTTGTGTACAGCCCGTGTGAGGCACTTGAGCAGTTGGTACCACTACCCAGCCACATTATAGTGAAACTGGCTTTTTCAGGAACCTTGCTTTTATTAAAGTGCTATTGGAGCATTTCTTGCTGTCAGGTCTCTCTACCACCCACCATAGGGAGAATCCTATTCCGAGCAATTTGGGATGTACCATAACTTCTCTATGCAGTAGACTGTAATTTTACAGAACTACAAGTGTTTTAAAACAGCATTCTCATGCTGAGGTGGACTTCTAACTGTGTCATCTAACTATATAGTCAACTGAATTATGATGAGTTGAATGAACTTCATCACAGACAAAAATTTAGAAATAAACAGATGTGGTGCTTTTTGGAAACACACTGTTCATGCAGTTAAATCAGTCCTAGAATGTCTTAAGTAAATAAGTACTGCTAATAATCAGCATTAAAAACACTGAAATGGAACAATTAGGTAGCAACACTGGTAAGTGGAAATGTGAAAGGGACAAAGAAAACTAGCAAGAAGTGGAGAGAAGAGCTTATGCTTTGAGAGACAAAGGTTTTCATGGGAAGTAAAGGCTGAATACCCTTGGGAAAGGCCCTAAACAAGAAAGGTACTTATTTTAGAGAGAGGATTTTATATGTTGTAATTTGCAATTACAACAAGCATTTTTCTTTAATATCAAAATAGCAACTGCACTTTTTTTTCTTCTTTGTGTGTTATATATAAGAGGAGCTTGAAAACCTTACATTTTTTGTGGTTTTCACTGCCTTCTTAATCCTCAAAATATCAGGTGTTAATTTGGGTTTTGCTGGAGGACATTTTTGTGGATGTACCTCCTGTACCTTAATTGAACTGATAAGAGAGAAGGGACTGAACATTTAATAATACATTCTTCCTTCAAAAAATTAATGAAACAAGAGTATGAAACATTAATGGAATTACTTCATATTAAACTATCCAGAGAAAGTGCTAAACATAAAGGGCCTCATCATTCAGGTGACCATATAGGTTAAGCGCTGTGTTTGGATAGAAGGAGACTGGGGGAAATCTGGGCTCCCCTGGACATTGTTTCATCTCTCACCCCTACAAGGGGCTGAGCTGTTACATCCACTTGTCTGAGGCCAGGCAAGGTTTCAAAACATCAAACTGAAGGCTAGTTCCTTTGAGCTGAGGGACTTCTCGGTTCAAAAGCTTAGCAGAGGAAGGAAAAGGGAGTGGACTAAAAGCAAGAGAAAGAGATGAGGTAGAGGAAAGGCATTTTCTTGGCCCTGGAGCTGGCTCGGTGGCGTCTGATTTGAATGTTTTGAAAGCAGAATTACTTGTGTTCAATTTGGATCATCTCAGTTAAAAATAAAACAATTTTTGTTCATTTTGAATACAAAGACATCCCAAAAGCTGAGGCATTTCTCTTTTGGCTGTAGAAATTTTAAAGTCATTGTAAAATCCCGATTCTGCTATGGCTTTGGACGCAGCAGTATTTTTTTCACACTACACTGGTGATTTCTGTCATGTTCACCACAGAAGCCACCTAATGGAGGAAAAGGTCCTGGGTCTCACAATCTCCATAGCAAGAACTGAACTGGCAATTAGCAATGTGATTTCTAGATCATTTTCTTCCACTGATGACAAAGCAACAGCTAATGAATAAGGTTGGAATTTGAAGAAACTGTAGCTGGTGGCTTTTGTGTTTAACAGTATTGTGGCAATTTACACAGATACACAAACTGCCAGATACAAAAATAAACATTTTAAAGTTACTTTTTAAGAGCATTTTGTCATAAGGATGACTGTATTCCCTACCAGTTGTTTTGCAGGAAGTTGTTAGCTCAGGCAGGCTGGCAGACGAGTGCCCCGCTGGTGCCAAAGCAGTGATTCTTTGCTTACTTGGTTTGTTCCTGTCATTCTCCAAAGAACTCTCAACTTGTTTCACTTCTCAATGTTTTATTTAAATCTCAGTGAGATGATGGAGCATGGGAAAAGGCCTCCTATTTCATGGCTGAGCCGCCTTTCAAACCTGCAGGCTCAAACAGAATTGCAAAGTATTATGTGACCCTTTGCACTGACTGTTCTGTCAAAGCTTTGGCCTCATCCTGCCCAAGTGGTCAGTAATGAAGAGATCTCTGCCATGATTTCTGCAGTATTAGCAATGGTGTGAAAATACAGCTCTTCCATTAAAAAAACAAGAAACAGAAACACACAACAACTTGGTTTTGTTTAAAACCTTTTTCTGCTTTACTCCTCATGCTAATACATTTGTGACAAATATTATTTTCCCAGATGACATTTGTACAGTAGGTCTATAGGAAATGTCAGCCAGAGGAAAAAAAACTCCTGCATTAATCTGCATTCTGAAAGCCTTCTCATTATTTCTCATCCAAACCAGGAGCTTACTAAATAACAAAATAGAATGCAAATAATAAAATAATGCAATTAAGTTCATATAAAACTAGGGTTGTCCAGAAATAGCAGAGAAAAACTGCACATCATATTTATGTGTGTATATACATTCATTATGAAAGATGCACTGATTTTATGCACACTTTATATTCTTATCATTCAAATCATGTTGGTGGAAAAAAAAAAAAAGGAGAAATTAAGGTGATGCTGCGCTGTGGAACATCATCCAGTGATGAGCACAATGGAATCTGTCAGGGGTCATCTTCATGGATCCTTTCAAAACAAATTTCTGCATGGGAACTGCAGTGGGGCCAAAAAGGAAAGTTCAAAAATATCCCCAAATATATGAGACTTTTAAAATGAATGAGGGTGATTTCTTCATATTTTTATCAGATCAGATTACATCTAATGTTTGCAAGAAATTAATACCCAAATTTTTGATCTGAACAAGGAGACAATGAGCAATCTTTCCTTGACCACTTGCTTTATACTAGTAATGATTACTGACCTCTATTATTCCTCCTTTCTCAACTCATTCTAGTCTATGTGAGTCTTTCTCTCACAGAAACGACTCCCTACCCTCAGTTGCTTAGATGATTACGCACAGATCCAAGGACAAACCTCCAGGGGGAATGTCATGGAAAACAGGGGAATTATATACACAGTACTAGTCCCCTGAAAAATGATAGATGTCCAGTATGTCCATCCAGTCCATCCTTGCCTTAGGAATATAAAACTGTGCAGTTTCATAAATGTACTGGTCCAGAAACTGGAGCACAGTATGACACATTACAGAGTCTCTGAGCTATTTTCTTTATCAAGACAAATTACTGTAATTTTTCTTCATCTATTATTTTAACAAGGAAGGTTCAGAATGTTCCTGATACCAAAATCAAAAAAGGGTCTAAGGCAAGAAGAAACATTCTTCTACCTACCTTAAAAACAATCTGAATTTAAGCTTAGAGCAGAGAACAGAAGATATCCAGTTCGAGAGGTTACGCTCAGGGAACAAGGATGATGTGTGACTTGGATGGCCACTTAGAGGGAAGAGCCCTTATAGTTCAGAAACCAGAAAGAAAGTAATTGCCCAGCAGCCACTGACAGAACATAATAAGTAACTTTGTGTAAATCATTTAAAATAAGTTAGAATATACCTGCATGTGGCCAAGTGGCATTTATCTGAAGAGTGAAGGCCCTTTCTTAAGTCAAGTTGTAAAGTTCAGGCAGTCATAAAACACCAAGAAAGGAATCTTGGACAAAAACCTTTCCTATAGCTAAGAATTTTTGAAATAATTATTTTTAAGTTAAGAAAATTAAACAAATTAAAAATTCTGGTAACTTTAATCTTTACTCTATTTAACAGGTGAACAAAAACGAAACTTGGTACAATTACAGGAACTAGCAACAGACAGCATATCTAAGGAAGAAGAAATAAACTCTTTCTCTAACATGCTACAGATGATGACAAATAGTCTTAATTTTAAATAGTTTGAAGGGTGTTAGATGCTACAGTAGGGAACAATCAAGTAATAAGACACAATCTTCTCTGCCTTCCAAAGAGTCTCTCTTTATCTTCCGTATCCTCCTCTGATTTACTTGTCAGATCTGACTGCAGCATTCTATTTTCAACCAATCCTTTATACCCCATTGCTCTTCACCAATCTGAGAATATTTTTATTCTAGCCTAGTATTAAGGACTTTAGAGAGAGCGTTTTGGAAGTTGTATTAAATTGTAATTTGTTTCTTCTTAATTTGTGGTATTCTTGACATGCAGAAAGCACGTTGGAAATTACTTACAGGTACTTATAAAATGAATTATATATATATATTTAACATACAAATAGGCATTACTAGCAATGAAAACCCCTCCCTCACACCAAGTCATGAGCAAGATGCCCAGAATATTTTAGACATTCTAGAAAACTACTTCAAAAGTAGTTTTATGAAGTAGTTATGAAGACTACACAGTTCTGACATAGAGAGTGATCTCTGCTGAGAAGAGCAACAAAAGTGCTGCTTGTAATCGTGAGGGCAACTTTGCTCATCAAAACAAGTAAAGCAGAAGACACTGAAAGTTACTTACACGGAGTTCGCAAAGGTCCCAGTGTGCGTGTGATGCACACCCCCGGTGGTTCCTCTGCTCCAGAGCAATGGCAGCAATGTCAATAATGGACAGCCAGTCCTACGTGTCTGCAAATCCACAGAAGAGAATGCTCTGAAGAGTCTTGACAAGCAGTGCCCTGGGAGTTGCTTTGCTTTCAAGAGCCTGACTGCATTCTTTGTGCTTTTGGCAGCATCGCTAAAAAAAAGGGCATTCTTGGATCTCAATTTTGTTTTCTATTGTTGGAAATTGCTTCTGAAACCAAAAGAATATAGCTTTGCATCTGTTAGACAGGAACCACACTGTTGAAAAGATCAAAACCTTATTTTGGCTGGTAAACTGAGCAAATACAGTATGGAAGTTAAAGAGAAAACATCTATAGAAACTATTCTTTTAGATGTTAGACTTTCGAGAGAGGGCATGTCTTAGTGTAAAAGACACTTAAAGACACTTTTCCATGAAGTTTTTTTTTTTTTTAACAATTTTTAAATTCTCTGTGTGTATTTTGGGGTAAATTCAAAATTTAACTCAAATTTTAAGAATATAACTAGCTTGTTCTGTGATATATCTTCCCCCCTCCCTTTTTTTCTTTTCATCTCTTTCTCTGGTTGACAAAAAGTCAACAACTTTCAGTGTAGTATTTTTCTGGTGTCACAAATGTGACCTTGATCACCCCTTCTTCTGTTAAGTCTTCAGAACATTCTTGTCACAGACAGCCATACTTTTCCAGAATAATACTAAACAGCTTGAGAATTTATTCAGTCTTCAGTTCTAACTATACCTTTTTCTGCTCCCTCTGATCAATCTGTCTTGAGTGCTGCTTTACCCTGGTGTATTGTTTTCTTTCCTGCCCATATTTCTGAACAAGTCTATTTAGATAGTCTGTTTCATCAATTTTAACATCAAACTCTATCATTACCTGTTTTGCCTTAAAAAAAAAAAAAAAACTTCCTGGAATCCCATAACATTCTAACTTCAGAGCAGCTGTCTACCTAGTAAAATGAAGATGTAACTTCATTATCATGTGTCAGCATCCCTGGTTAGCTAAACCCAGCTAGCACTGGAAACAATAGCCCAACAAAGAAGTGTGCAGCACAGGTTCTGTGAGGCAGGATCCACAGGATCCTTTTCCCAGGATCCTTGGAAACACTGTAGTTGGTCATGGAAGGCCAGCACAGCCCTTGAGCTGACCACATAAAATTAAGGAACTACTCTTTCATGAGGGCATTATTCAGCATTCTAGAGTGAAAACTTCTTTCTTCCTAATTGTATTTAATTCATGCACTCACTGCCTCTGCCACTGCAGATCCTACCAACTGCCCTACAAAAAAAAAAAAAAAAAGGATACACCTGGCAAATCAGGCAGAAACAGATGTCCTGTCTTTATGATAACATTTCTCTCACCTATAGAAAGGTGTGTGACATCTCAGTGCAGAATTCTCACACAGTCTTCCCTATTTGGATGTTTCTTTCTCACACTTCTGCTTACTCCTGGTTTTCACACTGAAATAGTCATATGAAGTCTGTACCCCTTTTCAAAGCCAGGTAGAGTTATATGGTTGAGTACTAAGCTTTTTCTTTTTTCTTTTTTCTTTTTTTTTTTTTTTTAGCTTACTATTTGCTGCTCCATTTTAAAGTGCTGTTCAAATCTGGTACAGTGATGAGCTGCTAGACTTATTATGTGCATATAAAAACATATATATATTTATGTATGCTAATCCATTTAGAACACCTCTTATTTAGGAAATGTATTATTAATTATGATCTCAATAACTGCAAAACAACTGAAAATCAGTGCACTATAAACCATTCTAAAAGTAAAAATATTATATTTTCTAAAAATACTCCTTAACAGGCATAAACTCTGAAACATCTGTTTTTCTAACTCTTTATTTAGAGAATAATTTTGAAAATTTCATTAATTTCAATTTAATTTTTTTTCTATTTTCATGGCATGATAAAATAAGTGAAAGGAGGTCATAGGCCATGTTGTCAGCTGGTGAAAAATGGCATAGTTGACTGAGAAATCCTTTATGCTAGCTGAGAATCTAGCCCCACATTTCTAAACATTACTCGTTTCCTATTCAAAACATATTTTTAATTTAAAGAGTATAAGCCAATGAAATTTGAAAAATATACTCAGAATGCTGTGAAGCATACTGCCTGGAATTACAGGAATGAAGGTCAGATTATACCTAATATTAGTCTTTGCTAAAATAATGGGGACAAATCACATGTAAGACGTTCAAAAAATATCTTGGCAATTAGGAATTAATGAGTGGGAGCTCAGATGAAGTTTTAAACAGAAAAGGACCCAAATATGCATAGAAGAAAATTACTCTGAAGGCCTGACTGATTTCAGTGACATTAAATTTAAAATTACAGAACACAAAATAACCTATTTAGGGACTAAATGTGGAGAACGTTTCTGCAAGATCAAGTTAAACTCCTGAGTTCAATTTCCAGAATTACTGGTATATAAATATCTAAAGCCTGGAGAAAGAAGCTGTGGCATGTGGGAATGACACATTTTAGTCACTAATTTGGAGTCATGAAGTCCAGGGCATGTGGTAGAGGAGCACAAGTTCCTTCCACACGTAACAGGGTTGTGACTAGAATCTCATCCAAGATCTTGGACTAAAAGGGATTTATCAGTGTCACATTATTTACATTTTTCTAAGTCATCTTCAGCTTAGCTAACCTCATCTATGGCTGGAAGAAACAGGCTGTGTCTGCATTTGCTCACTGGTCTGATTTCCTCTGATGCTCTGGCAGTTAATACCATGCCAAGATGTAAGATCTGTAGGCCTTGCTTTGACTTATCTTTCTTCATCCCTGGCAAACCAGGTCTGAATAACTCGGCTGAGCAGCCACTGCTTTTCAGCTACAAATCTGGCTGCTGGGTTTGTGCGTTTGCTGGAATGTTCTTTATCAACATCATTATATTAAATTTTTTTATTTAATTCCCCTACCAGCCATAACTGACCATATTCTATAGCAAATAACCATACAGGGGCATGAAGTTTATTCAAAAATCTTATTGGGATTCTTAAACAGACATTCTCTCTTCTCCTCTAAATCTGCCTGCTCAGCTGGAATTTCCTTTTCAGATAAAGTTTCTTCTTCCAGCATCTCCTTTATCTCAGCTCTTGCAATGCTGTAGAGAAAAGATGAGCTCCAAGCAACACTACTCTGTGTCATTCTCTTGACCTAGTACTGGATATCTCTGTTAGATGAAACAGCGCTAGTTTCTCTTCTTGCTGAAGTGGCTTAGGAAGAGCCTCCTTCTCCATTTCAGGGTCTGCTGCTTTCCTCCCTTTTTTGTTTAGAAAAGAATGAAGCACCTTCTTTTAGTGTGGCACCAATTCCCTGGTATCAAAATATATAAATGAAAGCCGCCACTATTAAGGGGTTTTGCAACTGAGAGGAGAAGCTGTAAGGATATTTCGTGATCCTCTCCCTTAAGAGAAGTGCCAGATAAAACTGTTACTCTGTTTAAATGATGCCTGACTGAAGATCTTGTTAACATGTGGAACAGAAAAGCAATAAGAAGGTGCTCTTTTCATCGGGATATTCCCACCTGGCAACTCAAACCTATTGTACCAGCTGAGAATGGGAAGTCTGTTCACACGTTACATCTGTCCTGGACATCTCAGCTTTTCTTCAAAACTGCCAGCGCTCTACTTGGCAACACTGAGATCAGGCCACTGATTTCCATCTGTAATTATCTGCATTGCTTAAAAAGTTCCTTTACTATGTTTAACTGTAGCGCTGCAAAGAGGCTTAGCATCCACTGACAACAGTAGATGTAAAGGCAAATTATGAAGCAATGGCTTCGTATCTTACACAGACTGATCCAAGGTTATCTTAAAAAAAGCAATCTGGACATCTTTCTCCCCAGTAATAAGTAGCAGTATCTCACCTGTATAATTATAGAGCAGTATAACCCCTTTAAATTTAACTACTTAACATTTAATTTACTTGCCATCAGTATATATTTTGGTTTTTAAGGTTAGATTAGATGAGTCAGTTTTACAGTTTGTGTTTTTTTATAATACAATATAATTCTGGTCAAAATAAACACAGAACAAGGTGATGACACTGTATCATAGTAGAAGGAGCCCTCTACCTCAATGAATAATTCATTTGTGAACCATGGAGGTGATAAAAATCTGTGAATAATAAATAAATATAATCTGCAGCACAAAGCTTGGGAGTGCTGAGTAGGGGTTAATCACTTGAGCTCAAAGATAGTAGTAACAGTTTGGTTCAAGCTGCCCTGCTGAAAATGCCAGGACTGTTATCTCCATGTTAATATAATAAAAGCAATGATCAGATCCCTTCAACCTCAGGTGCCAAGAAAATACTGCAGCAGAAAAGCAGCTGTCAATTGTTTCTAAACCAACTGAAGAAAATAAGTAGAACATGTTGCTAATCCAAACTGATGACAAGAATGTAGAAAATTAAGAGACCTTTACTCCAAAAAGATCTTCAGTGGCTGGAGGCAGGGAATGTAGGAAATTTACTGTGGGCTATAATAATTGCTGTCTGCCCTGGGAAATGGCATCAAGGCCAGAGCAGTCATGGCTCCACGCAAGCACATCCTCTAATTATTGAAAAACCTGTGTAGAGTCTCAATGTTAATCAGTCTCTCAGAGACTTCAGCTTTATGTGGTTAGTGCAGATTTATGGCATTTTTCTTTTCTTGTTATTAAAACTGATATTTCACAAGGAAGAAACTATCTCCAGACAACTGTTAAAATGCAAAGTTTCAGTCATAAAAGAGAACTGCAGAATTATTCTGAGACTATTCCACAGAGAACCCAAACAAGAAGGGTAAGAAACAAAACATCAAAGACACAAGGAAAAATGGAAAAAGATGAGACTTTAAAATATTAACTAAAGATGCAACAGTTGGCCTATAGATTCAAGAGGTTATAGTGTAATTAATTAAATGCTTGTTACAATTAGGGAAATAAACAGTGCATATACTAATGCAACATGAATAATACATAACGATAAAAAAAGTAAAACAAATTGAGAGCTTTGCATAGTAGCATTAACAGAGTGATTTGCATTATTGTATCAATGATGTCCTTAGAAAACAAACATAGACCTTCAAAAATCTATTGCAAGGCCACAGTTTGCTTCCTTTTACTAGTGCTGCAGTCACGGTATAATGTACGATTTCTGATTATTGTACTGCAATGATTTTGTGGTATATTTTGGTCCATAATGCTGAAGCAATTTTGAAATATTATACACAATTATCCTGGACAACTAATATGTTTAATCAATAATATGTCAGATTTTCTACCAACTGGGTCTGCAAATTTCTGGCAAAATGGAAAAAGTTGTGCGTCTCAAGATCTTTTCTCTTGCTCCTACATATTACATCAATCCCTACTTTCCAGAAGTACCTGCCACTTCATAAACAGAAAAACCCTGGGAGAGTTCACAGAAACGAAGCCACAAAAATTGCGAACTTCTACACCACTGACAGGATTTGAGAAGGGCTTGGGGGTGGGGGGTGATGGATGTGTTACTCACATATCATTTAGTTGTCATCATTTTGAAAAATATGAAGTAACCAATCTGATTTGTCTACAGGTTTTAATTTACTACTGATGGCGCTCTGGTCTTCAGCGGCCTAAATTAGCATCAAAATAATCTTTCCAGAAAGACATGCACAGATGCTGCATGAAAACTGACCATAGATTGTACTTATAACCCAAAAGTGGCACATTTACTCTGTATAGAAAAAGGCTGTGCAAGATACCAATTACCTGTGTGGGAACAGGAAGTTCAAAAGCTGTAACTGGAATAAGCATTGGGAACAGAGCACAAGACTGGAATCAAAAAAGGTTATGCAAACTGACACCTGACATCAGCTCTTTATTCCACTTATGACATTCATACTTGAAAAGAAAAATAAGGACTAACATACCATGGCTATATGTGCAGGAAAGATGCAGAATTATTTGAAGCAGAAAAAATTACTCTATGCGAAAGCACGCAATGTGTTCAAGAACTCTCTTATCAGCGTAGAAAACTCTTAGATATAAAGACATCTGAGACACTATTTTAGACTAACTTACAGTCCATAACCTTTACTATGATGGTGTGATAACCTAAATGATGTCATGTGCACTTTTGAAAGTGAATCAGAGGTGCAATTTTTACTACCTGATTTACTGTGAAGGTACAATCAGTTACAACAATCAAGAAACATTAAAGCATTTAAGTGTTTTATCTTCTGTAAAGATTATGACCAACTCCAACTCGACATCAGAATATAATCTTTCTCATTTTAAAATTGAATTTGAATGAACACCAGCTAACCCTGGGAGCTAGAACATGCAGTGGGACCAGTATTTTATTCCCAGAATGGCATTTGAAAAATGAGTCCCCTTGTGAAGTAACTTGGCTGTTACCAATGCAACTAATAATGCAATAATTGTTGCAAAAGCAAATAAAAATAACAGGAGAAGCGTGGGAAACTGTGCATGCTAGGGTGTTTGTGAGCCAGACTTGCTGGTTTTGGCTGGGATAGAGCTAATTTTCTGCACAGTGGCTGGTATGGGGCTGTGGTTTGGATTTGTGCTGAACACAGGGTTGATAATGCAGAGATGTTTTATATTGCCATGCTGGCAAGGAAGTTGGGGTTGCATGGGAGGATGGGAGGAGGCACAACCTGGGCAGGTGACCCCAACTGACCAAAGGGATATTCCATACCATATGGCACCATGGTCAGTATATTAAATGGGGAGAATAAAGGGGGAAACATTTGGAGTAATAGCATTTGTCTTGTCAAGTAACCTTTGCACGTGATGGAGCCCTGCTGTCCTGGACATAGCTGAGCACCTGCCTGCCCTTGGGAAGTGGTGAATGAATTCCTTGTGTTGCTTTGCCTGTGTGCACAGCTTTTACTTTCCTTATCAAAGTCTTTAACTCAACCCACGAGTTTTCTGGCTTTTACCCTTCTCATTCTCTCCCTCATCCCGCTGGTGGGGCTGCGAGTGAGAGGCTGCTTGCTCAGATTAAACCACGGCACAGGCAAAAGTAATTAGATTGATGATTACTAATTATGGATTATAACTCAGATGTCTATCAAAGAATAAAACCACTCCCTAATCTACATATAGATCTACATATTCTTACTTGGGTATTTTTCTGTTTCTCAACGTTAGCTACCACTTTCTGCCTTAGTAATAAGATCTTCATCCTGAAAAATCTTTTTAAAAACCCTTTTATAGGGTGAGAAATTATGCTGAAATGCAGATTGTATAAACATAGACATGGAAGTCTAGATTTTCACACTTGTTTCTCTATCTGCATAATTCTGTCTTTTCACTTGAATATTTACATGTTTACCTTACAGCACATTAATTTTAAAACATGAAAAAAATGAATTGTACTGGGTGAAATATGATGGAAATTGTCACCTTTATAAGAAACAGTATTCTACAGTAATTAATGGAAACTGCAGTATTGCTATTGTTACTTATAGTCTTAAATCATTACTACAGAAATCCTGTAGTAATATTTTTAAAAGGAGGAGGAATGCTTGATTTGTACAGGTAAATGTAATTTACAATCCCAAAACTGTTTTATCCCACAAGAAAATTAACAGTAGTTAATTGATATAACTTTCAAATGATATGTACAATTATCAGCTATATTTATCCTCTGCGTCAACTATGAAAGAATAAAAAAGTATAACACCTCTATTTATTCTATGATACATTATTATCAAATAGTGAAAATACAGCTGACAGCTTCAAAGATAAAAACAGAAAGTAAATTTTTTCTAAAGACTTGCTTCACTGCTTTCTTAACTTGGCAGTTATTGGCCTTTCAATAACATGAGATTATTTCACCTTTTAAAATCAATAAAAAAATTTTGGATAAGGAACTATTTAACTGAACAGAATCTTTAAAGACTGATAGGCATGTTTGGTTACAGCTTCTTCACTTACAAATGAAACAGACACTCTGCAAAGATTTCAAAAGTTTAAATCAAAATTGTTCCATTAAGCTATCGGTGACTGTATATGAGCACAAGTGTGATATTCATTTTATTTCATTATTTAATGGATTTTGCTTCATTTCATTTTATAAGCCATCCACAATTTTATGTTGATATCCTATCTTTGCCACTACCTTTACCACGCATTGTAAGTGGTGTCAGGATGTGTTTTCATGTACGTAAATGTGTGATCAGAGATGAATGTTTCTTGACTAAATCTTTCCTGGGAAAAAAACTAAATACATAACTCTTATTTAACGTCCTTGTGGATATGACTGTGCCATAAGCAGCATGACCTGCATTTCTGAGCATGCCTGCCAGTGTTTTTGCATGTTGTGCTGCCCTGGTTGCCTACTCCCTATCTGTATAGATAGAGAATTTTGTCCTCTTCAAAAGATGATATAAAAATACTGAGAAAAATATACTGAGATAAAGACAGCAAAAATAACTGCTCTCATAGGAAGAAGGTCCATTTTTCCATGAGTTCCAGAAAAAAACAAGAATTAGCTGTAAATGAGAGAAAGGAACACCAATACTTGAAGGAAAACACGAGGCACAAGGAAGGATTATCACCAGCTCTTTAGAAACAAGCCAGGTAACTGCCTCACACATTTTTGTCCAGCTCTGTACATTGTTAAAATCAAGGCAGGATCTCTGCAATGCCTGTATTTCATACACTTCAGTCATCAGATTCTCTGCTATGGTACTTTCAGAACCTATGCCAACTAATTTGCAACTGAGAAAAGAAGTGCTGAATTCCTGAAGGCTCCTGTGGAGCTTGTCTTTGTAAAGAGTCCTTCCTGGCTGGATAGCAGGGACCCAGCTCTCAAGGGAGTGTGCAGGACAGGGAAACTGCATGTCAGGACTGTATACAAAGACTGGAAGGCAATGCCTAAACTCTGCTCAGGTTGATAAGGATTCACTATGAGGCCTTAGTGAGAATTCAGATGCAAAGTTCACATGGTGGACAAGAAGGTGTCTGTAAAAATTACAAAATTAGATGATGATGATAAGAGTACAATGTAGGTGATTATGAGCCTACATTATGCAAGGTTGTTAACCCTGAACTTCTGAAGTTGCTATGTCAGAAAAGGCTGGTTCTGCAAAGCAAATAGGAGGAATTTTGTTGATTTCCAAACTTGTTATCCAACACCACTCTCCCAAGCCATTTTTCTCTTCCTCCTTGGTTTAGAAATGAATTCATTCTGCTGCCAGTTCCAAATATGCATCTGAGCCCATTCACCTCTCAGACTGAGCAACTCTAGCTAGCATTCTCCACTGTGTCCCCAGCAATGAGATACACTGTTTTTTGGTTTGTTGTCCTATGGCTTTACCAGCTATTATTGGCCTTCAGTGAACAGAGACACGGGTACATTGTGGATGAATCTTCTATACTGGGTTTTGGAGACCAGAAATTCCTCTCAACATATCCAAGACAGATGGATCTGGATGTACACATAACAGTGTACCATCCAGGGGGAGATAACATGGAATTTCATTATGGATATTAGCTTCCAATCTTTCTTGCAGTAAACTCCAGTCATTACCTTAAACATTGCCATAATCCATCTCCCAGCTGAGCCATGTTGCTAAACTACAATTTCAGTTCAGCTTGTTTCTAGACAGAGATATGATGTACTTAGGTCAGAGTGTTTAAACGACATTGTTCAAACAAATTATCATTAAAGAAAGGACACATATCTGGCAACATTTAAGATAAAGCTAAAGACTGATGTTGTTGTGACATAAAGATAATGAATTGTTATGAAGGTTTTGAATTCGTGGTCAAGAAAAGCAGCCCTTAGCATCATCCTCTCTTGTTTCTGGAGTTGGGAGATTTAAAATTCAAAGCACCTGTATGATTTGTCAAAATGATGGTTAGGATAGAGAAAAGTAGACAATATGCCTGAATTCTCTGCAGCTGAGCATACTGGTGTAAAAATGCTATGTGTATGTCTACTACAATTACAATAGTGTGAAGTTAGTCCACAGAAGAATGCCAAGAAAATCTGTTTTCAATAAACAGTGTGGTCTCACAAAGCCTAATTCATAAGAAACTGTCTGGCACAAACTTCTCTTTCACATTTAAAGAATATGACTCAACAACTCTGGCCATGTGGCCACCACAAGGCAAAGACATTTACGTCAAAGCCTACTGCAACTGCACGTAAATCCAAGTTCAGCTCTTAGCATAGCAATATGTCTTTTTTAGGATTTATGGCCCTAAACTGTGATTTCAAGAGAGTGAAACTTGATAAGCAAGCAGAAAAAGGGTAAGACTAGAGTGGACCAATATTAACTTGAGTTTATTATCCTAGACATCCCTGCAGAATGAGGGACAATAAATGTCACTTCCATCTGTGAACACTTGGTTTTAAGACAGATCCATAAAGAGTGAGTGAAGCTGTTCTTCCAGAGACACAGGGACAGTGGCTTTTGCTGGGAAACTCCTGCTTCCCTGTTCTGGACATCTTGCAGCAAGTTAAAAGTCTTCCTTCTCTTTGCATGGCAGTGAGGAAAATCAGGCAAAAGTTTCTGATTCCAGTAAAGTATCATTCCAACAACAGTACTTCACTGAATTCTCTCGCTTTATCCGTTCAGTTATTATTTTTGTATTATCTGGTAATTTAGATACAGTTATTGTAGATTCTTCAGCCTGTGTTAGATATTCTCTGTACTCCCCAGAGTTTTGTATCCTGTTTTATACTTCTTCTCTTGTTTTTATCAGTTGTCACCTATTGTGCCTCAGTATTTTACTCTCGGGTGCTTCAATTATATATGAATGTGATGTGCTTCACAGCAGTGAGTTTCCATTTGCCATCTAAATGTCTTAGTACATGAATGTAGTAACCTACATTTAACTTCACAGGCAGTTGTGCAAATCTACTGTATTTCAGCTTTTGGGTTTTGTTGTGCTTTTTTTTTTTTGTCTGCTTGCTTTTATTTGATAATTGATTTCTAGATGTTTTCTCTTCTGCTTTCCAAACCAAAAATAAAATGGAAAAGGGGAAAAAAAGAAAAGGTTATGAAATAAGTCACACAGTCTATCCCTAAACTTGAAGGGAAAGAGGCTAGCTTGGGATATTAGAGAGCCCATCTCACCTAAGAGGTTTAATCTTATTGGCTCCCTTGGTGGTGTTCATATACTTAAGTTTGGCATTTTTTTTCAAAAGCAATTCTGTTACAAGAAAGAGCAGCTTGTCTAGTTTCAATTTAGTAGTAGCAGTAATTATTTGCAAAGTGTTGGTAATACCTGACTGATTTTCAGAAGTGCTTTCATCTCACAATCAAGCCGTAACTGTTTTCCCAGTACTCCAAAAAAATAAGACACTTTGAAAACAGAGAGGCAAGATCCCTGCTCTGTGAGTATTGTCTACACAGACAAAAGCCAGGTAAAGAAGGTGGCATGCATATGAACTGGCATTAACAATTATATGAATCTCCTCTGACTTATTTTCAGAAAATATTTGCAATATCTGAGACAAAAATTTGTTTGATACTTCTGTAATTTTTTTACATAAATATAAATACAAATACACTGAAGGAAAGTCTTCCTAGGCTTGCCTGTGCTCCTTATACAGTACCACAGGATAGTGAAAGAGAATTTAGTATCAAGTTCTTATAACTTTGAGGTTGAGCTCTAAGTTTTTTAATCATATGAAATAAGAATCACTGCACTACATTATCAAAACCATTTTTCTGTTTACCAGGTTTTTGTTTTTCTCACCTGTTTGTCTGATTTCTGTGCCTCAGTCTACATTATTCAGAAAATGTATGGGTAGAAAACATATGCTGAAGAGAAATAACCTGCCCACAAAACTTATGTCTGACCACAAGGGTTTTAAGGGTGTGTTCTCACTTTTTAAAGTTACTTCACAGAGGAGATAATGAACTGTTCAAACTCATGGAAGATAAGGGGGCTTTTATAGCAAATTGGATTTAAGACTCATATGACATTTTCTTAAGCAGCCATCTTGCTGCTTGCATCTAAACACACATTTAATATAATGCCAGTGTTCAGAAAAACATATAAAACAGTAGGCATGTATTCTTGTAGGAAAAAAATAAATCTCAATAGTAGAACAGAAAATATCTGCCTTGGACAAAAATAATTCAAAACAGAAGCCTCCAATATATAGCAATATAACATCAAATTTGTTTGGATTTTTGCTTTTCTGAATCCCATGAGCTCTTAAAATACCTTTTGGACTATTTTGAAATATTTTAAAAATTAAATAATTTGGTAGGACTTTTCAAATCAATTGTCAATCCATGATTTGAGTGGCAGTCTCACTAATCAGGAAAACAGCATGGACAAGTGGTAAGTAAATACAAATCAAAACACATCAAGAATTAAATGTCTGAAAAAAACCCAGCAATGCACCAGGGAATTTTTTTGCTTCAAATCTGTGCAAACACAGATTGAGCTTAAGATGTGTGGTTATTGGCTAAACAATTTTTAATGAAATATAAGGACCTATGTGCTCTTAAATGGATAATTTATGTGCAATGTTATTGTCTCTCAAGGTTTAATTAAATGTTTGCCTTGTGGCTAATCAGCTACAATTAATATATGAAGCCTATATTCATGTCCCTTATAGGGAATGTTAAAATGGCCTCCATTAGAATTTCAGTATCACTTTTGTGCCTGGTTGATAACAATGATCTGTTGTATCAGAAACTTCCACAAAATAATTTGGTAAGGACACTATGGCAAAATTACAGTAGAATAATGCACAGGTTTATCACAATGCATAATTTTAACTTCAGTTTGGAAGTAAGTTAGTTAGCTGAAGTACTAGTTAGTAGTAGTTAGTAAGTAAGAAGTACTTAATGTTGTAGGGTGTGCTTACAAAGTGCTTTTCATCCTCAAAATCTCCAAAGTTCAATTTAAACATCTACTATACCAAAAACAAGAGCAACATTTCTTAGCCTTGTGGATAGAAAAGAGTTTACACAGTAGAGCATAAACATCCATTAATCACCTGACATACTGAACCCCAAGGATTTGAACCATCTCTGGCATGATACACCTAAATGTTGGCCTAGGACTATGCAACAACAACACCACGTTATCTTCCTAGACAGAACCTTTTCATGCCTTTTTCACTCCTTCTACTTTAAGCTATGAACCTCAAAAGGCAAGCGTTTAAAATGTATGTGAGCTTCTCCCAGCTGGGTACTCTCCCACCTGAATACAATATATAAATCATAGGTTGACAGAGAACAGGCCAAAGGCAATGGTGGCTCTTACTGACAGTGTTCCAGAAGTCATCTAAAAAGAGAATTTTAGATGTCCTGACCTCAAAAGACATCTATTCTACGTAGTTAACATATTGTTATTTATGATTTACACTGCAGTAGTGCACACAGGCTCCATCATCAAAATGTGACCTGTAAATAATATGTAGTTGCTTGTCTGTAGTGTTTTAGATGAGAGGCAATCAACGGGTGTGACCAGAACTAGAAAACAATAATGATAATAGCAAGTCAGAATAAACAATCTTCAGAGACCAAGTGCAAAACTTTAGAGTTTCAGCATACTGGGGAAAAAAATATTCATCAGCCAGCTTAATACAAGCACCTCTTGCTGGTAGTCTTTCTTATCATCTCAAATTATTTTTTTCACTAATTTAAGCATAATTGCTCATACAAGAAAGAGAACTGTACAGGATAATTTTATTGTCATCACTTAAGTCATTCATTTTGATTGCAGCTCCTTTGGTTTAGTTACATTCTCCTTCAGCCACAGGTTATACCACGTACAGCGTCATGAAAGTCACTCAGAGGAATCTGAAAGGCTGTAAACACTGCTGTCTCCCATTAGGATAAGGAAAGGCATAACTAATTGCTGTGTAGTAAGGATATTGGCAGCATATTTTGTCTCAGGAAATGAAAACTTATTTAAGAATAACTTATTTCTCTTGGGGTTGTAAAGACATCTTTATCTGTAAGTTACTGTTCTTTCACACAGGCTTACATTTATTACAGAATGGAGACTATACAAATGAACATATCAGAACTATTTAGCTCAGTTCTCCATGAAACAGCTTGACCCAACATACACCAGAATAAACAGACAATGACACACTTAACACAGAAAACACAGCAAAGTTTTCTAAATGTGATTACAGTGGCTTTTTCTAACAGTTACTAATATCAGTTCTACACATAAAATATTTTTTTTAAATGCTCTATAGGATAAACAGTCATAACCTAATTCTGATTACAATTTCCCATTCAATCATGAAGGAGACCTTCAAACTCACTTGCCTGAGGCACTGAGAAGCTCCAGGTCTTTGACGCTCATGAAAGAAAGATAACAATCACTCTTCAGGGGAGAGAGGTTTTATTATACATACCCTGTGGGGTTTTTTTATCCTTTATCAAACTGCACCTTTGTGGGACTTTAATTTCTTAATGGGTTGTTTATCCTTTCCCCCATAATTCATGATGATAAGCTAGATGTCGCAGAGATATTGTTATGGTGATGAAAAAGTTGTACTGATGGGCTGAGTCAGTGATGTAGTTTGATTAACTTTTTATATAAATCTTTCTAGACAGCTTTCAAAAGAAGGCAAAACAAGTAAGTTGACAATGTTAAAAATGTTTCAGTAGGTGAAAATCTATCTAATGCAGACCTGTAAATCTGTGAGTACTAATACCTGAAATAAGTAAGCATTACCACAGAATCAGGAGGAGATAATGATGGGATAAATTTCAGTTTATCATAGAGGGAAGTGGGAAAGGGAGTGGGGGTAAAATGCATGCTGGGGCAGTTTTTTTGTAATGCACATAGAATACAGGGCCTGCAATGGCATGATATAAAAGACTTAAGAGCATGAGTGTTGGAAAGCAGCACTACTTGCAACTCCATCATTCATGAGTAAGTTTATTAGGTGCTCTCAGGCAAATGCCAGTGAAACCTTTGTACAATGCCACATTTGTATATGCTGTACACGTCACTCAGGTTATAGAAATACTGATTTAGACACTTCTGAGACGTGTTAGGTTACCCTGAATCCAGTTATGCCATCAATGGAACTTGACAATGATCTAGTATATCGATGCATAATATGTATATAATGAATAGCAAGACTAGAGATCCTTATAGTAATTTTCACACTGCAAGTTTGTTTGATCTTCATCAGCACTGCTGTCTCTGTCTTGTCACTCAAACAGAAAGCTGAAAAAGGAGATACATGATGTAGAGACATTGCTGAAGCTGGTTAAAGAGGTTGCAAGTGCTGCATTAGAAAAACAGCAGAAATCTTTAGTCAGTATGATGCTGGTTATTCAGATCAAAACATGCATTTTCCATAAAGAAAAAAATCAGAGGCAAGTCCTCTAACTCAGTTGTGTATTCCTGCTCTCTCTGAAAGTAAAAGAGATTACTCTTATGGGAAAAGTAACTTTTCAGCTGTAAAAAAGAGCAGTACCAGATCTTGCCTGCCACACCCTTCCTTGGCTAATTAGTACATGTGCCATGATCCCTATTTGTGAGAGCTCTGTTTTTACTCTGCTTCCTTCTTCAAGTCCTAGTTTCATGCTGGTAACTGACCAGCAAGTTTTGCAGCATCACCAGTACCTACCAACAGAGCAGCTGATCCACACATGGCAGACCTGGGCTCCGTACTGATCCACAAAATCCACAGGCTCATCTCAGAAGTACAAGGCATATCATGTGTAGCGTGAATATGAGTAAGGTACATAAATATGGTTTTGGAGAATCTGCTGTGGAACAAAAACCTTATAATGTACCCGGGGAAGTGTCCTGTGTATGTGAGAGAAAGATAACCACTTCTGGTCGTACTTGGCTTATGATAATTAGTTAGAACAGCAAGTACATTTCACTACCATAGGAACATCAGAAAGGTAGAAATGCTGTTTACATGTCACATGGATAAGGAAAAGATGCATAGGAAAAATGTATCATTTTAGGGAAAGACAATCTGTTTTGAGAGATAACTGACTTTCTGTCATTTGGCTATAAAAAACATCACACAAAACACTGAAAATTGAATTTATTGACTGCAAACCTTACAGAATCTGTCTTCTTAAGTTCTCTGGTTTTATCAGTTTTTGTGTATTTCCCCTGGCACGAAAAACAACCATTGTGCCACAGCCAACTTTTGGTTAAAGTTTATGCCAAAACAGTACCTACCTTAGTATGGCATCCAGGGTCTCAAAGAGTTGCAGAATCTTCTCCCTCAGCTCCTTTTGACACTGGGTGTGATGGAGGAGGGAGTTTGACTAAAGAAATCCTGGCAAGTTCAGGGATTATTTCTGTTCCTCCAGCCTATTGTATCATCACACCTGCTGCATACAGCTTTTGTAATTTTTGTTCAGTTTGTACCTCTTTGTACACTGATTGCTGCCTGGTAGCACGCTCAGTGTTGCCAGCCTTCAGTTCTCTGGCTTTGTATTTTTAACACTTTGACCTTTTCTCCTTTTTTTTTTTTCCCCCCTTCATGGTTTTCTCCATGAGAACTTTAGTCTTCCTCAAACCATCTCTTTTGTCCCCTCTAAAGTGGAGGAGTGGGGACAGTTCAGTTTTAGGTTTTTTTCTTCAGTGGATATATTAACAAGTTATATGAAAATCAAAACTACCAAGGACCAAAGATGGACAGCTAGGCAGGAGTCAAAACACTTTATTTTTTTATGAGCAATGCTCAAGTATTCGGTATTGAAGAATATCCAGATATGTTCTGGTAAATTTTGGGCATTGCCATATTTAAGCAATTTATTTAGCAATTTCTTTCTCATGTAACCATTAAAGGTGCACAAACACATTTCCTAATGCTGCCAGCTATTCAAAATGGTCATTACATTGCACTTTTTGCATCTTTGGGTTACATTTTGAATATGCCAACATCTGAGACTCAAATTTACTCAAATTAATTCTTCACACAGTTTTTAAAAAGTTTATCTGCTATAAAATATTGCCCTTCCTTGGACGTTATCACTGCTTACAAAATTGGAAAAGAAGCTCCTTTAATTATAGGAACAAGAAGTGTTAGCAATTGAATTTTTTTTTCCATGCACAGACAGCCTTTCCCTTCAGGACTCGCATTGGCCAAACATTTCCAGGCTAATTATACTGATGTTACAATGCAGCATTGTAATAGAAGATGGTTTCATTCTTAACCACAGAAAGGCTACTGCCTCTTCATATTACTATATAGATGTAGAATGCCTTTGATTCTTTGCTAAAGAGTGTTCTCTCTAAGTTACATATTGTTTGGCATGCAGGATCCTTTGAACACATCTCCATAAAAAAAAAATTCTTACTTTGCTTCCAAGTCAAATGAATTATATATGTTTAACACAGAAGATGTAGCCATGGTGTAAATGTCTGCTTGTGAAGTATTTTAGATATCATTCCAGAATATTACCAGTAATTTTAAATCTGCTGGTTTATCTTTTCAGTTTTTACAAGTTTTCTTTGTAAGTTTATGTACAGGATAAAAATAACTGTGTCACTGCAATGTTTCATCCAAAAAGCTAATGATAACAGGTCAAATGCTTCACTGAAGTCTGATTAAATTACATCAACAAGCAAAACCTGCAGCCTCATTAAGAAAGCAAAATCTGTTTGCCAGGCTCTATTTTATTGCCAGGATAGAGCTTTTTTAGCAGAAGCCCATGCTAATTGGAATGATCTGTCATCTTTTAAAGTATTTGTTAACTGAGTTTTATATTGCCTACTCTGCATTTTGCCTGTGATGAATGTCACATTGGTAAACTACTATTATCCCATTTAATCTTTTAAGGTATTAGACTAATACTATCTTTGTCCTCTTTAAAAAAGTCAAAAAGTCTTAGTGTCCCAAAAACTTCTGACTCTGAATATTGATGATGCATCCAACTTCATGACATGTTCATTCCAAATTCTCTAATGCCAGTTTTCTTTCAGTAACTGAAGTTGAACCATCCTCCTACATTATCACTTGAGCAGAAAACAACTCTTCAATACCACACAACATAATTACAGCATCTGCCATCTTCCAAAATGCACAGAAGGAATATGTATATATTTAACATTCAAAGTTTGTCTCTAATTATGGTTAAACCTGTCAACTTCATTCCTCAATAGGGTCTTCTCACTATTCAGATCATTTTCTGTGTTCTATACTTGCAAAAATCTTCCATTTTTCTCATTTTAATTCTATTGACCATATGTGTATTTCCCTTATAACCTTTAACTTCCCACAGTAATTTTCTACAATTCCTAGCTTTCAGTGTACATGTATGATACCACATTCTTTCTTCAGTTTCACAGATGTTTGTCTTGTAAACTACCCTGGATTTTCAGCAAATCTATTCCTTAATTGTGGGATTATGGCTATGTGTTATCTATGCTAACATCCTTAAATGCTTTCCAGTTATCATTCTCCCATTTCAGATTAAATTCTTTCTCCCAACAGAATTACCTCATAGTATTTTATATAATTACCTCATAATAGTATTCACCTTTATAAAATTAGCCCTTTCAAAGGATTAAGTATATATATTATTGGTTTGGACTTGATTCTGTTTGCACATAAAAAATGTGATCAAATCATTATCAGTTACACCTAAGCTATGGCTAATTTTTAGTTCTGTGATCAATTCCTTTTTATCTGTCAAGATGAGGTCTAATATAGAATTCCTCTGTGTTGGATGCAACACTTTTTGAGTTAGGAAACTGACATTTTAAATATTTTGAAATTCCAAGTACATTTTAACACTGGCAGCATGAGACCTTCAGCATATGTCACTCAGATTGAAATTCACTCAGTACAGCAGTGCTTTCCCTATATGTGGTGGGTAAGGCATAGGTCATGCTGTTCTCTAGTGTGATTTGATATCAGCTAAGTATCCTGTCAGCTTCTGACTTATCCATCAGAACACTGACCCATAAACATTCAAGATCCTTTGCTTCCGATTGCCATCAACTCAGAAAAGGTAATGCCCCTTTTGAAGAGCTTTCTGTCCATTTGATCCTTCCAAAATAGATTATAACAATTGATTTTGACATTTTTGTTTTCCAGACAGTTTTAGCAATAAAACTAGGTCAAATCTGGGTTAAAAAAATGATCTCTTCTGTTAGGGTCAAGTTTCCAACACAGAAAGGGAAGTTACTGAAAAATCTCTGCTCTTTGTGTTCTCTTACAGTTTTCATTTGCATTTAGCAAAAGCTCTTTGGTTCCTTCTCAATGTTTCTGTTCTGACCAGTCCCTTGACTCCAAGGAGACCAGTCACTTAGAAGAACAGCTCCTTTGGGACACTTAATTAAGCAGCAGGTTCTCATCAACAGAAAGTGACAATGTTTTCCACAAACCAAATGTCTTCATGTTATGTCACGTACTAAGATATTCAGTCTAGCATTTTTTATACTTCCTCTTTGCCCCTGCTCAGAAGTCCTGAAGGATGTTGGAGAGGATAACAGGTCCTAAAAGGACGGAAGGCAACAAAGATGATTAAGGGACTGGAGCATCTTTCTTGCAAGAAGAGGCTGAGATAGTTTGGCCTCCTCAGCCTTGAGAAGAGGCAAGCAAGGGGACCATCAATGCCTATAAGTATCTGAAGGGAGGGTGCCAAGAGGATGGATCCAGGCTCTTCTTGGTGGTGCCAAGCAATAGGACTAGAGACAAAGGGCAAAAACTGATGTACAGGAAATTCCACTGGAATATGAGGAAGAATTTCTTTACGGGAACAGATTGTCCAGAGAGGCTGCGGAGTCTCCCTCACTGGAAATACTCACAAACCATCTGGACACAATCCTCTGCCATGTGCTCTGGGAGGGCTCTGCTCAAGCAGGGAGCTTGGACCAGATGATTCACTGTGGTCCCTTCCAGCCTGACCCATTCTGTGATTCTGTGAGAGAAGAAAGCCTGCTCTCTGAAGGTGTGTCCAGGTGTCATCTATGACACTGCCCAGACTTCCTTAGGTATCAGTACAATATTGTCCCGGCTCTCTGCTTGCCAACTTCAGAAACCCGCTCGGCCTTGAGGGGTGCTCCCGTTTCGAGACAACTCATTCCAGCTGAGCTCCCGGGAGGCAGCCCAACCCCACGAGCCGTGCCCATCTCTCGCAGCTCCCATGTTTTCCATGGCATAAAGCGTACCTCGGCCGGGCCGGTTCCTTGCCGGTTCCTCGCCCAGGCCTGCCGCAGCCCGGCCCTCCTCAGCGCCGCCCTCCCCGGTCGCCATGGCGAGGCCGCGGCCAGCCGGGCCGCCCTGAAGCGCCGCGGGGAGCTCGTCCTGCCGCCGCGCCATGGGCCCAGGTCCGTTCCCCGCGGGGCACGCCAGATAATGTGCTTTATGTTTGATTTGTAAAGAGGCCGAGGCGGTGCCGGAGCCGAGGGTGAGGGGGTGTGTCGGGTGGGGCCGGTTCACAGGCGAAGGGAGAAGCCGGAGTGTTCCCGGGCGGTGGTTGGGAACAGCGAGCAGCGGAGGGCAGCTGCGTTCCCGGACCCGCAGGGACGGAGGGTATCCAGGGTATGGGTCAGGTTGGGGCCGTGGCCTCGTCCATCTTACTTGGAACAAATAACATCTATCACGCTGGCTATAGATTTAAAAAAAAAAAAAAAATCAATTTACTTCATTACTTTTACTGTAGTGAAGCGCCGTGGCTAAGTCTGCCCCGCCACGCTCTGACGTCCTTTTATCTTCGGAGGTGCCCGCAAAGACGGCCTTGTGTAGCCACTCCTCGGCTGCTTCCATCCCTGGGAAACCTTCAGCCTCCAGTTAGATCTGAGCACGCCTCGGAAAATGTGTGGGCAGGGCTGAGAGGTGGCCCACAGGTTTACCGAAAGGTGCCAGGAAAGGCACGGTTACAGTCAGCTGGCGTTTCGCCTTCAGCTTCAGCCCACCTTGGAGCGATTCCAGCCCGTGGGGAGATTCCCTCCATCATGAGGTTAAACAGAGCACTTCTTCAGGAACGAACTGCACTGCCTTGTCTTCCGCTGAATTCCGTGGGCGTTTGATTAAGTAAATGAGATGTGGCTTGGGCTTTATAATAAAGGACTAAGATGTAAAGGGGTTAGCAGTCTTTAAATGACCAGTGACGAAATCTGCATGACTAATAGAAGGATATGTTGCTGATGCCTTCTGCTTGTGTCTCTGTGGTTGTCATTTACCTGTAAGAATCACAGTTACCCTGGAAATTAGGGAAATGCACCCTCTGTTTCACTCTGAAAGATGCCTCCCACCTCTTAAATTGGCGTTATTATGAAGCAGGGTGGTTTTTTAATTTCCCAAGCTTTGAGTTTGAAACAGGAGTCAGGGCAGTAGTTTTGATCCTTGTGAGGCAGTGATGTACTAAGAAAAATGTCTGCATATGTGCCTCATGTTCGTGTGAGACCTGTGTGCTAGACAGCCTGTTTTCCCAGAGACTTTATTTCCCCGGGGTAGGAACCTGGAGCGTGTGAGCCAGTAAGGAGATGCTGTCTGATCCCGCCAGGTGCCCTGTGGGTGCAGCCTGGAGCCTGTGACAGGCCAAAAATTACAGCTCCCCATTCATAGCTTTTCATGGTTACAGTAGCTCTACCGGGGTCTCCCTTCAGCTTTTTCTCCCCCTGCCTTTTCTGCCCCATAGCTGTAGCCAGCCAGCTCCCCTGCCTTGCCGAGTGCATCAGCTGCCATTAAGGCATGTATGTTTTCTTTTTCTCACTTAATACCTCGAAACAAAGAGGCTTGTAGAAAGCTTTGCATCTTCACTGGGCTTCACTGTTGTTCCAAACTTTAATTACTATTTTCACTGAATAGCATCTTCCCTAAAAGGGGTTTTCCTTCCTATATAGTTCCTGTATACAAACCTGTCATTGACTATGAGAAGTGTAATCTTTGTTAGTGATGAATGACCCATATGTTTTTATTCTATTGATTTTTTATTTTCCATGATACACTTCTGTAAAATATTGCTGCCTCTGATTGCAGGTTAGAATATTTATAAATAATATTCTTTCTGTAACAAATGTTATCATAATACTAGGTCCTAAAAGAATGACTTAGGAGAAATAACCTATCCTGTCATATCTTTTCAACCTATAACTGTCTTTCTTATTCAATTCTAAGTAATACAATTTAAAAAATTACTTCATTATAACTGCAGAAAAATACGGCATCATGAAGTGGCTTTTGATCCCAGAAAGGCTAATATAAAATATCTGCTAGTCTGATGCTGATCATTCAGTAACAAATTGATTCATATCTAACAATTATTTCTATAAAATAAATTTCATTTCACTAAATGTAGCAAATAGTTAAATTCTTTTCCCCCTTCTTATTATATTCTGTTTTTCCATCCCTATTAAAAGTTTGTGCCTTCAGGCCTACCAGCAGGGCATGCAATACCTACATTAAACCAAATTTAAAAGTAAGGGTGCTCCTGCTGCTAACGTCCTCAGATCACAGGCATGCAAAATGAAGGAACTGGCAGCTGAAACTTTAATGGTAGGAAGTGTAGACTGAATACTTGGGGAAAAAACACAGTAGCGCTATACGACAAAAAAGTCCTATTAGCATTTATATACTTCAAGATGACAAGCTAGACGATTCTACATAACTGTGGGGCTTTTGGCTTTTGTTTTAAGTAAAACCCTGTGTTGTAAGTATAGCATTACCTATATTCTTTCTTCAAAAGATTGTTACTCTTATGATTATGTAGTATTTCGAACATTAATACAGTGCCTGTCGTTGCATCGCGCACTGTATGTTCCATCATTTGTTCACCTTATGTATTATTGTAAAATATTGTTAATACTTGGACCTAGATACCTTGAGGAAGCACAGGGAATCCCATGCAAGTGTGGTTCCTGAATCAGCTGTCCCTGTGCAAGTCAAAAGCACCGCAATGACAGAGAGAAAACCATTGAAAGTTAGATCATGACCATTCCTATGTGTTATGTCCTACTGACGTAATGCTGAAGAGATTTGTGTGGAACTGGAGATGGGTTTTATATGCAGTCCATGGAAATAAAAGAGAGTGGACTGGGAAGCAGCACAAGAAGGATAGGAAACTGCATTGCTTATCTGCATTGAAGACATTTCAACTAATGTTGGTTTTGTTTGTTTGTTTTAGTTAAAATGAATGTGTTGCCTCAAGCGATCCTACAAAGCCCAGGGGAGCATCCCAGGTTTGTAAAGCAGCCTGTTTGCCCCCCTTTAGACTTTGCAAGGTATGTACCTCTTTTCTTTCAAAGCATCATTTTCACTGTGAATAGCTTCAATCAGCTGTGCCGAGGTGACAAATTATGTTTGCTTTTTTGCAATATTTAAAACTACAAAAGAGGCAAGGAAATTCTCTCTTAGGGAAGTTTCAGAATTAAAAGAAAACGTGTTCTGTTTAAGGTCTGTATTTCATCCTAATTCTTCAAAACCCCTTTAAAAGCCATAGAAAGTTATTTTCATTTAGCATTGATACAAATATAGGTCATTAAAATGTACTTATTTCGATGAAAAAACCCAAGATTCTTTTGTTTCATTCATGCGCAGTCTTGCAACTCTCAAAATATAATTAATAAAGGTGGCTTGAAAATGTTATACTGTACTTAATAGCCGAGAGAATTAGCAGCAGTGCCATAATACAATCCATCGTCTTGCACATGCCTATGTGTCTTCCTGTTCCATTGCACTCATTTCCCCTTTTTTGTCTCCCTTAGTGAGTGTTGGTCTCTCAGTTTCTCCTCTGCCCTGCTGTGCTCTTTTTCCTGGAATTGCCTCCATTTCAGAAAAAAATGTGGTTATTTTCTCCATCACTTTTTCCACTAACTGCATTGCTGGAGAACTCATTCCAGAGGGAGGTAGGAGTCTTGTTCAAGGAGATCCTTCTGCAGGAATCCTATTGAGGCTGTGCATATTTGCAGAAAAGAAATGTCTGATTCTGTAATGGCCTGGACCATGCTGTGGGTGCCTAGTGATGAGAACAAGACAAGCTCTGCCATTTTGTTTTATAAGAGATTTTGAGGAAGTTGGAGTTTGAATTAACAGCAATAGGCAGCGGGGTTACAAAGTTGTGTGAGAATTAGTTTGGTCTTTTATGCAGTTCCATTCCGTTATTTGATTAAAAAGCAGATGTATTTATCATTAAATTGATATTAAACAGTATCTGGGTTTTTTTCTGTATAGATTGATAACACAAACAGTTATAGGAAAACATGGCAAAAATGTTAATTCTGGGATAGATGCCCATTGGATCAAAATACATTTATCTTTAAAATTAAATAGGAGCCAATTTACGGGTGAAGTGGACTTTTTTAATACACTATTTATGAATTATAATGAGTCATTATGGAAACACTGGAGAAATAAGGCTAAAACAGCTTGGAAAAAGCAAGTGACAACCTGTGGAAGAAAAGAAAGAATGCCTTTTAGCCAGTGCTATCCTCACCTCAATTTTCTGTGGAAAAACGATGTCCATTCCAAGTCACAATCTCAGTTCTTCACATAAATTAATTGTATTGTTTTTAATTCTCATTGCATATTAGCAGCCATTTTAAATAACGATGGAATTTTCTAGTGTGTTTTTTCCTATGCATCATCTGTCTACCTTTTCTGTGTTATTGTTACATTAACATCATTGATAATAACAGCCAGGATGAGATAAGTATTTATTGTTTTCAGGAAGTTCAATTCATTATGATGGGTGACCATGTTTGTAGTTGCATCAATCCAAAACAGGTTATTGCAGACCTGATGTAATTAGTTTGCAAGTTTTTGCTTGTGGTTTTTCTTTTTTCCCCCTTGGCTGTAGTTGTCTTTCAGCTTGAGGGTGTAACCAATAAGAAGTCAGAAATTTATACCCTGGCGATAAGGCAGGTGACATTTTAAATTGCTTCTGAGGGCTTTTCCCATGATTTTTTTTTGTTCAAATACCTTTGTGAAGACAATGGCAAGGCACCAGGCTTTCCTTTGTTCCAGTTTGAGATGGTTTTTAACTGCAGTGTGGATAAATTTGCACCAAGGTGATAGTGATGCCTAGGAATTGCCTGTTGTGGTTGACTGTTTCAGTTTGGGGGTTTAGACTTCCATCCCACCAAATATCTGATGTGTTCTTTCTGTGCTACTGATGTGAAGAAATCTCATTTTTGCAACCTTAAAGTACAAAGGTCACCCAGAGTTTTTATTGTGTTGTCTACTTGAAACTTCATATTTATTTGCCCAGAAATATTGGTTTTCAATTTTTCTTTTACCTCATATAAACCTATAGTATCTTGAAATATGTTTTACATCAGTTCTAAATAAACAGTAATTACCTTATCTTCATGATCCAAATGACATTACATATCTCTCTAAGTTGTGACTATTTCGGTGTTAAAATTTTGATTTTAATGTTTTGGTATTGATTATAACTGAATTTTTATGGCAATATCCATAAGGTGTACATTTAGCAGGATCAGCACAACTCACA
>JAWWES010000133.1:14503842-14520554 GCA_035583135.1 Lophotriccus pileatus
CGAGCCTGCGCAGTGGATTTTTTAGGTGACACACAGTGTGCGCGGAACTGAGGCCACCCTTTAATCCTGAGGTTCGCTCTGCTCATTACACTGCAGGAATTGGTGCAGACTGACTTGCCTTCCTAGGGAGCTGTCTCAGTCTTCAACCCCAGTGGGCTTCTACACTGCAAGGGACAGGAGTGTTCTCTGTGGTGATTACACAGGAAGTCACTGCTATTTTAGGAAGGCCTTGGGGCTTCAAAGTGCATTTTGCAGCTCTGATTTGATAGAATCAGCCTTTTACTGCCATTAAAAAACCCAAATGAACAAAAAAAACAATGCAAAAATTCCTATATGATTTTTCTTTTTATATCCAAACCCTGAGTCTGGAGGTCATGGAAAAGGAAACCAGCAAGGACATCCACAATGAATTGAGAATTTTATGATTTATTCTGCAATGCATACACAAAGTGGGGTGTTCCCTTACAGTTTTGTAATAAATTGTTTTTCAAAGTTATCAAAGCCTTTTAGAAGATTAAACTGAAATATCATATGTATTCTGGTTTATTTCTATGGAGATTTTTAAAGCACCTCTTTTAAAAGGTTATGTTCACGTTCTGTGTATTTAATTCTTCTTGGAATTTTAGCTTTTGAATAGGACAGCAGTTACAAAATTTATCTCTCTCTATATATGTAATTTACTAATGCTCTTCCATAAACTTGATAAAATCATTTGAGAGCAAACAAATGGTAGCAAACTAACTACACAGTTATGTTAGTACTATGCTAATTTAGTTAGAAGAAACTAAACACATCATCTGTAATTTAAAACCAATTTATAAAGTAAGGGAATGCCATACTGTAAATGATCTTACTGAAATTAGTGTAATGCTTAGTATGTCTCAGCAGACAATGGATGTTTTTATTTTTAAAATTATGAGAGATGGCTTATGATATGCTGTGTAGGGGGGTTTTTTAAATATTGTGTCCATTCCAGAAGTAGATTATTACCCTTCCTTATAAAAGGACTGTATTTTCTTCTTTTGCCACTTAGATATCTGTACTTTGGTTAACTTAATATGTCAGTGATTATTTTGTCAAGACAAATTCCTGGAGCCATACTCCTGCTTAATATTATACACCCTTTTTTTTATATGTCTGTTAGGCAGAAAACAAATTTATAATCTTCTAAATTAAGGAATGTCTGGGTACTATCACATTTATGGAAACAAGCCACATTCTTTAAAGCTCTTCCCTAAAATTATACCCTTCACAATATTCTTTAAAATGAAGATAAACTAGTTTCTTCATAGTTAAAGGGGGGGAAAAAAGGTTGCAGTTATTCTTGTATTGTACAGTATTTGTTGCAAACTTCATCAAAATAGAAGAAGTCCATTAAGTGTGCTTATGATATAATCTCTTTCTTTTTTCCTGTGGAAAAATGTGGAGTTGTTTTTCAGGGTTTTTTTGTTTGTAATAACTTTTTTATCCCAGGTTGATATGATAGAAGTGAGAGAAAAAAATAGTGCTTAAGAAAGTTACTACTTTAATGACATTAAAGCAGGATATTGCTTTGTTTTTTTCATTGATTTTGTTTTGCTTCATTCTCAAAGACTTTAACTTGAAACAAGAAGTGAATGTGGTGCAAGAAGGTGGAAATGGAAAAAAGGTAAAATTTCCTGTTAATGCAGAATGTGAGTGCTTTCTTGCCACAGAACCAGGCTTCTGTAAGCTTCTGAGGAGGTTGGCTGACTCCACTGGCCTTCAGTGTGCTTTCCCTGGTACCTTCTGTTCCTAGTCTTGACTCACCAGGTCATTAATGGCTCAAAATCGGATTGTAAAATTGTAAAAATTAAAAATAGTCCTTATGACCAAACTAAGAGTCAAAAAGTTCACAGTGAACTGTGAAGTAAAGCAGTTTTCATCAAGAGATTGATTACAGGGTTGAATCTTAAAGTGAGTTTGGATCCTAGAACGGGCCAGAATTTGATATTGTCATTGCTGCTTCCTGATCTTTTCATCAGGGTCAGAAAGAACAAGTAACAGTTCTCTTCTCTCGTACAAATGAAAATTGTCCAAAGACGACCATATCATGCAAAAAGAGTTAAAGACTAAAAAGATTTTGGAATCTATTTAATGAGAGGAACAGCTTTGCTCAGCAGTAACAGAAAAAATATACATTAGTGATGTTACTAGATGTATTTTCAATACATTTGAATTAGATGATTGAGTTGTACTGTCCTCAAAACTCTGGTAAGTCAGATGACATCTAAATTATTACACAGAGACAGTAAAGACTGACCTAGATATGCAAAAAAATTTGTATTTGTGTTTTCTGTCTCGTGAGTTGTGGATTGCTGTGTTATGAAAAGCTTGCCTTGGTAAATTTGTGTCAGTAAAGACACGTTCTGGTATGACTTTTTTTCAGGCAGGAGACAAGATTACCTTATATACATTCTGTCAGATGTTTTTGAGATGTAGTGAGTTTTTCTGCTTGGAACTGTCCAGTGACTGGTCCACTTCAAGATTAGCTGGAACAGAAGAAGGCAAGTGGGCTGTGACCCCCAGAGCAGTGGTCAACTGTCTCTGCTAATACTGGGAATGTCAATCATTAAACTACTTTCCAAATTGTATAGTGCAAAATGAACATGAAATTTTTGCTCTAGCAGTGATGACTGATGAATATAGTAGCTATGCCTTGCTTTCATAAACTTTTTGTCCTTCCCTACAGAAGAGCAAAGGGATTTTCACCTAAATTTAACCGACCAGGGGACTAGGTTAATCACCCCATATAATCAATGGAAATAATTAAGATGAAGTAATGCAATTAGTGGAGCTCCATCTTTTAGGATTCAGACAACTGCTTTAGAACAAGGTAAATGTAAGTTTTGAATCACCTATGTTTCTCCATTGCTCAGAGAGCGAGCTCAGGGTGACCAGCGCAGATGTAGACGTGTACATTTACCACTGAATCCCACACTGGGCAAATATGGAATTTTGAAAGCTTTAAAAAGGATGGGATAGAAGTCTTAGAGTTGCGTCCTCTGATTCCTGAGGCCATGATGGACTAGTAAGCCTTACTATTAGACTGGGCTTCTTCTGAGATTGTCCTCTGTTTATAAGGTATTTAAACTGTGAGAGTTTCAGTGCTCAGATTAATTTGGGTCTCTATTTGTTCATTTTCTAGTCTTTTGCATTGATGGGCCAGTTCTTTAAGGAAGCAGAACACAAATAACTGATTGTGGATTGGACAAATCCATGCTTTTTAGTACTGTCACCCCTATCAAATCAATTAGTAAGGTGACTTCCAAGATGACCTGTGAAGTCTTTTATTCAAAAAATAGATTGGGACCTTGAGGCTCTTGAGGGATGGGGAAGGGGCTTTGCCAAGAATAAGAGTTAGGAAGAATACCTTGTTGGTATGAAATTAAGGCAGGGAAGGAAGAGGGGTGGCTGCTGTTGCTAAAAAGCTTGCAAAGGGCAATTTCAGGCACAGACAGATAATGTGTAGGTGCAGATTCTGCTTTTCCTTTGTATTTCAGTCCTCGATTGCACAGTATTTGGTTTTAGTGATGCACTGATTTGAGCTGCTTCCGTTTCTTCTGTGTGTAACACTATGAAGACAGGGGGAGAGAGGAGAGCTTAAGGCAGCTGAAGAAGGACATAGCAGCAAACAGAGAAAGAAATAAGCTTCTTTACCTTTCATGTTCAGGTCTTAGCAAGGTGTTGCTCTTCCTACTGTCCATCTTTGGATAGGACCTGTAAGCACCTTATGACCCTCTCTGTTCATATTACTCTGGTTGAGAACTGGTGGAATGATGTATCAACTCATTTACATTTTATGGGGATATTTCTTCACTTTTAGATACTAAAAACTATGGGAAAGGGTAAATCAGAATAAAAGAAATGTATCCTTTCATAGTAAAAGAAATTTTAAATTAAGGCACTCTATCCCAAACTCCCTGCTGGTTGTGGAAAGGGAGATGGCACAAGTCACTTAGTGAGCTAGATGATAAATTTTAAATTTCTTTCACAATATTATTTAAATATGTATTTTTTCCTGTCTGAATAATTCCTAACAATCTTGCTTGCCATGACCAGGATTCAATGTTTATTAAACAACTTTCAAAAAGAGATTTTAGCACTTAGAGGCACACATCCTTTTTGGTCAGATGAATGATCTCTGCAAATTTTGGGCCTGATAAGCATATTATTTACTGTAATTAGGCAGTGATCTAAAGAACAGAACTGTGTAGGAAGCAAATGATTTTCCTTTCCTAGAGAAACTTCTCTGTGCATTTGTGTAATGTGAAAGGTTTTTCTTGAAAAGGTTAAAAAAAGTTCTAATCAACTTCTGTACATTATGTAGAACTTCATTTTCTAAACTCTGCAAAAGAAAGTTTCATATTTAATGGGAAATCATGAATTATTCCATTTATTATCTACTTCCTCCTTTCAAAGACATGATCTGGATAAAAGGCGGGGTGAATAATTTCAAAAAATACAATACATTTTTAATGGGAAGGTGCAAACTACAGATTCTCATGACTATTAGCAAGTATAGAGGAAACAGAATTTTACTTGCAAAAACTCATCAAACTCTTGCAAAGATAAAATACATGACATACTTTAATAAAGAAGAACACAGTGAGCTGAAGTTTTTCTTTTTTTATGTAACTTGTTGTTTTTGCTAAGTTTGGTCTTATGGTTTTCTAGTGCTTTCATTTCTCAATAGTTCAACAGTATTTAGTACTGAAGATAATGTACCAGCAATACACAACTGACTTCTATTTTTGAAACACTCCATAAAGGTGAAGCATCTCTAACACACAAAAAGAGTCTGAAATAAAGACTGTCTAATCTGCCTTAGTACAATCAAGACTTACTAGTAATTTTCACAGTGAAAATCATTCTGCCTTCTGCACTGTGTGAAATCCTCGCTTTTCCTTTCCTCTTAACCTCCATGTGGTCTGTTTATCCTTAGACTCCTGAGTAAGTTCAGCTGGGGACTTGAATCAGAGATATCCTAAGCAAAAGCAAAAATACTGTGGGAATTGTTCATAGCAATACTGTAATTATGCATAGCCTTGTATAGGGTTTTATGATAATTCATAACATCAGCTCGAGAAGGTACAGAAAGTAAATAATGATGATTACCCGTTTTGCACACTGTGAAAGAAACTTGCAGAGAAATTTAACAACTTCTTTGATATCGTGCAAGTCAAACAGAAATGGTTCCAAACTCAGATGTTTCTAGCTCTCAGCCCACTAGGTCAGCTCTGAAATAAAAGAGAAAAGTTGAAAATACTTCATTTTGATAAATATTAGTAAAAAAAATATGGTTGGAATTACTTTTTCTTAAGGAACATTATTAATTTAGAATGAAAAGCAGAAATATTAATGAAGATATTGGGTTTTTTTTCTGATTATGCTTGAAATAATCACAGGTGTGTGTGCTTTTGTATGATGAACATTTTTATAAGGGTAGCACTCTCATCTTTATTTTTAGTATTTTCTTTGCATTTATGTTTAAGGACAGAATGTTCCAAAAGTTCGCCGCTAAATTTGCATTTCCATTTTCTGGGTTAACGAGGATTCTTAATTATTACAGTACTTACATCCATTTTAAAACACTTTTTTTTTCTGTGTCACCCTTTGATGTTTATAATTGATTAATTTTTCATTTTATGTAGCTTTGAACAAAAGGAAGCGAGTTCAATATATGTGTTCTTTGCGGGCTCCTACTGACAGGTTATGCACCCCCCCTTTGATTGCATGATTTAGGTTAAAGTGTGGTTTGACAACAGTCGGTGACTGTGAGGCGGTAGATGAAAAATACTGCATTGCTTATGCTGAAAGTTACTGTACCTATATATATGGTATAAAGTACCTTCTTTTTATATATGCTTTATTTTCATCTTTCTAATAACAGTTCTGGATACATAGCTCCATAAAGCTTTTCCTATTTAAAAAATCTGAGTTGTTGCAGAAGCCAATTTCAAGTGATGTTTTTCTCCTCTCATGATGAGTACAAATATTCATGCAATATTTTATAATTAGAATAGGAAAGTCTTCATATAACATTTGGGGGGTTGGTGGATTTTATGCTTTTGTGCTATTTATAACTTGATAATTTGGAATTAAAAAGTATGCACCCCATCCCAGTATGATTTAATTCGCAGCCTTAGCAGTAAAAAATTCTAAAGTGTAAGCTAACAGTCTATTACTACTTAATGGCATTTACTGTACTGTCATATCTTTTTTTAATGACATTACTATAGTCTACAATTTAACATATTACCATCCAGTAAATATTTCATTAAAAGGAAAGTATTTAAATGGACGGTCTTTAAACCGGGATTAAAGCTCTGCCCTGATGCAGCTCAACAGCCTTGTGTCTGTAGCAGTACGTGGTGAAAATACGCTGAGTACCTTGACCATCTGAGGGCTTGTCTTCCCGAAGTACTTATGTAGATAAAGTTTCCCACAGAACTGAGGCACGCACATGACTCAGATATATTTTTCAGTGAGCTGTGGACCTACTTCTGGTGGATTGCAGCCCACAGATGTGGCAGGGTAGCCCTCAGCAGTGTGAGGACATGGCTTACGCCACTGTGACCTGGGGCGCTGAAAGCAGTAGGCAAATTGTCAGCTCCCACATTTGCCAAGTATTTGCTCAAGTGCTTTCTGTGCTCAACAGTTCCCTGCAGAAATTTTGACTATATTTTAGATGTGGGTCACTAACGGTGTTGGAAAAGTGTTCTTGTTTTTTGGCTGTCCAGCTATAATTAAATAATTCCTCTTTCAGTTCCTAAGCAGAGCAGCCTGAAGTCATAAACTCTTACAGCATGTTTGGGGGGTTTTGTGTTTTGTATAGTATATTTGTTTTTACTTGATGCATATATTTTTCAAATTTTAGTGAGGAAATTCTGGTGTCCCCCTGTTTATGCTTTGTTTGTTTGCACAGAAGTTAAGCAAAAAGTAGCAGTGTTCACATACTTTATGTAATTTTAATTTATTTGTAGATTTATAGACAGGAAATGCGGGTGAAGTAAAATAAATTTGTTTAAATGAACTTAGGCAAAAATATCTTGATTATTTTTTCATAATTTTCTGATGCTTATCCAAGGCATTTATATCAGTCATTGACTTGCCAACTGCAGAAGGAAATCCCAAGTGGATGAAGCCTATTTGAATACAGTTTTTAAATATTATAATAATTGGTAGAGTAGTTATTTTATACTGAAAGTACACTTTAATATTTTATATACTACCGTTGTTTAATCCATGCCATTTTGTGCTTTACAAAATGGGATTGCTACAGTACATTTATATTGTAATCAGCAGCTAGAATTAACCAGAAGTACTAATTAAATCCTACAAAATCTTAATATATGAAACCTGATATTAAATATATATATATAAATCTGCCATCTGAAAATAGTAGATTTTTGGACTTATTTTACATGTCTGTAATTGGCCACACCAGACAGGAGGAATGAGAATTAAGCTCATGATAAATGATTCTGTTCTGCTATAGTGACTATTTTGATTATTTCTAGCACCAGTACCTGCCTCTTGGCCTCTTAATTTCTTTTTTTTTTCTTTTCCCTCTTTCAATGTAAAAGGTAGAATGCAAATAGCCTGATTGTACAGGATTTTAAGGTAAAGAGAATGTTGTATGGTGCTGTCCTGATCTCCCAGCATTTAAGAGTCTCATGAAAGTATAATACCTTAACATAGGAAGGTCCTTGGGACTGGAACAGTGTAATTTCATGAGCCTCACTGAGTGTTACTTTTTATTTTGCACTGGTAAAGGCAAATTAGAATGAGGTTCCTGTGATTCCTCAGCATAACTCTAGATCACTTCTAAATAGCAATGATAATAATAAAAAGAAATCCATATAAGAAAATTACATAAGTAGCTCTGTAGTTTAAGAAAAAAATTAAAATGCCTGTAGCAACATCCAGGTACTCTTAAAGCACAGTGTTAACAACAGCAGTGCCTTTTCAAGCTCCCAGATCCGCATTCAGTAAGTAGCTCCTTCCACCCTTGTGATATTACACGACACAAAACCATCACCCATAACATTATGCCACTAAAATGGCAACTTTAATTTGTGGTGGTTGTTTAGTTGGTGCTAAAAGTTCTTGTGACACACAGCCCACCCATGACACAGAGAGAGAAGCTCACCAAATTTTTCAGCACCCTATGACAGAATATTGTATCACAGAAACTGCTGATGTAGGACAAGTGGGTGACATCTCACCAGATCCACCTGGACCGCAGTTCATTGTGTTCCCCAGCCTGTGTAAATAAACATGTAGCGACATCACAGGGGTTCAGCAGTGACAGAGGTGACTGTCCAGGCAGAGGATTCTCAGCCTCGGCTGGGTCTATGATAAGCATCGTGGTTCTCATCTGTTGAATTTCATGAATTTCAAAAAAAAACCAAAACAAAAAACCCAAACCAAACAACTCTCGTTTGAATTAAACCCAGATTAATCGGTATCTTTGTTTCAACCATAAATACAGAGATATGGTCGCGAATTCGTTAAGAAATTAGTTTGCTTTAAAAAAATCCACCTGAAATCTCTTTCTCCTGGCACGCGCACACACACACACGATCATCCGAAGGGGGAAGAGGACTTGGGGTTTCCATGCACATCACGGCTCAGTTTTAAAATTAAACACGGTTAACATCGCAAAGCCCTCTGCTCGTTCTAGTTCGACTCCTTTGCTCGCCTGCGGGCGGCTGTGCGGGCAGGGCGAGCGTGTCCGTGTCGCGGTGCCCTGTGCGGGGGCACGGCCGGGGAGGCCCTTTGTTCTGCCGCGCTGCCAGCGCCGGCATCCGCGTGTCCTGCCTGCAGTTTCCCACATTTCCAGTAGATGCCCCCAGAGACCATTAAACCCCTTGAACGGCTCCGCTCCAACCAGAGGAAAGGGCAGTCTTTTCCCATTTCGCTCCTGGAAGTAACATAATTGTCCAAAGGAAACCTGAAGTCGGCGCGGACGCAATGCAGAAAAACAAACTCGCTTGTTCAGTAGTAAATCGTAATTTATTAGGTTGTAAGGTTCAAATTGTTTGGTGTAAACTAGCTCATTAATGTAGTAGGAACATACTGTTAACAGTTGCATTTTATAAAGTAAATCATAGATCATAGAATATCCTGAGTTGGAAGGGACCTTAGAAATCAATTATTTGATATTGATATCACAAATCAAGTAATCTTTGGTTATCCAAAACACAAGGTGCTCTGTTTAACCTTGGATTTCATATGCTGCATGACATCATAGGAAGCAGGATGGAAAGGATTTTGAGGATTTATAGTTTATCATAAGGTATCACAAGAAGTTTACTGCTGTCACCTACATCACACCTCTGTTCAAAAGAACTGTTTGTTGGGGGGAAAAGAGGACACTGGAATTTTCATCCGGAAGCACTTCGTAACAATTACAGAATTCATTGCCACGTCGAATTCTCTTATGTGACACAAATACCATTCATCCCCATGATATCATTAATCTCTTGCCCTATTTTATGGTTTGTGTGTGATCAGTCACTTGTGTCTTATATATTACAGAAACTTAAGGAAACAATTGTAGTAATATTTTGTGCTTTGTGTATTTTCTAACTGAGAGAGTACTTTTATTTTTATGCCACTAAATTTGAAGGGTTATACAGTAGATAGCTTCACTGATTGTGCGCTAAAATCAGTTCTTTTTGCCTCAGAAAAAAAATGAGCTCTGTACAGTATGATTACTTCAGCATTATTTCAGTGTCTTCATTAATTGGGATGGGATTTATTAAGAGACTATTGACACTGATTTTTAAAACTGATGTGTTTTACTACATGCTTTGCTTCCCTTTTTTGGTTTGTTAATAATGCTTTCTAGTGGGGAAAATGTGCTTTGAATTCAAGTAAAATGCATCAGTCTACAGAAAATAGCATGTTACGTGGGCACAGTTTTTTCTATTGATATGAATCTCAATGCTGTGCTTAGTATGCTGTGAGTGATAAAAATTAACTGAATGATATTTTGGTTAGTCACTGTAAAGATCTTTTAGCAGTACTGCTTTGTTTACTTCCAATTCATCTAATGATCTAATGCATGCACACATACAAACATATATAGATCCCATTGTATAAATAAATATGCAGGTGTGTGTGCCTGCTATGCAGATTGTTATTCCGCTGCTCTGAGTTATATTAATGTAGGATCCAGTCCTAGGCCTTTGGAAGTTGGTAGGAATTTTTTACTTGTATTTTTCAATCTTTTGTTAGTTAGATAGGATTTTAAAACAAGAAAAAAAAAGTATTCTATACAGAATAGAGAATACATTGCACAGTATTAGCATAATATCTTCACAGTATTTTTAAGCTATATACTCTGCATTTGCTATATATAGCATATTCTGGCAAATTAAAATTTAAATCTTTAAAGATATTTCTCAGTTTTCTAAGGTAAATGTTGCAAATGTTTTTTGTTGCGGAACAGTTTTATATTTTCCCTTGACTGTTTGAGCTCTGTGTGCTTTTCAGTCTCAAAAACCATCTTTTTGTATTTTAAACATAAATTCAGTACTATCTAGTCTATATCATATCAGGATTATTTAATAATTTCTGTTCAGTTCTGCAACTGAAATGTAAAAAATACATTGTGAAGGATTAGTGTGTATCTGTGTAGTAAGAAATATTATTTTAATTGTGTTAAATATGAAATAACACAAATTATTTGTTTCTGACATCTTAAATTGCTGTTTATTCATTGCCATCTAGCTAAGAAGTTTTTCACGTCACTTGTATCTTATCAGCATTGTTGAAGAACTGCAGAGGCTCTTTTTAGGCTTGAAGTATTAGTCTCATTAGGCTATTATTTAGTATGAAATCATCTGAATTTATTACATACACTGTAAATCTCAGTTTTCAGAATTCCATATTTATTTTAAAGCTGCTGAGAATTTGAATTTAAATAGATTATAATCTAAAAGGACAGTCTTGAGAACAGTTTAGAAACTTAATGGACTATACAAAATAGAAATAACACATCTGGGTCCGTGACGTTTTACTGGGACAAAGGTTTGTTTTCCCTCACTAGGTACCTATCTCTGTTGCAGGCAGTCCCATTGGACTCATAGTTTTCTCCAGAATAGGACACAATGATTGTTTCATGCCCTGTAAAAGAAATATTTTGATTATTTCCATAAATAATACCTCGAAAGATATATTACCTCTTGAGAATATTTGATTACACAACTTTTTAATATGTACATCCTGTCGCAGGTTATGAATGAGATAAACTCTAATAGAAATTCATCATAGCATCATTTGATTGTAAAATTAGGGAGAAATTATCAAACTTCTGCATCAGTAAACCAGTCCCAGCTGAAGTTATATGCTAAACAGAAGCAAAATAATATCTAATGATTGTGTTTCTGGCATAGCATTTGTTTGACGTTTTAAACCAAGCCATCATGTCCTACAGCAAAACTATTTAACATATACGTTGTTTTGACATGTGGAATGTGCCTCATTTTTCCCTGTGCACTGTCTTAAAGCAAACTAAGAGTTCATTGTGTTTTCATGAACCAGTGTAAATGTGGGGGGTTTTTTTCCCATCAGACAGCCTTTTTTACCAAATACCAACTAAAGCATACCGGTGTATTTTTTAACATGTTTTATATATATATATATATATATATATATATATATATACACACAGGTATTTATTCATTATTGCCATGTTTACTTCCCTGGGGTATGGCATTTATAATCATATTATAACAGATCACTTTTTGAGCAGGGGAAGAAAATACCCGTTCCCTGCTGCTGAACTGCAGAGGTCTCTTCTTGAAAGCTGTTTTAGTTATCTGTACTTATTTGGTGAGGTGGAGAACAGAATACAGGTTTAAAGGCTTAAAATCTGTCTTTCTTATTCCCAGTAGCAGGAATTCATACACGAAGAACATCTGCATAGACATGCTGCGACGGGGTTATCACAAGTCCTTCTCCGAGCTCTTCACTCTGATACAAAAGTGGAATGCCTTGAGGGAGGCTGCAGGGCCTGGGTCAGCCATATGGCATGAGAAGTCCCTGGAGGAGCAGCCTGATAAGCTGGATCAGCTTTACCACTTCCTGACCAGGGCTGAGGCAGCCCAGCGAGCAGGTAAATGGGGGGATTGTGGGTAGCGGAGCAGCGGGAGCCGCAGCCGCGAATGCCTGGGGGAAGCTGCCAAATTGTTTCATGTATGAATTTGAAACGTTACTGCATCTTAGCACATTTCAGCCTTAGTCAACTAAGCTGTATTTATAGAATAGATGATTAGGAGCTGCAGATATCAGGAGAGGTTTTGTGAGGGAAACTAAGAGGGGAAAAACGTGTAGAATGCATTATGATACTATCAGAAATGTTTCATGTATTTATAGCTTTGATAACATCTCAATTATTTTCTAATAGTTTCATTATTTATTGGGGTTTTTCTTTACTGATTTAAGTAGCTGGTTTTGTATTAGAAAAATTTAATAGGTGAAATGCTGCTTCACACAGTAATAGTTTTATAAATCTGATTTTATTAAATACCCTGTCTGCTAACTGTGTTTGGATTTGCGACTGACTTAAAAAGGATTGTGAACATGTCAAATAAAATACAGCACACAGATGTAACATGCCACCTGTGAATTACTAGATATTAGTGAAGACATAACTTCAAATTACTGTATTTTCTCTATTGCCTAGTATTTACTAAGCACTCATATTTATCATTTCCTTTTACTATAAATAGTAACATAACTTACTCCATCTTTCTGTTCTGGAATAGTTATAGGGATGGAGACATATAAAGCTCTAACTGCAATCTTGATTCTGCCTGAGTTGATTTCAGTGTAGTTGGCTTCAAGTTATGTTTTGATCATTGCAAATATGAAAATCTACAAAAAAGCTTGTGAGTTTGGACCCTAAGTTTTTTGACTAAAATGTAGAAACAGACATCTTTATTTAAAAAAGGAACAGCAGAAGAAACCCTTTCAGCGCTTAACAAAAAAATATATTCATTTTAAAATGTTTATTTTATGTGTGCCATGAAAGTCAGAAGTTCTGTTTCTTTATTTAATCCATTATAATTCTAGATAGGAAGTCTCTCCAGCCACGACTGGAAGGAATCTTCAGATTTGTCTGGACTGTGACTGAAACCTGAATAGGTACCTCCATAGCTTGCAAAGCATCAGAGAGGAGTTTTGTGTTTGGACTGCCCCAACAGAAGCATTATGCCAACACTTTGGTGGTCAAAAAGCAGTGGACATGGCTTATCTTGATGGGCCTGTTCTGTGCAGCTGCTTGAGGAGAACATTTTGCCTTCCTTCAGTGCATGATATTTTTCACAAACTGATGTGTGACAACAGAGTTGGCAAATGCACTCCCAGGTGCTGCTGGCTGGGCAGTTCCTGCCCCTTTGAAAGGCAGAGACCTTTTCTCTCACTGAACCCAGCATTTGCTGCATGCTGGACTCTTGAAGTCTTCCTCTTCTCACAGAGACAAGGTACCACCAGCTGTCTGACTGATTGCACCTGGCCTCTCCCAAGTTTACCTGTTAAAGTTGGCTAAAATGAAAGAAAAGAAAATCATGACAACGTACCAATAGAGTTGGAAGCGTCTTTACTGAATTGCTAGATCAAGGTAGTTTTGATTTTTTTTCACCAGTTTCAACACAAACCTTTGCACGAATCCCTTGTTCTTATGAAATGAGGTGTGAGTCGCCTGGCACAGGAAGGGTTGGATGGTAATTCATGTTGTAGGTCTGAGAGCTCGTAGTGCTGTGAAGATACATATGAATTGTGCAGCTCATCAAACACTAATTCAGTAGTTCCACTAATCCAGTTACTCTCTGATTCTAATCAGATTGCTTGGGGCTCTAGCTTATGATCTCCTGACAACTCCAGTTGACACCATTTAAGAGGCATTCAGCAATTCACCTCAGCTGGAACTTGCCATGATGTAGCAGCCACTACAGCAGCTGACCTGAATTTGCTTTGCAGCTGCCACAGTTCAAGCTTAAAAGGATGAAAGTAACATTTAGGACAGCAAATTGGGAGAGTTTCATAGTGTGATTGATGTTACTACTGTTAGGCAAGCTGAAAGTTTATCTGTCTCAGGTATGCTGTCCTGAGCTAACAGCTGTGCTGAAAAAGAGGTAGCAGATATAAATAATGAAAATTTTAAAATCATGACTTTTAAGTTTATTCATGAATTGAAACATAGTGAAATGATTGGTTGTGAACCAGAAGTGGTAAGTGGAAAACAAAACTTAATTTACTCTGACAGTAAATAATTTTCTTATTTGTCTTTTGATTTTCCTCACCTGATATTTGTGGATCATAGAGTGTTGCTGTCTTAATTGTGAATATACCTAGAACTGATAGATTTAGAGTTTTGTGGTACTTACAACAGTGCACAGAGCAATCTATATTTATTGTTGGAAAATGTTAATGTTTTAATAGTTTTGATAGTTTACAGTTAAAGGATGGTATAATGCTGGACATAAATTATTTGCTTGAACAGAATCAGCACCATCCACCACAAAGTGGAGGCCAATATCAAAGAGCAATTACTTTCTTTACTGCTGGGTTTGAAAACAGTGACATTTTGTTTACCAGGATTACATTGTACCTTTATATACACATCTGAATGTTCTCTCTGTTTTCATTTTCAGTGTAACATTTTGATTAAACTTCAAATCATACAGGAGTTGTCTCTTTTTAATTGCCTATTACCAATATTTTACTGTGTGCAAAGAAAATACCTCTCTTCTGTCCAACTTAATCTTGTTGTATTTGAATATCTCCCAAGTATTTAAAAATACAGAGCTAGCATTAATACCTGCAGCTTCTCAGAAAAAGAGCTGACAGAGTTATTTGGCCTCAGGTACAGCATTATCCTAACAAGATTGGCAGAAATATTGGCAATACTTGACTGTATTCCTATTTGATATTTTTTGTACAAATAATGTAAATGTTTCTGACCTGAAAATTGAGTTGTTTTTAGTTACTCCTTGATGTTCCTTCATTATCCTGGACTAACCTCTCTTTTTGCTAGTTCTGGTTTCAGTACCTTGAAGGAAAAAAAAAAAAAAAGAGGTAATTTAGCTGTTTAAATATGTATAGTTGTAGGGTTTTTTACAGAAGAATGCAGGATAAATGCCAGAATAATGTACCTGCATAGCTCAGCATTTGATGTATACAGTGATTTCTTGGCATGTTTATGAAAGTGTTGGAGGTTCTTTCAAAAGGCAAGTTTTATACTTTGAGGCCATGGAATAGCCTGCCTGATTGCACTGTTCAGAATAATTTCACTTAAAGGTATAACTGCCCATGAAAGGTGTAACCCAGTGCTGACAGGTTGCTGTTACTCTCCCTTTGGAGAGCCACAGCTTCCAGTGTAATATGTGCCTGGCACAACAGTTCATTATAATGATAATGTAGCTGTTCCTCAGATAAAAATATTTAGAAGTGAAATTAAAGACTTTGAGCTGCTGCTTGTGCAGATTTTACCATATGACTGTAACTGATTCTTTAAATCATTATTTGGCTGCTGCAGTTCATCTTATTGTTTTAAAATGCATTGCCAGTTTACTTGTTGGGTCTATGTGCTTGTTAAGCTAGGCCATCTCTTCGAGGTGTTGTGTAGCTCATTTTATTTAGTTAATTAGTTAGATAGCACTGATTCTATGAGGGGGATGACTGATAGTATGCAGGTATTACTGTAAAGTATCATTTGTGTGTTTTAGGCTGAGACCAGCCTCTTGATGGAGGATTTTGTCAAGCTAAAGGTCACCTGTCCCAATATTATTACAGAAGCACTTGGAAAGTGTTGCTCTTCACATTACATATTAAAGGCATGTTCAAGTCCTTACCTCGGACTAGCAGAGGCCTTGAAGTGCTGATGTGATCAGTACTTGGTAGAGCAATCAGTTCAGTAGTAGAAAATGAAGGGAATGCTTGGCAAGTTACAACTCAAGAACAGTTAAAGGAAGAGATGTCTCAGCTGTTGACTCTGTTTTGCCAGAGCAGGAAAGCAAAACCAGGGAAAATGCCACAGTTCAGTGGCTGCAATGTACTGAGCAGTCAGCACTGCTTGGCAGATCACTGTGCCAAAGGATGCAACCTGTGCTTGGGTATGAACATGCCTTCAAAGAGGAAGGTGCTGCTCATTAGCTGATCACTGGGCCAACTGGTGAAGAGTAGGACTTAAGGCCTTGAAACTGTTACCTTTCTGAGATTTCATCTGCTCCTGGTTCCTGATCCCATTCAACCTTTATGATATGCTGTGTGCTAAATGCTTGATCTCTGCATGTGCCGCAGGCTGCTGACCCTTGTTCTAGAGAGTATCAGACACACATTAGAATTAAAAAAAAGTGCTAATTTGGCTCTTTTTTCCCTCACTTCAGTGTAGAGGAAACTTTTGATAGTATGAGTTATCATTTGATTTTGTTATGAAAGATGTCTTTTCATAAAGTATATGAAGAAAGTGAGAGTATTTGATGTGTTTGCACTGGAAAAATCTTTTTTTGTCCAAGGTATTTAAGGTTGAAAACAGTTTAGCATTTTACAGTGGAAAGCTTTTCTGTGAGATTTCAGACTTATGCCTTAGGCTGGACTAGAAACATTGCAATAACCATATTACCCATGCTATTTTGAAAAAAAAAAAAAAAAAAAAAAAAAAAAAAAAGAAAGAATGG
>JAWWES010000133.1:14520654-14570930 GCA_035583135.1 Lophotriccus pileatus
TAGAGGGAGGAGTTTTGGGTCTTCCTCATAATTTATTCCCAGCAAAACACTTGTGTCTCATTTAAACTGAGACAGTGTCTACCCCTCTTACACAGTTCAGAAACTGTAAAACTGGCCAAAAGCTAATGATGTATCTGACATACAGACAATGAGAGTACATAATGTGCTTGTAATGTCTTTCACATTTCAGTCATGATTATAGCTGTGATAGATGCCTCTACCGCAAATCTAGCAATCACCAGTGAACCATACGTGACTTGTGGCCTATTTTCAGAGCACACTGCTCACCATTTCCAGATGCTTCCTGAGGGATGTGCAGGGCTGCTGCAAGGGCAGAAGCATCTCATCTCTTAGGATTATTAGCAGTAAAGTCTGTTGCTCTTGGGCTTGTTTTATGTAACAAAGGAAAACTCAACTGACTTAGAAATGCAGTACAGAAACACAGAATGGACACTGGGATTTGATTTGACAGGGACTATGCTTTAATAGAAATACAAAATGCTCATTTGATATTTCACTTACAATTATAGGTGTTTTGACATAGACAATATCTTACTCCAGAAAGGTAAGGGTTAAAAAAGTATCCACTTTGTATGCTATACACCAACCAGGCCTATATTCATGTCAGAAAACAAACTTACTGTGCTTAATATTCAAGTTCATTTTCAAATTCTTGCCCATTAACATAATATATGCCATTTTGCAAGCCTGGTCAGAGATATCTGTAACTAAATAATTTTCAAGTTTCCTTCATATCCAATGCATTATATGCAGTGTGAAATTATTTCCCCACTCTGTTCTTCAGAGAAGAGCAGTGCACAATATACATGATTTTATTGTAAAATGTATTAGAGACTTCCAAAGTTACTATGTGTATATGCACAGTCATAATAACTAATCCTAAATGACCATTTAATTGTCTATTTTAAGTTATACATGGTAGACCATTACCAGGTAAGTATTCAAAACTTCCAAGACAAGAAATGTATGAATGCTAAAATGATTTTTTATAAAAACATTCTTTTTTTTTTCTTTTTTTTAATGGTACTGCAGTATAATGCTTCTTAGTCCAAATCCTCTTGTGAGTATACTCACTGTATGTCAAAATTGTAAGAAGCATAAACATAAAAGAAGCTAAGAATTTAGGCCATGCCTAATTCATAAGTATTTTTTGTTTATACAACAATTTCTAATAAAAACTTAATTAGAAAATCAAAGATGGAGAGTCTGAGAAATTCATGCAACAAAACTGGAAGTCAACCATTTATGTGGATTAGAAACTCTAAACTCAGATCAATTTATCAAACTGTTCATCAGGTTCACAGAATGCTTTTCAGCAAGTCTAGCCACTGCTCCAAGCAGACATGTCTGTGTGTGAAAACTGAGCAAAAAATCTTCTGGTTTTGCCAAATTAGCTTTGAGATGTAAGGAATTTAAACTAAAAAGTCAATATAGATAACTGGTGATGCTATGCTATGCAAGCACATAAACCTAAACCAATCTCACACTCTAAATAGAAATCTCTAGTTTATAAAGTTATACTAGACTAAGTTTGAATTCCTGTTGAACTTCTGAGATAGGAAGCAAATTTCACATATAAAAAATCTAAATTCCAGTACAGAAAATATGATAATAAAGTATTAATTAGCAAAGCCACTAAAAATTTGCACTCAAGTCAACAGAAATTAAGATTTTAAATTTCTGAATGTCCCATTTTCAAAAATGGTTAAGTATATTTGTTCATATACACTTGTATCAGTTAATCACATTTTTATAGTTTGGTTTTGGTTTTTTTTAATAGCAAGATTCAAACGAATTCAAGATACCACCGCAAGCTTAAAATAAGTACAAAGGCAGGTATTTCTAATCACACTGGCATAGGAATTACCACAGCAGCCTAACAGTCAGTGTATGCAATTTCAGGTATTCATTTTACTGAGCTCAGACACAGTGTACAGCAAAATATAATGAAATTCTATTCATAATAATACACAAAGTGATTTTCAAAGTAAAATATAGTCCTAAGTTCAGATCCTAGGTCATATTTGAGCTCTAGATTAAAGAACTTCTGTAATTCCACTGTACTGCTACACAAGTCTTTAAATTTGTTGAATGATTTACTCATACTCATGATTTACATGTATGAGTAGAACCACTCACAATGGTAAGCCTTCACAAGATCAGTCTCAAAAATTCTTTAAATACATTAAATCATTTGTCCCCACTGAGCATTAAATCTCCTGTCAGTTGGGTATTTTTAATGAATATACTTTTGAGTTTTGTCATTATTTGAACGACTCAATTAATAGAAAGTCACCTCCCCCACTTTTACGTACCAGTATATTCCAAAGATGTCCAGAGAAAAAATCTTGCGAGGTGTTTCTAAAAAGCCCTCCAGACTAGAATAAGCACAAGAATTTTGACCAAAATTTATTTTCTTCAGTCCTGATTGTAGATATATGTCAGTTAGTCACATAATATTTTGTATTTTCTTTCAGGACAACTTTTGTGTCTAAAAATAAATGCTATCTAAAATAAAAATCAGTTCACAAACATTTTGATACATGTTCAGCAAGCAAGTCTCCCAGTCCTCCTCTGCATGCTTCCTATATTACTTAAGCAAATGAGTTATTTCATTTGTCTTAAATATTAAATAACAAGAGATACAAACTTATACTTTTCAACATCTATTTGAAATCTTCACTGCCTATTATTTTTTCCTTTTAGTAGTTTTCTTACAAGGTTGTTCAGAAGTTAATTGTTTCATAAATTCCTCCTGTTTTATTTTCTAGCAATATTTATCCATTTCTGGAAGCATACTTTCTCAAGCTACAGGTATTTCTCACTTAGTGCAACCAAATGATGTATGAAATCAGCTTATTAGAGTCCTCATAACACCTCTACAGTCTTACCATGGTAAACATTATTCTGCATTTTATTAGCAAAACTTCACATATTTCCACTTGTCTTACCTTATGTCCATCAACATAGTGACAAACTCATAGATACCCTACATAAAAAGTATTACGTAAAAGTGTCTCAGGAGTTCTTCTGAAAAACAAGTGAAGGCACAAGTCTTTCCTTCCAGAGTTATAAATCCCCTGCAAGGTAAGTGTGCCTCTATAGTCCTTGGCAAAGCACCTTGGAGAAGTTAAATGGTCTCCATGAATGTTCTCAACACTGCAGTATCAGAGAGGGAGGTGGAGGCAGTGAGTGGGCAGGCAGTTCAGGAGACACTTCTGCAGAAGATGCAAGCTAGATATGCTCAAGACTGGCAAGGTTGTCTGTTAAACACTGGGATGAAACATCACATCTTTTAGATCCAACAAGCTAAAATACAATTCAGGTAACAAAATAAACAAATATGAAGGACAAAGCTGTCACAATGCAATAGTTGTTTACAGAGAGTCAAGGAGAATGCTGAGAATTCCCAGGGCTGTTAAGACTTCCTCAGAAAGTTGTATACTTTCTAACAGTATGTATATCCAAAGGTAGGACTGACCTGAGGCTGGCTGCTCTCATTTGCTCTTCTTTAGGAGTAGGATCCTTTATCTAGCTTTCATGCAACTGTCCTGTTGGAGAAGGGCTGTGCTGTGACCTGCTCTCATGGTCAGGGACAGGTCTCCCTCCCTAGAGAGGTGCTGGCAGCCCCTGCATGGCCAACCCCCCAGGGTCAGCTGTCTTAGCCAATCCCCTGTTGTCCCTGCTTTGCCACTGCCCCCTCTTCCCTTGGGGTTCATATTACCTTACCAATCCCAGGTCCAGGTGTCTCCTTCTCCCAGGTTCCCCTTCTCCTGTCCCTTATAAACCCACGATGTTGTAGCAATAAACAGATCAGCTCTTGCTTTGAACCTGCATGTAGTGTCTGTGTTTTCTCTTGTGGATTTTACACATGGACCTACAACTCAGGACAAAGGACCCTCCGCTGGTCTGGACCTTTTCCTTTTCCCATACCGGGATACTGTCCTGCCAAAGAAAAGTAGTAATCTGAAATACAGAAAACAACTATTTTACCAAAGTTATTTTTCCCTAACTTGTTGGTTTAAAGTAAACAAATAAAGATAATACAAAAAGTATAAATAGCCTATTGAATAAGGTTATTCTTTTTTGAAGGTAGGGGAGAAATGAAAGGAATTTTAAGTACTGCCTAAGAAATAGAAGAGCCAAATCCAATTTGCTTTGCTGAAACAAGTACTCCCACTAACAATGGAACTACTTATGGATGAAATTTTTTTACTGTGCAAAGTAAAGACATGAAGTTTAGGCACCAAATATGCTGCTCTTTAGTTATCAAAACAAGGGCAAGTAAACTTCCACATAAGGGTAGAATTCAGCCTTGCGAAACCCATTACAACTTTTGCAGACTAATATCTATGGAGGAAGGGGATAAAACTGGAGATATGTAAGGAAAATTAAACAAAAAAAACCACAAAAGGTTCAAAGAAATTGTCTTCAGCTTTTAAAGAGGCATTGGAAGCTATTTTGGCTTAGATTTCTGTCATTTAAGTTTTTGTAATTAATCAAAAGCAAACAGACCAGTAATATTGTTCTCAAGTAAATGAAATCTTGCTCAAAGTAAAACTTAGAATTGTGAATTTTGAATAAAGCATGATTATGCTTTATTAGCTCTTAAGATCATTATCTCATTTGTAAACTGGATAATTATAAGAAGCCTATTAACTCTGTATTTGTATACCTCAGCAAGGGGACAGGTTTTGCAAGGTGATCTCGTTGTTTTGCATTCAGCAGCAAGCTCAACCAGCCCTGGGTAATTACCCAGCCTAATGACTCTGCAGATATTTTGCTTTTGTGCAAATCCTTGTGCTTTTTTCCTGCCTGTACATCAGGAGAATCAACACAATTTTTTAAACTCTCAAGGTGTACAAAGATTTTATCCTTAACAAAAGTCCAGATCTAACAGGAAAAAAAAAAAGTAAAAACCACAACAATAAACAACAACCCCAAACAAAACAAACAAACAGACAAATAGCACCAAACAAAAATACAAACAACAAAACAGGAAAAAAAGACAAGGGAAAAAAAATCAAAAGCCAAGTTGACTAAATTGCTTGCCTGCACAGTGTTTTCTTCCTGGACGAATTTCAAAACCATAATCTATAACCTTCAGAAATAACATTATTTTTAGAGGATTTCTGCCATTACAATAAGAACCTTTTTCTAGCTTTCAGCTATGTTGATGTTTCATGTCAATCCCCACTGGAACACTGTTTAGGGACACTACATTTACATTGAACACCTTTTTTATAATCCTGTATTTCAAGATATTCAAGTCTTTGAAACTGAGTGTTAAAGAGCAGAAAGAGTTCTCCACCATGAAATTGGCCACTACAGCCTCAGCCATCCTTTGACATAATTAAAAACATTGTTTTTTCCTTATGATTTCTGCTTGAGGCCACCTGGCTCAGAAGTTTAATTCCTCATGGATGTCACATAAGATCAGCCTTCAGTTAGCCATTGAAGGACATTTTGATACTTTATCTATTAAGATGACTCTTCTACTTGAGATTTTTTTCTTCCCCTTCCCTCCCACTTTCTCCAAAGGTATGCTAAGTCCTACTGTCAGCCAAAGCCCAGCTTAGACAAAAAGACACACTTTCATTAATTTGTGGCATATTTTCATGTAATATCAACATATAATATGCTTCAGCATTTTCAGCTCCATTCTGAGATACTTGACAAGCTCAGATTCCAAAGAGAAATTAGGGTCTGCAAGCACATTTTAACTGAGACAAAAAAAAAAATTATTCTCAGGAATCCCTGATAACTAAAACTGCTATGTTTCAGAGAGCTCTGAAATTAGCACAATTCATGTTCAGACAGCCTTTCCAAATATCTTCTCCAGATAATTCAGCTAAACTGTCATTTTTTAAAAGTATTTCAGAGTTGGTACAGAATGAGATCATTGTTAGAAACCTCTCTAATATACATGTGCATTCATATGCATTTTTCCCCAAGGTGGGGTTGTGGAATACATTTAGTAGACTATCATACATAGGGCTGTCTTTCTGTCATAATCTTTCTTTACACAGGACAATTTGTGGGACTCCATGATATGCAGCTAGCAGTGCCTGTACTCAAATGAAGTGATACTGAATTTCTATTATGCATGTGCCTTGGAAACCTAGCAGCTCGCCATAAAGATTTTATTCACACAGCAGATTTGTTGTTACTTAGATAGTTTCATACAATTTTAGATTTGAATGGACATGGCAGGATCTGACAGCATAAAAAGAAATACCAAGAGAAAAAAGCATGTAGAACCAAATGATATATGATGCAACCTAGAGAGCAATAAAGAAAGAAGGATGTTAAGGTATTCTTGTAAACAACCATCTTTCAAGGAATTCAGGTTTCTTTTCCATAACACTTTTTAAATATTCAGTATGCATTACATAGGGAATAGATAGATGCATAGATAGATACATATACACAGACACACTCTTGTACACAGATGCCGTGCTTGTCAAAATCCTTTCTTGTCTCGTAATCTTTCTGGAATCACTTTTAGAAAATTCTGTCTAAGCTGCAAACACAGAATATGCAAATCTATGTATAAACCAAAAGCATGCACACAATTTATACTTCTCCCAAAGTTTCCTTTCCTGCAACTGGATGTACAGTTTTATACACACATTTCAGAAGGAAGTAGTGTACTATTTTCAGCGCAGACATAGGCTCTTTATTTGTCCCCTCATTTAATATTTCATATTCCAGTACCAAGGGAGTAAATGTTTTTATATATACAAAGCTGAAATCTTGCTCATTGACGCAAATGATAAGAGAAAGAAAAGGGTATGTCAAAGAAACCTTTTCCTTCTACGTAAAGTAAAGAGGCAGAGCAACAGGTTGAAAATGCACTCCATATGAGAAGGAAAAGAAAGAGGGAGATTATTTATCTTTATTATTATTATTTATTATTAGGAAAAGTTGTAATTACTTATGTTTTTGTTGTAGTCATTTATGGAAGCCAGGAAAAAAGGACAAGTAATATATGTGGTTTAATCAAGCCACAATTTTATTAATTCAAATCATCTGGGAACAATCCATCAGGAACAACCACATAACGTTTTTTGTATTCATCCCCATGTAATGTTCTACCTCTGGTTCCTCACCTTTTTCCTAACTTTATAACTCACACGATCCCTCTAAGGTGATTAAGCACTGAGGGAAAGGGGCTTGTCTCCTCAATTGCAACAGGCAGCAGGACCTCTGGTTCTTTCTCTTCTCCTCATCTGATGACATAACTTCTTAACTCTTCTTTCCAGTTTGTTTTAGCAAGAAATTGAAAAATTTATGCATTAATTATTTGTGGGAATCAGTAATTAAATTTTTTATACCCTCCCACACACACACACTTTAACTAGCATGAGAAGCCAACAAGGGACCACACAGATGAGGTTGTTACACTTTTCCACCCAGGGGCACTTACTGGTTTTGTGTGTGGGGAGAGAAAAACAGGAATCTCAGACAGCACAGAAATGTAAATCATTGTGTGCAATATTATGCAGATATGGCCTAGATCAAACATTAGAGTTTTATATGAGAATAAATAATTTTAATTAGGAACCCAAATCCTTCTGAAAAATTAGATCTGTGCAAGACTAAGAGAAACTAAAAAAAAATTAAACAGAAAGAAATGATAAACAGAAAGCAGGGGAAAACACCTCTTTTTCAATTTCCACACACACACACAACTGCTCCGTAAAGTGTTAACTGGTTTCCATGAGCTCATACTTCTGTGTAAGGGAATACAACATCACTACCAAGTGGACCACTCCCTACATCTTCTTGTAAATCTGAAGAACACCGTTCCCTGCAGATCTTTCTCCCAAATATTTTAGACGAGTGTGCATCAAATTAGAGTACACAAGAATTATTATGAATATGTTAGAGTTTAAAGTGAGAGTCTCATGATGTGATTACTTGCAGTATCAGGGTAATGGAAACGAAGGCCTAAAATAACCTTTCTAGTGCTCTCTTGATCTGCTTGGATAAGGTTTGCTGATATGGATAAAATTAAATGCAGTGAAGAAATGCTTTCATGTATCTGTTTGCTTGCTCACATGCAGAAATATATAATTCATGGACAACCACGAACATAAGGACAAGGTAAAAGCTTCAAGTATGCATCTGGGGCATTACCTTAAAATAAATGTAATTAGACTTATTTGTATTAGTCACAGACATTATTGTGACTGCATTTTTGAGTGAGTAAGCTCAAGTATCTTTTTATAGGTCATTTTCCAGAATGCCTAGCTATATCTATAAAAGCCTTGTGCAATCTTCTTTCTGATTTACACACAGGACCATCAAGAGTGCAGAGCAGGCTTATTGGTAGGAATTGCTAGGATATCTATACCTATGAAATTCACATTCTTCCCAGGTTTGTAATCTATCTCTGAAAAGAGCAATGGTATTTCATTGTCTGGAAAAATGTATAAACTTGATAACAGGAGTACTCCTGCACTGAGAAATCTGGGGAATTCTTTGACAGCAGGTAATCTAAATCATTCCCCAGTTGTATCATCCTGATTATTAAAGGGAATCCAACCTCCAAAGTCAGGCCTCCAAGCCCTTGCCCTTATAGTTGTGCATCTGAGAAGAAATTATGGTAATCTTAAAATCCTATTGATGCTGAAAGGCATTTCATCAACTGCAAAAATTAAGAGTGAGATGCAGAGGATGTTTTTCTATTTAGGGGAGCCCCTGCTTTTATGAATAGGCTTCATGTGGTGACTCTTTTGAAGCTGAAGACTTCAAAGCAGATCACTGACTTCCAGTGGGATAATCACTTAATGCAAGAGTGGGTAGATGGAATTATTACCATGCAGTCAAGGTAGATTTATCCCTTCTCCCTTTGCTAAAAGGAAAAAAAAAAAAAAAAAAGGGGGGGGGGGGATAAAAAATAACTTTAATTGCAAATAGTGGCATAAAACCTGTGGTATTCACTCAGCCTTTTTCTACCAGGTAGTAACTTAACTGGCTGTTTTTAAAAACTATTGCCTTGCCCTGTTAGGCTCAATACCTGTCACATGATTAATGTGCTGGTGTCTTATTAACTACAGTGTTAGAGGAGCTTCCGTAATCATCACCACCTCCTTTCTCTCGCCCCTTTTGTAAAAACCTCGTGTCAGTACTGCTGCTCTGACTGGAAGGTACTGCACTTGCTGGCTAAACATCATAAAGAGCAAAGAATTACCATTTCCATGTAATCCAGCCCATAAATCACCTCTTGTGTTTTGTTCTGAGAATGGTGAGGGACTCTGCGAGTGCTCCCTGCATTCACATTCACAAGACAGGCTGTCTCCAGAAAGAAGAAAAGAAAAAAAAAGGCAGGGGGGAATCGGAATGGCTAAATCATTCCAGCATCTGATTGATCTTATCTGGACCTCCCTTGCTGCAACAATAATTTGAGACTGTTGAAAATTGCCACCTTATCTGATTGGTGGTCTTACCAGCTGCTATTTTATCGGGACCCAGCTAGATGAGGAAAGCAGGACGTGGCACGACCTTGGTATCTCAGTGCCTGACTTCAATATCTAATCAGTCAGATGTCTTGCTGAGGCCACCTCGGGATGTTGTGCATGTCCCCTCTGGCACCAATTCATTCAAAAGATATTTGCTTCACACTGATATTAGCCCCCAGCACGCACACACACACAGAGCACATCCTAGCACATCACTGCCCTGCGTGACAGTGCTGCAGCACCTGAAGTTAAGATGCTTTTTGTAAAGCTTTGGCAGCCTTTCTCCTGAAAAGCTTAGTTTGCAGGACTACACACAGTCAGCAACATTTCAGTATCCTGCTGGCGTTGCAGCCAAGGCAAGACAAATCCTTCAAACTCATTTCACTGGTTTCATGTAAGCTATACAGTACATGTCCCTCAGTGAATGTTACCAGCAGAGCGGCGCACCACAGACAGTGCCCCATAGATGGTAACAGGGAGAAAATGGGTTTTGTTGCTTCAGACTGGAAATTGCAGGGCAAGGTTTTTACCCTAGCTCTAATAGCCATTAGCTGCATATCTGGGGAAAGCATTCCACCTCTCTGAATTCAGATACAGGTAGCGGATTACACTTTCAAAAATACCATTGTGGCAGGATCATAGTGTCTGTTAACTCTGGGACTTTCTCTTGGTGCTGAATTCTCCTTCCATTTCACTGGAGGAGCAGGGTGCCTGCACAGCACCTGCAACCCTCTACCCATGTTCACCAGTCCTACTCTTCCTTTTCTCCTTCATGCTGTGTCTGGAGGAGAGCCTCCACACCCCCTGACAAGATCCTGCAGAAAGGTATACTCTTCACGGCAGGTCCCTCTTCTCTCTTCTTGACCTGGACTGGACGTATGTTTGGAGTCATATTGTTTACTAAAATAAACAGTGTGACAATACTTGTGGCTTGGAATAGCAAACTTATCAAGGAGGGTTGCCCACTGCCTCCCAGCTGCACACAGAACACACCCCTGGACAGCATTCCTGCACTCATGAGGACATTGCAGCAAATTCCAGTCCAAATAAAGCCACAGAACAGATAAGCAATTCCATCTCAACACACACAGATGCATATGCACAAAAATGTCCCCACATCAGGACCTAGATAATGCAGCTGAGAGTGCAGCCAAGTGCATCTTATTTGATTGACAATATGTAACAGATTGCCTCAGTGTATTCTTCAAGAGAAGCAAAACATACAATTAAATAAAACTCGTTATTAAAAGCAATCCCCTCCCCCCCCGAAAATAGATGTCAAACTCTGACTAGATAAATGCGGTATTTCAGGTGGAAAATTGAATGGACTTAATAGGAGTAATATGAACAGTTGGTCCTGGAAAAGCTTATAAACTGTAAATATTGCTCACCGCCGATGCTAACACAATGATGAATGTGTCAAAATATTAGTATCAAAAGACTGCTGGAATAGATTTGCAATGTTGTGGAAAGCGTGAAGGGAGGTAGCTGTCCTTCTCGTGGCTTTATATTAATCTCTGGCTACTGGCTGATAGCAGGGGCCATGAACACTATAATTAGATTTTGGAAATGTATATAGGGAGGAGGAAATGGAATAATTAAGGTAAGCTATCAGATGCCTGTCCTCATCCTTTTTAAACAAGCCAGAAATATACCTTGCACTCGTTCAGCATGCAACCTTCAAGGGGAAAGGTGTCAGACACTGTAATTGGTAGAACTTGAATGCTGCTGTACTGGTGTCCCTTTTTTAAGGAAACCTATTTTCCACACCAAAATTGATCCGGAGAGGTTGTTATCTCATAATGCACACCTAGAGAGGTACTGTGAGGCCTGAGGGTAGGGAATAGCAGGGCACTTCACAGCCTCAGTGCTGCACCCTCTCTGGGGGAACTCGCAGCCGAGGCACAGGCTATGTAGTAAAATGTATGTATATGTATGTGGAGAGTTTGCAGTTTCCTTTAAAACACGTGGGTGAGGCACTAAAAATGTGCTAATGGGATGGCATCTGGCAAGGTCTGACAGCTGAACCAGGTGAGCATTTGCTTCTCCTTCTGGGGTGCTGGTGGGTGGGAGAGCCTCTACCCTCCAAGTCACACGGCACCCCTGACGGGCACACTGGCTTTTATTTGATTATCCTGCCCCCCCCTAAGCAATAAAGAACAGCCAGGGAACCTCAGCAAAAACAAAAAAGGTATTTTTGGTGTAGAAAATTATTTGACATTATTCTTAAATATTTAAAGGACACTGTCTGCTGGTTTGGAAATCCAGTGAATAATTTAATATTGTTTGACAGAATCTCTTTGGGTCAATTATTCAGTAAGTGGATTAATACATTCTGACTAAAATAAAGCACATTGCGTTTTGGCGGGCGGATCTCATTACATCACATATTCCATGTCACATTGCATTGCAGAGGATGCCAGCATAATCAAAAGGGGCAATTTGAATTAGACAATACAACCAAAATAATTTCCAAATATTTTTCTAAAGCTTCCAGTTCCTGACTGTTTCTCTACCTGGTCTGTCTATACGTGTCTGTTGAAAAAGGAAAATAACCACAGCAAGAGATCTGATCAACTTATTTAAAAAGAAGCCTTTGTTGGAAACTGCCAGCAACTCTTGACCTCATTATAACCCTAAGCACCTTATCTATACAAAACACTTTAATTTTAGAATAGCTTCTTTAAAGCCCCAGGGGAAGAGTGAGAGCATCTTTTGATGCTTGACAGCAATTCTCTAACACTGACATGGTCCAAAACAGATATTCTTATCAAATCATTCAGAGGAAAGCAGCTGTTATATCGGATCTCAAGGGCAATGGGGATACAATACAGGTTAAAAAAGGAAGGATCCTTTGGATTTCGAGAGATATGTAGAAGGCTTCAGCAGCAACAGCTGTCTCGCACCAGGAAGGGTTTTATAGATAAAACTGGAATGAAGGGTCCTGCTTATGTTTCAAATCATCAAAAGGCACACCTCCCTCTCCTGTCCTTCCACTTTCCATTCTTTCCTAACATGCTCTGAAGAAACAGGTGATTTCCAGAAGAAACAGACTTGATTTCCAAAATCCCATAGTTCTGGGTGGGGGTGGCAATCATTTTAGTAAAGCTGATTAAAATTTTGAATTTCTATTTTGTGGGAAATTCCCAGTTTCTTCAATATTCCTTCAAGTAGAATGGGGGAAAAATTAATAATCTCATCACTTTACTGTGAAAGAGAATATTCCAAAAGCAATTCTATGGTTATGCATTTTTTATAATTGTAGTATGAATATTGCAACATGGCATAAAAACCACAATCATGCTGTAGAGGCCAAATATTCAGTTTTGTGGGAGTGATCTAACATGATATTTACTTCATTAAAGTGAGAAATTTCTGAAAAAGGCTTTCATGCAGTCAGCATGTTCTGACCATATCACTTTACCAACTGAAAATTATAAAGACAGATACGCAAAAATGCATCTAAAGGTCTAAGTAAAATCAGAATAAAAATCATTACCAAAATAGAAGGTACCTGTTTCTCTGCTCTCACAGTTGCATTCAGCAAAATCTACTACACAGAAAGGCTAGGATTTCTCCTCACCTTGCCCAGTAGCTGCTTTAGCAAAGCAAAGAGCACATCTAGGAAAAAAAGATGAGTTCTCTTCTGAACATTTCCTAAGGGTGACTCAATAGGAATTTTTCGCACTATATGTGAGAATGGGAGCAGGGATGATGTCAGGATAAAGCCCCAGAGAAGCTTGTAGAAGAAACTTGTAATTGTGAGCAGTCCCTGGATGTTTAATTCAGACCACCACTAAAAAGTCCCCATGCTCATGTGCGTCTTTGCCAGACTATCTGAACAATTTCCCCTCCAGAGCTTTATGTGAACCTGTCTTCTTGTTCAGGTCTCCAGCATGAGGCCAGCAGTCCTTCCTGCAGTCCCGTTTCCCAAAACTGCTAAGGCCACAAGCAAATTGGCCTTCTCACACTCTTCAGGGTCAGAAAAAAAGAGTGTCAAACACAACTCAAGAGAAGGAAAAAACCACACAAACCAACATTTAAATCCCAAACAAGCTGGGATGGGAAAGTGGCCAGGCTTTTAGACTAGTCAGATTTTCTTACCCCTTTCTTTGTGTGATCTACTTAGGGATCACAGTACAGTCCATGGTGATGCTTCATGCTGGCCACTGTGAATATCCAAAGTCGTTTTCCCAATTCTACTCACTGGAAAATGTAGGCAAAGGGAAAGCTTTAGAAGTTAGTGCACAAACCTACACAGAGGTAGCAGCATTAGCTGTTAGCAAGGTGTGAGGTTAGAGTGGCTGACATGGAGCCCTCAGATCTGCACAGATGTCAGATGGCAGTGCTTCCACAAACAAACTTCCACATTCCAGACACCCCCCCAAGAAGTTCCTTTGCAGCAAGGTAAGTAGTAGCAAGCCCTGATGAAAAGGTACAGACGAAGTTCTCCTTCAGACTGCTCAGTAATAAAAATTAATATTGAAAAACCCATAAATTCCTAAAAATGCATAACATCAAGGTGTCCTGTCCCTGACTTTTATGCGCATAACTTCACTCCAAGTCAGCCTCATTAAGCCTAGCTGAATAATTCGAATTCTCAAGTGTTTGGAGGGTTGAGAATTGAATAAACATAGCAGCAAGCTCATGGATCCTCCTTACATTTTTAATACAAGTACCTCCAAAGAGATGTTACAAGAAATATTCTAAAGACAATAGTTCAATAGGCTGAGATTAGAAAACACACTACCATGAATCTCTGGCTTGTGTTGCCCAGCCACCTCTCCTGATGTATGAGGGGTATCAAAGTAAAGGAATTCATTACACAGAGAATGTATACGCATGCATATATATATATATACACACTTATATACTTTGAAAGCTCCTGTAGGCAGAGGCAGGAGGTGCTGTGTAGTCCTTCTGGCTCACGGAATGACAGAGGCGAGGGGGGTGGGTAAAGGAGATGGGACTAGGGCTGGGGGAGCCCAGGGAGCTTGTTCTGGGTCTGCAGTACTGTCCAGGGGCATTTTCAGCAATGCAGGGAGTAAAAGGCATTGCCAGTTGCAGCAAAAGAAAACCTGAAATAAATGGTCTAGGCTCTGCCCCAACATGAATGCTCTAACATGAAAAAAAAGGAAAGCATAACCAAGGAGAAGAAAAAGATCTATGCAGAAATGTTTTCAATTTTTGAGAACCTCACAGCTACTGATTTATTTTAGAAACACAGACACTCTCCAACCATTTCACTCAGGCAGTAAAGTTTTTTTTGCAAGGGCAGGAGAACCGCAGGGAGAAGGAAGGATTAGAATCAAAAATTAAAAGTGGTCAGGTTAGATGTCCAGATCAAGCTGTGAAAATGCCAGCCATGGCTAATGGCATTACTTTTAAAAATGTGCTTTTTCGTATTTATTACTACTAAAGTGTCTGAAAGTCTGTGCTGGAAGGCACAGAGATGAGCCAAACTGTTTGTGTTTCAGTGATGCAGAGAGAGCTCGCGGTGACTATGTCCAGCTTCTTGAATAGCACTAGGAAATGGCCTCCTCAATAATGTGAGCTTCAGACTCTCATCTTCTGTTTCAGCTACAGAACATCAGTTAGAAACAGCTCCAGCCCTGACAAAAGACATAACAGAAAGTAAGTAAGGATCTGCTTTTTCTTTAATAGGCCTGATTTTTTTTTATCATGAAACTGTCCTGTTAAAAAAATCAGTATTTTATATAGAAGTGAATATTTTCTTTATTCCTGATTCAGGAAGGCATCTGAGTGCTTTCTCAAATTAGGAGCGGATTTGAAGCACACATTGAAGAGTTATTCATAGATAGGGATCTCATTTCTGAACAAGATGACAGGGAGACCAAAAGTCTTTGTGTGGATGAGGTTTAACTCAGCATGATCTGCTGAGATCAGGGGATTCACTTTCATTTTTCATGGGTACACAAGCAAAATTTGGGCTCCAAGCCTACTGAAAAAAAAAACCAAACAAATGCTGTATTTGAAAGTAAAGTTACACAGGAAAAACCCTTAGGAAGAAATGTTCCAATAAGAAAATATCTAGGAAAGATCACAGAAACAGTCATGGTTTAACTGACACTTGTAGCTTTATCTCTTTCTCTAGTTAGACGGGGAGGAGGGTTACATGAACACCATGAACAGGGGCATGCTCCCAGAAGGAGGAAATGTGGCATTTGACAGCTGCAAGAAGCCACAGGATACGTGGAATACAAAGGCCATCTATTTCCTTGAAAATTCTTCAGTCTGTAGAAGATCAGAAAGAAATACTTAAGATAGAAGTTAAAGATGAAAATGCTTCTTTCTTTTTTTTTTTTTTTCAGAAGGATAAGAGAAGGGAGGATATCAGTAAGTTGGAACTGTAAATCAAACTTTGCATTCCAGTGCTATAAAAGTATAGTGGGACATTCTGGCTTCACGTTAATCATGTACATGAGTTCAGGGTTGAATTCTGCTCTTACAACTAGAAATGTCTATAATGTAATATCACACATGTTCTGAACACTGTGGGCTGCCTAGCCTGCTGAAATTTGGCTTAAAAGACCAACTTTTTCATTTGTCTCTAAATTTCATCTTCTCTTCTACAGGGGACGAAGAAATAGCCATCAGCCTGTGAATGTATGAAACACTGATAGCAACAGTAACATGAGGCTCAAACATATGATGCATAAGTGTCCAACAGCCAGCATCATCAAGCAGTATTAAGGAGCCCTGGCCAGGCTGGAGGCTGCCCTCTGTTCACCCTTGCTCTTGGTTTGAATCTGGTTCCTACTTGTGCTTCTCCATTCAAGTGAAGGCTTTGGATGCTGTAAGCAGAAATACTTCATTATCTCTTTTGCCATAGGCAAGTGTGGGCTGAGTGCAAGTGTATTCCCATTAAGTCATGTGCATTAACTGAGTGCTATTAGTAGGGAACCAGGAAACTACTACACAGTCTCCAAATTGTTTTATTTCTTTCCTCCTCTCCTCCCCTTAGTAGGAATGGATTACAAGTGGAGACTCTTTACTTTTTCCCTTCTAAAAGGGGGAGGAAATGGAAGCTTGAATTTGAGAGCAAGACCTCCCCATAATATAAAACAGTGCACTGTCCCTGATGTGAAAGGAGCTACACTAATTTACATCCACAAAGAATATGGCTCCCTAGCATACTAAGTACCCTGTGCTGGTGCTGCACCAGGTACTCAGCTGAGGTATGCAAGTGTCCAGCACTCACAGAACTGTGGGGAAATGGCTCTTAAAAAATAAAATAGAAGCAGGCATGTAATGTCTTGTCTTTCATTATGTGACTCAGTGTAGACAAAACTAACACTCCCATCAATGTCAACAGGATCAGAGTATGGTCCTCGGAGAATATTTCATATTGTTACATCCTTTCATGACTCAAACAAAATTTCATTCTTGGGTAACAGCCCTGGTTTATGATAGGAAATAAGTGCTCTGTCACACCCCGATAATTAGTACATCACAGGTAAAATGTAAAACCAGGCAGTAAAATGGCACTAAGTTTCTGGCAGAACTTTGAGTCACATATAAACCATAAACAAGACACAGACAAGACGTGGTTGTACTCCTTCCTTTCAGAGAGGCTGACAATAAAAAGGTCAATGCCTCAGGATAAAACAAAATACTGAAGATGAGCTCACACTGGAAAGCAGCTACAATGCCATTGCCCTGCTTCATATTCACACTGTCAAAATCTCAGCACAGGCAGCTTTGGCCATGTGTCTTTCTTAGTATATAAGGGACTTCTTAAACACACTGTGAGTTGAAGGGATCTCAATGAGATGACTATCACTGACCATATGGGATAGAGATGGAGAAGGAAGCTTGCCATGAAATACACTTTTCTCTTTTTTTCTACAGAGATTACCATATCAGTGTTCTGCAAAGATAAATGTAATTTCTTAAGCACTGTTCTGAGAGAAGGGAAAGAGAAAAGCAGGGATATATAGTAAGAACAACACCATGCAGGTAAAAATGCAGACCATAGACAAAGATGAAGAAATGGAGACCCAGGTTTCCAACCATTGCAGGAGAAAACACGTCTCACACTGCACATCCATTAATCATTATCTGAAAAGAAGACACAATTAAAAAAATTAAACTGAAAAGCAATTTAAGGACTCCAGATAGATACATTAAACCAAACTGGCACTCATATATTCAGGGTCTTTTAAAAGACTTTTTAAAAAAATACCATTACTCAGTAACAGAATATGAAACCCATTGCAAACTGCTGATTTGAGTGCAGATCGAAAATGTCCAGAAGGCCAGGGAAAATTCAGATTAAATGGATGTGTGGCCTCCATTCCTTTCTGGTGATCAGGCATTGACACCCCAAAAACACCAGTTCGTAAACCAAGGAGCAAAGAGACTGACTCTCCCACGACGAGGACACTGCTATGACCATGCACACAGTAGCTGGAGGGAGGTTTGTTTGCTAACAGGGTCCAGGAGAAAGTTTATAGCAAAAGTACAATAGGAGCAACACACCAAACTGCATTTGGGCATATAGAAATTCAGTGCACACTGAAGTTCTGTAGTGCACAGTGTAGTTCCAATTCAGAAGTTATTGCTAATATTAACTTTTAAGCCAAGTTTCCTAAGGAAATGAGGCTTAGGCAATCATCTTGTCTGGTTGGTTTCCCTAATAATTTTGAGCCTATTGGCTGATAACAGCCAAGTGGAATAGAGGGACAGACAATTATGTTGCTGTAAGTTTTACTGAAACAGATGTCTGGAGAGGGGAAAGGAAGAGCAACCAAAATGTATTCTGCCCTAAAGGAAAGGCTGCAGCATGAGATCATCACTTAGTTACCAGAGGATCCACACAGAAGTCCTCCTTTGGATGGACAAGCTCTTCTGTAGATGCTTATGACACCCAAAGTTCAGTGGGCACTGACACTTTCAGGAACACCAGAATTAGTCAGCTGCAGGTGCAAGCCTGCAGGATACCTGGCTTCATTAGTTCCAAAGCCTGCAGAACCACTTGTGCCCCATCTAGGCACAGATTCATGCTGACTCACACTGGAAATGTCCCATATGATGCTATACCCTACAGCACTTCCTGTTCTCAGAAGCTGTCCTCACAAGAAGTCAAATGCACAGATTTTCTCTCCGACTTCTGAGACTGAGAGTATCTCCCTTACTTACTAAAAGTTAGTTGATAATACTTATGCTTTTCAGGCTGCCTCTTTTTATATCAGTCAATAGCTGCAACACATTATAACACTGATACCATCAGCAACACCTCTGTAACAATCCCTTTGAATTCATTATCTACTTAGTGCAGGAATTATAATGACCCATATCTGCTACATCAAATGGATAGTGCATACCTCTGTGTATTCCCTGTGTGTGTAACCCATTGGTATGCCTACATTAGTATGTAAACCTCAGAATTAAAAAAACCCACAGCCCTCAGGATCTGTACTGGGTAGTGCCACAATGTATCTGGTGGATTCCTTTGAGCTTACTTATCCTTTCTCTCCTGAAGAGTTAAAATCCAACACGTGAGGGCAGACTTACAACACCAGTTTAGCAGCCTCCTTTTTCCAGAAAGTGTACTTTCCATTTAAACAAAACAAAGCAAAATAAAGAAAAAAACAAGGGGAAAAAGAAAAAAAGAAAAGAAGAAAAAAAAAAAAAAAAAAAAAACCACCACACCAAAACCACCTCATCAACATCTTGAGTAGCTCCTGTTGAAAAATACATCTCTTTGAGAAATCCAGGACATTCCTTTTTGCATTAATTGCCAGCTTATTAGTGGAATGAATGTTGCCAGTCTTTTTTCAAGCTGCTTGGAGGTGAAGAGACTCTTTCTTTCCTTTTACCAAAAACAACAACAAAACATCCCAAGAGAGAAGAAAAGAGAAAAAGGAAAGGGAGCTGCTGAGAGCCAGGCTACTTATTCATCTTCAAACATTGGTTTCCATGGGAATAAGTTTGGTTCTTTGTGGAGGCTGAACAACCCCATGCAGTCTAATGCTTCCAACATTACATTTGTGTGGTCAACTTTCCTTTGGCCTCCCCTTGTCCTCTTCCTCCTCATCCCTGCTCAGCAACAAGACTGGTGTGACAAAAATGAAGAAATCATTCAATAAATTGGCTGAATTAGGTTTGAATCAAAGCCTGCTGAAGCCATTCTACTGCCACCAGTGAAACTTGGACGAAGTCCTCACAGCATAGACAGTGGCTTCCTGTCAGCCTGTCAAAACGGTTACCCAGACTTTGTCTGCCTCCACTTTTCCATTTTGATGGCTTCTGTCTCACTTTTTACCTTTTTATTTGTGTGTTGGTTTCTTTTCCTTCTGCAGTTCTTCACTGTTTCTTAGTTTTGACAGATCATGTAGAACATATAACTCTTGTTGTATTAGTGTTTAAAAGTGAATGATTACCTGTAGACCATGAAGGGCACAGGTTCACCAACAGCTGCAAAAAGGACTAAATAAACGGAAAAATATATTTGGGATGAAACCCAACTTAAATAGCTTTTTTCCTACATTAAAATCTTCAGAGGTTCACCTGTTTTACTGTGCTTTAAACCAAGGAGATGAACAAAAGTAACATGACATTCCTGTGAGAGAGGGAACTAGACGAAGACTGGGTGACCTCAGTCAGGATGCAGCAGACGTTACAGAAAAAAAAAACTCATGGACTGTGTATTCTGTTTGTTCTGACTACAGTAATTTCCTAATCTTCTTGTAATTTTTTTTGACATACTTTTTTTTTAAAAAGAAACTGTTTATAAATACATTACTCAGAGGCTGCCATGCAATACATTTTCATACATTAATCCTCATCATTTTGCTAACTGTCCTGATTTTTTTCTATTAAAGGAATAAAGCAAAAGCATGTTATCATAAATCACTAATAAAATATTTAGCACTTCCTATTGCTCCACTTTCAAAACTTCTCCTTCTTAAAAGCTTCTAGAGTCCAAAGGTTTTTTTTGAAAAAATGAACAAAAGAAAAATATATTAGAGATTCATGAAAGCCATTTACAGGCAGGCTGTCAGGACTACAGGAGTTTTCTTTTGTAAGGATACTTTTTTCTTACAAAAGATTTTTTTTATTTTCAGATTTTGAAATGTATTTTCTTTGCAAGACAGAGACGCTGATGGTTTTTCAATTTTTAAATCTAAGATTAGGTATAATTGCCTAATTTACTTTACCTATCCCTTAGAAAACTTAACTGGAACTGCTGCATTTTATACAGTAAATCAAGATGAAAGAAGCTATTGAAGCACAGAAAAATTGATCAATCATTTGATTGTCGATTCACACATCACTGAATGGCAGGTAGAGCCATTTTAGTCTTATCATTCCTGTAAGAATGTTAACAATTCAGGCCAATGAAGGTCCGTTGTGATAATGGAAGTCATAAAGAAAGCTGGAGCTTAGACCATGCACTGGCATTCATGGCACTACATCTTCTCCCCTAATTCCCAAGAAGATTAAATGAGTGGGTTATTAGAAACACATGAACAATAAAGCTACCATACAAATTACTTTCTATGGATCCAGGCTTCAATGGTGCAAGTGTGTTTCTCCTTTTCTCTCTAGTTTCAACTCAGCTGAGGCTTTCTCCCATCTTCCCACTGCATTTCAGTCTAGGGTGGAAGTAAAGCAACCATGTTTTCTTAAGCAAACATGTTTTCTTAAGAGGTTATAGATATGTGTTTCAGGAAATCAAATACGCCACCAGATTCCCCAAACAAAGGAGAAACACAAAACTAACATACAGAATTTGTCAGGTCTTACCTAAAACATTTCAGACACCCAGTAAAAAAGTGGGAGTGCACAGCATTACTCAAGTTAACTGTTAAATGTCAGGTGAGTCACTTTATCCCAAACTGAGCAAGTTTAAGCAAAACATGGAAGAGTAGTCCAACCTGAAAGAGTAGTCCAACTTCTTGGTCTGAAGTCCTCCTGGCATGGAAATGTTTGTTGATATGTATGCTTTAAAGAAGGGAGAAGATCAAGTTTTCATCAAATTAAACTTCTAAGATGAGGTAAATTGACACATTTTACTAGAAATAATTAAAAGTGCAGAAGGTAACTGGAAATTTGAAAGGCAATTCAAACTTCTGTTATTCCTTGGCATTCAAGACTGTTTTGGGTCTGTCTGAGCTGAAGTTCATTTCCCAATAGTAACCCTCATAGTGCTGTGCCTTGCACTGGTAGCTAGAAGGATACTGATAACACACCAGTGTGTTGGCTACTGCTGAGCACAGCATCAGCACTGTAACATTCCTTCCTTGGTTGAGGGCAAGACCCTGGGTGGGGACCCAAGTAAGCCAGCTGACCCAAACTGACCAAAGGGATATTCCACATCATATGATGTCAGCTCAGATATAAAAGCTAAGGCAAGAGCAGGAGGGCAGGCATTCATTTGGCTGCCTGCTGAGGAGCTGTCACGTGTGCTGAAGCCCTGCTGCTGAGGAGTGGCCGACTCTCACTGTCATAGGAAGCAGAGAACAAACCCTGCCCTCTTTCACTTTGTGCACACAAGCTTCCCCTTTGCTTTTTGCTTTAAATAAAGTGCCTTATCCCAACCCCATGAGTTGTTTTTCTGCCTTACCCTCTCCCCTGTCCGGCTGGAAAGGGCAATGATAGAGCGGCTGGGTGGGCACATGGCATCCAGCCAAGGTCAACCTACCACAAACACATAACAATCCAAACCTGAGAAGCACAAACATTTTATAGAGAGACATTAACCCAGTGGTTTCAGTTCAGCACAAACTCAGCGGAAGATTATAAGAGGAGTTAATATGGTTCAGTATGGGAAAGCTATAAAAGTTAAAGCAAACCCAGGACCTTCAGAACATGAATTTTGATGAGAAACCATCATTCAAGGCTGACACAAAGCTAGGAGTCTAATGGAGAACATTAATTGATATTTTGGGGGGCTAATAAGTTATCTGTAAAATATATGTATAGCAAAAACCAGGTCCTTAGTGAAGCAAAACTGTTTTGGTAAGTTTCACTTACTTTCCAGACACTTCAATGCAAAAAAAGAGACACTTAGCAGAGCTGGAGGTAGAAGACAGCATATGCCTCTGCCCTGCTTCAAACACAGACCCCCACCTCCCCAACACAGAAGTTCCTTCAGAAGGTGTTTTGTGGATGGGACCCTCTGCTGAGGAGGGTTACAAGGAGGTTGAGCTGTAACCTCCTAAAACAATGTGGATGGAAGAAGGAGGAGGTGAGTGTCCCTGGTTTTAGACACAGACTCCCTTTCCAAAAAGAGAGGAGTAGGATGGTGACACTTGTTCTCTGACTGCCTACTTAGCAGTGCAAGGGCTGGAGTGCTCCTCTGGAAGAGGAGCCCTCCAGGCAGTTCCCTATTGTGTGGTATTAGCCACAAACTACTGGAACCAACAGAGAGAAAAAAATTATATGATTATTCCTATTCTTCTACAGCCTTGTGACCAGGGCATATACCTGGAAGTTTGAATCCTTAGGATCTAGTCCACGGCCAAATGACAACTCAGGGTAAACCCCGACACTGTTTCAACATGATAGAAGTGTCCTTTTGCAGTAAATAAATAGGACTATCCATCAGTGACCTTGTTAAGCCTTATTTTTTTCCATTTTTATAAATAATTCTAGTTCTTAATGTGTCATGTAGAAGTCATAAATTGGGAAGGACAGAATCTCACACTCATTTTATGAAAGGACAAACACTATTCCAAGGATGTAAAATACAGAGGAAGCTCTGTAATTGGAAGCTTCTACTGCCTGTGTAAATTTATGTCACAGAGGAAAAGATTTGGACTCTCTACAAGTTAGAGTTAAAATTTTAATACCTAGGGTTTTTACTTTGATGATAGTGTCTTGATTCATCATATTTTCTCTCTGCAAATACCTTGTAAGCTAGAAATTTCTGCAAGCCTGTCAACTTTCTCAAATGAATCTTTTTTTTTTTTTTTTTTTTTTTAATCTTATTGATTTGTTTTCCGGAAGTATTTTCCTTTCTTTCTAATGTTTTATTTATCTAACAGTGTTCACATTTTTATCCCTATAAACCTTTTCATTTGCTTTTTGTTGCTGTTTATTTGGCTTTTTCCTTTAGTGTTTTTCTGCAGAAAAACAACTTGCATTTCAGTAGCAATACTTAATACAGCTGAACATCCTAAAGTCCTTTACATTTAATTGCACTCATAGCAAAGTGACTGTGAGATAAATGTGGCCTTTGGGATCTCCAGAAAGAGGAAGGAAGGCAGGTCTTTCACAATCAGACCTTCGTGCACACATGTGGCACTTTTCTTGCAAATGAGCACCACTGCAGATTTGATATGTGATGCAAAGGACATAGCTGTAAGGAAATGAAAACAAGGTGGTGTCAAAAACACATACTCCTTGTTTTTCTGAATTAAGGATGGTACCAGGCAGCTTATGGAATTCAGTGTCTTATCCAAATCACATGAATTATACTTAATAGAGTATTTCTGTTCACCCAGAGCAATACAGAGAAAGACATGTCATAAAAAGCATGCATAGATACCTTGTATTTACTTTGTTCAATTTATAGCATGTATTCTTTTATTTCTTTCTTCATCCTTTGTATGTGTTATTTTCTTCTGTGGCAGTTTGCAGAATATTGCTACTCATTAAATGATAAACAAAGAAACAATCCATAAAATGTCTGCCACATAACAAAACAAAAAGATATTTGGAAGTGCAACTGCAGTTTTAATAACAAAATTGTCTCGATTAAGCCTCATATCTCTTACTTAATGAACAAAACTAATGAGGAATGTAACTAAGATGCAGAATCCTTTATGACTACTGCAAAAATTTTCAGTGATTGTGGAGTCAGTAAGAGATGTTTTTGGACATATGATATTTTAGCAATCAGTTGTTCCATAATTTAAACAAATTATTTTAATTTCTCATGCAGAGACATTGAACAGTTTAGCTTGTGTCATCCAGGTTGTATTAGGTGTGTAATATAACAGTTTTCTTATCTTTGCTTAGATTTTCTTGACAGCTGTTTTTTTGAAATAACTGAGAGAAAAATTTAATCTCAAACTGTTTAGTAAATATGAGTAATATGAATGTATTTGTCACAGACTTGTATTGTGGGATTATCATTCTCATTTCACAGATAAGAAAGCCCCGGGTAAGTGGGCTGGTAAATTTTTTTTCAACAAATTGATGTACAAAGTCTACAGCTGGGCCTAGAATAAAATTCTAGCCCAGTGCTTTATCCATCACATTACTGTTTCTCAATGGTGGATTGCAAATGTTCTTGCAATGCATAACATTGAAATTGTTACATCAGACTAAATGAAATAAAATCTAGTTTCCCCATTCTATTATGTTTAAAGGTCACATAGTCACTAGTAACAGTTCAAAACACACATTCACACCAAAAACTTATAGTTACTGCTAACATCTTTAGCTATGGGTTGTGGTTTGGTTTTCATTCTGACTTTTAAATAAAAACAAGGAGGCAGGATCACAAAATTGCTTTTCCTGAGCCTGAATGTCACTATATTGAACAGAACAACAAAACATTGCTTTAGGACCTAGTGTTTCCTTCCCAAATATTTTGGCCTTTTGGAGAAGGCCAAGAAACAAAAGGTCCTTTTGCAGATGTTCTATACTGAAAATGAACCCAAAATATCCAACCCACAGGATCCCCTAGCCACACTACAATTGTGCAGACTTTAAATAACCCTAAGTCACTACATGCAGCGATGCACAGTCCTGTGCAGCACTTCCCCAGGTACGATTCTGCACAGGTACAGTGGGCTGTCTGACACACACAACCCAGGGGCTGGATGCATGGCACCTGCAGCAGTGCAACACATGGTGCTGCAGCACCTGCCACCAGCAAGTCCACCCATTCTCCATCTACTTTCTGTGCACTACCTTGAGATAGCAGAGGTAAAGCCAACTGTGACAGTAAGCATGCCTGGGCCAAAGTACTGTGGACCCCCAGTTGTAGTGGATGTTGCCTACAAAGAGTTTCTATATATTTCTAGACTTAGCTCCATGTCTCAATACTTCTTACAAACATGGACTTTTTTTTTTTTTTTCACAGCTGATCTCAAGTCTGTTCCCTATTTTTAGTATCACTCTCTGTTGTTGGTGGGTTTTTTTTAATATGACAGTCTTTTCACCCACAATCCATCTTCAAGCCCAATATGCGATGCCCTATGCAACAGCGTTGCAGATGGGCTTGCTGTAGTTGGTGTCTTCTACCCTTACAGCAACCTGCCAACACTGTAATAAGACAGAAAAAAAAAGGGTTTATAAGCATAGGAGAGTAGAGTTACTTTATATCCCTCCTTCCTTTAAAAAGTTACGGTTTTGACACAAAATATTGTCTAAGAAATCAAACATTACTTTGTGGGATACGTAGTTCTAAATGCAGCCCACAGCATAACACTGAGATAGGTATAAGCCAAGACCTTCACATGTGGTGGGTCCTTTGAGGGTCTCTGGCTCATCTCAGTGAGTGGAAACACTGACTAAATTTACACAGAACAAGATGAAGAAGTGGTTATGGGACTCAGATTGACAATCTGCTTTCAATTTTAAAGCCGAACTTGGGCATACTTTTGCGTTCAATGTGAATGGTATCCCACCATCAAGGATCCTTTCTCGAGGCTACTTCCATGTTAGGGCACTTCAAAACTAAGCTAATCCTTCACTCATGACTTATAACTACAAACTTCCAAGGCACTGGGAGCAAGGCAATGCCCTAGAGCTGGGAGCAAGGAACTTGCTGGGGCAGCAGCTGTGGGCCATCTCTGAGCAGTAAAGGCCAATTACAGATCTGTAACTCACAACAGTAGTCAGTCAGTGGCTAACTGGACATTTACCAGGTACTTGGGTCTCACCATCCAGATGAAGAGACATTCTTCCTTTTCCTCTTCCACCCTTCTCTGCAGTACTCTCTGCCTGTTTCATGCAAGTAGACCCTCTCCTCTGACCTATGGCCCATGGACACAAATTCAACATTTATGGCTTTTGATTAGTTTGACCCCATTGTTTTGTATTCTGATAACTGTAATTCCCTCCTTTCTTTCAGCACAAACTTTAATTTCTGCTTCATTTAATGTCCAGTTTATAGCTGCTCTTTTATTCCTGTTATTCTTCCTCTCTACTCTCCAATGACAAGTCATATCTATATATTTGCCCCTATGTACAAACACTATTCAAAAAGAGTTATCCAATTTCTTTTTTCCCTAGTTTTTTTCTGATCAAGGCACAAAGCCAAAATATTACATTTAACAGACAGAACAATATTTTACCAAGGTTTTACTTATATACTGGGAGTCAATGCAGCACAAAAATTGCTTTGCTAAGTGAATGCAAGACTGAGTTTTCCTGGCTTACTCTAGTATAAGAAGGCTGAAATAAAGAGAAGAAAGATTATATATTCCAAATCATCTCAGCTACCCTCTTTGTCATTATTATTGCCTCCATTTTCTCCTGCATTTTAGAGTATATTCTAAATGGAATATTAATATTAATTTCTTTCTTCTTCATGAGCGTTCAGATAATTTGGGATAATTAAGGGAGAGAGGATAGGAGAATCCATTGTGAGGTTATAAATCTCCATGGAATGTGTTAGTTTTGCATTTTAGTTCTGCTAAAAAATGTAAATGCTTCAATTAGTGTAAAAATCAGAGGCTGCCTCACTCATTAACCACAAAGCCTCTAACCTCTCACCTTGCACATATCTGAATCAGAGGATTCTGAAATGGGAAAGTTGGCCCATTTTCCTAAACACAGAAATTGCTCTAAAAAAAGTAACCAGAAAATAACTCTGCTAGCCTCCCTCTCTTAAAGAGTTATTTAGTTTCCAGAAAAGGCTTATCTAGAGAAGTTGGTATCCTCTTGCATGTGATGGGGAAGCTGGTGTACTTGTGGATAGCATTACAGCAGACTTGAAGTGAAGATAGCAAGGCTGGGCATCTGCAGTACTAGGATGAATCTCCTCAATCTAAATATTCCATGTTTCATAACAAACCTGTCAATAAGGGACGTGAGGGCAGTTTCGCTGCTGTGCTGTACTATCCTACAGCTAACACAGCCTGAAATCTCCTAAAGGCTGATTGAAATCGATTCATACGCAGGTGGAACGCTACAGATCTCTCTTCTCAGCCTTTATAAAGAGAGATTTAGTGGGAGACTTTTTATTTATTGAGAGATTCGTATTATACCAAGTTCAATATTCCTCCAGTCCACAGTTACCCAGAAAGATACACTTAAACAAATGCCTGATGTATTCAGCGTGTATGGGACCAAATAAATCAGGGGGAAAGAATATAGCTACTACCACACACACCCATTCTGCACACATTTATTTCTAAGCTAGGGGCTGGGAGGCAAGGAGAAAAGCACTGCCTGGACTGATGATTACCTTTCCTCAGTGAATAAAGACCACATGTGCAAAACAGTAATGCAAAATTACCTGCTTCCTTTGCATAAAGAAAGTTCATCTGCAATGATTTAATTAATTGAAGGATTAGCCTTTTGCTACCATTTTTGACATGAGGTTTTTCTGCTAATTTTCCTAGAGGATCTTCTAGGCAGTATGATACAAGTAATCTCATAGCATCACAGGACTCTGGCATATTTTCAAGACTGTCAGGCCTACTCACAATTTCTAATCCTAATTTCTATTATGCATTATTCAAGTTAACATTTATGAGGCTTGAATCAGTTTTTAATGTATGAACTGGTTCAGATACGGGGGCCAGTTATCCAAAGGCCTTCAAGATGTTGCCCTAGTTTGCATAGAGGAAGTTGAGTTTGCATGAACAAATTAGCATGGAAAAAGGTGATTTTATTTCCTCTTGTTACACCACCCAACCAAAATATTGCTTGGTCACTCTTAAAATCCACTCTAAGTATTGCTACCAAAATTACCTTTCTGATTCATAATTTCCTCTCTTCTGCTTGTTCTTGATACTGCCTGCAGTCACTCTATTATATCTGAGGCAATATGTGCCTCAGTCACTCCATCTCCACGCTACCCTCTTTCCTGATCTATGATAAATTCCATAACTACATTTGGAATTCCATTGAGTACTTCAACTCAATTCCATTGAGTACTTCAAAATATTTTCTTAAACCTCTTCTACCATTTTGACTTCAAATCAATCCCACTGACACTGGTACAAGTACCTGAGCTGTCTCCTTATTACCCTAAATCCTTTTCAGCTCAGGTTTTGTAAATACTTTGTGTCATATTACTGAATACTGTGTAGGTTCTAGTTCTAAATTTCACAGGAAAAGCACCATTAAAGAGCAGTGACTCCAACATACTTCAATCAAATATCCTCTCTGGAGCAACAAAGATCAAAAATCCATTGTAATTGGGCTAAACTTTAATAAATGGAAGTGTATGAAAATGGGGAGACTTGTTAAAAAAGAATTTAAAAGATGTATGTGAGAGAATGAAAACCTTACAGGTAGCACAGGGACTACCAAAGAACATACTACTAAAAGCAGAGCTTCAGTGCACACTGTCTGTTGGGAAAAACTTGAGAAACAATAAAAAGAAGCAGGTGTGATGAAGCAGTGAGCTAAAGATTTGGGAAGTAAAAGAGTTTATTAGAATTAAGAAGGCATCATTCAAAAAGCAGAAGCTGTATCCAAATGAAGAAAATAAAAAGGATCATAAACTCTGGCAGATTAAATGCAAAAGTATAATTAGGCAGGCAAGGAAAAAAAAAAAAAAAGGAGTTTGAGGAACAGTTGGTAGGAGCAATCAAAAGTAATGCTAAATTCCTCTTCCAGCACATCAGAGCAAAAAGTCTGCCAGGAAGTCTGTGTAGCCCACTAACAGGTTGAATACTCAGGGAGAGCAAAGCTGTTGCAGAAAAGCAGAATGAATATTTGCATCACTGTGGCCTTCCAGTACCTGAAGGAAGTCTACAAGAAAAATGGAGAGAGACTATTTACAAGACCATGTAGTGACAGGACAAGGGGAAATGGCTTCAAACTGAAAAAGAATAGGTTTAGATTAGATATTATTTAAAAAAATTTTTTATTGTGAGGGTGGTGAGGCACTGGAACAGGTTGCCCAGGGAAGTAGGGTTTTCCTGGAAGTGGTCAGGTTGGATGGTGCTCTGAGCAATCTGATCTAATGAAACATGTTCCCGCCCTTAACAGGGGGGTTGGAACTAGATGATCTCTAAGGTTCGTTCCAACCCAAATCATTCTGTGATTCTAGTATCACTGTAGAAGAAAGTGATAATATTTCCTCACTAGAAACCTTTATGGAAGGCAATGCTTCATCTGAAACATAACTGACTGTGGAGAGGCTATTGTAATGTTAGCACAATTTTAATGAGTCATCTGGACTGGATGGTGTTTAGCCAAGAGTTCTGAGAAAACCCAAGCAGGTAATAGCTGAATCACTGATAGGGGTACATGACCTCCCATGTTAACTTTTTAGGTACTGTGAACTCTGAAAGCTAGCAAATTTTATGGCATGGAGGATCTGGAGAGCTCCAGGCCTGCAAGCTAGTAACTCTAGTGCTACAATAAAGGACAATATGTGTCTGAATGCAATTTCTGTGGAAAAGCCAATGTCAGTTCTGTAGTGAGACATTATGCTTTGCAAAATATGTTAGAGTTTTTTGGAGGTAACTAACATCTAACATATGGGTCAGGTGAGCCAGTCAAAAAAGAAATACAACTGGATTCTCAAAATTTTTTTATAAAGTCTCCCATGAATGATTTTTAAAGAAACTGAGCTGCCACAGCATAAATGGGAAGGACCTGGCAGGAACAGATAAAGGGCCAAAAGACACAAAAGAGAGGATCTGTGCTTGCAACAGAACAAATACCTTCACAGTGAAATAAAATGATGGACTCCAAGCTGACAATTACAAAATTTGGAGTGGGAGCTTGAGGTTATGATAGACAGCTCCACGGAATCATCAGCTCAGTGCTCAGCAGCAGCCAAAAAAACTACTCAAATGCCAGTAACAAAAAGCAAGACGAAAACATCATTATGACTCTGTTCATCTGCAGGTTGAATATTTTTTTCAGTAGGGTTTCCTCATCTCAACAAAAGGACATATGGAAGTGGAAAAAGCTCAGAGAAAGATCAACTATGATAAACTATGGCATGGTTTATAGAGTTCTGAAATTCATGATGAAGTGGCATGAGTGGATAGAAAATGACTGTTCACTGTCCCTCCACTGCAAGAAGCAGAGAGTGTCAAATAAAGCTGATAAGAGCTAGACATAAAGCAAACAAAAAGGAGATGGCCCTTTTCATAAGAGGTATCTGTACCACTTATTGAATATCTAAAGTGCTTGTTTTGCAGAGCAAGGGCCTCATATTGTTCTGTATCTACGTCTTGAGGTCCAGAGTCCTTGAACTGGAATTTCTGGAGCTACTGGTACAAATAATTAATCATATACATTCAGCCTATCTCATGAGTGGGTTGATTACACATTTAGGAGTCAGTTCATAATAGGGAGATTCACTTGAGCAAAGCACTAGACCACTTCATAGCTTCCTCTTCCCTCTTTGCACAGATTCAAAGTATTCATACTACTATTGGTCTCAGTTTAAACCAGGAATGGCAAGGGTAGAAACAAATGCTAAGAAGATGAGCTATAAGTCCATGTAAATTCTTATATAACAAGAAATGCGCATACATCAGTGATGGACCTGTGAACATGAAGGAAAAGTACACATAGTAAGAGTATTCGTACATTGCCTAAGGTAGCTACTTCCAAGGTGCCTGCTTGGAGAGAACCTTCTGCCTTCATCCTGTACAAAGACTACTTTCCTTATGAATTGTTTTTGCATTATCCTCTGCACTCCAATCTCTTGTATCATCTTTCTGTAAGTTGACATGGAAAGTCTCTTCCTGTACTGGTTATGGTCCAAAACAACTGGAAGAGGGAATCCACTCCAGATACAATCCCTACCTAATGGAAATAATTGACTTTTCCTGACTCAGAAGTAACAAGAGAAGTTAAAAATTAGAAGTGCCCCATGGGACTGTACTTCTGTTGAAGACTGGGAGAACTCTCAAAAGAAGGAAAATGTCCTCTAACAACCACTGATCCAGATCCACAATCAGGCCACTGATACCATGCCGAGATTTGCACTGATGCAGGATTCAGTCTTGGGAGCCAATTCTGACTGATACATCCTCACTGTAAACTGAGTGATGCCTGGGACTATCTGGCAGTTTTCATGGCATTTACAGAGGAGCAAATGAGACCAAGATTAGGTGACAATTCCAGACAGAAATCTAGTGAGGTACGTAAGCTGAGGCTGGTTTTATCTGCAACACAAACCAGGTCTGTTAAAGAAAAACTAACTTTTATTCTGGTGTTATGGTGAGAATTAGCACAGATGGGCCTCATATATCTGAGACAGCATAAAGAACAGATTTCCCAGCAAGAGTGCTTCCCTGATGAGGGAAAAACAGGTCACTGGTTCATATAGTTGTATTATTTAACACATTAAAAAAATTAAATAAATTTTTCATTAATTACATTTAAAATTGCATGTAATGGATTCCTCCTTTTCTTCTTTGTTAATTCCGGTATACAGGCAAGATCAAAAGCTGTAGTCTGACTGAAATGACTGTACCATCTTTTTCAGTTGAATTTCCTATATAATATTACTGAAGATGAATGATTTTTCATTGTTTCAACAGAAAACTCTTTTACCCCTCTTTCAAATTCCCTCAGTATCTGCGCTCCATATGAGCACAGGATTTTATTAGGATATGTCAGTTCACAATAACCACTCTACTAAAGAGAGTTTTTCCATAACAGTTTCCAGTTTACAAAGAAAAATAAAATAGCGGGTGTTAACACTGAAAAAGAAAATTGAGACAGAAAATTAAGGTTATTAGGGAAGCTGAGAATTATAAAAAAGCAAACAGGGAGTGATTTCAGAAATCACAGTTTAGCCGCAGAGAAAATAAACAGAGCAGCCTGTGACTGAAGTAATCAAACTAGAAGATATTTTAGCAAAATAATAAAAATTAGAGGATCCAAATGGAGCCCAGTTACCTGACCACTGTATTCTTTCACTTTTGGCTCATGATATACAGCCACCCTCAGTGCCTTGCATGGGTGAGCTCTGGACAGGCAATCGGAGTTATTCCAGAGGTCTTTAGTTTTTGTGACTGGATTGAGGCTTTGACACAAAACCTGTCTATCTGGCAGCATCTCACTGTGTCAACTGTGAAGTATTACTAGGATCTGTTCACGAGTTTTTCCCTTACCTGAAGATGCAGTGGCCAACACAGCAATGTGAGCCAGATTCTGCAGTTAGCCCTGGGCAACTCCAGGGCAGCCGTGCCTGCCTACAGAGCTGGGAAAGGAGACAATTCTACCTTCACCTTTCTCACTGCTGCCTGACACATTTGCAGGCAGGGAATATAATGACCCCAGGAAGACTGCTCTTCTTGCTGTCCAGGGGTAAGTGGTGAAGGACAACTAGATAGGGCAGGGACACTCAGGATCCACTGCTCAGAAGGGTTGTACAGGAAAAGGGGTCTGAGAAGATGAGGGACATGTCCCAAAGACATGAAGGGCAAGGAAGCATGTCACAGGTGTTCTCTGTACATAGAGGCTGTGGCTACAAAAGTATTATCATTAAAAATATTTTCAACTAGATCTTTAAAAAGCAGTTTTTATGAACTCAGCGCATAAGATGAACTCTTCTGAGTAGCATAAATTAAAATCACATTGAATGGGTGGCAGGAAGAGTCAAACACTGGCATTTCCCAAAAAAACCCAACCTGCTTTACAGTCCCCTAAGCTGTCAGCCAGCACTGCTGAAGCAGACAATAGGGTAGATTTTAAGGCTAGCAAGAACTGCTACTAGAATCATATAGCCTGACTTCCTGTGTAGCACAAGCCATAGGATTTTTATCCAGCAGTTCCTGCAGCAGTAACACCTACTCTTCCCTGCTGCAGTGAGGCTCCTTACAATCCCTTTCAAATGAACTCTTGGCAGAACTCCAAGAGGAATGGACAGATATTAGACAAAAACTTGTTTGTTTGTTTTTCCAAAAGGAGTAGCCGGGAAAGCAGTTGCCAATAGCTGATATAGGACTGCATCACTGCTACCCACTGGGCATGAGGCAGTCAGGCTCCAGCTGGGCAGTGAAACCAGGGCTGTAGTTACATTGGTCTGCAGCAGGACTACAGCTCTTCCCTCCTTCACCGACATTCATGTTGCCTTCCTCTCACCCACTGAGTATTATCATCACAGAGACTGGAGTCTGAATGTGTTTAATGCTTTCTTAGCCACAGATCATTAGTAACCAATTCCACTTTCCATTGTCTCGATTGTTTTTATACAATACAAAACTCCTCTTTTCCTCTCCCCTCCCTCTTCTTTTTAACTCCTTTTTCTAATCTTATTGTGGTAAAACAGTCCTGCCTGAAAGCAATAAGATTTTTTCAGAACTTAAAAACCTAATGGCAGGCATTTGGGAAAGAAGCTCTAAAGGCACCATTATTCCTCACTTTGGCTCCACTGTTGGTTTGCTGTCTACATGCGTAATGCTGAGCTTTTTCCCACAAAAATAGCAGTCCTCAGATAGCCACAAATCCATGTTAACTGCTTGGGTTATTTATTCCTAGAGGAAGCTTAGCAAAGTGAGAACTCTTAGAATATTTGGGAGGCCACCATGAACTCAGTGAGCACTCAGCTACGTATGTGAGGAATATAAATGAAGCAATGACTTGGGTAATTGAACCCACCAGGAACAGCTATTCGTGCTTTTGTGGTATTCCCGCTCTGCTTGTGATGTTCTCTCCTCCTCTACCAAAGCTTTACTGGTTCACAGACCCTCTTGCCACAGCTCTGCATCTCAGCATTCACACTAGGCCTGAAACAAGATTGCAGCTTGTCATTGCTTTTCCTTTTTCTGTGGGGCTGTAGGGTTCAGAGCAGGGAAAGTCAGGGGCCCACTCCTAGTGCTGTTCCTTGTTCTCTCTGCAAATTCCAGCCTTTCATTAGCTACTGATTGGCAGCTGTGAGAAAGTGGTCTGCATCCCTGGCAATGGGCTTCTGGCTGGGATAGGCCATCTCTCAATAAAATGCTGGAGAACAGCAGGAACTTGCTATTTCCCAGGGCCTGCCAAACCAATAGGCCATAAAGTTTTGCCCAGAGGACATATATTTGGGAGTCTCCACACAGAAATGTGGATTGAATTTGGAAGTCAATTTGTGTCTGCAACAGACAACAGGGGACTCAGAAACAAAGAAACCTAGGGGATTACCCAGATGGCGAGTCCCACTTCTACTGCTGTCCTAGAGAGAGTAAAGAGCCAATGACAGGGTTCACCCATCCCTGGAGGGACAGTGCGAGGTACTTTGCCATAGGTAAAGCTCCCAGGCAGAGATGGGACTCCACCATGCCACACCGTTATCAGTCCGGCAGGCACTTGAGGATACATGAAGGACCTGTTGTTCACAGCAACACTCTTCCACCGGGATTGTGTGCACGTGGTAAGGGGATGTTGCCTCCTTTGCAGCTGTTTTGCCAGTCAGTGGTAGGACAAATACCTGGGGCCAGTCCATTCTCTGTCACCAGGGAGGAACCAATACATATTTATTTGGTGAGTAGGGGCAACCCTCCTGAGATCATGGGGGCGGGGGGCGAGGGGGGGAATAGGAGCTAAATGTCAGTTTCTTTCCTCACGCTTTGTGCAGAAAAAGCCTCCCACAAGGCTGTGGGTCCTGCTGCAGAGTCCTCAAGCCTATAACTCAGAGCTCCTCATGCCTTAAACCAGCATAAACCATCAGAAAACAGGTGGTGGACCACTGCAGTGGGGCATTAGTAGCTATTTGACTTGCAATCCATCCCTGAATGAAAGAAACTGTGTGGGAAAAAAAAAAAAAAAGGTAAATACCTCCACACCCCGGCAATCAGCAAGGCAGCACCTGGGGAGGGCTAGGCTGTTTGGCTGTAGAGCCAGGGGCATTCCCCAGCCCCAGCCCAGAGCACTTGGCACATGGTTACTGTCCATCCCCACGGCACCGCTCTCTGCCCTTGCTATAAACAGCCATCCCTGTGTATGGGGGGAATGAGACTCTTAGCAGCCTTTGCACAGCTGCCAGGTGCCAGGCAGAGGAGAGGGGCAGTCCTCTCCAGCTGCCAGAAGGCAGGCAGGAGAACGGGGATCTGGCGGAGGCACGTGGCCTGAATCCTGCCCACCTGCCAGGGTGCGACACCAGCTGCAGCCCAACAAGGGCCTTATTAATCCTGCCCACGCGGTGGATTTCTCTGCCTCCCAACACCCGACTGAGATCACATGAAGAAATTTTCATCTGTGGTTTGCTAAGGGTTTCCTCCCAAAAGAATCATGGTTTAATTGCTGTTATTATCTTCGTAAGGCTGCCCTGACTGTTTTTCCAGTGGTTATTTAAAGCTTATCTAAAAGATACTGATAGCAGTGGAATGAATGGTTAAAACTTCAGTCCTGGTATGCCAGTAGCAGAGTGTGGTAAAAATAGTAGGTCTCTTAAATCAATCATCATCTTTCTCTAATTTATTGTATTGTTGTATTTTTGGATCCATGCATAGCATGCACAGCACATCATTACAAAAGAAATGCAGTTAAAAGTTATATGAACAGACAACTGCAGACTGAGTTACTGTCAGTCTTCTCTGGAAAAAATAATACCTTGGCAAGGAATAAAAATCATACATTATAATTTTTAGAAAGACCCTCTGACGAGGAACCTTGCTGTAGAAAGAAAACTCTCAAAAATATATCCCTAAAACATTGAACCTATTGTTGATGGAAAAAATTATTTAAAAATCCCTTGAACTGTAACAGCTTCAAAAACAACAGCATGGATAATATGAATGTTTAGTGGGAACAAACAACTGCACAGGATGTCATTAGGCATATAGTCTATACATTTTCTATCCTGATTTGCCATAGAGAAAAAAGATAGAAGCACACAAGTGATGAAATGTGTTTTAAAAAGATGGAAAAAAATTTATTTAATGCAAATCTCTTGTTTCATCATATCGCTAGTGACTCATGCATAAAGGCTTAGAAATCTACAGAGGGAGATGAGACACAAGCAGATGTGAGCAAATAGTTGACGACAGGATAGTTGATTTCCCTTTAAAACAACTCTGTTATTTTATTTAAAGCAATTATTTGCAAATAGGCTATTCTTACTATTAATTTATTTCTATGTTCCTAATTGCTTCAGGGATTGTTTCTGAAACAAATTTTAGACAATGAATTTACAGACTGACCATTCAAAGTGCTTAGCTACTGTGAGTTGCCAATTAATTGGCGTTAAAAGTCATACGTATTATCTCTGCTTTGTAACTCACTCACTGATTTGCAAAGTCAAAAAATGTATCTACCGGAGTTCTGAATCTCTCAGGCTCACTTTGGATAAAGACAAGGGATACACTGAGAATTTAAATGTCACTTCATGTTTTTTTATGTCCTTTGACACAATCACCAAAACCCCTTGTCACTCAGCCTGTTACCTGCAGTCCAATCCCCAAGCAGTTCATTCCTTTACAACTCGTCCCAGGAAAAGAGGCACATCACATTTATGGACTAGTGACTTTTACCTCTCTTTTCCCCTTAAGTTCTTCCAAAGTCATTTGCCTTGGTCAGCACCTGTCTGCCAAGGAAGCAAACAAACTCTACTCTGGCACGTTTAATTACCCAAGTTCCTGTGCCAGAGCTTTGGAATAACATCTCTAGAGAGAGATGTTGGTGTAATATCTGGTATACAGAAGCAAGTATCACAGGAACATTTTTCCCCATGGAGCAGTTTCACTACCCTGCCAAATCCCTTGAAGCCAAGAAAATGCCTATGCCACAAAGAGAGACTGATATTATGAGAGCATCAAATCTGGGCTCATTACAGTCTACATCTTACCCCTGAATCATTCTTCACACGGGGTCCCCATCCTTTGTCCTGGCAATGGAATATGGTGAGGAGGTGAAACTGGGAAGCAAGGCAGGACATAAGATTAATGTTACAAGAGCCCACACATCACCATCCTTTGTGAAGGGTGGCATATGTAACCCACAGTAACGTCGGGAAGTAACTGGAAAGTTCACTGATCCCAGATAAACCCATGGCATTTCTCCTTGAAGAGGGATTTGGGACTTAACACCATTAAATGAGGAAAAGAGTTCTTTCTACCAAGAAATATATTCCTGTTCTAGTACATTGAAACAATTAGGTAATTTCCATCTCCTTCCCTGCAGAGATTGAATCTCTCAATAGGTCAATTTCTGCAAGGACCATTGTTTTCTCAGGCACGTCAAAAGTCATTTTGCTGAGCCGCCATACTCTCCGAGTACCCAAGCATCTCTAGCACCTGACTGTTCTACACTGAAGCCATTTCTTGAGTAGTGCTTGGACATGTTTCAAGTTGACATTTTAGATTGCATAACTCCTGGCACTGCACTGCAAAGATGTCTCCTCCCATTGCATCAGAGAGTGACCCGCTGTGGCAAAGGCTATTAGTTCTTTTGAGACTATCGAGTCTGCGGTGCCTCATCGAATTATACAGATTCCAAGGGGAGAGAAAGTAACTGCTGCATGCTCTGGGCTCTGAACTTTTCAGGGCAGCACATCTGGAGAGCCTTCATCTACATATGCGGCTCTAGCGCCACATCTCCTTGGTGAACACTGTGTGCACTGAATTCTGCTAACATAGGATGACAGACAAGTAACAATAGGAGCTACGTTGACTCAGTGCTTGTCTCATCCTAAAATAAAATACTGTGTGATGGACTAGCCACAGCTGCACACTTACAAAGAGCAGTCTGTGGCTTCTAAGCAAAGCAGCTGAGAAGTTAAAAAAAAAAAACAAACCTCAGCCTCCCCCTCCCCACTCATTTCCATACACGTTAGATCCAAGGCCAATATCCGATGACTAAACTAGGCATGCAACTAAGAGTGACCTTATTTTTCGGGGGTACTGAGCACTAGTGTTGCCCAGGGACTTTACTCCTTCAAAACTATGTTTCAGAGGCTCAGTTCCCCTGAATTTGGATACATTTGAGCAGGTGCCTTAGCATTAGGATTTTTAATGGCTCAATTTAATTTGTTCTTCTGGAAACTGCTTAATTTGAGAGTAAAGACAAATGAATACTGAATAAAAATCATTCAAAAAATCAAAACATTGGATGTCTGGTTTCTGCAGCATTAACCACACTGAGTACCACTGAGGGGGTGGTAGTGGCAGGCTGTTCAGTGCTAGGACTGCTCTCCCACCAATGTGGCACAGACCAAGTGCTACAGTGGGTAGTACTAGTACAGAAGGCAAAACATGACTGATCACATTTGACTCTCAGAAACCCTTTCTCGAGCAGTACCCTCACTTATTCAGATAGCTCATTGTAACTGAAGATGGCAGCTTTTCTAGTCAGGATTGATCATTCAGGAGTCCAAGGATATGAGTGAGCAAACCTCCAGTGGCCTCTGGATCCATCTGAGGCAGAGAGGGTGATGCTGAACACAAAGGGTGAATTGCAGTTATCTACCATCTTTTCCTCCACCTCACTTTGCATGGCGCTTGTGGCAAAGGTGACAGGAACAGACTACTGCTTGCCTTCAAGGGATTTGAAGAGAGTTCTTAACTGCTTAAAGAAAGCTTAAAAAATTGTCGTTCTTAAGCAACTTCTCAAGGCTGGTTACTGAAGGTTATACAGGGCTAGGTGTGAAGCTGTATAATCCTGTTTTTCAAATGTCAGCAGGAAAAAAGTAGAATTCTCCTTTTGGCTTTCTCCAAGCCCTGAGTAATCTGAAACAGCACAAATCAATATGTTCTTGAGACAGCATTCTATGGAAAATGTAAATCGTAATGTTATCTGATATTTGGGTTGTACAAACTCGAGAAAATTGCAGAAACTATAATCCTGGACTGTGAATCACTGCTGCGGATCTAATCACTACCAGTCTGTCCATCAGCTCTGCCATCTGCAAAGCAGTGGAAGTATGGATTATACAGCTTGTACTTTTCACCACTAACATGCCCTGGTGGTAAGAAACTGTCGTGTGACCAAACAGTTAATCAGAAGCAAACCCTCACAGCTGGTTTCAATCTCCTGTGTGCAGATTTCCTCACCCCTCCGATGACAGGAGTTTCAGGTGTTTCCAGCCAGCACACATCTACTTTTACTTTTTAGAGCAGAAACCACTCAGGGGAGCAGGCTGTTTAAGGGCTGTGATTAGAAGGAGGCTTGCTAATGCGACAAATGTTCAAGCAGACAACACAAACCAACAGATGCCAAACTATTTGAAGCCTGATACAGAACAAAGACCTCCCTCCTGAAACAAGGGACAGGGCTGCAGAGCCCAGACAGAAACAAATACCAGCTGGCCAGCCATGCAGAATGAAACCTCCCAAAGACTGGTTTCATCATAAGCAGCAGCTGACCGATCGCGATTGACAGGACGGCTGACCAGAGGGCTCATTCCTGGGGTTCCTTCCTCCCTCAGCCTCAACATGAACCACCACTTTGGTCATGAGGGACTGTGGTATGTGTTTGCCTGGCACAAACTCATGCTCATGAGGAGTCAGACCTATTGTTTGGCACAGTCTGCCACAAGGCAAGAAAAAAATCCCATTTCAAGCTGGCAGAAACCAATCAAGTCAAAATTTCCACATCCCAAATTGAGCACTGAGCAAGTCTTCAGCTGCCTAGGGAAAGCAGGTAGGTCTGCCCTGCTTCTGCTGGGATTAAGCGGTGCTTAGACACATGGCTATTACCCCACAGTGATAAACGCATCTGACATCACACATTTGCATTATCTCCATCACTGCTGCCACAATTTTAGGCTGTACATTTGTCAGCAGAGATGCAGATCTGAATAGCTATGCCTGTACTTTATTAGTGCCTTTATAAGCAGACCCCCACAGACATTTTGGTGGTCCAAAGAAGGAAATCTCACAGCCTGTGTGCAATACAAGACAGGGATGCAGAAGGTCCTGGGAAGAAAGGAAAGGCATAGAATCAGAGAGGACTTTCTTGTAAGTTGAGGACTTTGAAGAGAGAAATGCAATGAAAGCCTCTGATGTGAACTCTTCTTCAGAAGGCTGGCAGGCTTCTCCAAATCCACCCAGGCTGCTGATCTGAACAGAGCACCCTGAAAAGTCCTTGGAAAGCAAGTGACAGGATAAAGGTGGATACAAGAGCAGAGGATGTCTGAGAGAGACACACAAGCAAGGGAGTGACTGTCAGCTGGGAAGTCCAATTCTATATAACAGCTCTATTAAAATCAGGAGAGTTACCCAGAAGAGACCTCCCAGAAATCAGAATTTCAGCATCCACATGCTTTTTGGTTTGCCTGAGTGCTATGTACCGCTCCACATACAGTTTACATACAACTTGCCCACCCTTCTCAGAAGACCCACAAATTTTAAGTGGTTCTGTAATTATATTTCTTCATAGTAGCAGACAGTTTAAAAAAGAATATCAGACAAGCCAAGAGAACAAACCTTTCCTGGACAGTTTCCCATCCCCGCTATTTTCATTAGAAAACAGGGTGCACCAAGACTACAGCTGTTTGTACTATGTGCCTGACTCAGGAAACAAGCAGTTTGTTATTACAGTTATTTCTGGCAATTTAGGCCATTACTGCTCTGAAATATAAAGAATTCCTATTTCACTGTAAGTACTAGTCTACAGATTCAAAATGCAAGTGCTAAGTCTTAATCTACAGGGTGTCCCACCTGACTGACTAGGAAATAAATCCAAACAGAGCACAGCAAAAAAATACAATAAGTTGCCTGCATCACTTCAGGCTATATTCATCAAGTGATGTCTTATGAGTGCTGCATACTGAAAACACAGGAGCTGGGTATTATGAATTCTAAGTCGCTGCCCATCCCTTTACCATGCAAGTTCCTGAAAAAAAAAAGCCAGATCCTTGGCTGCTGTCAATTAGCAAAGTCTCATTCAAGCTGACGCTGAATTAAACAGGCTAAAGATGCGTGCCCTGACTCAAGCAGAACAATCTCTCCCCCACAATTAAAGCAGAGAAACTCATCTTTGTTTAAATACTCAATTCTACAAAGGCTTTAAAATACACACACACACATAAAGGTGGGGAATTTTGTGGGCATTGATGTAGGCTTTGTATACCAGATTTGGGGACATTTCTGTAAATGGCTCCTAAGAAGAGTGTACAACAAATTGACGGGGCCAGGATGGGGATGGGACAGTTTCAGTAGCTACAATTTGTGGTTATGATTCTTGTCTCTCCCTCCACATTTGGGTCTTAATCACTTAATATACCCAAAAGCGGCTCTGTGGCATCCATTAATTTTTGAGAAATAAAATGTGAATCAGTATGCTTAAAATCAGCATTTTTAAACTAGGAGATGTTCCCACCACACTGCCACAGCACTTCTCTTTGCAGCTTCCCATTTATCATTCATGTACCCACTCTTCCCTGTTGCCACCTTATAATAACTTCTACTTGCAGGGCAAGGTAGCAGCTCTCAGACAATCAAGGAAACTGAAGAAAAGGGTAAGGTGGGACTGTTTTCCATATTTCAGGCTAAAAATCTACATGATTTAATAAAAAAAGAACAGGGAGGTTAGTAAGTCTGTTCTTTACCACAGGATGCAGGATTTCAGGCTAAAATATGGGAAACCCCATAGTAAATGACAAGTCTGTCAACCCTAGGAGCTCACTCATAAAGCACATTATTCTGTGCAGTCACAGGGGTTTCCTAGACTACTCATTTTCACATGAGCTGATAGCTCAAGGGGATGTTCAGGCAGCGCTTGATGCCTTTGAACCTGACCTACAACCAGCCAATGTCAGTTCAAACCTGACCGTTGGCAGAAAGCACAGAAAAAAGGAAAGAAGAGCAAGGCACGTTGTCATGGTCTGCCTCTGTCAAAGGAGTTTGTAGTTTGAGAGAAATCAAACCAGCAGAGCAGAAAGCTCAGATGGCACTGAAGCCAAATAAATAGCATGTGTGCCGGGGAGGGGGGGGAGAAGTTCAGAGCTGTACAGGGAGGTAGAGGAGGATTGGGAAAAGGGTAGTGGGGTGGCAGAGGAGGAGAAAGGGGACAAGACTTGGAGAGACACAGCTTTGCTCCAAGCCCTAACAAGGTCCAAGGCAAGTAAATTAGTGCCTTCCTCTTCTCTGTACGTCTTCTTCATTCTCTGTGGGATCTAGGCAAGCTTTGCCCAGAATTCCATCTAGTGAGGACGGTGACTCTGTCACTCCTCATGGGAGCCAGCAGTAGGGCAGCCCTTTCCACCTTCCAGGTAGCTTCTGCAAAACACAAAATGCAAGACTGAATATGCACTGGGTCAGTGCTTAGCACAGCATCCCAAGCACTGGCAATGGGTTGGGAAGGGAGGCACTATTGACTGAGATGAATGGCTGTTCCCACACCTCACATCTCCTGTGTCTCTACAGAGGACATTTTCATTCAGCATAGTGTACAGCTCATGGAGATGAAAAGGTTACTTCACACCCCTTCAAAAAATTCATTTTGCTTTAAGGTCAGGAGTCCAAAATCTACACACTCAATTGGATTTCCTTGAAACTAATAGCACAACATAAATTTGCCATACAAATACATGAACTTGCCATCACCTGAGTGATTTACAAAATACATTCCTGAAAAACAAAAATAAATAGTCTCCCTGGAGGTTGAAAGATTGTTTTGGGGGGCATTTCTTTGGAATCAAACTGGCTCCAGTTAAAACACATAGGTACTCAGTCCCACAACATCCATCACGGCTGGTCTGTGGTGCCTGTCACCTCCTTGGCAGACAGTGCAGATAAGGAAGTTTGGCAAAGGCTTCAGACCTACAAGGAAGATAAGTCTCACACTGGGATGGAAAGGCCCTAGCAGGGTACCCACTGGGATTCTCTGGTTGTTTCCTCATATCATCTAGCGAATGCGGTCTTGTTCCCATAGGCAGACCTGGGTGATTATCAGTCTCAGGATTTGGGAGTGGCTAGCACAGAGGAGTCATTCTTCATTCTATCCTGTGCATGTGACCCGGAAGGGTTCTGATGCCACCCTCTGCTGTGCTCAGTGATGGTCTGAGGGCAAGAAAGATGAAGCTGAAAACCATAAGAAGCCAGGCAGCACACATTAAAGACCTAGTCCCCCCATCCCCAGTGAGACAGGAAACAGACTAGAGCAGGTTGCTAGGCTGGCAAGGAGGGAATGTGATAAAGCAAGCCTGGTTGAAATTGGTGCAGGGAATTTCACAGATGGGTGACATACAAGGAATGCAAGATCTACTCATATGTGCAGTTAAATAACCCCAGAAGCACGCAGAACTCTAGCAGGCAGCTGCCTTTGATGCATATATAGCAATAGGTGCCAGCTGACAAGGAGTTATTGGCTCCTAAAATACTCATGGCTTAAGAGGACAGGAAAGGAGGTGAGCTAGAAGTCATAGCCAACAGATATGCACTACAGAGTCTGGAGAAGATTTGGATTCGCCTTTTTTTTTTTTTTTTTTTTTTTGGTTACATGGCTGTCACATTGAAATTTATGGAGCTAGACCTGCTAGATGGTTCCCCCTCTCTCCACAAAATAAAGGACAAGACTTTGGCATGTATCACAGTGTTACCAGGTGCCAAAGAGTGGGGAAGAAGTACACAGCAGCCACACAGCCCCTCCATCCCAGCCATAGCCATGTTTCAGCCGCTCCTGTAGCTAAGAGGCATAAAAGATACTCACTTCCAATAAGAAAAGCAAAAAAAAAAAAAAAAAAAAAAGAATGGAGAGAGGTCATGCATTAAAAGAGAGAGTATAAACACACCAAACCCTCTTTTAATATTTGCTTAGATGAGGCATAGTTTTGTTTGGTTTTGGGGAAATGGGGAAAGGAACACTGTTTTATTTTCTGAGCAGGTTTATCATTCTCCACTTAATATTTTATCACAGGAGAAAATGCAGCAGTTGCTGGAGACGAGTGGATTTTTTTTTTTTTTTTTTTTGTAATTATCTTACAAAAAGTTGAAGTGATTCTGTCCAGGAAAGAAGCCAAGCCGTCCCAAAGTATAGCCAGTTGTGGAATTAACCATTGACTTCAATGGAAGCAGCATTTCTTGGAAAATTTCTGTAGTGTGTTTTCATTACCCATGGCTTGGAGTCTCCATTTAGCTTTCCAGATTACCAGTTAATTGCCTTATATCATTATTATTAGATAGCTTTGTTCTTACTAGTAAAATTGTATCCTGATCATTTCCTTAGCGTCTTTGTGCAGATTGTACATTCATTAAATATTTTCCCTTTGTATACCCAGCAGTACATAAACTAGAGGGAGCAGTGTGCTCTGTGTACACTCTGGGAAATAGGCTCTGCCTGAAACTGGATAGTGTCATCATGCTAACAACAGGAAACAACAAAAGAGAAATGAAATTTCCAGCATTAATACTGTCTCATTCTGACATTAAAAATTACTCCTAGTGACTTAATGGTCCTTAGGGCACTCCTTTATGTGTCTTCAAGAGGGAGTGGTCAGTTATAATCAAGTCATACTCACTTAAAGCAACAAACTGAACTGGAGGATGAGGGTTAACAGCTGTTGAAAAGTTTCCATCTAGCCTTTGTTGGGAACAAATAACTGACTGGTGGGGTTTGAGTGGAAAATATTGAGCCAGAAATGGATGTTGAAAAATTTCTTTTCAATACTCATATTTTAGAAAGGAGTGCAAGTTCTTGTTAATGGAAAATGGGACAACTGTCTCTTTGTTTTATTCCTCAAGGAAAATACGAAGCCAGGAGCTCTCTATGATGTTTTCATCAGTTCTCTAAAGACTTTTATTGTGCTTCTTTTCCTTTCTTCCGCTACATCCCGTCACAAAGGAGATAGTGCAGATGTGGCAGCAGTTGTACTTAAGCCACACAGTATGGCTTGCAGACCTTCTGTATGGGTTTTTTCCCCTCGTTTTAGCTCTCTTGGGGTTATCATACTTAAACTGCACCTCAGTGACCCTGTGCATTGCACTGCTTAGTAGTTGTCTGACTGAACACAACAAACATTCAAACATGCTTTTGAGTGATCCTCTGTTCCATGCACACTCCTGCTTGCCAAGGGAACAGTTCCTGAGAAGAGCCCAGGAACAAAGATGTTGATCAGTGGGCTAATCAGGGCCTATGGCTTGCACCATAAGGGGAGATGCTACTTGACAGTTGAGGTGCACTTGAAGAGATCCTTACACAGAGTAAGAAATACCATATGTGTTTAATATACAGAGTTTCAATGAAAATAAAAAATACTTGGAAATGTTCTGATCAAACAAAATGAGAGTCAATTTTCTCTAATTTATATTCCATTACAAAACCATAAAAATATTAAGATGTTATAAAACAAATACTGCATAATTGCATGACTTCTAATTTATTTTCTGCTTAATTTTTATGAAATGTTACTTCCTTCAATTTTGTAACTTTGCACTGAATAAATGCTGTGTTGAATGATTGCCCATAAGATGTGTTTTCAGATCTTCAAATCAATCTAAAACTGTTAACAAACAGGGTTCACCATCTGCTCCATCGAGTTTGTGTGGCTGCCATTTTTGGGTAGACCCTCTTTACAGCTTTCTGACAATGCTGTGGCTTAAGTGTTCTGGAAGACCTGGATTTAGTTTCCAATGACATTAATGTAATTTTTGAAGGATGAATGGGATCCAGCCATTGGACCTTTTTCTATGTGCTTTCTTAATTGTTTCTTATTTCAAAACAAGAATTTGTCTTGCAGGAACTGTTTTACAGTGGTTTGTGTGATTGAAACTTTTCTCTCTGTTCATTCTGTGATACAAACTTTTCCTTCTGTTCATTCAGTATCACATGCCAGTGCTGCCATTCCTCTCTGATAAATGGTGCATATCATTTTTTTTTTAATCAACAAATACATAAAGATGGCTTATCTACATGTATTCTATTATCAGTTGTAGAGAACTTTACAAAATCAGAGAATTAAAAGCTTTGAAGTCTAAACAACTTCTTGGAAATTTTATAGAAAACTGTATTTACCTATTCCAGTGTTCTTTTCCTGAAGAGGTAAAAGTTCACTTTTACCAAGTCTGACATGCTATCTTTGCCACTGTCAGAATAAACTCAATTAATTTCTTGACTGGTAAATCAGACTTTGAATCCAGAAGTCAATATGACTTTCAGAAGTCTGGATTTGGGGGTTTGTATTATGACCAGCCTATCTGGTCAGCCACTGTCTAAGACAATGACAGAGAACCGGTTGTCTTTGTGCACTTCTCATTGTTATTCACTGGCAGGATAGTCATCAGAGGGTCACATTAAAGTTCATTCAATCAAAGCTGTGGCAGTAGCTATAGTCTGCCTCAGGTCAGTTCCATCTCCAGGGATTTGTAGGGCACTACCTGAAGTTATTTGCGTAATTTTATGTCGTGTTTGTGCCTTGATACTTCGTAGCCAAGATTTCAGAGGAGCAAATCAGTATCTAGTGTTTTACCCCCAATGACAATCCAATTACCTCTTTCTGTGTTACTGCAACCATTTGTACGTATCCTCTGATATCTTCTGAGTTGATTTTCACTTAGCTGTAATCTGTATGTAATATGTATTGTTATCTTTCTGTTAGTGGTTATGATTAGATTTTGTGTTTCTCTTTTTGTGTGGTTATTTGCTTGTGTGCTTGTAATTGTCATGGGAACCTCTGTCTTTACTTATGAGATAATCTCTGAGTGAACTCCCTTGTGCTGCAATAGTTGTCTAAGTCAGGATGGGATGCATGAATCTCAGCCAAGAAGTATCTATGGTTTTCTTCCTTGAGAGTAAAGGGATCCCAGGTCACTTGTGTCTGTATCTAAATTGGTTAATTTGCATGAATCCTAACTATGTCTTAACTTTTTCATCTGTATATGTTGTCCTGGTTTCAGCTAGAATAGAGTTAATTTTCTTCTTGGGAGCTGCTATAGTGCTGTGTGTTGGATAAAGTATGAATAATGTTGATAGATGTGATATATACATATATACAGCATTATTATCTATATTATACCTATTATAAATATAGGCATATATATCTGTGCACATGCACACAAATAAATATATATATATTAAACCCAACCCGTTTTTGTTACTTCCAGTATCATTTGCAGAGATTTTTATGAGGCTATTGTACAACAATCATCTTGATTTCTAATGTTTATATGTTTAATTTTTATATGATGTACACTCTTGGATATTCTGAAGAAGAGGTACCCAAGAGGTACTTTTTTAGTCTTGGAGGGGGCGAATAAGGCATGAAAACTCACTGCTGTGTAGAACGTTCTGATTAGGAATACATGAAGTCTATATATTGGTAATTATTTCCTCTCAAAGCTAAATTTCTAAACTTAAGCTGATGTTTTGGCATGTTTTGGTGTAAAACCTTAGATACAAATAATGAGATGATAATCTAAACATAATTTCTGGGCTATTTCTACTGTAGTGATTGTAAAGAGATTGTGAAACACTCATTTCTTGAAAGAGGTGTTATTTAAAATACTAGAAATGGAAATATATGTAACACAAAATGGTTTAAAAATCATAATTTTATGTATTTTAGTGGGAGCTATAAATGGGAGCTATGAAAGGGAATATGAGGTTACCACTTCATAGAGGGGAAAACTCTGAGAAAATAAATAGGAAAGCAAAGTAATAAATAAAAAAAAACAAAAGCAACAAACAAAATATTGGGTTTTTCTTCCCCCCTTTTCTCTCTTCGTTGAGCAAAACTTAAAAATTGGAGAAATCCCAAAAGCAAAGCAACTCTGTTCACACATCCAGCTTAACCAAACAGTCTCTTACCTGTTGCAAGACCTGTGGTTCTTAACTCCTTCTTTGCCCAACTAAATAGAAATACCTTTAAGAACTGGCTGTTTGGCTTACATTCATTTAATAGCCACAAACACACTAAATAACCTACCAAAACTACAATGGAATTCTAGCTAATTGTTCCATTTCATATCTGACATGAGCAGAGTATGCAAAGAAAATTAATTTAGTTTAGTCAGTGATAAATTTTGCCGTGACACATATATGAGTTCATGCTGTACTTTATTATCTGATAGATTTTTCAGCATCACGTAAGGAATAGATATTTCAAGTTCCCTTTAGGGAGAAAAACAGTATGATAAGATTTGTCAGGAAAGTTTTAGATCTCTACCACAAATTAATAAAGTTTTGAAATAATTCAAATCTTGTGGATTTTTTTTTTTTTGGGAGGCGCTTTTCTGAGAAAAATAACTAATTCTGTTGAAGCTATCATTCTGTAATTTTAAATTGTGAATAATATATTTGTGGATGATTTCGTTATGCTACTTAGAATTCAGACTGGCACTGTTTTTGTAAATTTTAGGGGTAATGTGTGTTCATCTAGTTGTCTGAGATGATAAAGAGTAGGATCCAAACATCAGATCACAGAGAAGATCTCTGACTTTCAGTGTCCCCTCCTTTCCACATTTGTTCTGAGAGCAATACCTTGGTGAACTGTGGGGGTTTTTTCAGGACAAGGTGTGCAATTTCAATTTGTCCTTAATTTCTAAGAGTGGTAAGGTACTAAACATGGGAGCACACATGAAAACTCAAAGACTTTCCTGTTAGTCTTACTTTGAACATTTAAAATTCTAAGAATTAATGCTTTGTGTTTGCAGAGTGTGGGCTTTTTTAAGCTTGCTCTAACTTCTAACTAGCTAACATCTTATCCAGGGTTTTGTGTGTTGTATTAAATTGAATTTTGGGTTTGCACAGAGAAATGAGGGAAAAAAAATGTTTTCAACTGTGCCCAATTTGTAAGGTTATAATTTTCCTCTTATATTTCTTTGAGTAGACATGTAGAAGAACTTGATGGTGTTTGAATGGTGGAAATAGCCCTTCATTTTCATTATATGATTGTTTCTATAACATGCAAGATTTCTGAAGGCTGATGATAATCTAACATTTTGATTGTAATTTTTGTTTTTAAAGGGCTCTATGAGGAGGTGTACGATAACCAGCTTAGCTTGGCCTGCTCCTTCAAAGACCCTGAGGACAAATGGTTAAGAGATTACTTTTATGAGCAATGCTTTAACACTGCTCAATTAGTAAAAATTGATGGTGGGAAGAGAAAGGCACAAGCACATGTAAACATGGGCGTCATCAATGAGGGACAAGGTAAGTCACTGAGATTATAAAGGTACCTTGCATCAACCTTGAGACAGTTATATTTTGTTTATCACAGGGCACAATATTTCAATGTTAATTTGTTTTGGAACCAAAATTTAAAGTAATTTTTAAAACAATGGTTGCAATTTCAATTTTTTGAGCATCGAATAAGAAGGCAAAGAAGTCTAATTATTCACAGACCCACTTCTTCTGACATTCTGTCTGCAGTTGAAAGTACTCCATCAGATGAAATACAAACATAAGTTTAAAGGCAGCATTTTTTTAGTACAAGGGTTCTTTGTGTTGGACATGATTTCTTTTTACTTCTTTTTGACAAGAGACTGGTAATGCTGCCTCAGACCACAGGTGTTTGCATAGAATGGCATCTGTAGTTACACAAACTGGGTTGATTTAAGAGGTAATTCAGAGGCAATTCAGTTTAATCTTGCTTCCAGTTTATACTTAGATAAACAGTATATATTTTTGTGTAGGTTTTTTAAGACTGCCTTCTGGTTCTCTTGACTGAAAATGACACCCTGTTTGTTTGTGTGTGACTGCCACATCCGTGTTTGCTTCAGACTTACACCTTACCACAAGCTCCATTTCTCCATCCATGCATCTGTACCCTTAAACTGGAAGTTTCTGAAATTAGAAAATATG
>JAWWES010000133.1:14571030-14672450 GCA_035583135.1 Lophotriccus pileatus
CACCTTACCACAAGCTCCATTTCTCCATCCATGCATCTGTACCCTTAAACTGGAAGTTTCTGAAATTAGAAAATATGTTAATAGAAATAACTAGAATCATAGAACAGCCTAGGTTGTAAGGGACCTCAAAAGATCATTTGATCCAACCTTTCATGGGAAAGGGAGTCTGGATGAGGTTATTTTAGCACCCTGTCCAATCTCATCTTGAAAACCTCCAGTGATGGGGACTCTGCCACATCCCTGGGGAGACTGTTTCAGTGAACAATGGCTCTCACTGTAAACAATTTTACTTTCTTATATCAAGATGAACCTTCTTTCTGTATTTAAAAGCATACATTACCTTTCATGGCAGAAGGGTTTGTGTGTATATAGCAGTCTGTGTATAAAAAAGGTGTTTTCTCTGTTTGTGTAAAATCCTTTCATGTTGTGGGAAGATAACAGTAAGTGAGCCTCAAATGATTGAATAAAGCTGGTCTTCCAGTTCCAATTCCTAAGTGTACTGCATACCTAACTAAGGCTTAAAATAGGTGATTTGTGTAGTCACTATGTTTTTGTTTCTAAGTTTGACTGTGAGTTGAAAGAATTCTGAACTCAACTTGTGGCTGGTTTCTCAAACAAAGTGGCTTTTCTTAAACAAAAGAAGATTCACAGAAATTTAAATATTTTGGGAAATATTCCACTAAATGTCTGACAGAATGGGTGTGTTTTGAAAAATGTCGTAATTTCCCAGCAAAAACCTGGACATAAAACATAGAGCCTGCAGCCTTTTTTAGTTTTGTTTTCTTTTAATTGAAAGGTTATTGCCCTGATTTTTACCCATGTTCTCTTAAAGCTGAAACATCACACCTTTTTTAATACTTCCTTGCATGTTTTCTAGACTACTGGTCATTCACACTGTTTTCCTGTGAACTGTTGCCATAACTTTCTTGCTTGCAACACACAGTCCTGGATTCAGTTTTAAAATTTAAACTCATATCAATAATCAGTAATATAGAAGGATTACTTTTCTTGCACACTGCATTTTTATTTGTCTTCAGGTATGATATCTACATTCTATGTGTCAGCATGAACTGCATACTCATGTTTGGTTCATGACCTTCAATAATCTCTAAATTATTTGCTGAAGAACTGTTACCTGACTGTCCTGTTCTGTGCTCTGAGATCACCAGTTAGTTGTGCCTAAGGGCAATTTGTTGCTTTCTCTTTGCACTGAGTAGCATCCTTGAGTTTTGGTGGTAGGTTCTAGAAATTGTCAGGGTTACTTTGATTTCTGAAGTTGTCCTTCAATGTGCTTTCTCTTCTTTCTAGTTTGGTATCATTTTAAAATTTAGAAAGCATTTTGCTACCCTGTAATTCATATCCTTTAATGAAAATACTAAGTAATAAACTCCATATAGTTTTTCCCATGCTGACAACGAACTACTGATAACCAATGTCTGTATAGGATTTCCTAACTAGTTTGTGCTCACCTAACAGAAGTTGTAGGTGAACTAGGCTCCCCTAATGCTGTACACTGGAGTTATATGAGAGTGAGAAAGAATTTATGAACTTAAGTGGAAGATTGGTTTGATGACATTCGCTTTTGATGTACTGACATTGGCTGCAATATTTTCATGTTTTCTTCAAATTCTTGGTAATAATCTGATTATTTATTTATTTCAGTATTGTTTTGTTCTAGCAATTAAATTTAAGCTAAATCCAGTTTCCCAGTAGATAAGATAGTACTTGCTTAAAGCCCACCCAATCACAACCAACTTATTTTCATTTTGAGTGAAAAATGCTTAATTAGGTTATCTATCTCTTACTCAGTAGAATAAAACTATTGAATTTGCTGGGTTTGGGTTTTTTTGCAACCTTTTCTCTTGGTCCTTCAGTTACTAAAAATAAAATTATAAGAAGGTGTAGAAAAGCAACTACTTGTAACTTCAGAGGCACATACTGAGCATGACTCACTACTGTTCTCCAATACTGCCTAAAAAAATTTTTAGATTTCCTACTTTTATGGTGTGTTAAGAAAAGGTTATTGAATACTTAAGTATCTTGAAGCCCATTACAAAGCCACATGAAGTTATGAAATACACTGAGATGATCATAGGAGAGGAAATTTTATTTTCCTGTTGTAAAATATTAGCAACTTCTAGAAGAGAGGCTTCTTACTAACTTTAGTAAAGAGAGATAAAGCAAGGTGCATTTTCACTGCCCAGGGTAAAACTCCACTATATCTGTGGGGTCTGGCTGTTGCAGATATTTTCTTTCCATAGAGAGGAAGAGGTAAAAAAAATGAAGAAGCTGAGAGAGTAAGCAGGATTTGCTTTGAGGGACCACTGAGAAAAAAGACTGCAGATGTATTCCATGCACTTCGTATTTTCAAGGGTGAAAAATTGATTCAAGGGTGAGTTCTGATTGCAGAAAAAGCATAAGAGCAGATGTTGGGTTGGCATTGTATAAAATTGTGTGAGTGTTAATGATGTTGTAAGTAAAACATTTAAACATACTATTTTTATATAAGGACAGAGACTCAGCTTTCTATATACCTTTTCTGTTCAGTTATGTAGGATGCTGTAATCTAATTTGTGATCTGAATGAGTCACATGCCCACTTCTAGGGGGTTATATACAGGAATAGATACACATCTATAGACATCTGTGTGTGCATTAATGTGTGTGTGTATATATATATATATGTGTGTGTGTGTGTATGAATATGTGCATCTACCAATACAAATAGATGGATGTCCGTGTAGGTATGAGAACGATGCCTAACATTTATGAGATACTTCGCCTGATTTAAATTGTCATATCTATGTTATCTGCCTTGATTAATGGTGCAGCCAGGAAAATAAGTGAATTTGCAAAAATGAAATTAGTCTTACAGACATGCATGTGTGCATCCTTTTAGATGTAAATATCACATACTAGTTCTTTTCAGTTCTCTCATCCTATAGTGTATTTTTCATTACTTGGGAAAGGAAGCTGTCTATATATGCTTAGGACTGATTGCTTGGGAGTATAAAGTTAAACATGTACTTGTAAAGATTGTTGTTTGCCTTGGAAGAAAATCAATAAATTTGCTGGGTAATTTTTGTGTAATCAAATTTAAAGTTCCTTGACTTTCAGCCTGGTCCCTGTCCTAGAGGCTGGATATAATCTGCTGTTCATTAATCTTCAAAGCTAAATATTTGAGGTGTAGACTTCAGTCATGATATTTGGATGCAGGCGATTAGTAGCTGCCAGGGAGGGAGAGAAAACAATAATAACTGAGTAGCCTGCTACAGACACAAATGGAACATTCTGCTTGGAGCAAATGTGATTTTAGTGGCATTTCTTCACAGAATGAGTTTTTTAACCCCTTCCCTAAAGTGCTCCATTTGTAAAATAAGGTCTGTTTACAAATGAGATGCTATTCACTGGTTATTGTAGGAGTGTTCAGCTTATGATACTGTTCAACTAGCTGTGCTCATCCCATGGTTTGTCCTTCCTCAGAGGGCTGATAATAAGTTGGTTTATTACTTTATTTACTCATTATTTTATTTGAGTTACTAATTTATTACTATTTTCATATAGTTCTTAAATGTGCTGGTGTCACTTTAAACATATTGAAAACATAATAACATATTATAATATATTTTCTCACATTAAATCCAGCATTACTTGTCATCCAAGTAAGCACAGTCATTGTGACAGAATCTCCATTAAGTAAAATCAATTTAAAAAAAACATTTTTCTTTTTGTGCTTTGAATGTGGTTTCAGAAGTAATATCAGTCATTATAAATGTGTGCATTTTTCTGCATATCAGAGAATGAGTTTATAATCATAGTTTGTGAGAGTTAGATTAATATAGTGTGCTTTCTGCTGAAGTCAATTGTGAATTTCAGGTTTACACTGCTGTATCTTGCAGAAGAAACTTTCTGAGTGTACTGATACACAAACTAGCATTAGCCATTATGTTTAAGTTATCACTGCAATATTTGAGTGCTTTCTGTTGTGTATTAAATGGTTAACACCTATATGCATGAAATAATATGGAGCTCAGTTATATGCATCCCAAAGTTTCACACAACTTATGTCAGTAAAAAGAGCAGTCCAGGGGGAAACAAGGAATTTGTACTTGTAGCGACTATTTGCTTCAGATAGATTATAACAAAATTAGATATATTTCTACTGAAAAGCATAATAAAAACAGACATCTGAAAGTGTACTTGTTCTAGAAGCAGCCCTCAAGACCACTGAAAGTACTACAGTGTTTGTATAAATGTGTAAGTATGTGCATGTATGGACACAGCTACAAACACATGCGTATATATGCGTGCACACACGCATTCAAATGTAACCGGTGCTTTAGAGGCCAACATTTTGGTCTTAATGTCAAGCACTTCTGCATTTGTGGGAGAGGCTTAAAGGTGACTGATTTACACATCTGATGGTGTTTTTCTAGTACAGATGCATGACTGTTCTTTCCTTAATTTGCCCCCTTAAAAAAAGGGTAGTTTAGTGACATGTTGTCAGTGGGACAGTGGAGCAGAAAAGTGATGTCGAGGTCTCCGGAGGAAGCAACGGAAACATCATCACTATAGCCTTAAAAATATATATCCTCTCACCCTCAAATGATGTAAGGATCTCTGGGCTCACCTTTCAGACATTGGCAGCAAAGGTGGATGTTCACAGGCCACGGTTGCTTTTCCGCACGAGTAAATGAAGCAGTGCACCAGGATGTGTGGGAACATTGGAATGCCCTAGTGCTGAAATGGTGGTAATAGTCATGCACATGCTTTTGGCTTGTGCTAACTTGGACTTTCCTGCCCTGCAGTTGTTTATGGGCACAGTTTGGTCATTAGGAGTGTTGCAGGGACTACTCCTAATAGGCAGTTTGCAAGCAGCCTCAATATTTTGAAGCATAAGCGAGTTTACTAGGGAACCTGTTGGTTGCAGTGCTTGGAAATATTTCTGGATACATTAAAATAACTAGTTTGAGAAAGCGTGTAAGTATCACAATAGAGTCCAGTGAATAAAACTTTCACAGTGCCATGCCAGAAACTGCATCTCCCCTGCTATGAGAGCTGTGAAAATTATGCTGCTAGTCTCAATGCAGTGGTGACTTTGAATTAGTCATCAGATTTATATTCTGCAGGCACATAAGGATCAACAAAACTGGAGGTAATACTTCATCTGAAATTTTTACAGACTGAGGAGATTGAAGGCAGGCAAAACTAGTGAGAGAAGGGTACCAAATGCAAAGCAAATAGCAGTGTTAGATTTTTCAGTGCTGATTCCTATAACATACGGCTAATCCACAAACCCGATTTCGTCCATTTTTGTGTGTGTTTTTAGATTGCAAGTCCTAGGAGATCCTGATAAAGAATTCTTTTAGTCCTTTCTAAAAAAATCTTAGACATTTCAAAAATCTGCCATATTCTGCAAATTAATGAAGCATGTTTTATATGTTCAGTTTTAAGTGTTCAGCCCTAATCCCTCTCTGCCTTGATTATAAGCAATGTTAAGCTCCCACTGGTCTTAAAACAGACCAATGTTTTACCAGAATTGGTCCTTTTGATCCTTCTGCACCCACCCCAAATTTATTAATAAATTGTGCCTAATTTATGAGAAAGTTATAATTGTTTTATCTTTAATCATTGATAAAATGTGGTCTATTTCATATGTTGGAATTTGATATAAACTTTTCTGGTTGAAAAGCCTGGTCATAACAAGAAACTTTAATGATCTGTTATGGGGGGGGAGGGGGGAACAAACCAAAAACAAACAAACAAACAAAAAAACACAAAATAAAAACAAACAAAAAAACCCCCACAGGATTCTTGCAGACTTTTACAAGCTGGATTAAGACCAAGGTGTAGAATTTTACCAATCACTTTACCATACTGTTGAAATTAATGTTTTTAATCAAGGCATTGCAGAAGTTGATGGAAAGATTCTGGTTGTGTTTAATGGGCATTTCACAGAATGGTTGGATTGGAAGGGACCTCTGAAAATCCAGTCCAACCTTCCTGCTAAAGCAGGTGCACCTAGAACAGGTGGCACAGGATGGCTTCAAGCTTCTGAAGCTTAAGTATTAATTAACAGATATATTTGCTGAACAGCAACTTGAAGAAAGTTCATAACGTCTTTTTGGTTTGTAACTTAAAAGTCTGAACTGTTTATTTCTTGTTGTTAGCTAAGAAATTATTTCTATTCTTATTAAGAGATTGTTGATTTTGCATTTTTAATTGTTTATGGCAAGTGTTTTTTAATTGAAAACTGTAATGTATAAATAATTGAGAGAAATTCAGCATACATTCATGAGGATCTATGCAGAGGAAATATGCACGTTTAAGCAGAATTTCCCCAATTGGCTTGCCTTCAGGCAGAAATAATTTATATTCAGATATAAAAAAGAGAATGTTAATATTGCAAAATGAAGTACTAAAAAGGTTTAAAAAGGCAAAAGTTAAAATTGCTTATGAAATTTCATATGCTTTTGTGTGTGTACATTTTACAAGTTTATTTTTATTGCATAAAAATGTAGTTTCTTTTGCTACTAGGAGATTCCCAAGTATAGCCAGAATAGAATTCATCTGTGGGATGGGTGGCCCATGTGCAACTTCTAGAGTGTCTAGAGGTCTCCATTCACAAACCCAGGTGTGACACTGGAAGAAGGCAACCTAAAATATATCCCATCTCTTTGTTCAGGAAGAAAAGCAACTCAAATTATCACCTAAAAGCTACCAAGGCCTTTCTGGTTTTATCTATCCTTATGTCTGTGTTGGAGGTTGCTCTTTATAAGCAACTTCTTGTGGTTTGAAATGATACCTACTTAAGTTTGTGATTTTTGATAAAACATGAACCTCATAATTATTTTCATAATAGGATTTGTTATAGTGTGGAGCAAAAAGAGGAAAGGGATTTAAAGATATAAATTCCTATGTAATTTTTTTTTTCATAGGAAGCTTGAGTGCTGCTCAAAACATGGCAGTGGCCTAAAGGAGAGTTGCAGTTCTAGGTATTTAGAAACTATATATCCTTTCAGGCAGGAACCACAGTTTTGTTGTGCATTTATAGAATAACATTTCCTCTATGCTTCTTGTAGGGCTTGTAAGGTTCAGTGTGTGCTGAGATAAACTAAAGGGTAGATGAGAACATGCTGCTGACTGGCCAGCACCCAGTTGCTGGCTGGCCGGCCAGGGAGCGTTCTGCCCTCTGCAATGCCTACAGCAGAGTTCAGCCTGTCTTTCTGTCTGTTTGGAATTTGGATCAATGTCTATCCTCAAGCTACTAGCTTTTCCTAACGTGGTGGAAACTTACTGTCCTACTGGCTTCTTACCACATTTGGTTGAAGTTCACTCCACAACTAAGTTGGAGGACAGGATGACCACACAGGCTTGTTGCCTGTGGAGACTAAACTAAAAGTGTCTTTTTATACTGTTCATTTTTTGGAGAGAACACATATATTTTTATTACAGACCACATCCAGAAGTAAGTAAATACCATTGATTTATCATCATATTCACCCCTCCTCATCCCAGGTTGCGTATCCCAGACTGGTAACCACGAAGACTTTTTTCCTAGTTGTGATTATTTATTCCAAATAGTTTTCAGAAAAAGGTGTGTAGGAATAGTTCAGACCTGCAAACATACTTACATGTTTCCAAATCCTATACCTCCTACTGTTGCTAAGTTTTAAGTTCATGTAGAGACATGTACTTAAAAAGAGTCTCCACATCAGGGAACTTTAGAGATGGAAAGAAGCCTTTATTTAAGGGGATATGGAATTCTGCATGCCCAGTTTGGCTGTTTAAAACACTTCCAGTGTTCTAGTTGATAGATTTTCATCATACCAACTGGAGCTAATTCTCCTTTGTTGTTCTGCACTCACACTATATCACAAAGTGGTTATATTGTTTTCTACTTGCTTAGGAATGGGATATATAAGTTAACTGTGGAAAAACTTGATTGTAGAGCATAATTTTAAAAGTTTAAGCAGTAAATTGCTAGGAGATAAAGTCTTTGGATACAGTGCTTTTCTCTGTCAGTCAATAGCAGTCAAGAAGCAGCCATAAATCCTGATAGATTCTTGGGGAGGACAGATTTAAAAGGTTTATTAAATAATTGAGCTCATCCACCTGCAAGTGCAGAAAGTAGTTCCCCAGTAAATAACAGGGTTGTTACTGTTACCTGAACTAGCAGCTACTGTCTTGAATTGATGTTATAGAAATTAGGAATGTTTTCAGCTCAAATTAGTATAGCCTTAAGAAAGGCTGCGTGTTGAGTTCATAAAAATATTCTTCATATAGTTATTTTTATTCTTATTTTTAAAAGCTATTGGTAGGCAATGAAGATGTTTTGAATAAGAGAACTCTGTAGCATTCTTATTTTCACTTCTGAAAAAAAATTCCGTGACAATGAAATAGTTTCTTCATGCTTTTCCTTCCGTTGATTTAAATCAAGGTCTATTATTAAGCAAAGGGAAGTAATAATATTCTTTACACTACGTAAAAAGTAAGTTTTTTTAATCCTTACACTGTCCCAGCCACTTTCTTAGCCTAGTTCTTCAAATAGAGTGCCTTTCTGTTCTGATATAATACCTGGGGACAGGTCTGTATTCTTGCTTTGTATTAAGGTCTTCAAAATATTCACAGCAGTGCTAATTCTAAACTGTCATTTGCATTTTCATTAGAAGTTTTCACATATGAAAAAGATCTTAAATTAGTTTCTGTTCTCAGGTATTTGGTGATTCTGAAGTTCACTTTCAACTAAGATCAAATTACTAAAAATGTATTGCTATTTACACTGAACTAGGATAGGTTGTATCAGAAATATTTTAGAAAAGACGTTTGATGTGTACTTGAATACAATATGTGGCACTCAGTTGAATTGTCTATATAGATATTTCTGTAAGAATCATATTCTAAATGTTTTTGGTATCAAATGTTGCTCTGTTGGCTTCATGTGCGTGTTCATAAGACTATGACATTTAATGAAGAGATCTTTTTAAAGTATTGATAGCCATGAGTAAATTATACTATGTTTGATCTGTGTTAAAGATTCAAAGTCCAAGATCTTTGAATAGAACTTAGAATAAAAATGTAATTAGGTTACATCCCTGAAGTCTGATATATCTTTAAACAAGACTGCAAATGAAACTTTATTAAAACTTCAAATGAATTATTTCTTTGCTTTTTTAAATTCTTTTTCCCCTCTCATCTCTTTCATGTCTATTACTGACATTGCTGCTTGTATTTTACCTGTCTTTTCCAGGGTATTTTAATTATTTACTGGTTAATGACTAGTACTGAGATGAAGCTGCCCTCTCACTAACAGACTTATTTTTTTCTTGGCTTCAAAGCTTTGCAAGGTTTTGGGCTACTGCAGCTGGACCAGCAGTTGTCATCATAAACTTTCCTGGAGGCAATATAACTGATAAAGGAGGTTTTCTGTTTCCAGAGGTACCTTCCCAGTATCACTGAGAGCTGAAGGGGTTGCATGTGCTCAGCCATTACCAATAAACTCTAGAAGGCATAGCTAAAACAAATATGAAGCTTATTTACCTTACTCTTCAGAAGATCATTCAGGTTGGTTGGGACCTTAGCAGGTCATTAGTCCAGCCTGCTTCTGAAGAAAATCATCTGCACCACAGAACAGCTCCAGTGCTGGAGCATTGCATCGGATATTAAATTTATTATTGGAAGCTATGAAAAGTAAGGGAAATTAAGTAGAGTCTGAATAAAATGTAATTACTGCAAATAAAAAAAAATAAGCTGAGGCAAGTACTTGACATGACTTAGCAAAAAAAATAATTTAGTGAAACTAATCTGCTTCAGTGACGCTGTATTTAAAAGATAATGATCATATTAATCATTGAGATTAAATACTAATATAACTTGTTTTCATTTAGTTCTGTTGAACTTAAAAAACTCTCAAGCCCTGAAAAACAGAGCTGCAAAGTATGTGCCATTCATCATTGAGTTCTCAGCTTCTTTCCCTCTCTGCATTTGGATATCCACCTACAGACATTGAAATATTTGTGAAACCTGAAATGCGAGCATCCCACTGAGTGTGGGCCTGCTCTTATCCAGAGCCTGGAGCCTTACAGTGAGAGCTTCCTGAATACATTTTGCATCTTAGGTAGCCTTTGCATATTGAAAGCACTTTGATGCTTTGCAAACATGAAAGAAGTCTTGAACGTTATCGTGAAGCAAGAATTCCATTCTCTCTAAAATGGGTGTGTTGTCATTCTGCTGATGTTCAACATTGTTTGCAACGTTGTCCTCTAGCTTAAAATTTATATATATCAAGAAGTGTTTATTTATATATAATCAAACAAAGCAGAAGAAGGCATATGACACATATGTTAACCTAAAAAGATAAAGGAATTTTAACTGTAAAGCAGAATTTTGTGTGTTGGTTCGTTTGAATATGAATGTAAGACAGACAAGTTAGTGGAATTTTCATATGGGACCTGTTCAGTTGTGGATTTTTTTGGTCTTGCTGGTCCACAGTACGCTATCCCCAAAGCAGCTGTCATTTCAGCTGCCTGTGGGAAAACCTTCCCTCATTTCAGTTCAGTAGTGCTGGCAGCAGAAGGGGGAGGAATTAGAGAGCAGGCAGGCAAACAACCTGACAAACCAGCATTACTCCCAAGTTCTGAGGTGTCTCTTAGAGAGCCCTTTAAGCAACACCTTTTTAGAATACATTTAATATCATAGTATGTTGATGGTGTGATTTAACATACTGTGGACTGTTCTACTGTGGGTGCTACAGTCTGCCCTGCCCTCTAGGTTTGGATGGGTGTATTTTGAGTATTTGAGCTTTAAGGGAAGTAATTCAGGTCCTCAGAGGACAAGACTTGTATATGCTCTAACGCTCACTGGATTACTGTAATTAGGTTTTTGTTTTAGGCAACACATATTTATTGGAGTAATGTGAGCAGAAATAATGTATCATCCTCTAAACTGCAAGACCAAGGATTAGCCCAGCAGTTCTTGACCCAGACAATGCAATTGTCTTTGTTCACTGTAGTCTCAGCCCTCAATGCCGTATCTCAGGTTTTGTAATGTTCAACTTTCCTTTTATCCTTTTCTTTCTCCTTTGTGTCCTCAAGCCTTCTGCTTCTCAGGAATGCTCTCAGTTGGCCTTAGGCAGCTTAGGCTCCAAGTAAGATCTACTGGTGTATTATCAGACTGCGGAAGTGGTCAGAATACCCCATGAAAAGCCAGCATGGTCATTACAATATTCTTATGAACTGCCTATGTCATTTTGCTAAAACTTCCTGTAGAATCTTTCTGAAAAAATATTAGCAGCTCCTGTAAATTAAATTAATATAAATTTTAATCCATTTTCCTAATGCTCATTTTGATTATTGTCTGATGATGGGTTGTGTTCTGGAAGGGTCTTGTAGAGTTACGTAACTACAAATTTTATCTTAAATCCCTTCCACAATTTTATTTTATTTTTGCTTTTCAGCTGGCACATACAGTCATACACATACACTGCATCTGAGAGTTGCTCCAGTGGCTTCTGTGCAGTTCATTTTACCTCAGTAGTCCAACGTGGTTCAACTATTTACTGAATGAGAGACTTCCTTTATGGTTCCTGTGAATACACCTTTGTGGTAGACTTATAACAACCTCTGTAGATAGTGGCTCACGTTGGAAACTGTGACAGATTCTTAACTATTGTTCAGCACTATGAATAGTGCTGCCATAATTGTCATAATTGAACATAGGAACTAAGAATAATACAAGTAACTCAATCAGTTAGGATGAAATGTAAGCCTACACGTTTTCAGATGATAATAACCTTTTTTGTTGTTACTATTAACTGCTGCTTCAACCAGATTTTGTGTTCACATTGTGCAGTGAAATAACCAACAGCAAAAGATGTTCTAATTCTAGACGAAAACATGCTATAATGTGCTTAAAGCTTTATTGTCCCTTTAGGTTGTTGTTTTAAGCTGCAGTGGAATATTTTCTGAAGTCCTCAACAACTGTTTCCAATTTAGAATTAAATGTGCTTTCTGCTTATAGCAGTGCTGCTGAGGCAGGGTACCTAACAGGCCTGTCACTTTTCTTGGGCAATTGTTTCTGTGGCAGTATTTTCATTGGTAAATATACGAGCTGATAGCAAAGGAAATCATTAGGTGCTCTCAGTATTGCTGAGGCATGGAGCTAGAGCAGGTCAGTCACTGCATTTTGCAGATTGTGACATTTTAAATTACCTGTATGCTACTGGAAGCAATCTGTGGACCTAATTAACATCTCACCTAATTAAAGTCAGGACTGTATGTAGAGAATTCTAGACAGTTTTGTGCTGCCTTTATTTATTAAATATCACATTATTCAAATTAGCATCTTTAATTTCAGTATTGAAAACTTCAGATTTGTGTGCTGTTTTCTTAAGTGGGAGTAACTTTTTTTTTTTTTCTCCTTCAAGTAATCAATGCACTGCTGAATGAGTTCATTTTAATGCACTCAATCATGCCTCTAATGTTTGTAGCTTACGGGCGCAAGCATCAGTAATGCAGGAATGTTATATGGCTTTAGTTTGGGCCATTTCATAAAATATTCATGGAATCAAAAATGTGCATCAAAATAGCGGCTGGGAGAATTACATTTATGTGCCTGCTTTTATGGCAGCTTCACATTTAAACCCATTTGTGTTAATATCTAGTCAATCTTTCTACTTAAAAAAAAAAAAAAAAGGCAAAATAGTAGTCTCCTTATATGTACCCCTTTTGGTTTGATATCTATTTTGATATAACAAATGTGTACTTTTGGACTGGGTTTTAGGAAGGGGAATTATAAAGAAAGTTTTAGATAATATAAAAACGTTTCTCTTCAGAATTTACAAAATTACATGGGATTATTTTGCTTGGATGAATAGATTTATGTTTTTACTTCAAAGCAACTAATTGAAAACTGTAGCACAAATCTTTGTGCATATACATATATGCAGTTACTATGAAAATAAAAGGTATTTCTAAAATTTGATACTGTTGGTGCTGAGTAATGTCTTATATTCGTATAATTGTTTGAAACCAATTTTTTTTACCTCCCAAAATTATATTGTGACAATGTTTACCTCCCGTATTTAAGATTAACTATTGCTGACAGGGTTTCTTTTGTTATGCCCTGAGTTATATTAAACTATAAAATTTTAGTAGTGGTAGTACCTATGCTGTAAGAGTTATCTTTCTGGTTTTTGATTCCTTTTATAAGAAAGGAAGAGATATATCAGGGATTGTCAAACTCCATTTAGTATCCACAGAGCTAAATTCTGCATGGCACTGAAGAAACACACAATTGCTATTAATGTTGCCAACTTAAAGTAGCTTTACTGCCTGATGTAACATTTTGCAAATAGATTTTTTAAATATAGATTTCCTAGAAACACCTTCTGGATTTTTTCTTTGAATTCCTAGGGATAAAAAAATACATTTCTGCAAAGTGTTCCAAGTGATTTTCCTACTCCACTGTTTTTCTTCTCGTTTTGTTTTTTTTTTTCTCCTTGGTTTTTTTTCAGTTGATAATAAAAGTCATTTAAAACTCTGCCTTGTCACTGCTCAAGTGAGATAAAAATGCTCTCACTCTCAGAAATGTTCTGCAATTGGCTTATTACTATCTTCTAATGTTTTTCAAGATTTTCAGGCAGCATCTACATATGTCTGCAGCCAGCAGTTGCAGTAGTTCAATGTTTAAAAGTTGGATTGCACTGACCAGATCAATTCCAGCCAAACTGACTCACGACAGGGAATAGACGACAGGGAATCCCCTGAAGAGATTGTTTTCCCACAACATTTGAGTTTCACATAAACATTATGGATTAAAGAAATAGGCTGATATGTCATTTGCAAAAGGCAACAAGGGATTTCAGATTATTTTCATGGAATTCCAAAGTCTAAAATGTTTTATTGTCCATGAATTTGAGAAGTCTCCAAATAGTTGTTTTATTTAAAAGCATCTTCATTAAGCAAATTTGCAGCCACATGAAGGCTTTCAGGTCAGTAATTCCATCTCTTCCTTGTTTAGGGAACTAGCAAGTGTTTTGGCTTTTTACTCACCATTTTCTTTTTGGTATTTCTGTAAGCAGATTGTTTTACTTTTTACTTCATGATCTTGGCAATTCAGAGAAGCCAAAGGTCATATAGGTCCACTTGAGTATTACCTAAAGATTATATTGCTCTTGTATTTTGAAGCTTGATGTAGATGAATTGTTTCCGAAGAGGTTTCACTGAGATCTGGCAAAAAGAATGTCAGGTCACAGCTCTTCAAGCAGGGGACAGAGCTATCATACCTGATAGTTCTAACAATCTAAACAATAGTTCTTAAGATTGCAGGTATTTACCTAAATGGTGTGTCCCATTAAGAGATTATATTACAGAGTTTTAGGAGAAACTCAGATACTGTGTTCAGCTTTAAATTAGACATCCAGGTGATACCACTCCTTTGTTTGCTGCTTCCCATTTTTATGCAAAGTTTTGGAGTAACATGTGAATCAAATTCTGTGTAAAGAATGTAAAGAATCCATACACATGTAGTGGATCCAGATCACTGAAATGTATGACAATATCCTTTCAAAAGAACAATCAATTTATTATTGAACTTTGGGAAGAACTTCAAGTAGGAGTATGCATGTGCTTGTGACTGTACAAGGGAACAAAGTGCTAGATCTAGCTACTGATGTTACATTTCAACTCAACTTTCCATCATTTGTCACAAAGCCAAAATCACCTTCTTGAATCAGTATCTTAAATCCGCATTTGGCAACTTGGATAACTGGAATTCCAAGTTGACAGTGCCCTAAGAAGTTAGCTGGACAGGATAGGCAGAAACTCAGATTCAAATTGGAAGTCTCTTAAGAATGGACAGGAGTTTTCATGTGGCTTTAGCAAGTCTGTATCTCTGTTTCCTGTTATTTGTGCTGTCAGTGACTCCCTAAACAGCTTCTACTGGTTGTGATAATTTCCCGTTACATTTCTATTGGTTCAGTCTGATGTCAAGTGTGTGATATTTTGGAAAGAACGTATAGATCTTCTCCTGTTTTCCCAGTGTTTTGGGCCACCTCTTCCTAGTTAGACTAGAACTGAATAAAGCCTGCTGGGTCCCCTTTCACCTGGCACTTCATTCTTCAGCACTTGTTGTGTCCTCTGGGACTCTTACACAAATCACAGGTTGCACAGCCTTAAAATTATTTGTCTGTGAAACTCACTTGATTCGTTGCCTCATTGAAAGAGAAGTTTCTTCTGCTTGTCAGTTTTAGTTGAGCTCATTTTGATCACCAGAGAAGCTTAATATGAAAATAAATTTAATTCTAATAAAGATGAGTTATGTTTTATATTGCAGAGTTGAAAGCATGGTTATAAAGGGGTAACATATGCAAAAGACAAATCTAAATTGAGTTAATAAGAGAAATCTGTCATAGCTGTTCTGCTGCCTCTAGGTTGGCTAGAGGCCTGGGGAACTAGCTTCAATTTCTCTAGGAATGCTTAAAGAAGATCCTTCTCCATGCTTTTCTCCCTTCCTTTCCTACAGTTCGGAAACAACTTTTCTTTTTGCAGTTTGAATGCAGCACTGTAAAAAAAATCTGCAAAACAGTAATAATTGCTTATAAATCATGTTTCAGAAGAGGTGTAAGCTACAAACACATCTAAATGAGCTTAGTTGATGGTTTGTTTCAGCTTTTAATACAAATAGCATTTGAAAGTGTTGATGATCTATGGGACAAGATTCCTCCATCATATGCACACAAACTCATGAAGGCAGGGTCACATTCACCAGTTCTCGCTGCTATAGAATATTCTCTCTTAAACAAGGTACTGTGACCAGAATGTGGATTTTTTTTAATCATTTTCAATGTAAATGGTCTCATCTTACCTGCTTCACAGCAATTTTTCTGTACCCATTATGTATGAGGAAAAGCTTTTCTATTCTTTCCAAGGCCTTTAAATGTCCATTGTCCAGAAAACATAGAAATCTCTGTGATTGAATTGTATGCACAGGGATAAATCTAAATGAAGGTAGAAGGAAAGCTACTTGCATGTTAAAATGAATTGAACTCTATCATCAAACTTTTCTTTGCCTTAAAGATATTTGAGTAACTTATTGAAGACCTTGAAGTATATTACTTCAGGCTCAATAATTAATTTATCAGTGGTTAATGCTCTTGCAGTAAATCTACTAGATAAACTCACCAGAGCTGGCCTGGTAATAACTGTTGAATAAATCACTTTGCATAATAATTTTTTTCATCAATTAATTTATTTAAATAAAGATTATTATTTTTTCCCCACAGTTTTGATACCTTTATCCTCCACATTTGAAATCTTTCAGCACAGGTTTTCATTATGGAAAAAGAAACCTAAGGAACGGTTTCAACTGAGATTATTTATGCATAGATGTAACTTTAATATATGAGAACAACAAAGGCTTTATTCCTGAATCCAGAATAAATTTACTTTCTAGAAAATCCTGGGATCATACCCCCTTAACATTGTGAATCTACAAAGGAAAGATCATTTAAAATTTGATAAGTTATAGCATTACTGGTCACTGTGAGATTTGGCAGTATTTTCCAGTGATGTGTGAGTTACACATTGAAGATTCCTGAAAAATCTGTGAAATCTTTGGCTGCAACTTACTTTCTAATAATGAAATTATTATAGTCTACTGACTTTTAAAATTTCTGTTGATTGAACTGATTTTAATTATGAATGACGTTTTTCAGGTCATGTCATGGAAGCTGCTGAGCATTATGAAGCATTTTATCAGCTAACAGAGGGATCGTCATGGAAGGATGAGACAGGCCATACCTACAATTTACTGGCATGTGAGCATCTCTGGAGAATTTATACATTACTAGCAGACAAAATGCTAGAAAATAAAGAACACCAAGAGGCCATCAAAACACTAATAAAAGCTTTAAAGATGGCAAAAGAAGGTAGGTGGAAAATAATGCTTTCCCGTCCCTTTATTCTCTGTGCATGTCATGATTTTCCCAAGAGTAAAGTAGAAATTGTGAAGTGTTTCGGTGATTATTTCCTCTGAAATTCAAAGACAAATGCTATCAATACACTTGCAGATCTCACTAAGGCAGAAATGCCTTCTTGCTGACAGCAAAGAAACTTTTAGATTCCTCAAAGCTTTATCTCTAAACAAACCTGACAGTCTTGTGGGAATAATAATGTAAAATTGTGAACCCATAATCAGAAAGTGAGGTCACTGATGGAAGCTTAGGTCACTGATTTTGATTGGCTAGTCACTGTTGATTTGGCAATTTTTGAGTGATATTATCTGCCAGTAAATGACCTTTTCACTCTACATAGTTATTTAGTACTTGCAAAAAAAGTTTTCTTCTTTTGAATATGTTAACATACATAAATACTCTAAAACCTAAAGTAACAAATTAGAGAATCACAGAATACCGGAGGTAGGAAGAGAAACCTCTGGAAATCATCAGGTTGGCTAGAGCAGTCTGCCCAGGACTACATCCAGTCAAGATTTTAGTATTTCCACAGGTGGAGCCTTCCTAACCACTCTGGGAAACGCTTTCCACTGTTCAAATTACACAATTTTTTTTTTTACAAGTTTACAAAAAAATTATGAAGTTTTTTGTTGAGTTCAGATAGAATTTCATTTTGTGCCTTTTGCTTCTTGCCCTGTCACTGAGCACCACAGAGAAGAGCCTGGTTCCCTCTGCTTTACTTATGCCAAAGAGGTACTGATAAGGTCCCCCCTGAGCCTCCTCTTCTGTGATCTCAATAGGTCCTCAGCCACTCCTCCTAGGAGAGATGCTCCCAGTCCCTTAGTCATCTTTGCAGCCCTTTGCTGGATTCACTCCACTATGTTTTGTACTGGGGGCCCAGAATGTGACACAGCCCACCTGGGATCAGCACACCAGTGCTGAATAGCAGCAAAGGATCACTCCACATAACCTGCTTGAAATGCTCTGCCTGATGCAACCTGGGATCCCATTGGTCGGTTCTGCCATGAACAGGAATTGCTGCCTCATGGACTTGCTGTCCACTGGGAAAACAGTGTACTTCTCTGCTGAGGTCCTTTCTTCCCAGTCAGCTCACAGCCTGAGCTGGTGCCTGGGGTCATCCTGCCCCAGATGCAGGACTGGACATTTCCCTTTCCTTCATAAGGCAGCCAAAGTCCCTCTGAATGGCAGCACAGCCACCTGCCTTTTGGATCAACTCTTCCTCTCCAGGTTTGAATTGTCTGCAACATGATGAGGGTGCGCTTGGTCACCCCAATCTGGGTCATTAATGAAGATATTATTATTGGTGCTGGTATTGATCCCTGAGTACACCACTAGTGACTGGCCTTCCACTGGACCTGGTGTAAGCTGCTGCTTACACCCTGTTGGAGACCAGCAGCTCCTCTACTTTCAGTTTACCTCCCTGTCTGTTTATCTAAGTGATCCTTCATCAGCAGCCATATGAAGATGTTATGAGAGACGGTGTCAGAAGCCTTGCTAAAATTGAGATAAAAATATCCACTTTTTTACCTTCTTCCACCAAGCTTTTCATCTTGTCATAGAAAGCCATCAGGTTGGTGAAGCACAAATTCCCTGTCTGAAATCAGTGCTGACTCCTCATGATCACTGTCTTGTTCTAGGTAATGGCTCTAGGAAACTTTGCCCATGTGTGAATAGGTTTAGGACTGGAGAATTGGAATAGCATTTGAATGTTACATTTAATGTGAGATGCTGATCAGCTAGAAATACTGTGCTCTGGAGCATTTTTTACATATGAGAGGAATAGAAAAAAGAAAGCAAATCTTACCAGTTGACCTTATGAAAATACACATATTTTTCCAGATTTTTTTGGGGGAAAGCTTAATAATGCTTGTTTCTCTACATATACTGTTAATGGTCCACTTCTGCAGAATTACTTTTTCTGGATGATTTTCTTAGATGATTATTGGAGGACTTCCCAGAAGTAAGATATTAGTTCTCCAATAATAATCTTTTTCCATGCACAGCAATTCAAGAGCCTTTCATGGTATTCCTTAAGGGGCATATTTTGCATATGAATTGCACATACAATTAATATATAATATTAATTCAATATTTATAACCAGATACATTGGATACATTTTTTAATTTAATAATGTATGCCCAAATTAATCTATTTCCCAGTCTTTGAGTAATAGTTGGGATGGATAGAATTAAAATATCAAAAAGGGCCAAAAAATTTTAAAATATTTTCCAAATTTTAAAATAAACTTTGCCACAAATGAATACGTGCCTATACAGGTAGATAATATAACATAGCATTCCATAGAAAAGTATAAAATATATTCAGTGAAACAAAGAAATAAAAAGAAATACCTTTATTAGGCCTGCAGATACTTTTGGAAAAAATGAACAAGCTTTTGGGCATCTAATCCTGTGTGAATTTTGCTGTTTATTATTTTAAAAAGTGCTAGCAAATTATTTCTGTTTCAGGCGATTTTATTCTATAGTCTTTGACTTCAGTAACTCTAAAGAACCAAAATTTCTCATCTTGCCTTATCTCATGAAAGATAATATTTTAAAACACCATTTGAAATCTAAATGCTTTTCTGTGGTAATTTTGGGGAAATAAGTGAAACAGGACTAGGGGGGCAAGAATTCAGTTCTTTCCACGCTGAATATTTAATTTGTGATCTGTATGATTGACACTGGATGTGGCACTTAGTGCCATGGTCTAGTAACCACAGTGGTGTTGGTTCAAGGGTTAGACGATGATCTCAGAGGTCTATGCCAACGCAGTTGATTCTATGGTTGTATTTGGCTAATTTTTCCTTTTAGTTAAATCACTAAATAACCTATTTTGGGGTTACATGTATTTTAGTAGATCTGTTTTGTTAGTTGCCAGTTTAGAACTTTTCTCTTGGGAGAATGTACCCGAACACTGAGAATGCCAATATAATCAAGCAGCTGAAGAAGGATGCATGTATCCAGTAACTTCTCTATTTCTTTCAGCTGCATCTGTTGATCAAGTACAAGCTTTTAGCTTTTTCTATAGCTGTTGTCTATAATACATACTTAAATCACAGCTGGAGTAAAACTGCTGCTGCTAATATTCACTCTAGTAGCTAGAAGGATTGTTGATGAAATTTCCCATCAACAACTTCTTATTGCTAGTGAAAACTGCTGGAAATTAAGAGGTTGTTAAAATGGATCTAATACCTTCCACGACTTACTTTGACCAGGCAGATGTTGCAGTGCCATTACTTCAAATCAATCACTTTCAATAGTTCGTAAGGCATGTATTAAATATCATTATGCTGGCTTTCTCTTCAGATTTTAGAACTTCTTTCTGAGGAGTTCTCCAGTCCTCATTCCAGAGCCATATGGGTACAAGATGCAATCTGTAATGTCCATTCTGTCCTTCTGGACCATCATCTGTGGTTATGTATTTTGTGAATTAGGATTAGATATTACCCACTTCAGACTCTCAAACTGTTTCTGAGCGAGGAAGAAAGTTTTTTACATCCCTAGCAACTTTGAACATTATTCTTCTGTAAAACAACATTTTTCTACCCTTTGGCCTTATTAAGCCTTTTAAGGGATATTGAATATTGGGGGAAAAAAAGAGGTTTTTGATTGACAGGCTTTGAATAATTTTAAGTAACATATTAAGTGCCATAGATAGAGCACTGCTATGGCCTCAGCAATCACTATCCATCAGAGAGTTCCAGAACTAGATGGAGGCTTTTGTGTGTTTGAACAGAAAGAATTTATCTGACAATTATAAGCAGATAATCTCCCTTTTCATTGCATCTATATTAATTTATGCATTTTACAAACTACCCTGATGTGCAGTTATGCTTCAGGTTGATTTTTCTCTGTTCAGTGTGTTGAAGTAGATTGATATTGAGCAAAAGAAAGATTTTTGGCTATTTTTAGTGTAATTTTATCTACAAGTTTTTTAAATGGATACTCATGTTCTGGAGGGAAGTTTTTGAATATAGTCTGTTATAGCAAGAACTTATATAATTAATGTATATTTATTTCAGTATTGAATTGGTGATTTTCTATTGAGGCTAAAATAGCTAAAAAAGACCAGCAAGCAGTTTGTTAGATCAGTATCAGTGAAACAAACCTGGCATGGAAAAGCAGATGTACCTTAGTTAGCAACTGCCTATGCAGAATTTTCTATAACTACTGCTTACAAGAATGACTTGCCTATTTTTTTAGCTATTCTAGCCTACATTAGCTTGTAAAATAACCATGAGAACAAGAGAGATAAAACTGGTCTACCGATGGTTCTCTCTTGGTGTTTCACTAAAGTTCACGTTAGCAAAGTGTATGGATCAACATATATTTTGTGTTTATACATTAGGGTGTATTACATATTTGTAGCTACTTTTTAATTTGTGTGTTGGGTGATTTTCTAAAGTGAAGACACTGGGACTATTAAACAGTTAGTGACAGAGAACATTACAGCCTGTTAATTTGATTTTACTTCATTACTGAAAGATATTTTCTCTGACTTTCCTGAACCTTCTTGTTGAACTTTGTTCAAATCCACAGCCTCTCTTTTTAATTACCACTGTATAGTTTTGGAAAAAGATAAATGGCAGGGGTAAGGAGAAGGAAAAATTTGCTACAGTATTTTAACATCTGTATATTATTTAAGAACCTGCAAGAACTGTCTGCACTAATGTCATTTAGTTGAGATTACATTGGTAATTGTAACTTTAATCCTTTCATTAGCAGGTAATGTCAAGATGGAAGGAGAAGCTGCGTATTGCTTAAGTTTGGCATATCATTTTTCTGGAGAACAACAGACAGCATTATCAGTAAGTTTATTTTAAAGTTGCTTTAGTTTTCTCTGTGCCTTTCTGTGCCTCCTTGGCATCTTAAGCATTTGGAGACTAGAAAAGACTTGAAGAGACTTGGCTCACAGACCTTCCATAACTGTATCGAGTTCTGTAGGCAGGGATCCATGTGGCTTAAGCACTTCTGATTCCAAGAAATTCCAGGACTGATGGAGTCCAGGTTTCCATGCTTGGATCTGTAGAAATAATATAAATTGACAATTCAGGTTACATGTGACTAGCTTTCCTTTTCCTGTATATATGCATCTATAAAACAGTTTCTATTTAGTTAGGGTTTTGTAAAAACACCTTTTTTTTTTTTTCAGATTAGTTTGATACAATATATTTCTGAGCAACAATGAAAAATGTATCGATTCACATACTGAGTTTTTCAGAACATCAGGAATTTAGAAGAATATGAATTGCTTTTGGTATGAAAAGCTATAATGATGATGCAATACCTTTTGTTTATACTTGAGCTCAAACTACTGTTCTCTTGTTTCCCTTGAGCCTTAATAATTCTAAGATAATGAGAGTTCGACATGTGGAATTCTTGTCTGGAAGGAGGGTTTCTCTACTCCCTCATAGATTCAGCATGAGAGGAAAGATAAACAGCAGTTCGAGTTGTTTGTGCCACTTATCAGAGAAGTCACAATCCTCCATGATCCTCTTAGAAACGTTCTGTGGAAAATTAATTTGTTTGAATATTTTGTCCTTGATTATTACAATTAATCAGCTGGATAATTATTGTTTCCTTTTATTCCTTTAACTGCAAAGTGACTCGGTATTCTATTAATGAATGTGATTTATAGAGGTCATTCATTGTGGGTAATTGTTGTGGTGGTTTGTTTTTGTTCAGAAATAGACCAATAGAAGTCACAGAATGAATTCAGCATGTTTAATATTACTTGCTTGGCTGCTGCAGTGTAGGAGGGGTTCTAGATTTCTGTCTCAAAATGTCCTTTATGTGCTTTTTGTCATTTGTGATATGATTTTTCTAAAAGTTGTTGGCCATCTTTATACATAATTCTTCCATGCTGATAGGTCTATCTTCTGTATAAATCAATTCAATTCTGGAAAGTGGGAGCCTGTTCTCACATCCATTAAAGTCTGTAGCTCAATGTAAAAAATTTCAAAATTTAAAAGCTGCATATAATTTTATAAAATTGTACCTAATAGTTGCAACACCAGTGAGAATATAAATATTTTATGTCTCCCAGGAATGCAGTATGATAGGTCAGACTAGAATTTTTTTATACTGCAGTTTACCTGCCATTGTTTATTGACTGACAAGTCTGTTGGCATTCTTGTCCGAACAACTTTTCTGTTAATTTTCTGAGAATCACAATAGACTGTTTGAATTATGAAGATAAGCAAATGTGCTAAATAGAGAAGCCTCCATACATGCTTGATCTCTCCATCACAGCAGAAATTAATTAATGAACAAGACTGTACAGTCTTTTGGATATACAAAGGATGAAACTACCCTCGAAAGTGTCAAAAATATTAGATGTCCTGGCATTATTTCCTTAGGATCAATTGTGTCTACATTTTATTGCTACTCCTTTCCCTTCATTGCTCCCCCATGTCTCCTGTCAAAAAGTTACAGCAATCATTTGGAAGTTCTATTTCTTTTTGTTGCATGTGGAATTTTTTTTTAAAAGAAGCTTCTGAAAACTTGAACTTTGTAATATACTACTTACTACTATTAATTTAAAATATATAAACAATAGGTTTTGCCTATTGTTTTTAGTCCCTCTGACAGTTAAAGCAATGTGCAATTATGTTAAAAGGGCAAGAAGGTCTCTGTAGTACAAAACAGATGATACATTATGTTAAGAGTATAAAATGTTATTTTAACAGTAATGAAAATACCAATACTTTTCTGTGTCATGAATATAGTGGCATTTCGTAATATAATGGCATTTCCAATAATATTACATAAGAAACCTATCAAGTACTTTCATTCAGAAAAATACACAGTGTGCTATGGGACTTAGAAAAAGGGGTACAGTTTTATTTCCCATTGTCCTGCGATCAACACAGACAGCAGTAAAGTATTAGTGGTTGACAGTAGCGTAGAGCACAAGTTATCTTCACTCTCCAATTGGAAATCATTGCCTAAAATTTACCCTTCTGTTCTCAGTTTAATGGTCTCTGTATCCAAGGGGAGCTCAGATGCTTACAGAGATGAAATCATTGCATCCTGTTCCCAGAGGAGCACTGGTTATCATTACACATAACATGCAGACAATACTGCTTGGAGCCAGTTTGCCTCATGGTAATATGTAGTTCATCACCAGCTTCTGTAGCATGCTAAAGAGGTCTTGCCACACAGCTTGGGACTATTCGGGTGTAGACTCAGGGGTCTCAGCAGTTATTTCCCTGCTTTGCATCAGTTTTCATCTTCTTTATCCTTTTGTGCTCTGGTCCACCTCAGGCAGTCTCCTTCTAGGGGAATCTGAAAGGAGCAGCTGTTACAGACACCATTTCCTCCAATTGTTGCCACTTGGTTCCCTTTGCTCTTTAGCCTGCTGCTCCCTCCCCCAACATGCACACACAGGAGAATGCATATGAACTTGTTTCTCTTTCATTCATGTCTTCTAGCAGAGCGGAGAAGCATATGTTCAAAATAGTCATTATCTGATGCAGTAATTAAAGGTTGAAATGATTAAGCTGAAGCCTATTCTGTAAAAGAAATGTGCAGTCACTTTGTATCACATGGGCTAGTTTTGTTCGAGGAGGTTTTTTATTTTCTGGGCACTTGGTGTTTAATCTATCGTGATTTGATTTGGTGTATAATCTGTATAAATTAGTTTAATTTTATTTGATATATACGATTGATATCAGTGGAGCCACTCAGAGGTAAAAATATAAGTGTGTGTAAGTTTAAAAGCCTGAGAACTAATTGTATTCAATGGCAGCAGGGTATGTTCGTAATATTTTTCATATCATCTGGTTTATAGTCAAGCCTAATGGCTTTTCAACAAAATACTGATAGTTCACATTATATAGATTTTATCTTAAACACTATAGATTTTGTCAGGGAGAGTTCTCCATCTAGGCTAATTTTAAAGTAAAAGTTACTCTTTGCTTGTTTTTTCTTCATACTCATTATATAAGCTGAGTTATTGAGACACTTCTGTGTCATTAGAAATCTTGCATGAGGTGTTGTAATGTAATGCTTGATGTAGGAATTTTTTTTTTTTTAGACTGGGCTTTCAAGAATGCTTCAAAGTGTAGGGTATAATGGATTTTTTTTTTCTTTCAATTAGAATTGCATCCCAAATCATTAGGAAAAATCCAGTCCTCGTTCTTCATCTAAGTGTTAGTTTTTTTCTAAGTATTCCTTTATTTTGGATATTGAATCCTGTGTTTCATATATTACATATTTAAATAGTGGAGGCAGTGTTCATGAGTACCTGAGATTCATGCCAAACTAAATGTGGTAATTTATGACATAATGCTGTCTGCATGAATTGTCAGAATTACGATATACAAGCCACAGGCACAAAATTATCAAGAAAATTTATGAACTTACAAAGACATCTTCACATTCAAAATGACCCTATTAAAGTAATCAGAGGTGATTTATGGCCATAAATTTAATTTCTGAAAAGTTCTGTGTCAAAACAACTGGAAATTTTGTCTCAACTCATGCAGCTAGAAAGAATATAAGTGTAGCTGGAGTGCAGGTATTCTGAACTTAGTATGTACAGTATATTTTATCTAATTGTATCTATTATATCCAGTTATATAGATTATGCCTATATGTATATATGTATGGATTTGGTGAATCAAGGAGGAGCTTAGCGAGTCAAAGAACTCCAAAAGGTAGAGTGACTATTGTCCTTTTTTCTTCCAAACATTGTGGAAGGTGGTTGAGAAGAATGAGCATCATTCCTGTGAGATTTGCTTACTATTCTAGTCCTTTACTAGAAGGCTGAACTTAAGACATGTTTTTGTCAGTGTGTCTGTCTGGGTTTAGGTTTACTGTCATTGAGTTTAGGTTTAAGCTAAACTGCAAACTACTACTACTAACTATTGTTACCACAAAAAAAACCCACTCAAATGGAGACTGACAACACACATTAAAAGATACTATTCAATGGAAATTATTTCAAACTTCTTTCTTTTAAATCAGCCAAATTGTCCTTTATTCATCTCTAAGTGATATTACTTTACTACTTTAGCGAGTAGTAAGGAAGTTTAGCATTTTCAGCTTAGCAGATGGCATCACTGGCTTGAAAAAAACATTTTGGCATACCAGTTTAAGAAAAAGTGTCATCACTCCTAGAGGCTTCACTTTCACTGAAGGTGATATTTAAATTGTTTTTTAAAACTGTATTCATGTAGGAATTTAGTGGTTTTCATATCTAAGGAATGAAAAACCAGACAGAATACTGAGTCACCTTTGAAGGTAGGCACTTCTGATTGATGTTGATACTCGCAGTGGATTATGTAAAAAGAGAAAGGTGTAAGCCAATTGTGAAACTGGTTAAATTTCATGTCTCTGAAGGGTCCCACTGCTGCTAGACATTGGCGAAGATAGTACAAACAAAATTATGTGTGAAAATTAGCATTGGGAGTGAACTTTGCCCTGACAAAATATACTGACTCAAATACTGAAGGAATTAAGAACTTAAAAATTATTTGTGTTGAGAATCGTAAAGAAGACCTGAAACTTCAGAAAAGAGGTGAATGTCTGATCATTCAGTTAATTTTTTGTTGTTAATTTAGCACTTAATTCTTACAGTGAAAGAAAGATGTAATATTTTTTATTTGGATACGAAAGTTAACATTCTCTTAGTGAAGGAAAAACTTTGTCTGTTGTTTAATTTTAATAATGTTTTTCCTGTCTTAACCATTTTCTTAAAACCAACCAATCAGAAAAAAACAAACAAACAAAAAAAAACCAGGGAAAATGTTCTGAGTAGCCCTGAGATGCAGTAATGCTACTTTCCTTAAATACTTTTCTGTATACCATACAGATTTGCACCTTGGTGTTTTGGTGTCCACTTACACTTGCCTTGAAATGCGGTATTGTTTTCCTTCTGAGTCTGTGGTTCAGGTTGTATTTTGCTTGTTTTATGGCATCAGAGTAACTTCCCTTAGTAAACTGGATTTTTGTCAAGATAAGTGTGCCACAAGAATATCATCTGTAAGAAAATACTCTTAAATGCAGTGCTGTTGCAGAATTACAGTAGTCAAGTTATAAAAAAAATATAGAGCAGGAGAAACAAAAAATATTAAATACATAAAAAAATTTGTTACCTGATAAGAAACTCAGATTACCACATTTCTTTGTTTTCTCATAGAAACAATGAAAAATAAATGTACTAGTAACTAGTTGATGTTAAGCTTACTCTTCAGGAGTCTTATGGTCCATAAGAATGGCTGCCAAACACCATAAATGGGTGGATTTCCATCTCATCCATGATAATTTTCAATTTACTCGTTCATACATCCCAAAAGAGTAAGGCAACTGCAGTGAGTTGCAGGTTTGACTGCACGATCCATTAGGTAAATCAATAGCACCTTTCAGAATTTAGGATTATTTGACCACTTGTTTTCTCAGGAATCTGAGTGCAAGTTGATGACAAAACATTTAAAACTCCAATTTTGGGGGCTGTGCCTGGAGGACATTGTTTTGTTTGTTTTTAATTCCAAAAGAGTACGAAAGTTGCTGGGATTATATATATTTATAAAGATTTATGGAGCCTTACTTAAAATGCATATATTAAACATCCTGCATTTAGAAGTCATGCTATTTAACATATCAAATGTGGTTTCCCAAACTTCAAACTCTATTTTTTAGTAAGATTCTGGCTCAGGATATCTGCTACAAAATGGCAGGTTTTATTATTGCCTTACATCACACACTTGCACACAGAGACACTTTCCGTATGACTTTGCAAAGAACTGGAGGGGACTGCAGTGTTGCACCAGGAAAAGTCTATTTACGTAATAATAGATATTCCAAGATCAAGAGAATTCCTTGTATGACTGAATCATTTCCATGAAACTCTTGTTAGCTCTTATGTTTGAACTCAAAAGAAGCAAATTGTAATTGTTCCTTACTGGAGGTTTCCTTAAACTGCTCGTCAAGGGAATAAAAATATCTTTGTATCTATTTTCAACAAGGTATGGAGCTTTTGCTCAGGTCCTACCTTTTTGATATAGTTGCTGGGATGGACCAAACTGCATATTCTCTGCCAGGTATGGCCAGTGAGGATGGCTCTTCCTTACGTTTTCCCAGGCAAGGTAGGAGCCAGATTGTGAACACAGCTATACACCCTGATTTATGAGAAAGAAGGTTACAATTAGTAACTTACCCCAACTGAGGTTTCTAAAACTCCAGTAACTGTCTTCTGTCAATTAAAAGATGTGATTTAGGCATTTTCTATGTACTCTATTGAAACTTTTTTTAAAGTAGCTAATAAAATATGCCTTTTTTTTTCCTTCCCCCCCCCCCCTTTTTTCTTTTCCTTTTAAATACCTGCCAATATAAACGTTTCCACTGATTTCATTCTCACAGGCTAGGAATAAAAAAGACAAAGCAGTAAACTGTATGTTTAGAGGTTATTCACCTTATGAACGTCAGACTATATTGGATTTCTGGCTTAGCTGTGCTAAACCTCAGCACCTAAATGGTGTATATGAGGGAAAGAGATTGTTACAGCATGTCTAAGTTTGTAGCTTATGTTATCTGAGGAACAATGGCTTCCAAGGTCTTAGGAACTGTCAGTCCATTAGTGTATATCCATTAGGGAAACTGCACATACTATACCCAGGGCTGTAGCAAATTGCTGAAAAACTGTATGAGAAGTTTTCTAATTCCATTAAATAATATACTTACGGAAGTCAGACTCTTAATGTGTTTTGAGAAATGAAACATTAGTACCCATGCTGTACGAACTCAGGAAATTCGGTGCTTAAATGCAAATGTATTCAAAATCTGGGAGGTTTTGTTTTCCATTGTATAGTTAATTCTAATGAACAGGTTATAAAAAAATATTCTGTAAAGTAAGGCTTTTAAAATTAGATTGGTTTCTCAAATTGGCATAGTTCAAGCTACAGCAATTCACTTATTAAATATATGTTTAAATTTGAATTCAGTTATTCTCATTGACTTTGGGGGGACAACTCATATATTCTGGTGTCAGCAAATCTGTAACAACCTTGCTTGATCAGGAGCATTGATGACTAGATTGGACAATAAGTCTTGATTCAACCATTAGATCTTAAGGAATTTAAATTAATCCTTTGATAGATAAATAACCTGAGAAGTTAAAACACTGAAGCATGCCAGTGTAAAACCTAGAGCTTCCTGCCTCCTTGCTAGAAGCAATTTGTTTTGCTGTTTTGCTTTCAGCTTATGTATTATTTCAGAGCTGATCAAAAGAATTGGTAGCAAAGTGTGAAATAAATTGTACTTCTAAATAAATCGATTTCACATTCCTTGGTGCTTTAAATGATTTTAGTAATATTAATATTTAAAATATTTCTGCCTGAAATCTTTTTATGACTGCACAATATAGCAGTAATGGCCACCATTTCATTCTGCTGTTTTTCATACTAGTATATTACACAGTAAACATTGTAAAAATACTATCTTTTAGTACTGAAATGGATGCAAAAGATTTCAAGTGTCTATTTGCATGTAAATGACTCAAGTTTCATTCAGTCAATAAGAACAGTCTATTAATCCTTTTACTACATTCTATGGGTTAAAACTTAGAGAATGTGAGGGTTTCAGCTGAATGAGAACTTTTCCTTAACTTCCATATTGGTTTGCAGAAAACTGATGTTTTTTAATTGACTTAAATTGTTTTTATGCTTTCCTAGTTTATCTCTGCAGTTTTTACCATTGTGTCATGCGAATTTTAGCTGTTTGTTTGTTTGCTTTTAGCTAGGAAAACTTCGTGTAGATAAAAATATCTGTTCAAGACTGGACTAAAGATATTAATGAGGATGAAAAAGAATATTTATAGGTGGTTTGTCTAAGAAGTAATGAGCATTTAAGCATGCACATACATATAGTATGATATTAATGTCTTAGCAGGCTACAGTGGTCTGACAGCCAGGTACATTCATGTAGACACAACAATCTGACAAAAGCAGTCCAGACATCTGGATCACAGTGCTGCTACAAAAAAATATTTCTGAACAATTCAAATTATTGCACTTACCCAAATTTCCAATCTTCTCCACCCCTTTCTCCTTATTCCTTTCTCCGGCTCTGCCTTTGTCTCTTATGTACTTGCGGAATCTCATTTTTCCTTTACAAGTCACCTCCATCTGCTTATGTGTCAGAGTGGCCCTTGTGCCACACATCACATTGAGGAATTCTCAGGATGAAGGGCTGTATTCACATCACTACTTCTGTCTCAGCACTGCTTCATGCTTGTCACTGCTCAGCACTCAGCGCCACACTGCCTTGTTTTGTCAATAACCATTTATTTGTTGCTGGAATAGTAGCAACCATTACATCTGACCTCCCTGTTTCATCAATTATGAATAGATTATTGGATGTGAACATCTGCAAAAGCTTGCTGTTGAACTTACCTCCTGGCTGGGATTAGATAAAGTATTAAACTGTTGTTTATTGTCAGGCCAAAACTCTACTGGGAAGCCAGGGAATTCCAAGACTAGCAGACTCCCATCAGCAAGCACCAAAAATTGTTTAGTATTGCCACCGTTTCCCATAAGATCGTAGCCATTTATTATTTACACTTATTACTAGTTGTTATAACGTACTTGATAAAAGCTCTTGGCAGGCACAGTGTTTCCAGCTATTGTCACATCTGTCAGGATGGAAAGGATACATAAACTGTTTTTTCCTCTTATATGGCTGTTAAAGGGTAACAGATGAAGCTTCTTCACTCCAGACTGCTAAGCCATGCTTTATTTTGAAGAAATATGTCAACAGTGGCTGGTTTGGAAAATATTACATCCTAAATAAAGATTACAACAACCTTTTCTAGGGCAATGTCTTTTGCATTAAAGATTTCAAATTGTATAATAATAACAAACTAAAACATCTGCATTTGATGCTTACTTAGGGTTTTGCTCTGAAGGAGCTGGATGATTTAAAAAAAAAAGATATTTATTTTAATAAAACCTTTTATGGGGTATAGGAAATAAAGAAATGATGACTTCATTCCTTCAAAGTTGTTGGTGTAGAGAATCAGAATTATTATAATTATTAGTGGCACAGAAGGTCAGAACTAAGAACAGTAATACAGAAACTGATACAGAATAAATAAGAAGGACGGGAACACAAGTTAATGTTTATTCAATCATCTGTATGTTTCATCTCTTTTAAGTTTCCTGTGCAGCAAAATGAAGCAAACAGGGTGAACTCCTGACCTTGTGGAAGCCAACAGAAGTTTGAAATTACTCTGGGGAAAGGAACTTTTTCAATTAGTTACTTGTATTTACATATCATCCACTCAGAATCAAAGCAAAATGTACATACTCTGAATATTATGCAAAGAATACAAGTAAGACTTGATATGGGCAGAGCCCTAGGTCTTACCTCGATAGACTGTTAAGGAATGAGTGAAATGTTTGTCTTCTCTCCTTTAATCCCTCAAACAGATGCAGACACCAGTAACCTGAAGCATGTATTGCTGTGCATTTATAGAGCATTAAGGTAAACACTGCACTTGATAGCCAAGTATATCAGGGGAGGGAGGAGTGTGGACTGGATGGAGCAGTTACCCACAGGGAGGGTGTGAGCCAGGCAGCACCTCAGTGATAGCTGTGTCCTAGCAAGAGCCTGTGGAAAGGCTTGAACCAGGGTGTTCCACTTTGTCGTGTGACTTGGACAGACTTCTGGGTGGATTCTTCTACTTCCCTCCCGTCCCTGATTCCCTTGCTCCAAGATGTGTGCTTATGCTATGCATTATCAAAATTCCCACAATAAAGTCCCTGGAATAGCAGTTCTGGAACAGACCAGTTTAGCTAATTCTAGAAAAAGACCTTCTGTCTCTGTAGGAAGAATGACAGATGTTTGTGCATTTCTGATTCTTTTTTTTTTTCTGTTTATTTATCAAAACAGAACAGTCCAGTGTAATTGGATGGGGCTAAGGGCAAGGAGATAACATTCACAGAATTTGAGTTGGTGAATTTCAGTTGTGGGATAAGGGAGAGAATTAAGAGTTCTGGCAAATCAGGGGCTGCTCCCTCTTCTCCCAGTGGGGCACCCAGCCTCTGTATCCCTTAACTGCATGGTTCCAGACAGAATGCTGTATTGCTTCTACCATGGGTGCTCATTGTGCCTCAGTACATTTAGCATCTAACAAGGTGTGGCCTGCCATTCAGGTGGTACTGGGGCATAATTTTCCTGGGATCATTGTGATCAATACATTACATGAAACAATATAATTTTCTTATTGCTGTCCAACCTTTCCCACGGTGTTCTGGCCAAAATAAGAATACATCTGGGTTTCTGTTGTGAAACTTTTCTTACTCAGCAAGGCCACAGGCGTGTAACCTCTCATATTATGATTATAAAGACTGGACTTTTTAATCATTTCTAAATACACATTTCTTGTGGAGGTGCTGGACAGAGTTCACTGAACTGCAGAATGCCAACGCATGCAGTTCTATTGTCTTTTATTGTCACTGGACTGCATCAAAGTGATTATTTAGAGGCCATCAGAACTATGTAGTTTTTTTCTGAAAGTATTTAGGAGGTAATAAGTGGTATGAGGCCAGTAGTCTCACTTCACTGCATTGTCTGTCTTGCAACACCTATTTTTGGCTTCAGAAAAATACTGTCAGATGCTGCGAGCCAGGCTGGGCCTTGGCCTGCGACTGCAGCGCCTGTCAGAAATCATTAGCTGGTGATCTCTTTGACTAATGTTCCAGCTGATTGTCTGATTCATGTTCAAGATCTGTAAATGAGGCAAAAGCATCTTTACTGCTCACCAGCTGTGAAATGGCTCAACACAGCTAGATTTTCAGAAATCAAAATAGAGGTATTTCCAATAAAGTTTGACGACAATATCAAGTGTAAAGCTGAGAACAAAACTATGTTTTTGTGTCTTTTAAGGTTACAGTGTTATAAATCAATATTATCTCATTGTGCTTTTGGCAGAGTAATATATTTTACCAAAACAGTAGTAGCAGCATTGATCTTGTGTTGAGTTGGATAGACATTCTTTATTCAACATAAATTCATACTTTCGATTTTTACTGTTTTGCCCATTATCCCCTGATGTTCAAATGTTTAGCACAACCTCTCTCCTTTTATCTGAGTCCTCAGTGTATACTAATGAGGCGTGTGCATCTTTTTATGTACATATAAAAGAAGTACAGGTGTGACAACAATAAAAAATAAAGGGTGGGATTTTGGGGGTGGGGAGGTCTTGGGGGAGGAGCTGTGTATCTGTTTTATATTAATGGAATAACCCCAGGAGAATCACAGTGGCATAATGCTGAGATAACCGAGAAGTAAATCTGGGCCTGAGATCTGACTAATATTTTTCTTGGCAGAGGAGGTAAATATGAAATTCACCACTAGCTAGAAAATTAGTGCAAGAGCTATACCACAAATAGGCTGTAGTTTGAGGATATAAGCAGAGCTCATTATTTTATTTTTACACTACCTAATTGTAGACACAACAGTCTTACAAAGACCCAGGAAGAGAGGTGATTTTTATGAATGGATGTTCCCACAGTAGCTCTCCTCCTCCCAGGTGCACATGCATCCACCTTTTAGTGATAAGCAGGAAAACCAGGGATATTGTACAGTGCATTCTAATTTTTTTTTTTGATTTCTACTTTTGAGCCATAAAGGCAACTTTTTCTTTTTTTTTTTTTTTTCCCCTCTACATACCAAAATAACAGTGGGACATAAAAATGGCACGTGGGACAGTTGACTATTACACGGAAGACGAAGTTGAAGTCTTCACCCTGCCACCTTCCCACCTCCTGCATGAATTAGAAAAAGTGATTGGAACTCACTGTTCATTTCTGTATTAGACTTTGATTTTCATATTATTTGTTTTTTGTAAACTAGTATTTCCACTGCAGAGCCTCAGGAGTCAAAAGTTTGAGATAATCAGTATGGTTGGTCACATAGAGCCAAAAACTAATCCAAGACCATAATCAGTGCAGTTTTTATATAGAGGTAGAAAGAACTGTACATTATTCTAACCTGCTCAATTTCTTATACAACAGGTTTTCCCACTAATTGCTAGGAGTATCAAACTCTCTTTGAAACAGAAATCTTATAATAATGTTATAAGCGTTATGTGCATGATCAGGATAAATATATTGCAACAGCTTCTTTGCTCAGAACTCTTTGTACATAGCTAATCCAAAAAAAAGCAACCAACCAAAACAAAATATAAAGAAAAAGAAGACCTCATGACCCTTCAGTAATTCTAAATCCCTGAAAACTTTTGAGTCTGACTTTTGAGAAGGAAATTCAGCTAAATTTGTGCAATGCCCAAACTCACTGTTTTTAGTGTGCATAACAGGTATAGATTCTTATGTATTAACATGTTCCACCTCTTCCTTGGATGTCACCATCCTCTGTACAGATTGGCCAAAAAATATAGATATAAAATACCCATTTCTGGCTATGCTTGTGGGAAAACTTTCATTGGGAGACTATAAATTCCATTAGATCCAAATTATATGAACCGTGTCAGATGGACTGGTTGTTTGTATCCCATAAAAATAAACAGAGAAGTTTTCTTGTCCATTTGTTGTTTTCAGGCAATTTACAGATTCTGGCAGCTTCTTTCTCAATTCTAGTTGATTTTCCAGAATGTAAGCTTCACAGTTTTTCATTTTAAATGAAAAAAAATGTGCTCTAATTGCAAAACTTTGGGTGAAATCCTCTAATGCTTATGTGTTAATCCAGCATTTTATCCTGCCCTATCTCTTGGGGGTTTTTTTCTATCCTGATTGTAGAAGGTCAGGTGTGTACTTTAATTCCTACACATAAATGAATACTGGGCAATTGTAGCATACAGGGGCATCACACAGCTCCTTTTCCATCAAACATGTGTCCCTTTCTGTGTCCCTACATATTATCTGAAGCTGGAGGAGTCATTTGAAACACAGACACAAAGAGTACACTTTTTTGTGTAATTTGTCAGGATTTCCTCCCTTTCATGTAGATGTTTCAAGTATTGTTATTTCATCATTATTGAGAATGATATCTGAATTTAGAATATCTGATTTGTGTAGAGTAGTAGTAACCTGGGACCAAAATGAGCACTTTTCATCAATATGAATGAGTGGCTTTATTTATTTACTTACTTCTTTCTCGCAGCTGTTGCAGGGATGCAGTGAACCAACCTTTTACTTCGGCTGCTCTGTATATGGTTTTTCCTTGGTTTTATCTGTACTTTTTAGGCTTTGGGATGTCTTTGGTAGAAACAAAATGTGCAGTAGCCAAAGTCTTAGGTGCCTAAGTAACCTTTCTGTTCTAGATATCAATGACTAGAGGACCTGTGTCCTAGTTAATATTGTAGGGGCCAGTTTAAACTAGTTATGATTTCAGTCCAGTACATAACATTTTTGAGACCTCCTGACACTCTTATGGCAGATTTTCTAATATGGACACAATTATTACAACAAATGTTGTAGGTCCCCTGAGTCAAATACAATACTAAGAACTAGTTTTTTGGACACACGTGCATTTTTATTACCATCCTGGATTATTAGAAGGATGCACTGTGGGCCCTGACAACATTAAGTGTGCATTCAGTTTAGGGTGAGTTTTGAGCTGATGTGACAACTTCCTATACTGAGGTGTCTTTTGCACTCTTTTTGTTATATCTGATGCATTGATAACTCAATTGGCAATGACCTTCGAGTATAGGATGCAATGCTGATGCACATGGGAATACAACTGATAAGAAAGTACTAGAGGGATGATAAATAGGGCAGTGCACGTTAATAAGTGCTATTTTTTGTCCACACAGAGCTTATATAGCTAAAAAATAAGAGCCATGTCCAGGGATACACCTGTACGTAGTAAAACTCTTTCAAGAACTCTTTCAGAAATCTGAGTAGTGGAAAATAGTGATAGAAGTGGTGACATTTCTAGCATTAGCACACACAGGTTGTCTTCTTTTGAACCATGCCTTTTGCCAATGAAAATGAGTGCAGTCTTAATAGAAAATGCCCTATCTTTTACCTCAGTATAAATAGGCATCTTGGGGCATGCAGGATACTGTCATATGTCCCTGGGCATCTCCCATCCCCCTTCAGAGCTGGTAAATGACATTCCCTACTCCTTTCTTGGAAATGTGCAAAAAGGATTTCCATAGAGAGTCTTTGGAGATTTCATGTTTTCTCATGTGTGTAATAGATTGGGTCAAGCAATAAAGAGGAGGGGGGAAAGAATAAGATTTAATTTTATATGCACTCTCCTGTCATCACCATTGAAAAAAAAAATGGATGAGAAAAGAAATTCTGCAATACAGGTGATGTCACTGTTAAATTGAATTAAGATCATATGTTTTTGTGCAGCAGCTGTAAGCCTTCAGTTGTGGGAAGATTCATGAAGATAGAGTACATTCCAAACTAATGTTAAACAACTGCTTGTGTGTGAATAATTGCTCAGAAAAATAACAGTGTTATCTACAATACTTTAGGCCAACATAGATTAAATATATAACCTATAAATTCCTCAGTTTTTGGGCATCTAAATTGTATTAAGATAATTTGGGGCAGATTAAAGAAAGAAAAAAATACTAAGTTGTATTTCAGCGTATCATTCTAAAACACTATGAATGCAAAGGATACTGTTCTTAAGATATTATCAGAAACTCATAAAAGCACAGGCTCTTAAATAGTTTAAATTACGGATAGGAAAATTTATATTGCTAAACAGGTAGTACCTCTTTGATTTTTGCACACATTGCCAAAATACAGAGATTTAAATGAAATACAAGTTGCATCTTTCTGATTTTTAATTATTGAGTGGTTTCAAACCACTCAATAATAAGTAATTGGTCATATAAGTAGTGATCAAAACCCTAGACCCATTATGGCTACTTAGAGAACAGTTGTAGAAGGGGAAAAGCTTTAATTTTGTGTTCCATGTGGACAGAGAGACTGGGAGTAAAAAAAGAAAAAAAAAAAAGAGGAAATTCTTACAGTGTTATTTACTCGGTTTATTTTCCTGTTTCACAGATTTTGAACACCTCTTTAGCAATATTCACAGCACTTCGTGATTCTGGTGCCCTGGGCAGAGCATATGCAGCTGCAGCCAAGATCCTGGCAAGGTAGGTTAGCACATCCTTGTCTGACTGTCAGTGCAGATTCATTCAACTGTGAAAGACTTAGATTGTTAGAGGTCTGTCGCTTCCCATTACTGACTGCTTAAATTTTAAGCAGTGCCCTTCTTGCAGTAAGTGACCCTTTCATTGAAAGTTATTTTAAACTGGTACAGATTTTTTAAAGTGTGTGGTCCTAGCTTTTCTTTACCTGTAAACTATAATATGTCCTTTTTGTTCCACATTTTGGGAGATTTTTAAGTTGTTGGGTTTTATTTTTCCCCAAAAGTTTAGGAGGGACCTTACTGAAAATAGAAATGGAAGCCTATTTTCCAGGTTAAAAAAAGACAGGAAAAGTTGAAGAATGGAGCAAGTTTCAGTAGGTGTCTCAGTGTAATATTTTCTGAACTGTAAGTTTCCATTTATTTTATTGCACTCACTTCTGTGGAGGCATTTCTGGTTTGTGCACGTGTAACTACATTTGTTGCAAATACGATGCTTGTGTTGGAACAAATATATTTGTTTCAGCATCTGGCATTAAAATCTTCTTCTGGGTGAATTAGTTTGAAACTACTTCAGCTTCTGACTCAAATAATTTTGACATGAAGTAGTCTAATACAATTATCATATGAAGTAAGGGGGAAAAGAGCTTAAAATGAAGGTTGCAGTTGTTTCTTGATTCATCCTATGCTTGGGGACTTCAGTGCATATGATACGTGATAGATGCTGGCAAATTCTTTATGGAGAAGGACTTGTCACCAGGTTTATTTCAGTGTGCAGAGCAAATTCTCCTCTTTGAGTTAGACCCCTTGTCCCTTGTCCTTTCAGAGCACATAGGGACCAGCCACAGCCGCAGTTGCGTTCAGCTCTCTGATACACAATTTGTGGCTACCAATATTCTGAGTATCTTAAATAAGGACGTGGGATAAGGTATTAAAAAAGACACAGAACACACTAAGAATACCAGATCAAAACTAGTTTTCACAGCCATCTTAAGCCTAACCAAGAAAGATTTAGTTGCTAGAAAACCACCTGTTACAAAGAGTGGCTTTGCAATGAGTACAAAGTAGTCTGGCTCCCAGTGGCATTCATGGGCTCCTTGTATTCCCAGAAAGCATCAGTCTGGATAGAGGGTGGGTTAAGACAGTCAAGAGAACATTCCTAGTAAACCATGTATTTTAATTTCCTCCTTGTGTGATTTAGGCATTCTGGGATGAGGACATATATATTTATTTACTCAGAACTTACAGATTTGGTGATGCTTCTGCAGTCAGGTTGCTAAATCCTTTGTCTGATGGACCATGCCAATCCAAATCCTTATCTAAAGAAGGAATGACTAGTGATTTTCTTCTGCATCAAATCTCTACTCCACACTTTCTGGCTACCCGGGAATGGACAGTCTCACTGCTTTCCAGTTTGTAATTTGAAAAAGAGGGAAAACAGTAGCTAAGGAGCAATGAGAGGGAATACTAGGAGCAGTTAAGACTCCCCGGTTTAGTATTTAAGGCATTCTCCTAGAAGAGGAACATTCTGATTGATTCAAGTGAAGGAGGAACTCAATTTCATGTATAGGATTAGGGATTTAACTGCTAATCTATTGCACAGGTGAAGACCCAAACATAAACTCTTTCTCTGGAAAATGGCAGTCCTATTTTTATAAATCTGATAGTTGTGCCATGAGAATGCTTACCAAGTTAAATACCTTACACATGTACTTGCTTTGAAGAGCTTTAGGTATATGATAGCCATTAACTGCTCAACCCTGCAAAATGTCATGATTCTCAGCAACTTTCAGTCATTTGAGAAACTTGTATGTAGAACAGTCTGGTCAGCTGTGAATCATGGAATGATAGAGCCATAAAATAGTTTGGGCTGGAAGGAATCTTCAAAGGTCATCTAGTGCACCCCCACCTGCAATAAGTAGGAACATCTTCAACTAGAACAGGTTGCTCAAAGCTCCATCCTGCCTGTTCTTGAATGTTTCCAGGAATGGGGCATCTACCACCTCTTTGGGCAACCTGTTCCCATGTTTTACCACTCTCGTTGTAAAATATTTCTCCCTTACATATAATCTAAATCAAGCCTCCTTCGGTTTCAAACCATTACTCCTAGTCCTATTGCAACAGGCCCTGCTAAAAAATTTGCCCCCTTCTTTATTATAAGCTCACTTTAGATACTGTAAGGTCTCCACAGAGACTTCTCCAGACTGAACAAACCCAACTCTCTCATCCTGTCCCCACAGGAGAGGTGCTCCAGTCCTCTGATCATCTTTGTGGCTTCCTCTGCCCCCACTCAACAGGTCCATACCCATCCTGTTCTGAGAAACTCCGGAGCTGGACATAGTACATATTGGATAAATGCATGAATTTATTCTGTCACTGCTGGTGACTGAGTCTCCATATTCAGCTTGTTCACTTTTTCTTTCCTTGTATTTTTACCTGATCTAGGATACACCTGTGCAAATAATTTTAAATTTTATGGATAATGTATTTATAAAGACAAGATGGCTGTTTCACAAAAATAGTGTGTTAAAGCCATAATGTCTATTAGAATTTGCACTGATTTCCTTGTGACAGGTTGGAGAAACTGACTGAGCTCTCCTGAATAGCTCAGAATCTGTCTATGGCTTTGGAATATTTTGTGAAATCTTTGCTGCAGATGTTTCCAGAGACCACAGGAAACTGAAAATCTCTATCATGTGCATTTAGGCATGTCATTTTCCAGGGGAAAAAATCTGACATAATAGCATCATGTTCTTGACTTATTCTGCCAGTGTCCACCATGGTAATGACTTCTTGTGGACACATGATTTATACATCCAATTCCATCACATGAGCAATCCTATAAAAGGTGCATATTTTCATAAAAGTCTAATAGGGGTAAAAATCTCATAGGGCATTTTAGCATGAAACTGGAAAATGAGTTGCTGTAGATGTGTAATCTCTTCTGCTGAAGTCATCATAACTGTTCTGTGGGATCATGAATGACTATATCTTTAGGAAATTACATTTTATGCATTTAAGAAGGTGATGTCTAAGGAGATAGAAGGTATATGGCTGTATAAAATAACATGTAGATTTTTGAAGGAACTATAAAATATTAGCCCTTTGAGTAGGAAAGACCTGTTTATCATGTTATCAGATCCTGTGCAGGATGAAGTGTTTCAGTAATCCTTCTAGCATACTTTAAATATCTCAAGCTGCAGTGCTCTTAGAAGTAAAATTGTCAAACTGTACCAACCAATTGCTAGCTGGCATAAGTGAAGTTCTAACAGTGAGAAATACCTTTCTGATATGTATCAAATTGGTTTCTGTTTTCCTGAAAGAGGTTATATGTCTTAGCAATTTTCATATTTCCTATATGTGGAGCATAGGGTTTTTTATGTGAAATATAAAAAATGGCCAAAAATACATCAAAACATTTCTATTAATTCATGAAATTAAGAAAACCTTTTTACATTTTCTCCTGTCACTGATTCCATTTGCTTTATTACTTTCAGCCTCTAGCCCACAAACTTGGTGGCACAATCAACAAACCCCTTAGTGGCTGTTTCATCTCTGCTCTATTTGATTTCTCCACTCTGAGTAAATGATTAAGTTTTCATGCATTGGTTCAACCAAAATCTATGTTCACTCAACCACATCCTTTATTGATTACTTCTACTGCAAACAGTAGGCCAAGTGTGATATACATAATTGGACAGTTGTCAGGGGATGTGGGTGTTAACAGTCCTGTTTTCCCAATTGGAAACTGGAATCACCTTGATACACAAATATTCTGCACTGTTTCATTCTCATTCCTTGGACCAAGGAGTCCTTTTCCTCAGAATATATGTTTTTAACTCTCAAAGGTCTGGTTGAATGGATTTAATGATTATACCATATAATATGCTCTTCAAGTTGCACCTGTGCACTGCATATAGAAAACTAGAAAAACTGGAATTAATATTTGTCTAACACTTTAACCTTGTCCTTTAACTTATATAAATCATATGCTGTATTTCTGCAGGGAAACATTTGATTTTCTCTTCTTAGGAAAAAAAAATAGATTAAAAAATATGTGTTTCTAATTCTAAAATTTAGAAGCCTTTTGACATTTGGCAAATGTTTACAGTCCAGGGTTTTTTTAGTATTCTCATGGTATTAAAATACTTAAATTAGGAAAATTTAGTAAATCCAAGTCCGCTTGTTGACAGCTAAGCTTTACAGTAGCATATACTTGAACATTTCAAAAGTGTTACTTTGCAGTGTTGTAGCATCCTTTTATAGCAGTCTTGCCCATCTCAGTCATATACAGATAGTCACTGCAATATTGTAAATTTGCAGTTAAGCTTTGCTGTATTTCCTGTTTTGTGGCAGACTCTACCCTGTTATAATTACTCTGATAGCATAAAACAGGGAACTGCAGACTTCTGCCAGACTTTGAAAGCACATCTCCCTAATATAGTTTATAAAAAGCCTGTAATGTAAATAAATGCCAGGCAGTCATTTGCTGCAGGAATATAACTTGAAGGTGGTTTAAAATGGTGAGAAAATAAATCTCAACTTTTTATCACTCACAGGAACTTCTATTTCTGTGAATTTCTTAATTAAGACTGGATTCTCTGCCTTGCTTGGTGCCTTGACATTTAGCATGCTACACTCCTACATTAGTGACTCGAGTTCATGGCTAATATTGAGGTCAGCTGGAGTAACACTTCAGCCTTAAAGGGAAAAGAGCACAGTGCCTTACTCACAAGCAAACACAGATGTCCATCTTACATCTTGCAATCACACTGGCGAGGTCTTATATTGTTAGTATGAGTGGCTTTATTAAAAAAAGGGAAATCTGCAAATGTTATTGTCAAAGTACATTAGCCAATTTTCAGCTTAGATTCAGCTGTGACCTCAGGTTGCTCTGATCTCACTGGGATTTGGGGGTGGCACCTGCAATCCATAGTTTGTAGGTTTGCCTGTGTGACCCTGACAACCTTTGCTGCACCCAGCCAAAGTGCGGTATTACACTCAGAGAAAGGCTGTCACCCTCAGAACTGAGAGACAGTGCTGTTATGGAGCTGCTGCTGCACCACCAGGGTTCTAGAGCATGAAATGGCAGCTCTGAATGACAGCAGCACAAAAAGTCTTACTGAAATACCAGCCTTCTTACTGTCTTCCCTTATTTTGTCAGATTGTGAAGCCCACTTGTATTGAAAATGCTATCAGCTTCTCAGTAGAAAAAAAATATAAAATAATGAAAGGTTCAAAAATCTCTGTTAAATCATCACCTGCACTTTCATTCTTGGACTTAAAATATGACTCAATATTCTGAAGAAAAATTTTGTTATATTTTGCTGAGAGGATTCAGTTCTGCCCTCAGACATTCTGTGTGGACTAGTCTCATTGGGCTCAGCACGGGTAGTGCTGGAGGCCATTTGGAAATAAAACTCAGTCATGGATGAGTCATCACAAAGTAAAGTTACCTCAGAATAAAGGCACAGGTCTTCAGCATCTGGAGAAGCCATCTGAGTAAATATTTAATTTTGTCCCTGTCCTTTTCTTCAGTCAGGGAAAGTCAGCTGAAACTTTGAAGTACTTGGGAGAGTTTATGAAGAATGCTGAGAACGCTAATCTAAGCCAAAGCGTGGTGGATGCAAATGTATTACTTGGGAAAGTTCACAACGAAAGAGTAAGTACTGACTGCAGTAATGATCTCAAACAATTTGGTTTACTTCATGGTAAAAATTTGGGTTTGCATGGGACATGACCCAGGAGGATTTGATCAAGATACTGCTTACAAGAGTTACCAGATGAGAAGGCACTATTTGACTAAATAAAATATGCCTTAATTTTTTGGGAAAAGGTGGAAATTTCACACCATATTTAACACGTAGAGTTTTGTTCTGGAATAGATGAATAAAACCTCCAAATTCAGATTATGATAAACTTCTGGTGTTGTGAAAAATCTGCATCCGAATTACCATTGGGGCCGTACATGTCCATAAAGAGTCATCAGTTAATGCAAATGACATTTTATTGCAACATACATTAATGTATGCTGCATTGCATACTAATGAGACATTTTTAATCCTAGCTTGATTTCTTGTCTACATTCTCTCAGCCAGATTTATGAAATGGGCGCTAGCAGCAAATAGTTTTTCAAAGGTCTGTGCTAGTAGTGGAAGGCCTTTCTCTTCTGTATGTCTCCACCCAGCTTTGATTTGTCCTGTTTAAATCAATAGATGGGTAGTGATGGAAAATGTTAAGCTGAAGGTAACTAAGACACTCCCTTTATCATAGTTTCTAGGGTCTTTTGAAGTGCTTCTTTCAGACCCATGTGCCAGTCTCAGAACAGTTCTGTTGGCTGCTTGTCTGGGTGGTGTTTTCCATGCTTACTTCCCTTACCATGTCTAGGGATGCAGTGCTTGCACTGCAGTAGCCCTTGGGTTTTGAAATCACAAGTGTTAAAAACATTACTGCAGAAGTGAAACATTCTTGTTGAGCCCTTTAACACCTATTTTAGAGCTGAAATGCTGCACAAAATGATTTAAATACAATAAGTAATAAGAATTTGTTCTGCAGACTGAACAGTAAGGAAATTAGGAAACGCTTTCACTATGAATGAAATAAAACTAGAAATACCCTTTCAAAATTACCCTTTCTAACCTCTGTTGTCTATTTTTTGGTCATAAGTTCTACATGTAAGATATTGAACAGACTACTTGCCCCTTTTCACTTGCACTACCCCCAAATGTGTTTTTTTTTCTGGATTCCTCTTACAGAGAACTTCTGCTACCAAAATTGTTGTCCTGGTTTTATTTCACAAGGAGTAGGAAAATTTCTTACTCTGTAATCCTAATTTAGCCTGAGAATTTCCTATTTGCATGTGTTCTTAGCATAAATGCTGAATTTCCCATGGAAAACTTAGTTTTTAAGTCTTAGACAACTTGCTGGAGCAACTTTAAAATGGATCTGAAACTTAGAAGAAAGCAGGCTGGTGTGACACTGTGCTTAATTATTCTAACCCAAATTTGAAAAATAATTAGCTAATTCTGTTTAACTACTGCTGCATTTCATTCCTTGTGCCACCACTGATAGTAATCAATTTTATAAGAATAGATATTTTGACAAGCAACTTCTTTTTGATTTTTCTTTAAATTCTCAGTTCACAATTTGCTGCCTTGAGCTGAGGTGCTGGTGTAAGAGGGCACAAGAACAGTGACTCAATCTTATTAATTTATATAAAATATAAGATGTAAACATAAATTTTAAAACTCTGAAAGTTTGAAATTCCCTATTTTCTATACCACTTTTTTCTGCACAGTCAGCAATGCTTACTAAAATGGAGTATAAATTAACATTTCCTCTTTTGGTTCACTGCCTGCTGGTGTCAGCTGTCATCACCAGTATTCTCTAAGTTAAGTCATTATTAGGGTATTTTTAGTCAACTCTCTACTTCCCCACTGATACAATTTGCAGCTGTATTGTTCTCACCTAATTAAAATATCTCTATTTATATCCAGATCTATCCTTGCAGACCTTTAGTAAACCAGAGGTATAACTCTTACTGTTCTTCTCAAAGTGGCATTGACCAAATTCACTTTGCTCTGTCCTTACTGTTGCTCTGTCTTTACTGTTCTGTCAACTCACTGTTCCATCATCATCACTGTCTTTCTTTAATGCTGTACACTCAGTTTGCTTTCTAGACGTGATTGGTTTACCCAGATGTTTCTTGTTTCCTAAAATCTCTGAGTTTGTGTTACTCACAAATATTAGGTCTCATTTCTCCCAGTTTGCTAAACAGGTTGCTTACTTAAAATGCAAACTCTAATGAAGGTAGCGTGGCACACTCTGTCATTTCTTGTTTCACTTTGCTCAAGTTTCTTGGTCTGATTTGCTTCATTCCTCTCACTAATTGCATCACTTGACCTATTACAGTTCTCATGGGTATGTTAGGTAGGTGTGTCTGCTTTTTGTCTATTATCCTAGGAGTTATTGTTCTTTACTCATTGTTGTGTCCTCATTCTAACTCTAATTCTGCTCTCCTACTGTATTAAACAAAACATAAAGACTACCCGAAATTCTCTATTTTCTCCTTTTATAATTATAGGCACATTTTAGCAGTTACATGAATTTTAATCCCAAAAGTTGGTATCAAGTGCAACAAGAATCAGTTGGATTCTCTCCTCCTGGTGTCTGTGCAGAAAGGAATTTCAGTAGTACTAAATCAAGCTAAGAGTGAAAGGATAAGACAGCTCTGAAAATGTTTTCAGTTGGGAATTTTGTTCATCAGGGCAGCAGAATTCCACACCACTGGGCAAAATGGAAGGTTTATTCCAGGGAGCAGACAGGCTGCTGCTAAGTGTTGATGACAGACATATAGAATCTGCCTCAAGAAGTTTGTCTAACTCTGACAGTGGCCAGAACTAATTCCTTCAGAGTAAGGTGTAAACAGTTCAATAATGAGCTGCTCCCAGGAAAACCTTTTATTTTGTGTTGATTTTGGTTTTTTTACTAGGATGTCCTACTTTCTTCTTAGTAGGTTTGGGATCAGGATTGCCACCATAAACAATCCACTAAGAGCTATCTGGAATAATTTTTAAATTTCTTGCTCTTCAGTTATATTCAGTTTATCCTTATTCTTTTATTGTAGTTGGTAGCAATTTTCAGTCTATTCCCAGTTTATATTTGCTGTTTGGCATATACTTATTTTATCCAGTTTCACTAATATACTATTTATTTAAGCAGATTGTACCTACTCTCTCCCCTGCATTCTTGATGCCTGCTAGCATTTTGTTTGACCTTACCAGATATTAGAGCAGTTCTGCATTTAGGAGAAGCCACTGCAGAGCTGGGCATGTTATTTCAAGACCACTTTCCTGAGCTAGAACCCGCTAAAAGTTTCCAATAGTTCAGGCAGTATGAAATATCTCTCATTTTCTAAAGAATCCATGTCATTTGCTATCACATAACCACTCAGGTAGTACTACTTTGTCCCTTTGAAATTCCTTAAAGCCTTGCAAAAACCCTCCTTTCTTACCTTTTTTTGACAGTCTTGAAAAAATTGTCATCTGATTTTTTCCTATAATAATTAAACATTAGACAAAACTGATAATAGAGCATAAAGTTACTGTCCACTGCAATACCACTGTACTACCTCTCAAGGCTGGATTATACTACCTAGTTTTAGTGAGACATGTTACTTATTTGCCAGCAATTTAACCTCTTCATCTCTAGATTTCTTCAAGTCTTTCATATATGCTTTGTTTTGGTCTGGTGATATGTTACATTTTAAATTAGAAGCTCGCTCCTCCAGCTCTTCTTTTGACTCCATCTCTGATGCTTACTCAAAGTAGATTCATAGAAAAGAAGAAATAAGCAAAAGATGAAGAAATATACCAATAATATTTTAACTTGCCAGCAGTATCCTTCAGCCTGCTATGATTTTCCCTAGTTTTCTTTTTATTCCCCTTTGGTCAAGAATTTGAGGAGGGGTTTTCTCCTATATTTCACATAAAGAAATAGTTCTTTTTATACTTTCTTAGTCCTTCTTAATGTATTATCTGCTGTAGTTTATACTCCTTTTTATTGGATTCACAAATGTTGGATTTCTGTATTCAGTAGGATAAAGAAGGAAATTATTTGGGTTTTTTATTTAGCAACAGTTGACATACATTTCTCCTACTGTTTCTCTTTTTTTGTGATTAGGAGTAACATCCTGGGGTTTGGTATGCCCTTTACTTCACCCAAAAATGTGTAGGTTTTAATTTCTATTCTTTTCAGTGCTTTAGGTGTATCACTTCATTGTTCTCTTTCTTTCCACTTTTAGGATTTATTTTCTAAAATATAGTACCACCATAAATTAGGACCTTTCCTCCCGCAGATATGTTGAATGTAATGAAACAATAGCGATAATTCTTAAATGGCCTGGCTGGAATCAGAATTAATACTTAAGCACTAATATGCTTGCATTTGTGTGTTCAGAATACTGCACAGATAACCAAGAAACAATTCAGTTTCTGAGAAAGATATGAGCAGTGCTCCTCTGGATTTTAGGGGTCAAGAAACAGCAAGGGAGAGTGATTTGCTTAATGCCCTGCCATGAGTCATTCTGTGGGCTGAGCTCTCCGCTGCAACATCTCTGAGGTGCCAGAGGAGCAGGCTCTAATGTCAAGGTAAAATACAGGTGACTACAAGTAGTTTTTAAATTTCTTTTCTTTTTTATTCCCCCTGTTCTTTACTAGGGGAACTATATTGAAGCTTTGGAATATTTCAGTCAGGCTTCTGAGACAGCCAAAACTTTAAACAGTGTGCCCTTAGTGGATGAAACAAAGGCTTACTGTGGCATTGCAAAGGCTCATCAGCTGATGGTGGCATTTAACAGCCATGTAGCAGCAGAAGATCCCGTCAGCCTCAAGTACCTGCTGGCATGGAAGGAAAACAGAAGTGACATGTGCGCTGACCCTCTTACAGTCGGTAAGGCATTGGTTATGAAACACATTAGAGCTGTATTGTCCTCAACAGTTAAGTCATTTTTCTTGTAGAGCTTTATGAAATTATTTCCTGGGCTTAATCCTTGTACTGAATGGAGGTTAGATTTACTCCTTTGTGTGCTTATTGTAAAGGCTGAATTAAATAAGTTAAAAAAGCCGGGAGAAACAAATGTAGTAGTTGCTCTGGATGGTAACTTACTTTTTTTGGTGCTGTTTGCAAACCATGATGTATTACTTTAGTCAAATATCATTATTTTAATCTTTAAAGAAAATAATAATAATCCTCATTTGCAGAACATTTTTCAAGTGCATCCAAAACCAAGTTCCCCTGTTGCTAAAAATGAGAAGTAATTTCTGCTTGACATAGTTCTCAATCCAGAAGAATGTGCTGTTTTATTTTTTGTATCCCTATACTTGACAGTGGAGATGAAGGGAAAAAATAAAAACAACTCTGGTTTCCTTAGTGTATTTCCTTGTCTCAGGTGGAGTAGAGGAGGACTTTGTGTGGAGCAGACCTCTGTCTTCATGGGTTAAATTTTCTTTGCTCTTTTTCCCTTGTGCTACATATTAATACAAGACAAACTGAATTATGCATTATCTCCAAGTATTGATAGTATTAAACTGTATTGTACTGGGGAAGGAAAAAGGATAAGTCTACTCCACCTTGAAACTTTCTTCTCTGCATTCCTGTTAGCAGCATGAATCTGGAGTACAGTGGAAATAAATGGCAGCTGGGGTGAAGTTATAATATGGAGCTTCAGAGTTACGGTGTTATTCCCTCAGTTATTGTACTTGTAAAGACAAGTAGCATGTCTGCTGCTTTCTTCTGTATCTCACCCTTTCATAGAATCGGAATTAAGTATCACTTCAGTTGTGAATTTTATGTATAAAATAAGTGCTAATTAAATATGTTAGCAGTTTAACAGGAGCCAGGATACCAGAGACAACACTAGAAGCTACTGAGAATTGTTGAACAAGGACATTCATTGGCATGCTGAAGAGATAAAGTAGATAGTAATGTTTTAAGTTCTAGTGATGGTAACGCTTTTACAATTGCTTTATATATATATATTTGTGATTTTTGTCTCAATAAGTGAACACCTAGCACGCTCACAGATTTTGTTGACTGTCAGAGTTATTTGGGTGCATGTCTCCTGTCTAGACCTATAGTAATGCCAAGAATTCCAAAAGAGCTGGCCAAAGAAGAATCCAATGTCAAGCAATCTTATAATCATTTCATATGAGGATCACTAACTGTAGCTGATGCAAATAGGAGGCCAGCAAAAATCAACAATGGCAACAGCAAAAAAAACCAGGAACCTTGAAGAGAGAGAATGATCTTTATTATCTCCAGTATGTATTTTAGTTCTTACATCTAACGAGGTTGCTTTCTCCAGTCAGTTTTGAAACTCGTTTATGATATGTGCCTCTTTAAGTTCAAGATTCATGCTCCTCTTTAAAAGTACTTCAGGGATAAACTGAGTGTGGTTAGAAAAACCCTTTATGTCCTGGCAAGCACGGTACCAGAAACAAGTTTTGCCTGCTGAGATTCTCTTCCTTCTGTATTTGTGCCTAGTTTACTCTCTGTTACTTTCGGTATTGCAGTTTTCATTTCAGTTCCAGTTCACTCCAGGAACCCTGTGGCTACTGCATATTTAGCAGCTCTTCCAGTTCAATATCATTCTTCTCATTAGTGCTCCAAGCTTACTCTCATGATACCCAGATTACATCCAGGAAAACATAGTGTCACACTGTCAGCACAATCTGTAACATTCTTCATGTTTTGTGTGCCAAATCTCTCGTTAGTACTGGCATTACATTTTTAATATCTTTGTCTGGCAAAACATGACCTGGCACCAATTCAAGATGAGGATTCACTGCCTTTGAGTTTCAGGTACAGCCTTTATTCTACCTTCCAGGAGACTGTCTGTGCATCCTATGATGAACTCATCACTTAGGAAATTCCTGCTGTGATAATAGAGCAGTATTTCTAGCTCTTTCAAACAGCTCAATGTTGATAATCTACTAGATTTTTCTCAGTCTTTTTCAGGATAAAACAGGTAAAGACAAGAATACAATGGCAGTTCTTAATCCACAGGGGAATTTAATGAAAAGGAGAAGGAAGGTAATAAGTTTTTATTTCTAACTGTTCTGACTGAAAAAATTTTCTGTGACAAAACACCAAGAGCAATTTCTGTATTCTTAGGCAAAAGAAATACTTAAGCTAGTGGAGGAACAATTCATTTAAATTCAAGTACTGCCATATACCTTATGTCTTTCAACCAAGACTTATTTTCTAAATCAATCATTTCGATAACCAGGCAGAAAGAACCATTAATTACTTAATTTACCTCAACATTTATTAATAAAATAGATGTTTTGACCAGAGTTGTCATGGACAAAAGGGATGAGATTGTCAGAAAACAATGTTTATATAAATGCAAAGGAGGACCTGTTTATATCTATTGCCTTTGACTCACCTGACATCACTTACTGGAAAGTTATCTATGCCATTGTGAGATGCCACTGCAACAACAAATATGTTTTCATTGTTCTTTTTATGTTTAGTCAAATGCATAAAAATCATTATAAGCAGAATCAGTAGGCAAAAAGGCTTGTGACTTCACATGAAAGCCTAAAAAGGAACCCACAACATGACTAACATTTTCTGATGAGAAAACATTTTACTGGTCTTTCAATAAATAATCTCCTGACTTGCTGCCTTCTAGAGAAGAGAAGAATAATTAAAGGTGCTGAAGGCAGGAAAATTTTGAATCTGGTTTTGCATATTGATTACATGAAATGCTGACCAGAAATTGTTTTCTGTGAGTCTGGCAACTCTTAGTCCAGATCATTGTATCTGGCAGGGCTGTGCCTCAGCAAGAGCCCTTGGATGCTGGAAATAATTTAAACACTTTTAAGAGTAGACTTAAAATGTATTGTTTTCCTCATACTACAAAGTCTTCAATTGTTTTCTTGAGAAATAGTATGTGCTTTTGACCACAACTTAGATTTATATTCTTTGACTTTGGAGAACTTGGCAAAATTGACACATTTTACCATAGGTTCTCTGTGTTTGTTTTGTTGTTTTTTGTTTTGTTTTGTTTTGTTTTTTTTTTTACAGTGGCTTCAAATGCTGCATAAATGATTGTTCTTATCCATATCATGAGTTGTCAAGTCTGATGGTCAATAGAATTATCTTGCACCATCAACTTCAGCATGATTAGGACTATTTCCAGTGTTCTACACTTGAGCAGCCTTCAGTGTGATTTAAAATGCACGCACCAAACCTGTGTAGCTTGGAACATACAATCCACTGAGCTTTTGTTCTTACTCCCAAACATGGAGTCCCTCAATGTTCTTTCTCCAGCTTCCTCTCATAGACATAAGGAATGGTACATTCTGTAGTGTGACTGTATCCTTTTTGTTGTGTAAAAGGTTACATTTTCATCCTACTGATTCACATTTTTAAAAGTGCTTTAAGATGATTTGTATTAATTTCTCTGTAAAGCATTTGGCTAGCATGAAATTGCTAATTTGTTTAAATATAGCAATTTTACTGGATGCATTTTAGATTGAGCTTGTGTGCAGCTTTGTCATTCATTAATAAAAGGATTATCCCTAAAGAATGGGAAAGACAGACATGAGATATGAGATCAAAGATTATGTTAAACAAATTCAGTTAACATTTTTCTACTGTAACTTACCACAGCTGTGTAATTTATGGGCCATTTTGGTAATAGTGTCCAACAGCAGAAGAGTCTGCTTCATGATGTGATAAACTGCTTTTTTTACTGTCTCTTCTTTCTGAAGTACACTAGCAGGAAAACTTCTAACGTTGCAAATCTTGTCTTTCCTCCTCTAATAAATTTAGTTGGTTACCTCAAATACCTACTAAATAAAACTGGCATGACACTGTACCCAAAATGCTTGACTGCAAATTAAACTCTATCTGCAGGTGCACTTTGTATTTGCCTGATACCTGCTCATTGGTGCTAGCAGATTTTTTGATCTGGGAAATTTTAAGATTAAGAAAATGTATGGTTCACTGATCGGAATTAGAAAATAGCAAGTCTTTGTACCTTACAAAGATATGCATCCATTACATAGTTCTTATATGATGTCAGTGGAAAGGTAGAGGCTTGTGTTAGCATGTTCCTTTCACAGCATATTTCAAATCTAAAGCTCTATCAGGATTTTGGGGTATCACGATACTGATGTGAGACTGCAAGAGTTGTGCACGGGTCTGCACTCCCTCACTCCCACTGTTTGTGTGTCTGTTATATTGTTTGGGTCATTTATTAGTCAGTAAGTTTTATTCTGCACTTAGCAAGTACAGAAGGCAATCACCTAGGCGTGTGTGGTGACTGAAATTAGCACGCAGTCTTAATGTTTTCTTTTGACATGTTTCTTCTTGATAGTATATTAATGGGTTTTGTAACTAACTTGTCAAGTAAAGATCATTAAATGTATATGCTGTCAGTGACACAATAGCTAGACTGCATTTGAACAGGCCAAACTGTGATTGTTCTTCCCAGTTGCTGCTGTAAAGGTGGGAATGATTCAGACCCTTGATTTGGAAGGCAGAGAGGATGCCCCTGCCTCCAAATGATCTTTTGGGCACCCCCTCCCTCTCAGAGGTCTGTTCACTGAGCAAGAGTCTGGAGATAGGATCTGCAATGGAGTCTGCTTCAAGCTCTGCATGCTTATGGATTATGTCAATAGTGAGTTATAAAAGCTGAGAGTTTATTTAAGTTTTCAGAATGTGTTGTTAATATGATGAAAGTAATGAGAAATTGAAAGGTGTTTTCTCAGAAAATGCAACTGAACGTGAAGGAAGGGAATTATACACTTGTTCACACTGGTAAATAAAAACTATGACTTTAAATTATGTAAAGTAGGTGTGTGGCCAAGTACACACTCCAAGGCTGTCCCTGTGCCAGAGGCACAAAGGCCCACTTCTTTATAAGCATGTTTTGAAAGTAGTTCAAAGGTTTACGTGTCCCCTACAGAAATTCTCAGGATGGCTTCTGCATGGTTTTGTGGGTTTTATCAGACAGAATTATTTGCTCACTTCTGGAAAAATACAGTGTTTAAAATGCTGAAATATAAACATTTAGGGAAATTACTAGGAAAAAAAAAAAGTTGAGAGGTGATTCTGTCATTTTTTCCTTAAAATTTTCTAAACTTCTGCTTCCTCTTCTTATTCATATCACCTAGCACTCATCACTTGCTAAATTTTATATTATCTCACCTTTAGCTTTCAAAAGTATCAGTCATTTTTTGTACTGCTGTACCTCTGTTAGTAATTCTAGATATTTTAACTAAGTATTGAAACAGAGCATGCTTTTGTATAGATGCTGATGGCATGGAACAGGTGTGTTTCTGCAAAATCAGCTTGTGGAGTTCATGTATCTTTTGTTATTGATTATTAATTGGGATTTGTTTTTTTAAGTATGTGATTAAGTCTGCTTGGTGATACATGCTGATATTTTTAGTAAGTGAGAGTGATTATTGCTTGGACTGCAGAAAGAATTAAGTGTGCAGGAAAGGACTGAAGGTGACAGGGAAGTTTTTCAGCACATTATGATCAGTGACTGGATGCACCAGATTCTCAACGAAGAGTCTGAGAACACAGTATAAATATCTGTGTCAGTTTTTTCATGAGTTCAGTAGGTTTTTATTTGCTTTTGGTGGCTGAAGTTTGTCTGAAAAAAACATGAGAAGGGAGTGCTTATACTCAATGTTCTTGTGCTTTGTACAAATGCAATATCCAAGGGGTTTTACTGGGATTTATTTTTAAATACCAACTTAAATAATTGGGAATTGTTAGACAGGATCAGATCTAAGTCAGGTGTGTGGATTGGCAGTACCATACTTGAGGGTTCATAGGACATTTTCGTGTTTAACCATGGAATAATGTGTTAGAAGTCTTTTCATAGTCTTAGCCAAGAGTTGGCACTTCTTTTACGTCTGAGTGGTGGTATAGGTTCAAAAAAATCACTAACATCCTGACTGTGTGATTGTGAATGTTCTTGTCATCTGTAGTTACATAAAAACATTTTAACCAGAGGAGAATTTGGATCTCATCTAAGTCTTTTCCCATCTGATACTTTCTATGGAAATATCTAAAACTTGGCACGCATTTCCTTTAGACACATCCTGTGCTAAACATTGTTGGCATCCAGCTGTGTTTTCTCAGAAAAGCTTTCTAGTTCAGCAGAAAATGGTTCCCTAAATAAGGTGAATTGTTCTTTCTTGTGAAAAAAAAAAGTTGGAAGTGATGTTCAAACTGAATATATTGTCAGACCCTTTAGTGTAGCTTTATGCACTGAACTAGTGGAGTTTTGTGCAGTGCACTGTCAGTACTTCTATGTAAGTGGAGTTCCTTACCAGTTAAAAAGTGAAAATTCTCAGGGCAGAATGTCGTCTTGCTCTGATTTTGTAGGACTCCAGAATGGTTCAAAAGAAATTGAAGCTCTTGCCCAACCACATTAGGTCACTTCTGGAGAAATCCTTTATTTGAGGCACCTCAGGTTTTAAGATTCACTGCCAGTTGAAAGCACTGACAAAGGGAAGGGTCATAAAGCAGGTGCTGTTCTCTGGCAGTCCCCTGATATTTGTAGGGCTGAAGCAGGAATAGCCAGTTGGCAAACTTTTGAAGTGGCTCTACTGCATCTCCACATGTGCCCATCACAAGCCCCTTTCCTTTGCTACATACATGAGCAGAGGTGTGTCTAGTGGCTTTATGCTCAAAAAGGAAAATGGATCCTCATAATGAACCAAAGAGCAGGGTTTTTTGGTTTTGTTTAATAATGAGGTGGTTGTTGTCACTTAGAATTCGTAAAGAACGTTTTATTGGTATTGTCTGCAAACGTGCCAACCAATGCAGACCTCAGGCCAACATGAAAACAGCAGTTCTTTGCTGTTCTCTGTCTTCAAACTCTTCCTTACCCAAAGCTCCCCAACAACCTTGGGACACAGAAAATCAAAGCCAATACAAAGAAACTGTACTCAGTGCATATTTTCTGTAACAGAACCCTCAGGTCTTCTCAGGAGTCACAGTGTATCAAACACCTTCCCTCTCCTTGGTCTCCCAAGCCAGTTTTCTTTTCTGCATCTTTGAGAGGGTTTTTTCCTGAAATGTTTCCTCCTCTCTAGCTATATCCTTTTATGTTCCTCTTATGTTTAAGTAACAAATTCCTGGTTTTATTAAGACTCTGTGATCTGAAGACTTACATGAAGATTTACATGATTTACCCTTAGAATGAGCCAATCTGTATTAAAAAGTGAAGTGTCCTATGCCCACAATTTCATGAATTTATGAAACACTATTTCTTTTGCCCAAAAATCCACCTCTCTTTTTATTCTTTTGTGTAATCATCGGAGATATTTTGTGATTTTTTGAATCGTTTCTGAAACATTTATTGTCTTTTTGTTTCTCTTCATTCCCTGTCTGTTCTCTTGTGTTTTCTGATCTGTTCTTTGCTTTTAAATTGTAAATTATTCTCTATCCTTCTTTGGCTCCACACCTTCATTCCAAATCCCAATTTTATACATGTTTATGCCAATATTGAATGAGTATAAGTTAGTGTACCCACTAGCTAACAACTCAACTTATACCTTCTTAGGTATATCTTTTATGCTTGTAGTAAAATCAATAGGAGTTTTTTGAGAGTGTTTTCAGGATTTTTCTTGCTGTTTTCACACTGTTCTTCATGCTCTGTGTTTTTACTGTGTTGTGATCAGAGCATGCAGTGGAAAAAAATCACACTTCTTATTATCATGATAAGTTGGTTAATAGAAAATCTTGAAGTATCAAACTGTCCTTTAAATAGATCTTAATCACCTGTGTGAATGGATTGACTAAGTTTAAGTATACAACTGGGTGATTAATTAGCTTGAAGATCCAAATGCACACTTAAGTAGATGACCATGCCTCCAGGCTCATCCACTTGTTTCTACTCACTCAGTCAAGCATTCAATATTATCTATAATACAGAATATTCCCATTTAAGGGCTCATACAAGTCTTGCCACAGTATTTTCCGTAGTGTGTCATACAAGTACATAATTTTGAACATGTAATTACTATCCTACAATACTGACATTAGTAAGTATCAGATAGAGTAATTGATATGGAGAAATTGTTCTTAGTCAAAGGTTTTTTTCTTATTTTTCCATATTTGCTACAGTGGTTTAATATGATTACTTTTCCTTAAAATTCTGGCATATTTTTTTTTTAATTTTTGAGATGGAGCTGCTGTCAGCTCCTGTGGGGAATTCATCTTCTGCAGCAGTTTTTGCAATGGAAACTGCAAGTGCCCAAAACCTCTCATAAGTAAATCTTATGTTTATTCATATGCTAATGGCAATGTCTGTGAAAGCCAATACTCAGCCTGTGTCCTTTTTGTGAAGGTGTGTTTTGTATCATCTGATATGTATAGATCACATGAACACAGACATTGAGCTGTCTGATCGTGTCTGCACATCTCAACTGGGCATCTGTTAGTGCTGTGCATTTAACTCATTGTTGATATAAAAATGAAGCTGAAAAATGGAAGATGAGTGTGCCATATGGCAGTCTTGCTCAGCTCCTGTGCACCCAAGGAATCTGAGGAATAAGGACTTCAAACCATACCTGAGTAGCCAGTGTCAAGGAAAAACAGAATGTTACAGTTAATAGGAACCAGGAGAGGAGAGGGACGTGTACTGCACAGTATCCACTGACTTCTTATCCTGGGTGCAGCACTTGCAGCCCTCTGTTTGCCTGACACTTCAGTCTCCTCGTGGAAAATGTCACTTCAAGGTGCTAGGAAGCCCAGTCTTTGACTCCAGAGTCTTTCAAACTGCAAAACAGTATCTTGAAATGTGCAGTTCCCCAAGAGTGAGCTCGTCCTCACTAGTACCTTTAGCTCAGAATAATATTAAAACAAGTTATATTTTATTTTGTTGATATTCATACAAGTATGCACACTTATGCTGCAGTAAGAAGAGAATTGAGATGAAACATTGATGATTTCAAGGATTAAGAAATCAATTGATATATTGAAGGATAACTGGATTTCTGTTCTTGTCTTCTCTTATAGATCTTGAAAAGGCTCCCTGTTCATACAGGGGAAAGCAATACTTCAGTTGCTGTATTAAAACTATTAGTAATGACTGCAAAAGTTAGCTGTGATTACAAGAAAAAAGATAGCTCAGGCTAATGACATATAATTTGATTTAGATAAATCTTATTTTGTTTTAGTTCAAAATAAAATATTTCTTTCACATATTTAGATAAGTTTTTCATGACTGTACTGCAATTACATTAGCCATTTGGAAAGTGGGTGTACATGGGGAGTACATGTACACATATATATCTGTACCTACAGGGAGAAACTGTATGGCAAAGAGAGGAGAATGTTGTATACATGTTATAAATTGTGGGGCAAATACTACTTTTTGTTAAGACCATAAAATCTTACTGATTTGAGGGGGTGGCACAAGTAAGCAGAATTTGTCCCTCTGAGCTGCATTATCAAAAAATTGAAGGCAAGCAGAGGTTCAGACAACGGGAGGAATTGCTAGGTATGATATTCTTGCTGGAGAACATAACCTAGATAAGAGGGAGGTTCCAACTGAGGGTATTCTAATAACTGGATTTTAATATATCATATTTTATATTTCTAAAGATTAGTGTTTGAGCATTTGTGCTGGGAAGCTCTGAAAATGTTACTCACTATTCTTATTTGTAGTATATTTAAGGAATGATCATGCAACTAAAACGTGGAAGGTGCAGGAGGAGTCCTAATACATCCATAGGAAAATACGGGGTTAAAGTGGGCTATATTTTAAGCAGTGTTCAGTTGACTTGCTGTGTGGGGAGAGACTGAGCAGCCCTGGCTAATGACTTGTAGGTACTGAATCCTCAGGTCTCTCAGGTGGTTTCACTCGACCAGTTTCAGCAGAATGATGAAAAGGTTGAGATAAAATAAACTGACAGTTGCTACTCATCGCAGGCAGCAAGCTGTACCCTGGCAGATGAGACCCTGGGAGCCCTCTTTTTTAAACAAAGGCTTTCACTGCAGTGAGCAATGAACTCCACACAAAAAAGGAAAAGGAGAGAGAGATTGGCAGCTGGTGACCGACAGGAGGAGGGAAGGGAGGGAAACTGAGAAACACAGCAATTGTTGGCTAATTAGAAGCCATTCCCACCTACTTAATACCAACCCATTAAGCAGAAAACACTTTTCATCTTACTCTCGCTGCTACACATGACATTATACTCCAATCAATACCCTCCCACTGGCTGCCCCACTGCCCACAAATGAATACATTGCAGTTCAAGAATGCAGTAATTGAGTTGGGGCAGTGAAACTGCAGCTCACAGTCAAGATGTTTCTCTGAAGATACGAATGTAGTGATTGTGATGCCTAGATAAAGAAATCAAATCCCTATATTGACAGCTGTCAACAATTGGCAAATGGGTGAAGTCAGCAATGAATCCATTTTGGCTTCGTATTGAAGTGACAATAAGTGTTTATTTTCAGAGGTTTTGTGGGGGGTTTTTCCATTTGAATTAGAGATCTAGAGGGTTTGCACCCAGGTGTTTAGATTCTTCAGGCCATTTTGAACTCTGGTCTTCAGTTTTACTTAGAAAATACATATATATATATATATACACACACCATTATGAGCATGCAACAGTGCATCTCATCATATTTACAACTTCTTGATTTTATTTTTTTTAATTCTTTTAGGCTGCATTTCTTCAGGCTATTTTTTAATTTCATTTAAGTCTTTCTATGATTTTTAGGGGTCACTTTAAAATTTGGTCCACCGTAGTACATTGTGCAGTAGGATCTTACATTTCAATCACAAGAATCTTACATTTAACTTCTATGTTTAGATTCTTGCAATATTTTTTTTTCCATTTAAATCCCTTGTTCCCTGAGCCATCTGGAGTTGGTAATACTATGCACAATCTGCAGCATGAAGTAATACTGTGCAGATTGCAGTATAATTCTTCACACCAGTTTTGTCACCACAGAATCAAAACAGCAGGACACTGTTACTCTCCCTCCCTGGACAGACTGAAGAAAATATCAGTGTAAGTCTTCTGAAAGTGCTGGAAGGAAGTTCCAGTGCGAGACACGACATCTCTCCATCCCTTTCAATTCCAAAGTGAATTGAGTATCAGTTCAGGAACTAAGATTGCAAGTTCGAAGACATCTTTTGGATGCAGATAAACTGCATACTCTGACATCTGATGTTTGCAGGAAGAGGCAACCATCACGTGTGCTATTCATCGTCCTAATAATATTGTGGCATTTTCAGCACGGCATTTCTGCACAGGCCGTTTGTTCAAGTATTTCTGCATAATTGTATAATGTGCTGTTAGCTTGCCCGAGCTGAGCCTTGAATTCTTGAGTCAGGCTTTATGTCTGTGTGATAACCGAACCTGCTACTCGGATCTCTAACCATTTAGCAGCTTGTCTGTATCTGAGTAAGAATAATTAAAGCTGACTGTTGTCAATAGGGCTGACACAGTAGCAAGTGTTTTGCATCTTTTGAAATTTTAAGCTAAGTAATAACAAACTGCTACTTTGTTGCCTCTTTCCAGTTGTTTAGTAATATTTTAAGCTTATTGATTTAATGACAATTAATTTAAATTCGAGTAATTTATTCTCAATATTATAAAGCACCTTGCAGTCACCTTCTCTGAGTATATTCTCTGTGGATTTCCTTCGATACACGTTAGTGGCACTCTTAAAAAAAGATTTGTCCTCAATACAGTCTGTAAAGAGGAAAGAATTGCCTTCTGATGGAGAGATCTGGGGTCTTTACCACTTGAGAAGATGCAAGAACCCCTGACACAGGAGTTGAGTATGATAAGGCATGGAGACAGAGGTTTTATTTACTTAGAGATACCTGCATAGGACAATCAGAGCTACATTTAGTTTCCACATAGGTACAATCTGCTTTTTAAAATAATCTGGTTCTAGCATTTGTCTCTGGAAACTATGGAACCTTGGTTCATTTAAACACAGAAGTGTACAAGTTCAGTCTTAGTTTGACTGGATGCCAGTTAGAAGGATCAGAGGCAGGCTAGGGAAAATGTGGAGAGCAGTTGGCAGTCTTTCTGTTTCTCAGTGCCAAAGCCTGTGGGGTTAATTTGAAGATACCCAAATCACCTTGGCAGCATCGTCTCTAGTCTTTTCCAAAACTGTGGAATTTAATGAGCTGGGACAATAAGCGTAGGATCATAGAAAAAGAGTAATGGAAGAGATTTTAAGAAGTCACTTTCTCCAGCCCCTCTACGTAGAAGTAACTGTATTAAACTAATTTCTTAGAGAAGTTTGTCTTTTCTGTTCTTCAAATAATCTGGCATTCCACAGCATCCATGAGCAATCTGTTCTAAATGGTAAAATTAAGGAAAAAAATAGGAAGTTTTTCTATTATCTAAAGCTGTGTGTAATTCAAACTGTGTCTATTCTGTCTGGTGGAGGCTTCAAATTCATTCCTGCCATCTTTGCAGAAAACTTGGAGAAAGGAATTATCTTATGCATGCTGGTGTTTAGAAGTGAATTTTGTAGTGATTTCTGAAGGTTTAAGGCTATAAGGATTACTTCGGCTAAGTATTAATTATGTATGACAGAATGTAGCTCTTTTTTATGAGCATGACTGATGGAAGGAGGTAAAAAACGGATGCAAGGATCCAATTTCCTTTTTGTTTATTTTTCAGTTACACTGTCCACTAGGACTAGTCCATATACACTCATCTGAGCACGGTAGATTGGTATCCACTCCAGAAGGGCAGGAAGAACAAGGGCTTCACCAGCAAGAGAGAGAAGAATGCAGAGGAAGGGGTTGCTGCTTATTTTTAAATGGTCTCTGTAAGTGCTGTGAAGCTTTGTTATTCAGAGTCTCTTACATAATTCAGGATTCTTCTCCTTACATAAGTTTCTGAAGCACTAAAGCAGCTAGATCTCTGAATTCATCTGACTGAGTTAATCCACTCATACTTCAGCTCTTACTAGAGATGCAACTGAACTTAGGTGAAATGCTTTAGATCCTTATTTATGATTGAGGATGTATTTTCTAGAAACCTGGACAGGAGATCTGAACAGGCTCTTTATCCATTCTAGACTGTATGTTTTGATACTTCACAAACCTGATTTTTTCCAGGTTCAGAGCTCAGTATTTGAATCCATATTCTCAAAAATTAAAATTACAGTACTGCCATATGCCTTCGTAGCTCTGGATATTTATTTAGCTGTACTGAGTCCTGTTTGGCCAGTCTTCTGTAAAGAGAAATCAAAATATTTACAAGCAAATGGCTCGTCTTTTGAGCCCCTGTCAAATGCTTTTATTCCCTTTTCATCAATTCTTTTTTTTCCCTTCTATGGCAACTTAAATAAGGTATTTTTTTTCTCATCTTGGTGCCTCTTCTGAAACTATCTGCCATTGTTCCCTCAATGTTTCTCAACTCAAATTCTTTTCTAAATGTACTCCTGTTTCTATCCTAACTAAGATTTATCAGTAGCTGCCTCTCTTAGTAAAAGCTTTCTACAGAGAAGATTCTACCCAAGTTAGAAGCTGGCAAGAGTGTTGTTTGCCTAGGACTCATTCATGGAAAAGAAAATCTGAGGCTATATTTGTCTTCTGCTGAAGTTATAACTAAGGGAAGAGAGTACAAAAAGCATCAATCTTCAACTAGATCAAATGATCAATAAAACCCACTCAGATTGCATCCAGCAAACATTCTGCTCATGGAGACACTGCTTCAGAAAAATGGCTTCATCATAGTTGAACAGAAAGTGTCTCCTGTGGAAGCAGTTACAGCCAGGCAGCAAGCTGATCTTCCATACATTCTTTCACTCCGTGTGAAAAAGAGGTGTGTTTGATTTTTCTTCTAGCAATTTCAGCAGTCTCACTGTGCTGCAAATGCTCCAGATTGATGGAGCCTCTCTGGAGAAAAAGGGTGTTTCTTTCCCCTACCTTCGTGTACACTCCACACTGCAGAGGCACACATTAGTTTGGTTTTTATGTTGTGTTTGGGGATACGTGTTCTTAAAGGAAAGAAAGAAGAAAATTGTCAGACTTCAAATTAAATGTGTTGCCCGTTATTGATTTCCATAAGCTCGAGCTTCGTGTTCAAGTTCTTGTAGCCACTGAGTCTCCATAACCATGGAGTGCCTCTCTATCTATGAACATTTTCAAGTATTTGTCTCTAAGGATGCCTGTGTGGCACCTGCTCATGTCTCACATAAACAGTCATATTTAGTTAAGGGGAAAGCTTCTTTTTTTTCTGACCTTGTAATTTCTGTGTGCACAGAACTTTGTGGTCTAGATATTAAGGAGGCTGTTACATTTTATTTAGGCTGGACTGAGGTTTGCTGTGTGCCTGAGAGTATCAGTTTCCATGGATAAAGCAAGGGCTTAAGAGCTTCTGAAGTAATCATTACTGAGAAGACTGAAGGACTGTGCTTTTACAGCTTTCTGGAAACAGATGAAAAAAGTTTTTCTCCATTAGTGTTGTTTTAATTGTGATTCTGAAGTGTCTGCAGCTGATACATGTTTGGCTGCTGCCAGACTCGGCTGAAACTTTTTTTTTATTTAATATTTTAAATTATAGTTTTGATTTTAAAAGGGATTAAAGGGATTCATACACGCACTGTGCAATAAATTATTTTTTTTTATTAATCCTAACTCTTCATAGATCTTTCCTTATTCCAAAGGTGTCTCCATTGACTAATTTTGGTGAGGTTCTCTACACTGTACTTTGCATGAAATACATATGTAGGTGTATATTTATATATATATATATATATATATATTTATATATGTGTGTGTGTGTGTTTGACAACTGCCTGTGTAGTAATATTCCTGGCTTTCAGACCTACCTGAGACCCATGAGGTTCTTTCATGTTTGCTTTGCTCCAATTAAATTTCTCTCTTTTGAGACTTTAGCCAGCTTTTCATATGCTAAAAGAAAGATTACCTGACTGTTACCAGCAAATACAATTACCTAAAAAAACTGGCTCTTAGAACAATGTCAGATTAAGCCACAGTAGCCGGGTTTGGTGTTCCTGGCTGATGATGCTCGTCTCTGCGTGCTGTACCTCCAACGTGTTCTTCTCCGTATTGGCACAGTGTGAGACAGAAGTGAGCAACACTCCCTTGTTGCAAAGTCACTCTTTATCCTCGTTTTCCTGTCACATTAGCGGCGTTGTAAGCAGGAATACTTGAAACTACAAAGCGTGTTTCTTAAATCAGTTTTAACTGAAACTGCAGCCACTAATGGTAATTTTTTATGTATTGCATGTCACTACAAGGAAACTGAGAATGTTTCTGAACCTTCAACAGCAGTCTTTCTGTAAATATGAGATTCTTTTAAATTTAACCATAGGGTAATTCACAACTTCCTGGCTTCATTGTGCTCACTAGGGGGATAATTGCTGTTATCATTTAACTGCTTTTACACACAAGTTCCTGATACAAACTCATTCTTGTTTCTATCAAGTGCAGTTTTATACATGAATAATGGCAGACTTTGACCTGAAAATTTGGTCTATCTTAATTACCAGAGAAAACTTTGAAACGTTTTAAGACAGTACATGTATTTATGACCCATCCATGGTGTCCTTTTGAAAATCACTTTTTATTAATCATTATTAAAAGTAAGATCTTTAATAGAAAATTGCTTCTTAATGGATGGAGTCCTGTGTTGGAGAGCAAAGAGTAAGAGATTTAACGTGTGACAGTATTGTTCTGAGGGGAATTTTGGTACTTTCAGGTCAACTCTTGAAGTAATTTATATAGAAAAAATAGTTTAATACTGTTCTTGCCCCTAATTAAATGAAATGTGTGTTCTTTCACACTGATGCTATATTTAGCAGAATACGAAATATAAGAAAAGAAGTAATAACTGTAAGCTGAGGAACAAGGTCCATGAGTATGAGCCTTTACAAATAGCTTTGTCTTATCTAAATGAGGCTTCAAGCACAGGTAATTTCCATTAAGCAGCAGCTCTCCATCATTTAGTTGGAAATATTCTATACTAAGAAATTGCCTTACAGTAAAACCCACAGATTACTGCATTCAGCTCTGGGATGCTCAGCACAGGGAAGGTATGGACCTGTTGGAAGAAGTCCAGAGGAGGGTCACAAACATGATCAGTGGGCTGGTACACTTTTCATGAGGAAGGGCCAAGAGAATTGGAGCTATTCAGCCTGAAAAAGAGAAGGCCCTGGGGAGCCCTCATTACACTCTTTCAGCACTTAAAGGGAACCTTTAAGAAGGATGGGGACACACAGTTTAGTGGGGCCTGCTGTGATAGGACAGGTGGCAATGGTTTTAAATGGAAACAGAGCAGAATAAATAAGAAATTGTTCGCTGTGAAAGTGGTGAAACTCCAGAACAGGTTGTCTAGAGAGGTGGTGGATGCCACATCCCTGGAAATAGCCAAGATTATGTTGGATGGGTCTCTGAGCAACCTGATATAGTTGAAGATGCCTCTGCTCATTGCAGGGGGTTGGACTAGATGATCTTTAAAGGTCCCTTCCAACCCAAACCACTGTGTGATTCTATGATTATTGAATGTAGCATGTTCACCTCTTTTCCTTGAAACTGGGGGATCATGCCTTTTTTCTGTGCTTTGCTTCCTCTGTGTTTCTTTGAAGTTATGATGGAGTCCAGTGCAAGCAAGGTGCAACCCTATACTGCAGGCAGGGGAAAAAAAATATTATTCTTCATTTTGTTTCCACACCCATACCATCCTGGATAGCAATTCCATGCAGGATGCACTTGCAAAAGAGCACTCCTTCCTTTCTAGCATATTACATCAAGGCACCAGTGCAAAGTTGATATTTTTAATACCCCTCTCATGACTGTCTATGGTCGTTTTGTTTGCCAGAGGTGATGTAGGGTCAGAGAGAGCCCCGGGGTGCGTGGGTGCCGTGCGTGGAGCCGGGGGTTGTGTTTAGCCTCTAGAGGGTGCGCTTTGATCCCTCTTGATCACACAACAACTTGCTGTGACAAAAGCGACGAGCGGGTGAATGCAGCCACTTATGCATGAGCAGCAACATCGCACACCGGCACACACTGCTGAGGCAAGGCTCTCAGCTTATGTAATAAACCATTTCAGCTTATGTGTGCTCTGCAGAGATGGAACCTGCCTCTCTTTTTTTCCACTGAATTGGGTGTTAGGTATTCAATCAGCATTCAGATTTATGCTTTAGATGCTCATGAAAGGGGATGCTTTCCTTCGCGTGCCTGTCAGCGGTGATGCTTGCATGCAGGTTTTTGTATTTTTGGACTTATTTTCTGAAAATACTCACACAAACATCCTGCCACATAAACAAATCTGTGGAGATCTGAAGAGTTAAGAGATTTGCAATATAAGGTTTCATTTTACCCTTTGACTTCCTCATAAATCCTTTTTTTTTTTTTTTTTGCTTCTTCTTTAATGTGAAAGGTGTCTTCAGGAGCATAGCTTATCATTTTCCTGTGATGTATGTGTGCTTTGAAATGTAGTCTAAATTTGCTTGGTGAAAATTGTATTCAGGATCTAGTAATACAGTTGCATTCAAGACAGAATAAAAGGCTTATATTGCTACATCTGATTCAAAACATTGGCTTAATTGGCCAGGAAAATGTAGTTATCAGATGATAAAGATATGAAGTCAAAGGCAAGATATGCCTGAAAACAAGGTTTTTCCTGCCTAAAATTAGGCAAAGTTAATAGGTTAAATTTTGTTTATTGAATAAGAGAACCCAAAGTTGATTGATATAGTAATTTCAGTGTTTGCTATGGCAAATATTTAGCTCATTATCAGTTTTAATAGCATTTTGCAGAACAAGCCTTTTCTTGACATGCAGAAAATACTATTAAATTTCCCTGCATAGATACATTGTTATGACATGCAATAACTACTTGAATATAAAGGGGATTAATAATTTAAAAGGTGTTAACAAATTAGGGCCATCATTAAAAATAGACTTTGAACCATTTTGTAGAAAAATCAGATTGAGGTAATGCTCCGCTCTTATGATAAAGAATTACAGCATTAATTCTGCAAAGTGAACTTATTGCTCCTATTCGTCTCCAAAACCCTGGAGCATTAAAAGACAGGAAGAATGAAATGATCACTGCGTTTTTTCAGGCACAACAGCTCTAATATTTCCATCACAGTTTCACAGCTCAGCTTGCATGGTTGTGCTAGAGGAAAAACCCATAAACGTCACGCTTCCCTTTGTTTTGTTTTTGCTGGTCTTATGAAATCGGGTCGAATTTTTTTCAGACAGTTTATATTAATATACTGAGAATTTTGCTTGTACAGCATCTGTGCAGAGTATAAAGCAAACATTTCTTCTGTGTAGAAGCTGTTCTTTTCTTAGCTTTTAAATGTAATCCCCAGGTTTCTTTTGCATTTTGTTTTTCCTTTCTTGCAACAATTGATGACCAGAGGCATTTCAAGGTTGAATTCTTGTTGCTTTGCAAATTATTAATTTGTTTTCTTTCCAACTTGAGATAAACAGAAATAAGAATGCTTTTGAAGCCTTTTCTTCATTGTTTCATATTGCATCCATGAAATATGCAAAAAAATTAATCCAATTTTTTTTGTGTAAGTGCATTAGGAAATATCCTGCCCATATGAGTAGTCAGTTAGGGACAGATGTGGGCCCTTGTTCTAGAAATAGCTCCGTTGAAAGATTTAAACAAGCTTTAAAAAGCTAACCTTTAATTATTGCTCATTTGCTCGTTGTTTTCTTTCAGATGCAAATTGGAAAAGAAAAAAAAAATAATTTATGGGATTTAAGTAATAAATTTCACATTTCAAGGACAGAGATACTGAGAGTTCTTAGGCTCCAAAGGCAGCAAAATATTTGTTCTCCCCTTCTCTCTTAATTTCACTTGCCATGATAGTCATGTCTCTTCATAATATTTCCCTCTCATCCCCCTTCCTGAGTTTTCCCTCCCCATCTTCTTGCACTTCCTGAGACCACAGAACCCAGATGGTGCCCTCACTGTTGCCAGGCCCTGGGGGAACTGTTTCTGTTATACCCACCTCTCAATATCTGTACTGAGAAACATGCCAAAAGTCCAGTGCTGAGATATGTTTTATTTTGATATTATTTTCTTTCCAATAAATTTGTCAGCATGAATTTTTATCTGTAAACTCAGGTCTCCAATATTGCCAGTGGTACAACATCAAGTTTAAATAAAACAATGAGTTTCCAGTCATCTGTTTGTGATTTTAGCAGAACCCAATGTTGTTAAAGCACCAATCAATAAATGGTTAAAGCATTGTTTATATAGCACCTCTATTCCTGCTAATACTGAAAAATTCATAACACCATGACATTTTTCAGGCAGAAGTGCATATCTTGGTGCAGACAAAAAGTACAGCTCCTTTTATATACCAGTATACCAGTGTTTGATTTTTTTTTTAATTACACAGAAGCAAGTATGATGGCAAAAACAGAACATGTAGCAGAAGAGAAAAGATTCATGTTCTGGTAAAGTGTAAAGTAAGAGTAGAGATACAGTTAACAAAGGACATCAAGGATAACAAACTATTAGTACATTATTAGCCAGAGGATGATCTAGGAGAGTATTAATCTGCTCTATGAGAGAGAGGAGAAACTCTTAATAGATGACCTAGGGGAGGCCAGTGTGCTTTAATGCATTTTTTGCTTTAATCTTCCCTGAAAAGGTCAGTTGGGATCATGTGGCAAACAGAGTTTATATCTGCCACAAAAAAAAAAAAAAAAGGAAGCAAGATCCAAAGCTAGAACGGGAGAAAGTAGGATAGAAAGTACTTAGATGAGTTAGATCTTCAAATCAGATGGGCCTCAGAAACTCGATCATATAACCCTTAAAAAACTGGCTGGAACAATCTTGAGGTCATTAGCTGTTTTTGAAAACTTATGGAGGTCAAGTCAGGTTCCAGAGTAGTGGAAAAAGACAAACCTGGCCTGTTTTCAGAAAGGGAAAAAGGAGGAGCCACCAAGGAATTTCAGACAGATCAACGAAGATCCTGTCTTGGAAAAATACCAGAACATAGAATCAGGTGTTTAATAGATACCTAGGCAAAAAACAAGGAAATGTGCAACAGCCAAAATGGACTTGTTAAAACTAATTGTGTCAACAGTTAACAAGCACTAGGACTTCTAGGTAAAGAAGTTAAAATAAGGAGAATATATATGATATAGTCTGTCTGAAGCTTCTGATACAGTGTTATATGCAACATTTATAAGCAAGTAAGGAAGCCCGAACTACATGAATCTACTATCAAGTGGGTGAATAATGATCATTAAAAGAACTCCTGACTATTAAAAGCTATCAGTGGCTGTTGTTAGAAATGGAAAGCTGTTTAGCATGCTATTCTACAGGGATATGAGTCTGTACTATCTTGTATTTTCATTCCTTGTCTGGAGACTGGAGTAGTGAGTATGCTTATTACATTTGAAGGGAACACAAACCAGGGAAGGGACATGAGCGTTCTGTTCATGGTGTTGCAGTTCTAAAGGATCTTGACAAATTGAGAAACACAAGTCATGTTCTCAGCATTAGTGTGTGTGTGTACATGTGAGTATATAATGAGGAATAATCAAGTGCATTCTTGCAAAAAGGGAGCAAGTACCAGTTTTCTGCACATGGCGGGGGGCGGTAATCAAGACTTGCAGCAAATCACAAGCTGAACCTGAATCAAGTGTTAAGCTGTTGTGGAATCTGCAAATATCTTACTAGGGTATAAAAAAATGATGAGTCATGAAGTAATCCTTCTGCTCTACTCAACACCAATAAGGTCTCAACTTGGTCTCAACAGCAGTGCTGGGTATCGTGATATATGAAGTTTGCAGACAAGTTGGAGACGGTGCAGAAAGGATGAAAAAGAGCTGAAAATCGTGACCAAAAGAAAAGGTTAATTTAATGGTAGATTTTGATCTCCTATATCTCCAGAAGAGACCCAGGGAAGACAGAATAGCAGATTTGAGATATTTAGAATTTGAGGAGAGGAAGAAAACAATTAATGATCTTTTCTCTTTGCCCATGATAGGTTGTCCAGTCCATGCCCATGATATTCAGTCCAAGTAGTGGACTGAATAATTGCAATTAATGTTAGGATGCTTCTGATTAGCCACTGGGAAAGACTTTACAACTCTTGAGAATTGGACTGCATGATGTCAACTGAAGACACGTTTTTCAGTGGTTTATGAGTTACTGTTATGATGAGGCTTTTATATATATATATATTTATTCATATCAGAATACAGGCAGCATTCTCAACATACTGTAGTTCTGGAAATAAGCCTGTGAAATGCCAGTGACAGGATCTCATGGCCTAGGAGAGAGAAAAAAAAATTATTTTCTGTGAATAAAGAAATTTAATTTTTTGGGGGGAATAAACCTTGCTAAGAAAGGTTGGGTAAATAACTTCATTCCTCTACACTTCATTTTCCTGTCTGTGAAATCAGCTTTAAGATGTTGATATTTTTTGTAAAACAGCTGTCCAAAATACTTCCTGGCTTAAGAAGATTGAAAGATATTCCTTGCCTACCCCAGATCATCTACTCATCCCTTCCTTCCTGGAAGCTTTCCAATTCTTTCTTCTCATTTGTGCCCTTTTCCACAGAAACCATTTAAAGGCTACCAAAATACTGAATCTCGTCATCCCATCGATTCTGGTGGCAACAATATTCATTTTTGCTGATTGTTGAAAAGCCTGGCATCAGCTTCCTATTCAGTTTTAATGTGAGGGAGGGATATGAAGACTAAGATCAAGCCCTAGCTGCAGTTTGTACTCTTCCCTCCTTCCACTACCCGTTTCTCTTCTCTGTGTGTAGAATAACAAACCAGCCTTTTCATCCTGCTTGAACAGCCATTACCATATGTCCTTATCCACTTTCCAGCCCAGAACCATTTCATCTCTTCCCATTATCAGGCTCTGCGCTGCCAGAACTACAAGTAGGAAATGCAATCTTTTGCATTTTCAGCTTTTGTCTCAGTGTTTCATTCCAGCAAATCATCTCTTGGGGCTTAAGCATGACCTCATATTGAGTTGCTATTAAGGTACTTTCCTGAACATGCTGACTAAATAGTGCAAGTTTTTTGTTCGTTTTTTTTTTTTGAGGGGGACATTTTCAAATGCAAATGTTCAAAAGAAGATGCATATTTTAAATTTGCAGCCTACCCTTTTGCTGTTCCTTGGGCTGCATACCCAAAATCTGACAGGCCTATCTTCAGTGCCTTCAATGTCCTTTCTGCATTGAACCTGGGTGCTGATGTTAGCAGCTTGGGCTAGAAAGGGTGAGAGAATAAAGTGTCTAGCAGCAATTTGGTATATTCCTCAATTTTTTTTTCACACAAATGGTTTGATTGTAATCAAAATGGGAGCTATAGGCATGTGTGCATACATTGGTGACCATGAATTTTTCTGCCAAGGCTAAAAGTCTTCCACCATATGAGAGAGAGGTACAGTTACTTTGCACACTTAGAAGGCTTTCTAAGACATCTTTGTGCTCAGTCCTAGTACTGTGAGGAATACTGAAGTTCCTGACCCTTGGGTAGGAGTGAGGAAAACCTGAATATGATGCCTCTGGGTAGGTGGGACATATGTCAGGGAGGGGCTCCAGTGCAAATCATTCTGGAGAGCAGAGCACAGAACCTGTTTAGAAAGCATTGAGAACAACTTTCAAGTAGTAGTGTTAGAATCAAGAGTAGCTGGCAAGTAACAATTTGGGGTGGGTGTTATCTCCTGCTTTCTGGTTCTTACTTCATTTTATGAAACTTCCCTGCTTCTCCACAAGCAAGTCAGTCTTGCCTTGATATGTTTTCCAAATAATGCTCTGTATAATGACTTTTTTTAAAGCTACTTCAAGGTAAAATATTCTGGTATATCCATTTTGGAGTCCTAGAACCTCTGGTAATTAGCATGCTGTAATGGAAATGTCTGTTTCCACCACCTGGTGGATACCAAGAGATACATACTGTCACTGAACATTTTATATGCACTCACAAGATTGTTTGTCTTGATGCCAAGTCTTCTGATATAGTATGATTTTCATTAAAATTTATTTTTCAATTTTAAAATGTTTCCATGTTAATTCAACTTTAGGCACAGGTAACTAACAAGTAAGATGACTTTGACAGAAATCCTGTTGGGTCTGTAGTGTTTTCTCCCTCCACTCAATATTAAGGGATCAATAACCCAAGAAATTAGGGCTTTGAAGGTAAGGTAAGCGAATAGAAAATTGGGGCATGGGGATGCAAATTGTAAAATCTTAAATCTTTAAGCATTTTTTCGTGTCTTTTGGCCTCTAGAAATTACATGTATTTACAGATTTGAAATTCAGGCGGCTATTTGAGAAATGAAGGTTATACTATATCTGTAATTTCAACAGTTTCCTGCAAGCTATTAAACTATTTGCTTACATTTTGGAGGAAGAAGAGAAAGAGAAAAGGGCTACAGAATGATGGAAGTTTTTTCAGAGTCTGACTTAATAAATGTGACGATCAAATATGAGGATTTTTGGAAACAGAGATAAGCGACGCTAGCCTGAAGGCTGAACTTAATGTCAAAGAGGGTGTTCATGCAAAGCAAAACAGTGTATCTAGTAAACTAGAGAAATATCATCTTTGGAGGAAAAAATCTCTAAAGATTTTATGCCACTTTTAACAGACAACAACAAAAAAAAAGCCCTAGCTGTACCTCAGGATATGATCAGTCTTTTTGAACTGAATTTGTTCAGTGCTTTTTTTGTTCTTCAGTGCTGTCTGCAAGCATTCTCTGTCTCAGTCATAAGGCTCAGAGTTTGGCAGTTTTATTTCTTTGTTATATTTTCATCATGTGAGATAAAAAGTCATGGATGAGTGATATAATGGAAACAAATGTTACCTGTGTCTGAGCAGGAGAAGAAAGCCCTCAGTTACACTGAATCCGTGCTCTTATTCTTTCATAAAATTGTTTGAAATTTTTTGAAAACGATAGGTGATTTTTTTTTTTTTCCTTCTCTGCTCAGCCAAACTGCCTCTCTACAAGAAGTGGAGTTCGTAGCCACCTTAGGAAAAGCATTTCTTAGGATTGCAAAGGTTTAGACTATTGTAGGTATGATCCATTCAGACTGTAGGAGGGGATAAAGGCTGCATTGCTCTCGAGTAGCCCCTGGAGGTTAGCTTAGAGCAGCAGTACAGCTTTGGAGGGAGCTGTCAGCCCTCTGGGCTACAGGGATGTGCTGTTTTTAATAAGTACATTGCACAAGACAGCACCTATGAGCTAAAGTGTATTTTCTCACAAGGAAGTATTTTTAAAAATAATGATTAATAAGTCCAAAGCTGCGCTGTTAATTTCTGAGAAATGCAGTGTGCTCAAAATACCAAGCAGTCCTAGATGTTTTAAATGTGGACAGAGCCTAAATAAAATACATTCTACAGATGGGCAATTTGGTTCATCCATTGCCCAAAGATTGGAATTCAAGCTCTATGTGTTTTTACCAGTTGTGAAGGAGGTGGTTAGAGATATGAAGATCACTCCTTTTCATTCAATAGTGGCTTTTCAGCTAAATAATACTTAATTTGATTAGTCATTTGTTTTTGTGAGGGAGGAATTGAGAGAACTCCCTGTTTAAAAAATAGGGACTATCAATAAGTATGCATTTTCTAGATATCAAAATGCCATATATGTTCCAATAAATTGCTTCTCAGAATGTGCAATGCAGCAGATTTTGAGTATGTATGTAATTTGGACTCTCATTTCTTTCCTTAGCATGTGGTTCTGGCAAATGCTTCATAATATATAATTTTTTTGTTTATAAGTTTAGCTACTTATGCTCTTAAATTAGTTACTGAAAAATTAGTCTTTTTTATTGGACATATATTAAGTTAATGTATCAGAAAGTTGCTCAAAAATTAAAATTGAGCATTATCAATTATTATCAACATATTAAACAAAACTCACATGTTCACTAACAGCAATGGAGGGAGCTAAATCAGACAGTACTTTAAATATGAAATTATGTGGCAGAGTCCTTTGTATTTTTTATTTTACATGTTTTTCATTATTTTAACATCTTGTAAGTCTGATGTTCATAGACATGATTTACCCACTGACTTGCTTATTGAATCTGGGCAGTCATAATCAAAACATCCCACAGACCATCACTGATGAACTAGTCTAAAATGAAACCGCAAGATTGCCTGTTTTTTTATTTCCAAAGAAATGCATGTCTGCCAGAAATGAAGGATGAGGTTCTGGTCGTCCTAAAGTTATTACGAGTGGGAGATTATACGGACATATATGGTAGTGATGAACAGAGATCAGAGAGACCAGAACATCAAGGGGAAGGAGAAATGGGAATTAAGAGATCAAAGATTGTAGAGAAACTGGAGGGAGAGTTGGCTTTGTCTTCGCTGCCAAAAAAGGTGTGTTTTTTGTAGTGAAAATACTAGCAGTAGGGTTACTTATTTTGCTGTAGAAGACAACAAAAGCCCTGTAGCTTTTACTGTGATGTGGCTGAACAAGTTTAACTGAAGAAGTGAACTGTAACATGTCTGTCCTTTGTCTCACTTTTTACATGAGAGTAAGATAATTTTTAATGAATGAACGGTTAAAGAATTACTCTGAATGTCTCTGCTTTATTTCACTGAACACTATTAAGAGAGGAAAAGCAAAATAATAAAGAGTAGCCTAAACTGGACAAAAATTGATGGAGTCTGATTTTCATACTAAGCAACATTTGACACCACAGGAAGGACTCAAACTACCAGGAGACCACACAGAGAGTAATATTTGGAGAGGACAAGGCACTGAGGGTTGTGCACTGTGAGATAGCAATTTATTTCCCTCTTTGCCACCAATTTGATCTGTAAATGTTGAAAACCCACCTTTTCTCTCTAATGAATCTTTTTTTTCTTAAATAATCATAGAAAAGCACAGCTATTCATTAATTCTTCTCTAATCTTTCATTATCCAAGAATAGCACCAAAACCTAAGGTCATATCTCTTTAATACTGGCTATTTATAATTAGGCAGTGAAAGCCATACCTAAATATTTAAAGCAGTTTGAGATGTTGATTATCCAGAACTCCCAATAGAAATATAAGCTTTATTTTTAAGAAGCCTGGGGAGAGAAGGAAATTTGTGTGATTTTGGAAGTTTTGAAAGAGTATGGTAGAAAATTGTCTATCCAAAATGATTCAGGTACAGTTGATTCTGATTCTGAACAAAAGTATTATTCCAAGACCTCTTTTTTAATTATTTTGCACTTCTTGGATTTCAGTCAAAGTTGTGGAATTAAATGCCTAAATGTAGCACTCCAGTTTTAAAGATACATTCTGCAAATTATAGCTTTTACATACTTTCTCATATAAAACTGGATGGAAATTTTAGGAAGCTTGTCTACCATTTCCCCATCTTACCAGTAGCAGACAAGACTTTGACAGAAAGCTTGGTATAAAAAGGAACCTGTGAGAGCACAATTATGCTGGGTCATATTCTAAGTTTCTTTCATTACAGACATTTCTGTGGAAGGAATTTGTACAGTCCAAGTATTTGTATGATAGCAAATCCAGCAAAAGTAATATTTCTCATGCTTGAGTTACATTGGAAGCAGTTGCTTCAGTTTGGGGAATTATTTTAGTTCTGTTAAATTTTTGTCTATAAATGTGTACTGGAATACAACATATCTACCACCAGGTTCTCATTACTCTCTGGAGAATGTAGTATATAATTCTCATTTTTAGTATCTGAAAATGATTAAGAGAAAGGTTTCCTTATCCCTAAGTTTAAAAAGCAACAGTAATACAGCCAAACCATAATAACTTTATTTTCTGGTCTTCAGGACAGACCTCATGATAGTATCCTCTTAAATTCACAGCAAAAGAATAAGTTTTTTAGTAGAGTAAATTTTCCTCTAGGATTATGTGCTTATGTCTACTGCCTACCTTATCGAGGGACTTGATTCTTTGTTTAGGATAAGTAGCATTGGGATCACAATAAAAGAGAAGGCTGGCCCCCTTTGCTGTCTGCAGACTAGATTGCCTTAAGAGACATTGAGACCAGTAGAGAAAAAAGAAATTACACTGATCCAATAGATATACTGCTGAGAGGTTTCTATTATATTCTTACCTCAGACGTTGCACCACCATTAAATTCACACTTTCAGGCCCTGGGAATCAGGTCAGCATGACAGAGAAGTTTGGCTAAAATGAATCTGCTATATTAGTTTTTGTGAAAATGATTAAGCTCCGCAGGTTCAAGATCAGTCCTATTTTTCAAGCAGTCATTGTTTCAAAGCTAGGCAAATAAACGCTGATATAAAAGAGAAAATGATAGGGAGCCAGACAGAGATGAAGTTGAGCATCAGAGTAAACAAACTACCTGAATACATGATCCTGAGTAGGAAAGTCATTCATTTGGCACAGTTAAAAATCAGCTGGCAGGCAAATTTTTTTTTAAGTATTTTAAGTAGACTGCCCGTCAAATAAGCAAAGCATAATTATAATCAGAATTCGTACAACGTTCTCAAAATTCCTAAAGGCAATCAGCTCCACTCAAATTAGTAACTTGGATAAATCACCATTAATTAGCTAATATAAGCCAGCAGGTGGTTTTGAGCCCAGAGAGATTCCCTGGTTATTTAAATTATGTATACTGTACTACACCAAAGATAGAATTAGTGAAAGGGGAACAACAGGCACAAGTCTACTAAAAAATAACAAACAAAAGCAAACAAACAAAAAAAAACCTGTTTAGGGATGATACTTAGCTAAGGTCTTCTCCAACTCCTGCATCCTACTCAAAGGAATACAAGACGTCTTTGACCCTCAGCTTACATAATATAATCCAGGAATGTTCTGTATAGTTCCTATTTCAACACTGAAGTATATGCAGGAAACAAAATATGCATTGGAAGCTTGCTTGGAAAGGTTAGTTCTAAAGATGTTGTGATTACTAGAAGAATGGAGAGAGCAGTGACTGTTTTATAGAAATGCATCATTGAAGCCACAGGGATGGCCTTGTCAACGCACACATTCATCCCAAAAACGGTGGGTGGTTCTTTTTTGTGAGCTTGTGGTAGGCATTTCCTATGAATAAATAAAATTAAGATTACAGAATTTTAAAAGATTAATGTCCAAGTCTTCTGTAGCCAATGCTGCCATGCTAAGCTGTGGACAATAACTGTTAGGAATCAAACTGAACACTTTTATATTAGTACAGCAGAAGACAATAAGAGGGTTTTTTAAATACTGGTACTAGTAACCTCATGAGATTCAGAGATTCTTTGAGAAATCAGACCCAAATCTGCCTGCAAAACTATTGCTTTTCAACAATTCCTACTTGTATGGTATGTTACCCTAAAAATCAAAAAAATTGCCTTAAAATTTTGTCATAAATTACTGCCACCCATAAAGTTACAAAATTGAGGCTCAACTGTATTTTACAACTTTTGATTGAAGCAAATGACATTGTGTATGAGTAAACAGCAAGATCAGTACTGATACTTGTATTTGTCCCAGTGACAACATCTCTGAAAATCTGAACAGTGATGTGATAACAATACTTTAAAGGATTAAAAATCCTGCCAGGTTTTACTGCAGGATGTGCAGGTCTGGTAGTAACATTTAATCCCAAAGTATGTCCTTGGATCATCTGTGCTTTTTACATTAATCAACTCAGTGTAAAAAAAGAACTAAGGCTGCGTATCATGTTGTATCAGTGCCTCTGTGTCTGGCAGACTCAATGCTGACATATGCTTAGGGCTGGTTGATGTATTGTGATGAACTTGTTTTCATACATTCATGCAGGTTTCTGGTCTATCCCATTGTGTTAAATGTATTATAAACATATTATACAATAGTTACTTGGCATTTTCACTCGAACACAGGTCTCTATAAATTGAATCTGTTCAATACTAGGAAGAATAGCATAGGAAGAAGGTATTTTCAGTACAATCCAAATCCTGAAGTCATTAGAATTTTTCTTGACAGAGAAAATGTGAAGCCTGTACCTACCTAAGTCCGCTCCACTTAGGCAATAAACACACAGGAATTGGGATTATCCCACACCAATGAGGAGTTAAGGCAGTTCCCAAGTTATTTGAAAAAGCCTCAAGATGTGTTGCAAACTACTGTGCAGCCTTTACAACAACATTTCAATTAAAACCACTATTCTGTGGACTGTTTCTTATGGCCTTAGAGCCCAGTGCTGGATCCTCAGAGAAGAGGACAGTAGCCAAACAATGCTTGGAAGAACAAAGATAGGTTCATTTTGTCGACTTTGAAGCTGTTGGCAGAGATTCAGTTACAAGATGATGTGGACTAGAGGTGTGTTCATCTTCCTGCGGACCACTTAACCCATCACCAGTCTCCATGGTCCTTCCACAGTTGCTTTAGGTTACTCTGCCAGAAATGAGGGAGCCTGAGCAAAGGCCAGAGCACAAATGCCTGGTCGGCACAGGAATCCATCAAATTTGAAGGTGATTTTGCCTCATTTTTAAGAGGTTTTCTCAACCTGCCCTGGCCTTTCACACTTCCACTGGGAAAGAGAGTCAGGGAGAAAAGAGTGATTTCAGACTGTCAAATGCAAAATATGTAGAAGTGGTAACAATTTTGTTAGTAAAATGAATTCCATGTACACACACAAGTAATAGCACCAGTTTTTAAAAAATGTGTCCTGCATTGTGTTTTAAACTACCTTAAAAAATTCTGTTTTTCTGGGCATGGTATGGAAGTGTACAGCTGTTCAGGGAAAAAAAGATGCAGACTTGTTGTTCAACACATGCAACACTGCCCTTTGATATCTTTTTTTGGACTTTGTAATAATGCTGTAACTACCGCTGTTCACAAATATTTTATTTATAAAAACTGTCCTCCCACAGGGCAGCTGCAGACGATCTGCAAGCTGAAGACTAGCCTGCAAACTCCACTCGCTCTAGGAAATGGTGCTGCTGTTTGTAAATATCAGTGCTTGAGCTGGGTTTTTTAATAACTAGAAGTGTGCTCCCAATTTCAGTATATGGAGCAAGAGATCTAGCTCTTGGGTAGAGTCTCGAGGTAACAGTTTAGCATCCACTCTTTCCATGACGATGCTGTTGTGTTCTGTTGTTGATAAAAACTGTAGAAAAACAATCTGAATGCTTTTACATTAGCACAACAGGCAGAATTACTCTTATTTTTGCAAGAAAAAGACATCATTTGATATCTTGGAGAGATCAGTGCTCACAAACCATCATTTGTTAGTAGCTTTTCAATGAAAGCCAAATAGGTGTTAATGTTCAGAAAATGTCAAGTTTAATAGCATGAGTTTTAGTCACCAAAAAGATGAAATTGAGAGAGTGATGAAAATCCCCAGAGTTTAGCAGAAAGTCTTCTTTCCTCCATGGAACAATTGGAAGACTTTCTATGTAGGTTTTTTATGTAAACCCTTCTCTAATCTCCATGATTAAAGATTGTGCTTTTCTAATAGTAACATGATATACTGAAAAAAATTACTGTAGTGAGCCAGATCACCAGTCTAATCTGGTGTCTGTCCAGCAGTGCTAAAAGATTAGGAAAAAAGGACAGGAAATCTGGAAGCAATACTTCTACCTGATCTTCTCTCCACATCTTAAGCAGCCTGCAAGTTAGGGACTTTCTGAAGAAGAATGTGAATCTGGATCCCACTATACTTAGTAGGCTTTTCTGTATTTGTCCATTCATTTCTCCAATGCATTTCTAACTGTTCCATAACTTTGGCAGCCAAGACACCTCACTGAATTTCACAACTGAAATACAACGTTCTTGAATCTGCCCTTAGCCCGTTGTTTTGCAGCTTCAGTTGTTGCCCCTCAACTTTTGCTCCATAGGAAAGAGTGAGTTATCATTTCTCACTCTTTTTCTTCATGGCACTCATGAAAATAGATACATCTCTTTATATCCCACCATCAGTCATCTTTCTATCAAGCTGAAGCTTGCAATCTTCAGGTGCATAAAAGACATTTTCCGTATATGCATTAATTTGCATTTATCAAAACTGAATTTTATCTGATGCTTTATTGCCCAGTCACAAAATCTCTTTGAAGTTCTTTAAAGTTTTCATTTTTATTACACTGTGTAATTTTGTATCAGCAGTAGTTCCTGTCAGTTTGCTGTTCACTAACATTTTGTAGTGCTGTTTGGGGGTTTTGAAAACATTTATTGTACAAATTCAGCCTTAGTTCCCTGTTGAATTCACTACTGATGTGTCTTCATAATGGGAATCAATCCATCTATTCTTACTTTTAATTTCTATCTTTAACTAATTTTTAATCCAGAGGAGATATCAGAAGCATTCTGGAAATCTAATCTACTAGGTAATATTCATCCAGATCCCATGTATTTCTCAAAGGAAAATAACCTCATGAGATCTCTACAAAAACTATCTTGATTTCTTTTCTTCATTATAGCATTTTAATTTACTTATCTATCATTATGTCCTTTATTAGAGTTGTGGCTAATTTGCCTGGTATGAAAGTTAGATTTTTACTGGACTCTCCTCCCATGGCACAGTCTTGGTTTTAATTAATGTCTTGTTTGGAACGTCATATTATTCTTGTATTGAGACTGATTTAAGTAATACATGTGTATGTGTCCTTTAAACCCCTTTCTTGCCTGATTTATTTCTCAGTTTGTTCTAATCCTCTAAGGATATTTCAGTTTGGGACTTTTCCTCTCTTATCTAGAAAATAAAAACACTGATGTGGATCTCTGCTGGAGGTCTTTCTTAGTGACCACCATGCCAAGAATACATTTCACCTTTCTGCTGTTATCTTTTATTCCTTGAGTTCTCTTTCAGCTCTTTTCTTTTGTTTTTTTTTTGGGGGGGGGGTTTGGGGTTTTTTTGTTTTGTTTTGTTTTTGGTGGGTTTTTTTTGTCTGTGTGTTTGTTTTACTGGGAAAAAAATAAATTATGAAGAAACATGTAATGATGCTATTTCCAACTATTTTATTGTAAGGACACCAAGAGAAAGAGGAAAACAATACAATTTGCAGAGATGTGGTACCTGACATAGGTGCTCTGTTGTATTTGTGTGGTCGTCATAAAATAAAGAAGTGGACTAAAAGTTGTATTTTTCTGCCTATAAAAAAAACCTGAAAACTTTCCGCTTTCATATTTCACAAAATTCTCTCCGGTGTCTTGTCACCATGAAAATCAGCATTAGAGTTCAGTTTAAAACCAGGTAGTCATCAGCTATTCAGAGGTGCAGTGAGGGTGTCAAGTTGATGTTCCTGGGTTGTAGCAGAGAGCAGGTTTCTGTCTCAGTGGCGAACGAGCAGGATACAGAGTGATTGCAAAGCAGCTACGTTCTGCTGGGCTATCCAAGGGAATTTCTGACAGGCCTGTCAAACTACAGAGGCCCTGATTCTACTTTTAATTAAGAGCAATATATTAGAGGCATCTGTACCTTCTTTCTTGCATGTTGAAACGTTCATGGGAAGCTTCCACAGTAATCAGTGTCAGAATACAACCTTATGTGGTAACTAAACTTTTAGTGACTTACTGTTTTCCCCTGTATTGTCTTATTCAATTAATTGTTTGGGAAAAAAAAAAAAATTACTGTATTGTTCATGACAATTTCCACTCTTTTTTCCTTCATCCTTTTTTTCATATTTTTGCTGTCTTCAGGGACTTCTTCCATCATCTTCTTGCAATTCTATCCTGATAGGGACTCCTTGTTCTCTCCTCACGGTGTTGGCTAAATAATCAGAGATGAAATTTGGTTTGATAGCAAAGTGCCGTTGTTTGAATTTAGAGATAACAACCTAATTGAATTAAGAGTGGAAAAAGAGGCTTACTCGAGGGATATTGCTTTAAGTTGTCTGAAAAATCAGGCAAATACCACTGCATTAGATATTTGAAGAAAACTTTTAACCTCTTTGGGGAAAAAAAATGAAAGGAAGAATTTGGTGAAGCTGTCCTAAAAGGCTTTGGGTACTTGTTGTAAAGGGAGAGAGAGAGAAAGGATTTGTAATGCAGAAGTGTAGTGAAACAGTAGAAAGCATCAGCACTCGAAGAAGGAAAGATTTGTATCTTCTAAAAGTTTTACCTGGTCACCCAAGAAGTGGGAGCAGGGATTTGAAAGAAACAAAAAAATGCTATTTGTGGTCCTTTGTGGCTAATTTTTGCCTGATCTTGTGTTTGTAAAGGAGTACTAAAAGGTTCTAAGCTTGCTAAGTTGTTTTGGAAATTTCAGAAGATGCAGTGTGTGCTCTGTGGTATGCTGTGTGAGCTTTTCAAAGTTATCTTTAAGAGCTGGCATGTTACATTTTTGCCAAATCACATTTTCTCACCAGTGTATGATGTATTCTTGAATTACGAATCATGATTTGTTTAAATGTCCGAAAAAAGAATGAAAAATTACAAAAAAATCACATTCTTTTTTCAACAGCTTAACTTTTAATCCTTTACTTTACAGTGTCCTAACACTGCTGTTTTTTCTATTTACTTTCTTTATATAGTCAAGACCTACATTTAAAAGAACTACATAGAAGCATGTAGGTAAAAATGTCACCTTTGATTGATATTATATAACCTTTTTGTGTTAAAGCCTTGTCTACAGATGTAAGGCCTCTTTGCTTTCAAGTTAGTTAAATAGAATCATTAAGCAATATAAAATTAAAAAATGCAGACAAGTAGCCTTTTAAGCTTTAAGTGAAATCCTTAATGCACACTCCAAATCCCACCATAGTTATTAGGGTGCACAAATATACAGAGGTGAGTAAATAGCAAGTTAGAAGACCTTTTACATTAAAGAGTAATGTTGACAGAAGAATATAATTTTATTTTATTTTTTTAATTACCTCATTGGTAGGTTTAGGTCAGGAAATAAAAGCAGTGGAGTTGTGAAGAAACTCTAAAAATAAAGCATTAGGGACTTTTTTTAAGGGGGGAGTTAATATTTCAGTGAAAAAGATTATATTATATAAATGCTACAGTTGGACTATAAAATTCTAAGGGTATTGATTCAAGCTTGTAAACTGAAAAAATGAGATTCTCAGGCCCTCCTTGATGCCTGATTCAGTGATTCAGTTTTAGGAGAGTAGCATATGGTGCCCTTTATGGCTTCTTTGTAATCAAGATAATTCTTTATGGTCTGTTTAAAGACTATTGAGGATCTAGTAAGTGTGTTTTTCATTTCTGTCCCCCTTTTTTTTTTAGTTTTTATCTTTAAAAGTGAGGTTCAACCATAATCTTAGTATAGCTGGGGAGAGAGGAAATACAAATACAGTTTTAAAATTAAGTTTTTAAATTTTTTAACATTAATATTTTAATCTTAAGATTAATTGTTTTAAGATGAGCTACTGGAGAGAGCCACGAAGATGATGAAGGGTCTGGAGCATATCTCTTATGGGGAGAGACTGTGGGAGCTGGGCCTGTTCGGTCTGGAGAAGAGAAAACAGAGAAGGGATCTCATCAGTGCACACCATGCCCAGTGACAGGGTGAGAGGCAATGTTCATAGAAAAAAACACAAGAAGTTTCACCTCAACATGAGAAAGAACTTCTTTACACTGAGAGTGGGAAAGCTCTGGAACAGGCTGCCCAGAGAGGTTGTGGAGTCTCCGTCTCTGAAGACATTCCAAACCCATCTACATGTGTTCCTGTGTGACCTGCTTTAGGTGACCCTGGCTTGGCAGAGGGGTTGGACTGGATCATCTCCAGACGTCCCTTCCAACCCTGCAATTCCATGATTCTGTGATTCTGTGATTCCAAATTCCCTTGCTGACTTGAGTGCAAGGTTGAAGCTTCGATCTAATGTTTTCCTGAAAATATCTAGCTGTGTAGAAAATGTTTAATTAGAATGTCCAGGTTTCATTTGCCAGTAGTGGAAGAATTCAGTTCAGGTTATTAAAATTACAACCATCTACTACCAATTTCCCTAGTGGTTAATAAAGAGACTTGTGAAGTTGTACAAAGTCAGGATTCAGTCCAGACCTGAACCAGTAATTTGGCAGTGCTGCAGCTTATATTAGGTTGTTTGTTTACCCTTACTTTTGGTGAATAAGTATGTCCTTAGCAAACATATATACAAAATAATTAGTTAGCATTGTCTTACTGAATTTAGTTGCACCTAAAGAGATCCAGAACTCTTCAAATAAATCTCTCATTTCATAATTTAAACTTCCCTACTAAAATTACTTTTAAAATGCCAGTAGCTGTAGTGTTTATTTATTTATAAATAATTTGTGTGTGTGTGTGTGATTAAACTTTAGACTAAGTTATAATAAAATACTCTGTCTTGTTGCAGTATTACTTAAAGGCTCATGGGGAGCTGAGTTGTAGCTATTTCTGTGTGACATGTTTTTCCTGTAAAACAGGAAAACAAATTTCACACTAAATTTGCCTGTTCATATAGTTGCTAATTGTGAGGCTGTTTTGCCATTACAAACAACAATATGAATATGATTATATAAAAGAGATGTGTATTTGAGATGTCTATACTTTTGTTATAGGTGAACTTGGTCATCTCTAAACTAACAATGTCCTAGAAGACCATAGAACGATTCCTCTCTCTGAATTCCACTTAGATGTCCAGAACAATAAATAGCAAGAAAGACTGACCAAAATCCAGAAGTGATTTAGGTGTTTCACAGATGGAACCTCCATGGACATAGTCATTCCAGTCTGAACGGGGTAATATTTTCAGTAACATAAATAACACATCACAACGAGACCCTCAGTTGTGCTTCAAATCAAAGTCTCGTGGTCTGTGCAAGTGGCTCACATGTTGCTGTGGGTTTGTACTGTCTAATCTGATGTTTCCCCTTCACAGCTGTACCCAGGTGTCACAAAGAACTAACCTTAAACGTAAGCCTGGTGGAATTTTCCAAGTCTGAGGTGCTGGGCCTGTGTTACTCAAGAAATGCCCACTTTTGGGAAAGATTTAAACTGTTGGAATCTCACTGTTGAATTACTGTGGACTCCATCCAACTTTTTGAGGAGCAACTTTTCTGTCTGTCCTCTAAGTTGTTGACAAACCTGACCTCAGTACCTCACAAGCCAATTTTGGTTCCATATCTTGGCTATACCAAATCTGTAAGAGTAGTTTCTAGTCAGAAATGTCTTGTATAAAGTATTTGAATATGCCATCTTATACCAACTTTTCAAAAGAACAGTTACTTGGCTACAAATGCTGTTATGCAAGATGAAGATCTTTAGTGTCAGCTAAAAAGTAGAAGAGAATATTCCTTTTATGTTATTGCTTATCTTCTCTGCACACAGGAAGGAGTAAAACCATACAGAATTGTTTCATTTGCATATTAAACAATTGCATTAACAAAGAATACTACTGTTAAACAAACATTTAGTTTGAAGTTCTTACCCAGAATTAGAATGCACAAAAACTGATTTTGTTGTCTGTTCTTTCAAGTAAATGAACTTGCAGATATTTAACAGGTTCAAAATGTTTAATTTAATTACTATTAAAATTGAAGTCAGTGACTAGAAAGGGCATCTAGTGAAAATGTGCATTGCAGCTTATCCTAAAGAGAGAAATATTGGGCTGATGAAAGTAACCTATACAGAATGTGAAATAACAACCATGTGCTGGCATATTAGGAATGTCTCTTCATAGATGTGCAAGTTTTATTTCACATTGTCCTCGCCCTTCTCAATAAGAATGACTGATAGCTTCACTTTGTGATTTGCCAGCTTTTAAGCGTCTATTTTTATTTATTTTTTATGACCAACCTTACACTTGTTAAATGTAATTTTTGCTTTATATAACATAGAAAAGAGCACATCTGCAGTATGCTGTCCCATGAATTAACAAGAATGACTGGACATAAGACAAGAAATCCTTTAAAAACATATGTTCACATTAAATATCTGGGCTATCTCAGTAAAGGAGGTCTTATGGGGTCATTTTTGATGCAGTGCAAGTGAACCATTTCTGCTCTTCTGAAATAGTTTCTTTCAGGTTTATATTGAGCTTGTATAAAGGCACATTACATAAATAAGGGCTTAGTTTTTACATTAGTCTTTTACATCTTGGATTCTAACTAAATCCTTTGTTTTTACCAACTTGATGCTTAAGAGATATTGATTTCTGCTACGCATGACTGTGGTGTTTGTTTTGATATATCTGGGATTAAAAACAAAATTAACACGCATAATCAGTTTTCTTAGAATTAAAAAGGATGCTTTGGTACCTCTGGTTACGTTCTTCTGAAGAAAAAGGAGAGTAAAAGAGATGTGATAATAAAGGGATCGATTTATTCAATCACTGGGTATAAAAACATTAGCCCTGGGAAAGGCCCTTCCTCTAAGAGCTTTAGCTGCCCATTCTCACTTGTGTGGCACAAAATAATTTGCATTTTTAGAGAAAATTCATGTCTTCTGTGAGCTCTAGTGAAACATGAATAAATTGCTTTCTTTTCCGCTTTTTCTGATTTTATAAAGCTGAATCCATTAGGGGCTGAGTCAAACTGTAATGAAAGAAAGGCAACAACTGAGATGATGGAAACCCTGGATTAGATTTCTTAGTAGTCCAAGCCCAGCTGTCACGGCCTACGTGTCAAGTTAGTGCTCTTTGGGGAGGCCCGACAGTACATGTGAATATTTTTTTTAACTGCTGTGTTACAACAGGTCCCTGAAGCAGCGAGGAATTAAACAGAGGTGCAAGGATTAGGACATAAATAGAGCCACAGCCAGCAGTTCACCAGAGAGATTTGCAGCCAGGCAAGCAAACCTTCCCAAGGCTGTTATCCCGCTGCCATCAGCCTGGCAGGCTTGCCTGTGACCTGCTGTGCTCCCTGTGTGCGCTCCAGGTTCCCGTGGGTGCCGAGGATGGCTCCTGTTACCGGGAGCGCTGCCCTGGCACAGCCCGGAGAGTTCACCGCGAATCCACGCACTGCTCAAACGAAGCTGCTGAGGAAGGTTGGCATTTTTAGTCCTTCCTGTTACAAAAATCCTTCTCAGCCAGCTCATCCTATAAGAGGTACAATCCTAACAGAACCCAGAAGAAGCCAAAGGACAGTTTCTGGTTTTGTGCCTAGTAAATGAATTTGCACAGCAGGATCAAACCAGGGCTCTGCTGTAGGGAAGGAGGGCGATCTTTAAGATCCGTGCCTGTGAAATATTCTTTCTGTTGGAGACTCTGAAACCTCTAAGTAGGGGTGTCTTATCCTAATTTATGGCAATAAATTTTGTCTATTATACCTCGTGAGGTTTGCTATGAAGTAGGACTGTGATTTGATCAGAACATGCAAATTCCAACATGGATTTTAAGGACAAAGCTACAGTATTATTTTTACCATGAAGACCTGCTTTCCTATCAAAGCACCAAACATTCGTCTGAGTACAGACTGGTGTTAAATTATCAAATTACTGTTACCAAGAGTCTTCTACCTAATTCTTGGAATTTATCCATCTTCCACAGAGATGCTCATATCCTCCCATGAAGGGGATGGTGGCACAGTCAAGGGGTCCCCAATATATTCAGATATCTAAATCATCTTATATTTGCTTTGTAAATTTGGGGAAATTAGGATCTTTTCAAACCGAAGATAATTTCAAAACTGATTTCCTGGATTGTGGGAACAGGTTTGGTGTTTTTTAAAAAAAAAAAAATCTGCCAGAATCCCTATCAGACTTGTGCCCTGGGGAAAAAAATCTTTCCTTATTTTTCAGCCAGTGACTTCACATGATTTACCTCATTTTAGTAAGGGACTTCAAACCAGCAGCAGCTGTAACCAAAATGGTGTCTGCCTCTGCTTCCACTGATGCCTTTGTGAGGGACAGAACAGAGCAGCAACATGCAAATAACCCCGTTTCCTTTTCTTGCCTTACATTGTGGTTGTGGAAAATATCCAGAAGAAACCAGATCACCCACTGCTGCTCTCATTCCCTTGTACTTAAAAGTATGTGCCTCCCCTCAGCCTCATTAAGTGTCTGCCACACTGAGAGTACCCAGTGGTGACCCTCATCACAGCCCTGTCACTGTGGTCGAGGAGTGGAGTGGCAAGGGCAACATCTTTTACTTTAGGAAGACATTTTTTTTGCCTGGCGGATTCTTCTAAGCTCTGCTGTTCCTAGAGCAAAACAATGTCATTGGTATGGCATAATTCAAAGTGAATTTAAAATTCCTGAAGTCAAATGTTTTCTAAAAAGATCTGTTTCGAAGCAATTTGGCAAAGCTGACATAGCCATGCTAACTTCAGTGAAGTTGCATTGGTTGCATCACTTGAGAATTGGGCCCAGACTAGCCAGAGCATTTATTTTTAAATTCTAGCTTCTACTGGCATGTTCTTAAAAGTCTCTGTAGTTCTATAACTTTCTAAAGTAGCTCACAAGTCTTATGCTGACTGCTAATAAAACAGAAAATCCATTTCCATTTTTCAGTGTAATCTTTTTTTCATGCGAATCTATTTCTCATCAAAAGAAGTGGTTGACTGAAAGCTGGAGTTCTCTACTTATCTGTGAAGACAGAAGACAAGTAGTGGCCTTTCAAGTTGTCCCATGTTGTCTGGAAGACACATGGCCATAAATTCAAAAACTAAGAGGGAGAAACCAAACACTCTACATCTCTCTGACCAGCAAAAGTATTGTTCCCAATCCCTGGTGAAGAGAAGTAGGTCTGATCTATGATTGTATGATCTCAGCAAGGAAGGCTGAGATAAAGGCGCTTCTCCAAAGTGTCTGTGGGAGAGGTATCTCCCATAGCATTGTATCCATGACACCACATGTGACTGCAAGGAACCTGCATAAACCAGGACCTTTATTTCCAGCAACTGTTTTTTTGCTGGTTATTTTTAAGAGATAAGTAGGAGCACTTTGCATCAAGTCTTAGAGTGGGACTTCAGCTGCTACAGGGAACAAAATTCTCCCTAGACAACCTCAGTCAAAAGAAAACGAATACTTCTGTAAGGGAGCCCGTATCTTCTTTTTAAAGAACATAATCTTCCAGACACTTCCCTACATCTCCTCAGCCAGAGAGAATGCACTCATGCCTAAGGTGCATTAGAAGATGTAACGCTGAAGTCAGATAAGGAGAAAAAAAATTGCCCTGGCATTCTTCTTTTTTTTTTTTCTTTTCCTTTAGCAGATGGATTGCTGGATTTTTTCTGCTTCACCGGCTTCCATTTCTGTACCCAGATAATACCTTTGGCTAAGTTCTTGGAAGACAGTTTTCCAGGAAAAAAATACATATTACAGAGACCTCAGATCTGTGAACCACCAGACAGAGTAGTCACTGGAGATGCTGAAAGTCTCAACCATGAAGAAAGTCCTCTTACATCTAATTACAGAAGAGTAGGTAAACCTTTAGAGGCCAGAAAACAGCAGAGACAAATCAGAACATAAAGAAGGAGATCTGCAAAACAAGAAACTCTTGACAAAACTACATAGAATGCTCATGTCAAAATGCAGAGATAAAGCAAAAAGAACTAAAATCAGAGATACTTGTAGTCAGAGCAGTCTGATACTGTATTTGAACCTCAGCATCCTAATGGCATGAAGTTAAGCAAGAGGACATGTTTAAGTAATCTGTGCTCTCAGCTTTCCCTCTCTTGGGACACCTGTAAGGAACCTGAATTTCAGAGAAAGGGGTGCTAAGCACTCTCTGACAGCCGTGGCCTTTGAAGACACATCAAGCTGCATATTCAGAAATAAATATTACACGCTGCCAGTGTGTAGTACTGAGCTCCTCTGTTCAGTGGCATCTTTTCCTCAATGGGTAGGAGATGGTGTTTACAAAATGCAGGTATGAATGTATGCCCTGCTATCCCGTCTTGCAGGATTTTGTGCCTTTACATAAGTAAATTGCCATAATTGTGCCTTTACACCAAGTCACTGACAAAATTCACTGTGCCTATATGAGTAAAGGATAAAGGATAAAGTTTTGTGTGTAGTCATGCAAGAAAGTTGTATAGTAAGTGCAAAAAGTAAATTCTCAAGCAGAGTATTGAAAAGTTTTACAGGATGAGGACTGCAGTGATTCAGGGGGAACGAGCAAGAATTTTTCAGTGTAGTGGCTTTGGCATGAATTGGTGTCAGAATCGTCCCTATGTGTGAAATCTGTGTTTTCACATCTACTGTATTGTAATTATTTCCTGAGCACCTCAAATACCTAGCTTTGCTTTGTTTTAAAATGAATAAATGACAAAATGATAATTCTGCTCACAAATTGGCAACAAATACTCTGCTTCTCTTATGATCAGTATATTCTCAGAAACATCAGTCCACTTAGTGTTTCTTTGCCCTTTGCAATGAGAATAGATTTCATTCATAACTTCAAAGATATGTGTTAAAACTTCTGTCCATATATCACTGAGACAGACACATTCTGTAAAAGTCTGTAGGAATATCTCTGAAAGTACTGGCAAAAGCTCTCTGAGACTATAAAATAGCACTTCTGTGAGCAGGATAAGGGTTTCATTTCATACGGATTTCTGAGTAGCTTTTGGGCTCAATCTTTAGTGATAGCTCATGCTCTTGGCAGAGAGGGAGGTAGTAGAAGTGTTTTTGTACTGCTTGTATGTTCTCTCCTCACCAGCTCCTCAGGGTAGCCAAGGGCAAGTCTGCCTTCTCCAAGAGCCTTTGCTCAGAAGTTTGCTTTCTCAGCAGGTCCCTCTGGGACTTGTCCCGTCTTTAGGAGAGAGCAAGCGGGTTCCAGTCGTGATCTTCATTCTGAATCTGGACTTGGGGGGGCAGGGGGGGAGTGAAAGAAAAGAAACCCTTCTCTGGGCCATCTGGGAATTCTCCTTTCCTCTGTGGAAGCTTTGAATAACCAGCTGAGCAGACACTCACCTGCTTTGTGTTGCTGGAAAACTGCCTTTGACTGAGAAAGTTTAGAGACACTGAGTTGGAAATACTGTTTCATTAATTTCTCCCTACCTTGGGCTGGAGTAGACCCAGAGATGAGATGCTGTATTGAAATTTTAAGCTAGCATTTTGGATTTTATGTAGAATTTGTTGATAGTAAAACTATAAACTAAACACTGGCAGCTATTTTGTTTGGGTTTCTTTGTGTTCAAAGTGATCTTCTTGATGATTGTTTTTCAAAGCTGAATACTTTGTGTCACCAATATTTGTGTTGAATTTTTGTGACCTCTAAATTCCAGGTGCACAAAAGACACAGTGTCATATTTTGGCCTTGAGAAAAACCCCTGGGTTTCTACCTACAGTCAAAAATTTGAGCTGTTATTTAAAATTGATACTCAGCAAATAGTCTGTGCAAAAGATGTTGCTATACTATAGTGTCCCAGATAAGAATATAACAACAAACAGAACTGAAAAATGTAAGATCAAGAGAGATTTCCACTGTTGTACAAATGTCTGGAACATGCCCAAACTATGTAAAAGAGGAGGATTAATTTGTGTGAGGATTGTTGAATATGATTAAGTAAACAAAGGAAGTTATTAGTCAGGGAGAAATTCTTATTCCCATTAGGTTTTCTCTCCCAAACCAGAAAAACCTTGCACTTTCCTTATAGTACCATAGTCCAAGTAGGCTCTTCAAAGCATATAAAATAAATTCTGCTTCTCATTCATAAACTTATCCATCTGTGAAGCCTTTTTTCAGGGAAACCTACCTGCTCAAGTGCTTGCTGTAATTCATTAAAGGCTCCCATTAGTACTCATAAAGACTCATTCATTGCCCTGAATAATATATATGGTGTACTGAAAGAGAACCAACTCTTGCTGTTACAATCTAAATTAAACAACTTTGTTTAATAAAAGAAGCACTGTCTCACTTCTAACTAGGCCATAAGCCCTAAGGGCCTTGTATGTGTGTGATTATTTATTTTTGCCAAATTGTCCTACAAGGATCTGAAAGCTGAGTGAACCGAGGCAACTGAATTGTTTCTCTGCCTGCTTAGAAAGACTGACGCCAGCATGGGCACGACTCTACTGAAGCAAAACTTGTCCATAAACTTATTCTGAAATGCAGTTGGATGATCTCCTGTCTTTTTCTCAGTCCCACCTTCTAACCTTTCTAATCTTGAGAGTTCATCTCTATTATATGTGGCTCTTACAAATGCCCATGATTAATAACTGCTGTGATTCATTAGCCTGTGTTGTTGGTATTGTTGCCCCAATGGGAGCATTTGCTATCTAGGGATAGCCTGTGATTACTCTGCCTTATGGAACAGTAAGATGCTTTCAATCTAATGTGCTGTCCATGTTTTAGCATAAAATAATATTAAGGCATCCACATAATGGAACCGTCTGAAGATCCATTTTATTAAGCACTGGAAGAAAATGTGTGTGTGTGTGTGTGTGTGTGTGTGTTTGCATCTGCAAGGGGAATATAATCAGCAAATCTATTTCACCAGAAACATAATTTCCGTGAGGGTTTCATGTAAAGTTCTTGGGATGTGGGGATGAAAAAATACTCTCTAGCCAATATCTTACCTGGTACAATTAACTTACTCAAATTGTATATGGCCTATTCAAAGAAGGAAAAATAGGGAACAGAGGTAGGTTTATTGTATTTATTCCATTTTGTGGGTATTTATTTTAAATGCAATTTACCTTCAAGTACAAAGCTGTACTGCTCTTAAAAGATTACTCTTTCAAGTTACTTCACATACCTTAACAGAGCATGTAACCTTTTTACATTATATGATCAACTTTTTGACAGTGCAGGGCCAGCACAGCTAATGGAATAATAGCCTGCAGGGTCCAGCTAAATGATATACGAATATAATCAACCTTTGTGATGACTATTCAAAAGTAATCCCTTTAGCTTTCAACTGCAACATATATTTCAACCAGGCAAAGCCGTATGAAGAAAATCTCTGCAGACTCCACTGATACAATATGGCCTTCATATCCCCACAGTGTGTTTGCTGCTCACAGTGAGTTTTAAATTTAAGGTAATGGCTACTGTATATTCATGTGAGCATAGAACAATACCTTTGATTTGTTGGAGAAATGTTACATTAGCTACCAAGGGCCCTATTCAGTAAACTTTGACACAACCCTTATATATGGTTTACTGCTTATTCTAAATGGAATATGCCTGACAAAAATGCTTTGCGTGCCCAAATTGTACAAATTCATTAATCTTTATATTCATAAAACCTCCAAGTACAACTGCCTCCATTCCAAGTGAACCTAGTCAGGATACATGGTTAAACAGGTTGGCCCAACCTGCTTTTAAAAAATGCAATGCATCAATTTTCATTTATCAAGACAGGAAAAAAGTGGGAAGATTGTCTACAAGTGTGGGATGTGCATGCTGTTGGCAGTAATATTATTTTATACTCTATCTTTGTTTCTACTCCATCACTCTACAGATTACATAATTGAAAACAGCTGCATGACCTTTAAAAATGCAAGTAATTTTTAAATTACAGTAATAGGTTATATCTCATCAGCTGCATTACACCAATATGCTCATATGTTGAGATAGTCTTGCTTTCTCTGCCTTTTGTGGCAAAGATGCAGTATTGGCTAATAGTAGATCTGAATATGTCGAATTAATTCTGTTAGAGGAAAATATATGTAATGAAAACAGCCTTGTATTAGTACTTTTGTATGTACGGTATTGCAAGAGTTCACTCCCATTAACAGGAGTTGCAGATGTGGCCTTGTTTGCATGTGTGTACCTGAAAACATGTAAAAACATAACAGCACTGTTATTATATTTTGTTTGAGGTGTTGTGGAATTACATGCCACTTAAATAAGTTGGCTACCGTGCAAGAGTAGGAGAGGCTGAGGGCTTTTCTCCGATTTATTTGCCATGTCACTTCTTGAGCCAGCACAAAACTTGTGCATCCTCAGCATCCTGCAGCAGGGAGTTCCAAGGATGAGTTGGCAACACACAAAGAACCCCTCCTTTGTATCCAAGGCCACCACCTGCTGCTTTCAGTATACCCTACTTCATTCTTCTATTGGAAGAGACAGTGAAAAATGGTTTCTGGCTCATCTTCTGCATGCTACCCTCATTCTTACTTTTGCCGTCTCCTCAAAATACTGTCTATTTTTTTTCCAAAGCAGTTTCTGCTGCCCAAGACAATAGTGCTCTTATGACTTCATCCATTTCGTGGAGGTTTCAGTGAAATGCATTTTTAGTAGATTCCAACAGTCTCTGAATAAGGCAAAACTTGGATTTGAATGTTCTCCCATTGCATGGGCATGTGAGTTCAGGAACACAGGTGTTGCCTGTTTCATTTTCTACTTAATCTTTTGAGAAAATGGTGCCTAAAAATCCTGTCCTCTCAGGAGTTAGCTGTAGCTTCAGTCTTTGTAGGTGTAGGTTTTGCAGGCTTTCATTCTTTTATATGATTTTTCATTAATTATATCGTGTAAAAGTCTTGCAGCCCTGCATTGCTTTCTCCCAAGAACATAATGAAATAACTTGATTTTTAGAAGTGTAACGTTCTTTAGATAGGCACACATAAACAGCAAGAATAGAGGTGCCAATTCTAGCTACACTGAAAATTCAGTCAGACAATTTTAATTATATTTTATCAACAGCAGTGGTAACATGTCAGGAACATCCTATTATGATTAATTATATTTACATACTATTAATACATATTAATGTTTATCTCCACATTTTGCACAACACAATGAGATGAAAGGAGAATGCTTGATGATGTGATCTGTGATGGTATATATGTATTATCCTTATGAATATGAGATGGTTTTATTGTTCCCAAATAGCATAGGCCAAACAAATGCCAAGAAAACATTTATGGCTCAGTATTCCATCAGTTATCCTTGATATGCTTAATATATGCTGGGAGGGCAGAACTGTTAATCAGGCAATAATAGCTTGGTGTCCAAGTGTGAAGGCAAAAGGCCAAAAGTGCATGAGAAAAGCCATTTATGCTCTAACTCCCCATCTGTCACATAAACATCCCCACAGTCTTCTGCATGTGCAAGATAAGTCGCAGTCAGAGACCTTTTTTGTGAATGTACTTGGAAATATGTGTTACTATACCTGCTCACACTTTGGGCTTGAGCCACCCACCCGTCTGGCACCACTTTTTCAACAAAGAACCTCCTCTAGAAAGAGCAATAACCAACTGTGCTGGTGTAAAGCTGGGGTGGGAACACGTAGTTCTGACCCCTGTTGGCACCTCTGAACTGCCTGGGGCTCTCGGCTGCTTCACTCTGTTGGAGTTCCTAAACCAAACCGAGCTGTGCAGCCCTGAGCACAGCCCCTTGTATTCAATTGGGTTTTATTAGATTTTTTTTCATTTAGACATGGTCTGCTAGGAAAAGGAGTTTCCACTGATGTAGTTTAGGCCTGGTTTCAGAACATGTTACCTGGAATAATTATGTTGTTAAATACAGAGTAAACCACTTACGTACACACTGCCCTCATACAGAATGAGACTTCATATACAATTTAACACTAATTCTCAGATATTCTTCACAGATATTCTTCTTACTTGTATAATATCGATGAAGTGATAGTCAGCAATTATACTTAATAAAACCCTACGATACGATTGAAACAGAAATCTTATTGAGTCTTGAGTGGTCCAGTAGTTTTAATCTGTTCTAAACATTGCACCAGCAGAGACACTGCTTTGAACATTATTTTTTATCCCCACCAGAACTGGGTTAATGTATTTATTTTGGACATGAATGGATGCCATATAAGCACCACTGGTATTGCTGAGACTGAAAGACAAAGTCCAGTTTAGGCATCACAGCTCAGAGAGGTAGAGACAAATTGAGGAGGATCCAGTTAAGGATTATACAGAGGTCAGAAAACATGAGTTCCTTTCAAATATTGACGAGACTGCATTTGCACAGCCTCAAAAAGAGAAGATTAGAGAAAGGAAAATAGTCTCTCAAGCTACAAGGAGTTATTATAAAAGAGGACAATGTTCCATTGCTCTTCATGTCTATTAAAGATAGAACAAGAAAAAAAGATCAGTTTAATTTGCAATAAATATTTATCTTAAGTATTAGGGAAGAAACTGAGTGATAAAATTGTGAAGCACTGGAACAGAGAGATTAGGGATGTTGTGAAACAGCCCTCATCAGAAACCTTTGAGAATAGATGTCAGGATGGACTAGATATATGTGCACTTTCTTCATATGAGGAGGTGAACCAGATCAGTAGTTCCCAAAATAAGAAACAATCCCCCAGGGATGGTGTGGCTGTAATGAGCCAGAGGGAGGTGTGTTGCTGAAGAGTCACTGCAAATGGAACAGAAAGTGCAGCGAGGAGGTGGGAATTTGGTGTGAAAATGGAGTGAGGAAGGAAAAAGGGTGAGCACCACAGATCATGGGAGCAAAAGAAGCTGTCAAGAACTGCAGTTAAGCCATGGCCTCCCGGCCGCTTGTTCTTTGGTTCACATCCCAGAGGGAGGACACCGCGGAGAGGTGACAGCCGTTCCTATTCAGCCTCCTCACCCTACTCTTGCTTCCTGCACTGCTCATTTCTTCCCCTGCATGGTCTTCCTACTGCCTGCCATCTTTCAGTGCTGTCTTTGCCACCATCTTCTCCCAAATGCATCTCCCTCGTTGGCTCCCCAGCTAGTCCCACCTGGACCTGTCCTGTAAAACCAGCCTGTTGGAGAACTGCTGCACAGGAGTGCAAGAAACAAATAACAGAAATACCTGTCAGTTCTGTATTTTTAGGATTATATCTTATGTGTCTCACCTTTGTGTTGTCTTACATTTCTTTCTCTTGTGACTTTTTACTGTGTTACACGTTTTTCAAATAAACCTTCTAGGGCTTGTTACCGTTAAGAGTGTTGTAAGTCTAAAACACTAATGCACTTTTTTTTTTTTTAATAACAGAACTTAATAAAGAAACAAGTGCCTCAAAGCCTCTGTAAGCCTCTGTCCAGGACACCAGTTCTGGTTCCTTCCTGGTATGGTATTTGTTCTTAATCCATAGTCTTTATACCAATATGTTGATTTTTGCAAAATGTCATTGCTATCAACACTTAACCTGATTTTGACAAGAAATTGCACATCATCTCTATTTTATTTTGTCCAAATAACAATATTTTTCCTGCTCATAAATGAATGAATTCACACTTCCCTCAGATTTTTTTACATGTGTTTTAGTATTTAAATGCCTTTGATCATGTTATTGTTTTTAATTTACAGATATAGGCCTTTGAGACAGAAAAAATCTATTAATCAGATGCTGAGCCCAAGTATAAAAAATGTAGAGACTGATGTATATACATAAACTTATGACATTTTACTGTTTTTCTGTTTGCTGTTTTTCATTCTAGAGGATGCCTCCTTACTGACAGAGGAGCTGGTAGATGTATAATGAGTACAGGAAGATCCTTGAAGAGACGTGCAACAAAATAGGAATTTCAGTAGGGATTTTGTCATTAAAATGGGAGCACAGCGTTGCAGCACAAATATCTGAGAGCTCTCAGGTTTTTTATGACTGAAATGTGGCTTCAATGTGTATTACATGTTTTTATCAAAATTAGATGTTGTTGTTGAAATAAATTTAAAAAAAAGGAAAAAGAGTAGTAGAATAGAAAGTTTATACTTTGTGCCTCTAATACTTAATGCCTTCCAAAGTGTCAAGATCCTACCGTTAAAATATTAAACATCATTTATGCCTACTGAATGGGAATCCAAGACACTCAAATAGCTTGTAAGGTCAGGTTCCAAATGTGTCCAGAGAGTTTTCTTTAAAGCCCATATAGTTGTTCCTTTCAGAAAAACTTATTCATAGGACTACCAGTAATTTTATCATATGTGCTCAATGCTTGGGGTTCAGTTGTAGCTTAGAATAGATCCAGCCTGGGTGGCACACTGTGGTGCAGTTTTGATCTAATCTGTAATACAGGTTGGACCCAAAACACAACTAAGTTTGTTTAAAGTATGATTTGGTACACTCATGAAACTGTTGGAAGCCTATACAATCAAAGCATTCAAAATGTTATTAACTGTCTCAGGTGCAACATCAGTCTATATTTACAGCTGAAACAACTGTATTTTGCAATTTAGTGCATCTGGTGAAACACCTGTACATCACATTTTCAGAACTGAAACCAAAACTCCCCTTTCAGCAAGGCCTGTGGGCAGAGAGGAACTGTCTGAGATTCAACAAAGGCAAATGCAGGGTCCTGCATCTGGGGAAGAATAAACCCAGGCACCAGGCCAACCTGCTGGAAAGCAGCTCTGTGGAGAAGGAGCTGGGGGTCCTGGTGAACAACAAACTGCCCAAGAGCCAGCTGTGTGCCCTGGTGGCCAAGAAAGCCAATGGTATCCTGTGGGCCATTAGGAAGAGCATTGCCAGCAGTTCAAGGGAGCTGATCCTGCCCCTCGCTCAGCCCTGGTGAGGCTGCATCTGAAGGTCTGTGTCCAGTTCTGGGCTCCTCAGGCATGTAGCTCCTGGAGCAGGTCCAGTGGAGGGCTATGAAGACAGTTAAGGGACTGGAGCATCTCTCATATGAGGAAAGGCTGAGGAAGCAGGGCCTGTTCAGCTTTGAAAAGAGACAACTGAGAGGGGACCTCGTCAGTGCTGGTAAGTGTCTGAAGGGAGGGTGCCAAGAGGATGGATCCAGGCTCTTCTCAGTTATGCCAAGCAATTGGGCAAGAGGCAGTGGGCAGAAACTGATGCATAGGAAGTTCCACCTGAACATGAAGAAGAACTTCTTTACTGTGCAGGTGACCAAGAACTGGAATAGGTTGCCCAGAGAGGCTGTGGAGTCTCCCTCACTGGCGATACTCAAGAACCACCTGGACACCATCCTGTGTCACGTGCTCTGGGGTGACCTGCTTGAGCAGGGAGGTTAGATTAGATGACCCACTGTGGTCCCTTTCAGCCTGACCCATCCTGTGATGCTGTGTTTCACACCATCAAGGTAAACTAAAATTCTGCTTAGATTCTTTCTGATAAGTAATCTGAAGCATTGAGTTTGGACTGTGTATGGAGACTTTTCCATTTTGAGCTGATGAAATTCTGGCAGTGGGTTCCCCACATGACCTGCAGCGTCTGACTCCTGCGGTCTTCACAGTCCTCGGAAGGCATTTGCCAGTTGCCATCACTGCTGGCCTGAAGAAGAGTTACAGGACAGAAGATTGCAGTTATCACATTGCAAAATATACATAAAATCAGGATTGGAACCTTTGAATTTTGTTTAGGAAAACTGATGCAAGCTTTCATAATTTCACGTATTAGAAAACCTGTTCTTTTAAACTGTATAAACAGAGCTTTGTGACTCCCAATAGCCAACCATTCCTTCCTTTAAATGCAGCTTTCCAGATTCAGAGTTGGAAGCAAGGTCCATTAGACCTGTAATCAGTTTTTATGACAGTCTTTGAGCAAGCAATAGCTTTTGCCACAGTAATAACTCAATTCACAGTTTTCTTCAGGATTGCAATCTGAGTAACTGTTTGACATGTGACAGTAGGATTTCTCCCTGTTAAGGAATGGTAAGCATGTATCATTAACCAGCTCTTATTAGACTGTTATGGATCAGAATGCTGTATGCATGCAAAGTGGTTACAAATACCTCAATAATTTTATTATTTTATTTAGAGGTCTTTATTGTCTGAACACCAAGCTTATTATAACAACATTAATTCAGAGTGCTTTTGCAAGGCCGAAAAGTTGTATAGAAATGTTCCTACATGCAATTATGCACACACATAGGCATACAAATCTCTTTACTAGAGTGTTAAAAAGAGCTGAACATTTTATGAAAATCAGGAAGAGAAACAGAACTATGAATTAAATATAAAAAACATCTGTATTGTTTACCCCATAAGTTTATCCCTTTTATTTTCATGCTATTGATATGAAATAAGAAAAACATTGTAAAACCAACACAATTTTGTAAATAATATATTAAAAATCACAACTCTTCTAATCTTGAGTAGTATAGCATGACTGCTTGTAAGAGATTACTATTCTTAGATATTTGGAATTCCTTTTAGCAGAATACTGTTGAAAGAAATGGCATATTTGAATTTGGCCTTCATAGTAAGAAAAAAAAAGTAACATGAACCATGTAGACATTCTAGAAAAGACAATTATCAATTTGTCAAGGACAAGTTTCTAAATTCTTAAGGGCTTTTGACCTCACATGCATTTCTGCAGCAACTGAACATTCTGTGTATGTGTCCCAAAAGTTATTGTGTAGTCATATTAAATAGCATCCATGGTCGTCACTAGTTTTTGCCAATCTTAACTTGTTACTATTTGATAACTCTTGTATGCTTGGGAAAAAAATGATCAAGAATCAATCCTCTAGAGCATTAACTCTCTCATAATTTTTAACAACACTTTTTTTTTCACAAAGCTTTTAATAAAAATGAGGGGAAATGTCCTATAATAATGAAAATGTGGGTTCTGTTCTTCAAAGTCAGGAAGCTTTGGGAGCAAATTACATTTATTGAGCTAAATGTACCCTCCTCCCATCCCAGTAACTATTTGTCTGACGAGTAACTCTCAGTCTAGCAGAGTGCAGGCATTGCTCTGCCCCTTACAGGTTTTTTTCAGTGGGAAAATTATGGCTCTGCTTCCCCCTTCAAATTAATGGGGCAAGGAGGTTAGGCAGGATGTTGATCCATACATTATACTTAGGACAGGATCCTGGAATAAACCTCTCAGCTGTCAGAAACTGTCAGAGCTCCGTGGGTCATGGCAGGCCCTGATGTAACACCTCACATGCTCCAGCTGAAAGCTCAGTGCTCGCTGCTACTCCGCTGCGGTATCGACCCACTGCTACTTCAGAAGAAAAATCACCACTTTCTGAGTTACCAGTGCTTTCCCAACATCTTTCCTTTGGTGATCTCTTGTCAGACATAGTCCTGCTTATAAGATCTGCTGAGATCAGAGCTCGAATTAGTATAATAGAACTTCTGTCTCTTTACATGAGAGCTGCTCTAATTCCTTTCAGTGGCTCCTCATAGGGAACAGTGTTATTCTCCACTCTGCCTCGTTCTTTATCATTGCAAACCTTACTCCAAGTTTTCCCAGAAATCACCTAATCCCCTGACCCTTAAGACTGCAATCAGAAAGGAGGACTCAAGAGAGAGTAAGATTTGCAGTTACAAGTTTTTCTGTGCTCTGAGAAATTACAGGCATAGTTGACTTTAATGAAGTTAGGAAAGCAGGCAAATCAATTTAGCCTATAGTGCCAATTGTCTGATTCAAACAAAAGACTTGTCAAACATATTATAGCAGACAAATCTGTGAATAGTCCTGAACTGTAATATTGATGTCTCTAAAATCTACATTTTGTGGGCGCCTAAGGGATGCAAGGCGGGCAATTAAGATTGCTTTTTGAATAGGGTTTTAGGAGGTTTCACTGTGGATGTATCAGATAGTATTGGCTAACAATTCATAACAGAGAGGAAGGATTCTGTTTATAATTATGAAATGCATGTTTTCTGACCATTAATAGGGTATATCTTGTTAATTATGATGATATATAAGGTATTTCACCTATGATGCCATTTAGAAAATTAATGTTTGAGTCACAGAAAGGTCATTGCCATTCTGGAAGGAATCCATTCATCTCTAAATAGGCCATCCAAATATAGACTAAGAAATACACTATATATAATTACCTAGAAATAGATGGAATAAATAAGATTGATGATAGGTATTACCAAAGCCACACTTCAGTTTCCTACTAGGAAAAAGTAGATTGTAACTGCAAGAAACAATAATATACATGTAAAAATGCAAGAAATAGGTTAAAGTCTTGAGTAGTTATGTGAGGTTCAGCTATTACACAAGGTGAGAACTATCAGCCTTCAGAAGTGGTGTACATCACGGACTTCGTCCTGAGATTCGATCAGGTATTTCTGAAGGCAGGTCCTACAAAGAAGAGAATGAGGACTTCTTGGGGTTTTTTTAACAAACCTGTGTCTGGTTTGACAGCATAACTTCATAGTATCTCCATATTTGCCACACAAATGCTTGCAAGTAGATATGCATGTGCTGTCTCTGAAGATAAACACGTTAATGAATATTTCCATGTGCGAGTCCTCTTTTGACACAGGCATATCACTGAAGAGTGATGCTGAGCACAGAGGAGCTCAGGAGCTGTGATGGAGATAGACTTCTCTTTCTAAACATTGAAGGTTTAGGTTTTAAAACTACAGAATAAAAGCTCAGAATGGCTGTTGGTGAAGCAAGCTCTCAAGCAGAGGAGGAGAAAGAGATTCCTTTAATTGAAAGCCTGCTGTTTAATCTTAACTCATCTGTGGGATGGACAAAGTGAGCCCCAGATTCATAGCCACCTGCTGCAATGCTGGCTTGGAGGGATTCATCTCAGTAGGTGAGAAAGCAATTGAGTAACTACAATCTCCTGTCCCCATCCCTGCCAAACCAGTAGGTTTGTTTCACCAAGGTTAACAATCGAGTTATATGTTTGTTTTGTTACCACATGAAAGGCAGACAGACAACTTTCCAGCACAGCTGACCTGAGACGGGAAGTGCTGGCCATGTCCCTGCCACTCTGTTTGCTGAGGGTCTGCAGCCCCTGAAGAATCACTCGGGCTCTATGTAGGATCCCAGAGATGGGGGGAAGTCTCAAGTTGTCCCAGCAGCTACACATTCTCCAGCTCAGTTCTGCAGCTTGGTCACCTGCAGCAGGGGTGCCATGGGACAGAAAACCAGCAGACAACAGATTTTCAGTAGCACATGGACAACTGGGGGATTGTGAACTTGAGCATCCTAGGAGTGTCTGGGAGTGGCAGTAGGTGCTGGCTCCCACTTATCTCCAAATCCCGCTAGGATTGCTATCTCCTACACCAGATAGATGAGAGGTAAGCCTTGTCTCTGGGAGGCACCTTCCCCCAACACCAGCTCTTGTAACTGTCCCACTCCCTGATTTGGGACATACTTATCCATATACAGAGGTAAATCAGCTTTGAAAGGCTCTTAGCTCCTACACTGAGCTATTGTATCCCTGGCAACATTGCTCCCTGGTCCTCCTGGACTGTTTCAGAAAACTTTGTCCCATCTGGCCACAAGTTCACAGTT